>JAREYC010000002.1:43060000-44277500 GCA_030015325.1 Cryptoblepharus egeriae
GCAAGCTAGTGTACACAGTGCTTGGGCAAAATTTACCACCAATCATATGGTCAGTCAATTTTGAAAGTGCAGATCACCTGTCGAAAAAATGGATGAATGGGGTGAATAACTAGTTCCCATCCAAATGGACAACAAGGGTCGTCCAAATCCATGACAAAGTAATTGCTGACATTCTGCTTGCTTGAAATGTACAGAATCCTGACTTGACAAGGGATGACATGTGCAGGCTGAGCCCAGCAGACAATTAGCATATAGTAGCCTCCTATTGCTGAAATGTTTAAAAAGTTAGTTTGGAAATTCTAGCATACTTACACTTTAGGGATTTTATGCATCCCACATGTGGTCAACAAAACCAAATCATCAACAAATCAACAGTTCTGTAAGTGCTGAGGTTCACCACAAGTGTAATATAAGCACAACAAAATGGGAATTCTTAAACCTTTCCATAGATTTGGCCAAAGTAAAAAACTACTTAGATACACTATAAAAATGATGGCTCACCCACTTTAATGAAGATTGAGTCATGGTCCTGGTCAGCTCGCTAATGGTGCCTATGAAAAACTTCATCCTGAGACTCATAAACCAATGGGAGTCATATAATATTTTTTCTGTAGCCATATATGCAAGCCAAAGAATATCAAACTAAAATGACTAAAATAAACTAAAATGTTCTGTCTACAGAACTAAGACAACACTGAGAACATACTAAATTGGCTGGTTATATTCCAATCTATCCCCAGCCACTTGGTAGTTGACCCATATTGGCTCTAAGAACCCAATCATGTTCACACTTTGAGAAGGCTTCCTCTAAGAAGAAGGAATAGTCAGTCGCTGTAGACAACCCAGGAACAAATGAAGAGCTCTTAGGAAACAATTATAACTTGTTTCTCTCATCAGTATCCCTCTCAAATAACCTGAGATTATTAGCAATTCAGCAACTTGGGATCCCAAGAACACCAGTTAAGAACACAAGAACATAAGAAGGACCTCTGCTGGATCAGGCCAAAGGTACATCTAGTCCAGCTTCCTGTATCACACCATGGCCCACCAGATGCCTCAGAGAGCAAACAAGACACCTGCATCCAGGTGCCTCCCCTGCAACTGGCATTTTGAGGTTGTCCACATCTACCAGGTTACAGGCTTGTAACCTGTGATGGTCTAGGAATTTGCACAATCCCTTCTTAAAGGTATTGAGGCTAGATGCCATCACCACATCCTGTGGCAGGGAGTTCCACAGACCAACTACTCTCTGGGAAAAGAAATATTTTGTTTCGTCTGTCCTAACCTGCCCAACTTTCAATTTTAGTGGATGTCCCCTAGTTCTGTTGTTATGTGAAAGGGAAAAGAGTATCTCTCTATCCACTATATCCATCCCTTGCATACTTTTGAGGTTGAGATCAAAGCTGAATTCCAATACCGGAAGAGATTTGATTGGCTGTTTGAGATCTCACTTCTCTTGCGCCTACACAGCAGAAGAGGAAGGTGGCCCAGTCCTGCAAAGGCAGGAAGGAGTAGAACTTCTATCATACATATACTGGGTGCAATAATGCTACTCCTTGTGAGCCAGCTCCCAGCCTTATGCACTTGTTCTCTGTCAGCCCTGAACTTCTGGCCTCAGTAACAACTCCATGTCGTTATTCTCCAATTCCAGACTGCTACTTTGGCTGCAACCCTAAAAACACTCCTGGGAGGAAGACCCATTGAACACAATGGGGTTTACTTTTGTATAGACAAAAGTCTATATTGTATAGACAAAAGTTTGTATAGACAAAAGTTTTTGTCTATTTGTATTTGTATAGACAAAAGTCTAGGATTGTGGTCTTTGTCTCATTGCCCTACCCTAGCTCACAGAGCTCAACTTGTGAACCAGACCCACATCCTGAACAGTTGACATTTCACTTCTCTTAGAGTGCAATCTTAAGAAATTTAGGCCAACCTAACTCACCTGGCCTATCTTTCTGTGATGGTGTGGGAAGGTCGGCACATGCCTGTGCATTGGCCTACCCACACCCACCCCTTAGAAGGGTGTCTTACTGCACTTTTGTTGACCCTCCCAGTCAGCATAGGTCTTAAAACAGGGCTTAGGGTAGTCTAAGGGGAGGTCATAATTGTGGCCTTAGTCAATAAGGAATTGAACCCATAGGCATTTCAGGTTAATAATGACACAATGATTATAAAAACAACTATTAATAACATTCCTTTTCTATGATCCTGTTCAAGATTCAGGTGTAGAACTAGCAACTACAGGCCCTGTTGTATCTTTGTTGAACAATTCCATCCCTCCAACTCTCTCTTGCCTCTTCACTTCCTTTCTATATTTTTTAAAGATCATTTTGTCTTTCCTCCCATAAATGGAATACTTGCACAGTTTGAACAGTTGACAACCCTTCCTATTTTAAGGCCTGTTGGACAATTTGTCTTGGGTCTGTGATTCTGTGGCTAATCCTTTCATCACATCCATCTTCCTGGTAGTGTTGCCAAGTTAGACTAACACTATTCTTGCAATTATTGGAGGAGGCTACTGAAAGTGGGAGGTTACAGATGTTGACAGCTGAGAACGCAACAAATAAATAAAGTAAGAAAACAGAAAAAGTGGTAAGAAACCACTCTGAACATCATCACACACATGGCACATAACTACATGATGGTATTGCTTAGGAAAATATGCAGTACCATAGCTAAAAAAATGCAATACCATAGCTCAAAAATATGCCCATGTCAATTAGGTTCAGGTATTACCATAATTGAACAACTGTGTTGTTTAAAGAACATGAAGTTAACCTCAGGTAAAACAAGAAGTGCGTGAAGTTGCATGGAAATAGATACTGATTAAGTATCTGACAACTCCTCTGGTATGTGCGACTGCAGGACAGCACAGGAAGTTTATTTTTTACTGGTTTTTCAGAAGTACAGACTAAGACTGCAGGAAAGCCTCAGAATTCTTCCCCAGTCATAGGGCACAATCCAGAGTAGCTATGGGGAGTCCTTGCACCAGTCTAAGAACAATTTGCTCTGGATTGCAATATGAGTTTCCCATAGGTTTTCACTAGGTGGTGCAGTAACTATGGGTACATGTAATGTCTCTTACGTGCTCCCGTAGTTACTCTGGATTGTAGGGATAGTCACACAAGGCTCTGTTTTGCTGGTAAGCATAGAGGGTGGCATGGTGTGGTAGAGAGCAGCATCACAGACCCTTGCACCAAAGCACTTTAAGGGCAAGTCCTTGACTGCCTCCTAGTGTCACTAAGTTCAGAGTTCCTTCTTGGCTTTCTTCCCTGTTTTTTCCCCATAGATGGTCTGGAAGTACTGTTTCCTGGGCAATTTGAAATGCTCATAAGCTGAACTGTTTACATCGTATCAGCCAATAGATTGTCAGTGGCATGCACATTATAAAACAGATGTTGGGGATGACTGTCAATTATACAGTTACCAAGTATTTCAGGATTCAAAATGCAGGAGAGATGAAATTAAGCATTATCTTGATTCTGCAACAGATTATGGGTGATTGCTGCTCCATCTATTAGAATAATGCAGTCAAGACTAAAATCAGTACATTATCTTTTGATTAAAAATTGAATTTCTACACAGGCAGCTTATCATTTTTTGAGGCTCCACACCGTCTTTGTGTTTCAAGAGGCAAATCAAGATGGACTGAATATTTTATACGCTGTTCTAATTAGTGACAAACTGTTACTTGATTTCTATCTGTAACTGAATGGGAAAGGCCTCTGGAGGCTGAGAGTTAACCTTCATTCACTCTAGTTACATTACAGGCACTAATTAGACTCTTCAAATTGCAAAGAAATAGAATTTTCATAACTAGCTTATTAAAAACCTAAGGCACCCTTGGGACAGGACAAATTGCTTCCACCCTGATCCGCTTATCCTTCTACGACACCATACAGAAGACTCGCGTTGTCTGACCTACACAGCTCATTTTTCTCCCAAATTAATGAGCAGTCAAATTATTCCAGCTGCCCCCCTTGGCACAGGAAAAAATTGAAAATCCATGGCTACCAAGTGACGTGTATAACCCAGATGCTAAATAAAAATTTGCTTAAGGGGACACAGCTGTTGAGGTGCCTGTTTACATTAAAATTACTAAATCCATGAATACAGAACAAATGCCCAAAGACAGCAAAAGGAGTGCACCACACTGTGGCTCAGCTTCTCATTAGGTAGGTCACTGAAAACTATGGCTTCATTTATGTTCTGGATAGACTGAACTTAACATAGTCAGACATTTTAGGAGAAAATGGCAGTGAATTGTCACTTGCCTAACACTTCCTGGAACATCTTGGATCACTTTGTACCAATGGGAATATCACTGAAATCATAACAGATATTTCAAATTCTTACATTAAAAAGAATCCAATTGGTGAAGCTTCCTGTGCAACTTTCAAAACAACTTTGGTTGGGAAAATGCAGCAAGGAATAAAAATGTTAAATATGTTATATAGTTGTTAAAAAGGAAATTTCATTTACCCTAGAGATATTTGCCTATAAGCTGAGATCACAGCTTATGCCCTGGCGAGGGCAGTCTTTCAGCCAAATGTCATGTAATGTTCCATAACCCTTGGTTAGTTTGGAGGTAAATCTCAGGGAAGGATGCTTGTGAGGAAGAGCTCCTGATTGCCCTGCAGCCTGGTTAAACGAAGATAAAGAATCTGAATCGTACCACTATTTTTGAAGGCATGAACAAGGTGCTTATGCCATACTATGTTCTATTCCCCCTTCTGTGTAATGGAACAGCCAAGAGAGAAGAGAAAGAAAGCAACTGGAATTATTTTCACTGATCTGCAGTTTGTAAGTGGTAGGCTTTAATCCCAGTGGTAGCTTGCCTGCCTACTGAGTCACATGCTGGTTAATTGCATTGAGAGAGGTAAAGCAAAAATTTTTACCTTATAGGAAAGCATCTCTTATACTAATAAGCAAGCATCTCTTATACTAAAAACAAGCAATCTTTTTCATGATTATACATAGGTAGATGAATATACAATATTCTGAATGATAAACTTTCCTGACAAACAACTGAATCCATGTTGCATGGAAAATTGTTCTATCATTATGCCAGATTACTACTATTGTATCATCACAAAGAAGACATCACTAAAGAAAACTACTGCAGAGAGCTAAGCAGAGAGCGGCAAGTAACCAGAGAATAAGCAGAGAGCAAAGCAAAGAGTATGAGCTAAGCAGAAATCTCCACTACCTGTCTCATACTTTGTAATATTAGTTGGGGTATCAGCACCACCTGATCTTAGAAGATATGTATTGAATGAGTATATCCAATCTATGGATGAGTATATCCAATCCAATCCAATTGAATGAGTATATCCAATCTATGGAAAAAAGAAATTATTTTGCCCGGTTTGCCAATCACAGAAAATCCCTAAAAAGGGAACTATCTTGCATTCCACAATGTCCAGTGACCCAAAGTCATCAAATCCTAGAGATTCTACCATATCCCTTGAAAAATTGTTCCAATAATTGCCAAACTTTCTACCATAAATCCAGTTTGAATTTGTTTTTTTTTTAGACGCAAATGATAACCAAACTACAGCTGCAATCCTAGAGACACTTTCCTGGGAGTAAGACCCATTGAACACAATGGGGCTTATGTTTGAATAGGCATGGTTAGGATTGTACCCTATGTCTTTTCTGATTATCTTCTTCAATCTCTTACCTGCTAAATTGGAGTTTCTTTAGATTTCAGTTCCATACACACATGCCCGGATGTATACTGAACACAGTGGAACTGACTTCTGAGTAGACAAGTATGGAATTATTGTGTTAGTCTTTTGGCAAGCATTTTTTACACCTTAGGTAACTCTTGCATTAATTTTCAGTACTCTATCTTTCCCATTTTATATTTGCACTTTGATTACAGGGAATCAATACAATCACAGATTGTATCATATATAAAGGAGTTTATATTTATAATTCCCATCTGCTCCTAATCTTGACATAAGACTTGCACTCAATACTGAAATCTGTTCCCCCATTTACTTGTGGACAGTTTCCATATTCTAACTGTAAGGTATCATTAAAGCAGGATTACCATAGCCAGAGAATGAGACCAAATCAGAATAAGACCAAACCTTGTAAGACACCACTGCTGTAACATTGTGTCTCCAAGACCCAAACCAAAGCAGCAAACTATAGTTTGCTATCATGGTTGATAGCATATCATATATGATAGCAGCAAAAGGAGCTAAGAGGTATAGCAAAATCAAAGGTGATATCTAATGCACCACCAAGATCACAAGGGTGTCACCATCTCAAACCCAAGCCAAAAAACAAATTGAAATAGGGCCTACACATATAATGTATACTTGCTTCTATACGTACATGTCTATATTGCTGGAGGTATATGGCTGTTTACTAACACTGTTTCAAAAAGCAATAACAAAAACCTTTCTCTTTAATCCAAAACTCTTAAACATGTAAAAATCATTGGGTAAAGATCATTCTTTGAGTTGAGAAGTGCCAGACATTATTTGATGGGGCTCAAAAACTGGATTGCATGCTCTGCATTTAATTACAAAAGCATGCTCTGTTTCTTATCCCCCTCATTTAAATTTTGTGCTGTCGAAACAAAAAATGAATTAGTCAGAGATGCCACTTAATGTATTATACACAGGGGGGAAATAAATGAATGTTCTGTAAACCTTTTTTTTGCGCCCCTGAAACATATAGCCTAAACAAAGGCATTCCATCTCTGTTTGTAATAAGAAAGAAAAATGAGAAATGCAAAAATAAAATGAGGACACTGTGGCTTCAGCAAGCTTGCATTTGATAACAATTAAGAAGATTTTCGTATTCAGTGACAGCAACTGGATTCAAGCTGATTCATGTTGGAGGTCTGAGATTCTATCCCAAGCATTTCCAGTTGAAGAATATCAAGTCTCAGTGCTAGAGAAAAATGTAGCCTGAGTCTCTGGAGGGCTGTGCTTGTCAACACCATACTAAATGTAGATATCTGATCAGGCTACAGTACTTGATGGACCATTGGACTAACTCATGGCAAGGTAAGTACATGCCCAGACTACAGTGCATTAGAGAATTTGAGTAATTAGGGACAGTCAATACATCCCCAAACTGGAATGAACCAACACAAATCTCAACTACTTAGACCTGTGAAAACTTTCTTAGATCATTGACTTCCATTAGGAAAGGCTTTCCGAATGCTGAATGGACAACACAATATCCTAGCTAGGAAAATAATTCTGACCTTTCTCTCCCTCACTGTACACCAAACAAATGGAAATGCACACATTCAATCTTGAAAGCAGGAAAAGCACCCTCTTTTTCTAACGCTGCAAATGTGTGACAGGAAATGCCATGTCATGCCAGCACCTGCCTCTTTCATTGGGCATCTAAACTCATGGCTTCTTTCAACACATTATCACTAATTTGATAGATGTATGAAAAATGGCCACAACCCCAAAATGCTTGAATAAAACATAATGGGCCTGATCAACTTGCCTTACCAGAAGTAATAACAAGATAAGTGATGAGACCAACATTGTCCTACCCACTTCTGCAGGATATTCTTGACCAGAGTTGTAGGAGACGAGTGATAAAACATCAAGGTAAGCAATGACAAAAAGAAAGTTAATCACAAAACTCAAGAGCAAGGGAAGTAGTAAAACATTTTGCCCAAGGAACTATACTTTAGAAGAGCCCTGATTTCTTTGAAATGTTTCTGACATAGTATATCACTGTACACATTTTCCTTGTGGCAAAGGTTTAGATAAAATAATTGAGTCTATTCAAAGAACATCTTTTCTGACTTTTTATTGCTGGCATGACTATCCTAGTTACAAAGTTTAAAATAATGGCAATGAATCAGAGCCCTGGGGCATTTTAATAGGTAGAAATGTTCTTAACATCTTAACACCCCTGATCTATCAAGAGCTCCCCCCCCCCCCCCCCCTGCAAATGACTATAGCTCATTTCTACCTTTGGGGCACAGACAGAGATAAAGCTAGGAAAAAGTGGATCACAAGTTGAACAATAAAGCAGTTAAGGAACAATAAACATTTCCCGAGAATCAGATTTCTGACCCCTCTATGAGATATATATTTCACTGAGATACATAATATATATTGGAAACAATGCTTTTTTCAATTAAAAAAATGTAACAACATAATCTTCTTAATGAAACTAACCTCACTATTCATTTCTTTGAAAAGACACATTTACAAGATTTAAGGTATAATAAAACAGATCTTTAAATGTTATTTCCAACCCTTCATTGTCTTATTTGTACAGTATTTTAGAAAGCAATATTCCTATTTAAGAAGAGGAACCTGGGTCTCAGAAATATGAATGGATTTGAATTCTAAGTTTCTCCCAAACAACTTCAAATACTCTAACCCCATCAATTTTTGAGCAAATGGCATAGCTTTAAGGGAGGACCAGAAGCTCCCTTTTTTACTCAAACAACTGCATGTTTCTTTTGAAAATACAATTTATTTCAATATACTCTTTTAGGTAAAGAAATCTTTATTACACTGGGACTGGGATTCTTGACAACAATGTGATCTAGCTCTTATTGAGCAAGAAGCACCTCTGTTCTTTGCTTCGTGTGCTCAACACATGCTTGTTTTGTAACCTTTTAACAGACACATGTGAGAAATACAGATTTTGTGTGTGTGCGTGCAGGCATTTAAAGCCATTTCTGCCCCATGTTGCATATACACAACAGGGACTAAGGGCGCAATCCAGAGTAACTATGGGGAGCCCTTGCTCTGGGGTATACGTAATGTCTCTTATGTGCGCCTGTAGTTACTCTGGATTGTAGGGTAATTGAGTATACTGGGGCTGGGCAAAAAATGGGTTAAATGACAATAGAAGAGTGAAGTTAGCGATAAAACAAGTAGGTTTCCTTTTAAAGTTTTGAGAAATACTTTATATTCTGTGTTTAAAATAAACTATAAAGGGTGAATATTCTTTTATCCCTTAGAGTTGTGAAGGGACCAAGTTTGAAAACCTAGTTGTGTGTCATGGTTCTAGTAGTGACAATTTCATTTGCAGTGGTAGGGAAGCTGCACCAGTCAAAATTCTACTTTCTGCCTAAAATCAAAGGTAGCCTTCACCAAATCTTGTAACTCAATTTTAAAGGAGGTAAATGGAATGGGGTCAAATGTCACCATAGAAAGCTTTAACCATGAAGTGTGCAGATGAAGTAGACTGCAAGAAATCCCTCTTGAGTGCCAACATATTTAATGCTCCCTCCATTCCAGCAGGATAAAGAAAAAAGGCACATAACTCTGACATTCACAATTAGTCCTAACAAGTAAACTTGAGTAATAGAAGCTGCCAACATGTCACAGAGCATAGCAGTAGAATAGCTGATGATCATGTAGCCAGGCGCAAAACTCAAAATTTCGCCCCAAAGTGATGTCATCCCTGGGTATTTTTACAAGAAAAATTGGGAAAACCCTGCATCCTCCTCCTCCTCTTTTTCAACAGTTCACCACCCATTTGCTCTACTAATGGCAGAGCTAAAACACCTATTTGCTATTTGGAATCAAATAATATTTTGTTGGCCCCTCTCCTCCACAACAACAAAATCAAATATTATCAATTACCATTACCATTACCATTACCTTTATTGGCATATAATATTATCAATTAATAAAACCAAAAATTGTGTCTTTTATTGGTTAGGGAAACTGTGTGGGGGCAAAGAGGAATGGTTATTCTTTCGCTGCTGAAGAGGAGCATCACTTAGAAGTGCCTGTATACCCAGTTAGCATGGGTAACTGTGTTATGATACTGTGTATGAATAAGGAAATGAGAGCTGATGCATATTAACACCTTATTAATTCCATACAGTGTCAGAATTTTATCTCATTGGCTCTCAGAGCAATCCGTCTCATGGGAAAGTTTGAGTAAGAAAATCCATATTTTGTTCCATAGGCATTTGTGTTTAAGTTTCTGAGTAATTGGCCATAAATTTTGATAGAATATAGATATTCCAATGCGGTTTGTTTCATTGCATTCTGCACTAAGGCTGCAATCCTAAAGAACCTTTCGTGGTAGTAAGACTCATTGAACACAATGGGGCTTACTTTTGAGTAGACATGGTTAGGATTGTGCTCTAAATTATCTTTCCAACGATAAATATAACATGATGGTATTACCATTCACCCTTCCCGTTTTTCACAATTTTAGCAACTATTGCTAAGCTCAGCTTCTTGCCCCCCTAAAAATTGCAGCCTGGTGCAAATGCACCCCCTTGCATTCCCTAGCTACATCACCAGAGCACAATTAATATGGTGTGATTAGCTCTAAGCTGGAAAGAAGCATTTCCTTCATTGGGGTTTTTGCTAGGTAGCCTGCGGGCTTTATTTTAATACATTCTTCTGTTCTTGCCTCAATATCTTCCCAGAAATTTATAATAATTATAATTACAATAATTTTTTATTTATAATATAATTGGCTGTGGGTGGCGCAAGTGGCTAAGACACTGTGCCTGTTAACCAGCAGGCCAGGGTTCGAGACCTGGGTCAGCCCCACAAGACAGGGTGAGCTCCTGTCCTTATCCCAGCTTTGCGACACCAGCTGGATCCAATCGTATTGGCTCTGCCTTTCCATTGGACTAATTCAGTGGCGTGGAGAGGCGGGATTTGCTGCTTGGATAACAGTCTATCCTCCATAACAATCTAACCCAGGCTTCCGTGCTTTGCATGCAGCGTCTGCAGAGCCGAGCACGATACCATAGTCTCTCAAGACTGACGGAGGCCTGCTTTCAATTGTATCATATATAATTATAACATATTATATACATTATAATACATATATAATTATATAATATAATAATTATACATTTATAATTATAATAATCTTCAATTTCAGAAGATTGAGTACAGAATTCAAGGGAAGGGACACATTCAACCTCAGATGCCAGTTATGCAGACTACAGCATCTCTGCTGGCCTCATTTCATGGATTCCTGCAATTAACATCCTCTTCAAGTAAGTTGCTACACAGGTCATTTTAAGCAGAGGTATACCTGTTTCCATCCCGTGTTTCAAAGAATTAGGGAAAGTGGTTACGGTATCAACACAAGGAGACAATTTAATGGGATTGCATGAGAGCCAGCACTGGTACAATTGTTGTCATCTGGTGGGAAGACAAGTTTACTCTGAAAAGGTTCCCCAGATATCTAAACTGAATGCGTGTGATACAGAAATGCTTGTGATAGTACTGTCAAAGAACCATCTAGAAGTGTTCCACACTCCCTCACTATCCCACTCTATGAGAGTAAAGCTTAGATCAGCAGCAATGCAAGATGTTCTAAGTTAGGCTCAAAAGTACACCACCTGGCCACATTTAGACTGGGCTCATAGGAATTCTGACTGTCACTCCTTCACATGCAAGAAAGCCAAACTCATCCAAAATAATAAGTTGCTATTTAATGCGCCTCATTGTAAACTGCAGCTGCTCTGATTCTGTGGGAATAATAGGGGAATGTAATTATATTGTGAAGCAATTTTATAAAAGACAATAGAAGAAAAAATGCACTCTGGGGTCTGAATTACTATATAATAAGTTATGTCGAAATGCTGTCAGCCAACAACAGTCCTAAATGTAAATTATTATAACATACCTTCTTTTTGTGCCCTGTCAGTTCCTTAACTATTTCATGTTTAAGCTGGCAATTAACAGATTATGGAACAAATATATTATCTAAGGCTTATTCTGTTAATATTCAGTATAAATTAATACTGTTCTATCTGGATGTCAAATCGAAGAGGAGAGACAGTAGAAATAATAGGGGAGCAGAAGAAAGTGGTTGGTTTGAGCATGTCCTGTCCAGCAGTAGCAGTTGTGGTAAGAAGGTAGGCATGCAGGCAGGCAAGGTGATATGGCATCAGGACATCACAGAAATTGGTGTCTCATCTCATTCACTAGCTTGCTTCAGGCTGCCACATGAACAGACTCTTACAACTAGGGCTCAAATGTGAGGCTCTCCAAAATCTTCCACTTTTAAACTCAATGCAAAGAATTCATTTAGTAATTCATTTAACAATGAATTTAGTAATTCATTTAGCAATGAATTACTAAACACTGCTACTTCTATTAGATATATTTAAAAATACGTATTATTAGATGATATATTTAGATGTACTACTAATAGTAGTACAGATAGGTCAAATGTTCTCAAACTGTATGGCATGTTTCAGAAGATTTCCAGAAACCTGTGTTATTTGTCCGTGTTTGTGGGTGCCCAAACTCACAGGCCTGCCAACAAAGGCTCACCTTCAAAGGCTCTTCGGAGCCACACAATGTGCATCCACCCACAGCCTCTGTGGTACTCAGAATGTTTGTTAGAAGCAAAAAAAAAAGGTGACTTCTAGTTTTTGGGGTTTGTTTTTTTTTTAAATGATGGTGACATTTTCATGCCTTTAGAAAGATATTTAAGGGCCAGGAAAGTGCTTCACCTACCTTCACAATGCCTTTTAAAGGCATTTTGAAGCTATCTCCCATTGCTTTCAGAAGGCATGTGCAGCCTGAGAGAATCAAACAGGTGAGTAGGCTTTTTTAATGCTTTAAGATAGTGGTACTCAAAGTTTCAACATTCATAGCCATGCGACTATGTTTCAACACACATATGTTTCAGCACACATAGCCGTAGTGACTCTAATGTGCACGAAGAGCACTATATGTGCACGGATTTCCTTCTCTCTTCCATCCAATGAACAATACTCTGAGAAAAAAAGGACTGAACTGTTGCAGTCAAGCAGAATGAACCTGCTGCGCATGTGGAGCATCACAACTGTAAATTTTGCCAAGAGTTCTGTGTAGAATAGAAGACTGAATTAGAATGCAACATAATGTGATCTGCAATGATTGGGGAGGACAAGTATGACAAGTGTTTATCATGATCAGGAAACAAAATAATTTTTTAAAGAATGAACTCAATTGAATCTTTGATGGCTAAAAATAAACTGCTCATATTTTGTACTGTCACGAGGAGGACAATCCTAACCATGTCTACTCAGAAGTAAGCCCCATTGTGTTCAATGAGTCTTACTCCCAGGAAAGTGTCTTTAGGATTGCAACCTAAGGCTCAGTTGGTGAATAAAATACAAAATTACTATTAGATTTAGATATTTATGTTGGAGAATCTTGCTCTACATGATTTAATTGATATTTTTCCTTTGTAATTAATGATCCTAACATTTTTTCATACTTTGGCTAAACGTGGGGCCACAGCTAAAACAAATTTTTTAACCTCTTCTCCTTATTCGACACGTGGAAAAATATCCAGAATTCCATTTTAGCAGTACTCCTATTTGTTCCAATCAAAGATATTTTATTCCATTTCATCAACAGGTGTGGAGCATATTTTTTAATAACTACAGGATCTTCAGAAAGTTTCTGCTGATGCAAATCTGCACATTATCTTCTATCATACAATTGAAAAGCTCTTACTTTTGTAAGAAGTGGATGAAAAGAAAAAAAAAACTTCACTCATGGAATCTGTTTAGATGTATTGTTAAATTTATAACAGGTTAGACCCTCCAGATATTTCTTATTCAACTAAGTTACAAATCAGTAGAATGGAATGGAGTTATGCAGACATGACTCTTGAAAATGGATATATGGTGGATTTATTTATCCTTTGTTTATCAGAGCCAAGAAATGCGAAGCTCCAGGGGGCCTAGACAGTTTCATGACTCTTGGCTCCTAAACAAGAAAGAAACAAAATTATAATAATTCCTGTTCCCAGCTGTGACCTCAGTCTCTTCAAATAATATGTACAGTAAAGCAGATTTTAGGAGTATTCTGTATATGGTCACCAAAAATGGAAAGATCCACCTTCATGCTTTGCATTTTACACCGACTGCATGGTTTAAACTGCAGAGTATAGCCAGGTAAGTAAGAGCAAAAGATAAATGAAAACATAAAATACATAATTTTATTTAGATTGTTACCAATGTTACAGATGTAAAAAACATGAATGAATTATTGTGGTATAAAGAGAACTGAAAGACATATTTAAATCATTATTTGATTGTCTTGAATAAGAAGAATAGTTTTTTTACAGATTTTCAGTCACTTGTTATGGTCACACATACTTATAGAGAGCTAAACAATCTAATCCTTGCCAGGATGGGATGTCATGCACAGTCACTTATGCCAGAGGAATAAAGTTCATCTATTGTAAAATTGCTGCTAATAGAATTAGTAGCAGTTGTGTTAGTAATGTCAAAAGAAACAGCACCACTCTCTGCCCATCAGTGGAACTCCCTTGTCCCAATGGAGAAAATAAGGAAGAAACAGGGGCAGGGAGGGTTGAAACGGTGTGAGGAGGGGAAGAAAGGAAGTAGAGGTTGCAGAAAGAGGTGAATCTGCTGGCAATGGAAGCTGCCAGATTCTATTCCTTCTTTTTCAAGACCTCCCATCGCCTTCCTCTCTTTAGATCAAGAGTTTGCAGAGATCCAAGAAGACCCATTGTGTAGCAGGATGCTTATAGATGTGTAAGGAGATTTAAATCCCTTCCAAGTTCTCCCATTCTGCCCTCCCCCACCGCAGTACACTGTACTTAGATGTGGCTGCTCAAGCCAGAATGGGAAGAGATAGGATTGAACTGAAAATGTATAAACATAGGAAAATCCATACAAAGTTAAAATCTATTTTCATTATAATTGGTTAACTGCTTAACATCACAATTGTATGGTTTTTCCTCCCCAGCAATGAAACAACATCAACATGTCTATTGCTGCGTCTTGTGGGAGGCATTTTCTGAGGTCTTCTCTGTGTAAGGAAAACATTTGTTCCCTTACCTGAAGATAAGCCTCTACAACGTGGATGGATCTATTTGAGAAATTGCTGGTGCAGATCCACATGGACCTGGGCTATGAGATTCCTCTGGGAAGGAGACTAGGATTCAACAGCCACCATCCTGTCTTTGAGCCAATCAGTCACCCCACCCACCATCCCACTGCCTGCATCATTCTCCCTCCCCACTACCCTGTCTTGCCTCCCTCGCCATGATGTCTGTCTCAGAGGGTCTGGAAGAATCTTCCAGCAAGTGTGACAATGTTCAGCCCTGCCTCGTGTGCTGTTAGAATCTTGACCGCTAATAGGAGCACTTGTTTCACCAGTATTATAGCCCATTAGGATTGGTCTTCCCCACTGAAAACAATGGGAATTAAGGCTGGAAAATCTGAAATTCTGAAAATATTTGTACAACTAGAATAAAATGTTATATATATTTTCAATGTACACATATATGACATAGAAATGTCAGTTAGTGTTTTACATGTAATAAAATGTATATTACATATTTATACTGTAAAAGGATAGTGTCTACAAGGAAAAAATAGCTACTAAAGTCTGGTTGCTTGATATTAAAATAATAATAATGATTTTATAATAAAATTCTAGAGAACTAAGATTGAACATGTATGGTAAATTCTTTCATCTGCTCTTCTCCATTGGGTTTGAATTTTTGTCTTTATGTCTTTTTTAAAAAAAACCCACAACTATTGGTAGGTTTTTCCTCCATAAACTTGGTCAATCTCCTTTCAAAGGTATCTCAGTCATTGGCCATCATAACATCCTGTGATAGGGGAATTCGTATAAATGAAGAGTGGCAGGTTCTTTTTGATTATCCTAATCCCAAATTCAGGCAGAATGAGTGGGGGGGGGGGTGATGAAAATAAACTTTTTATAAATTTATCTACTGTATGCAAAATTTCTTTCATGCATATATATAAATGTCTTTCATAAATGTCTTTCAGGCATATATATGAAATGAGAAATGTAAGACTCTCTCTAATACAGGAAGAGCTATTTCATTTTCATAACCTTTATTGGCATACAAATAAATAAATGAATATATAAATAAATCAAACAGGTGTCAAGCGAGCAGACAAATAATACAATACAACAAGTAACTGGTCCAATAGAATGAGGTATGGCAAGGAAAGAAGATAAGAAATAGGGAAATGATACATTTCTGATAGGCACCGGGCACCCCTTTCGGCACCACTTATAATTGGGCACCATCAGGCACAATTGCACGTGCACAAAGTGGGCAACAAAGTGGTGGGCATCGTGAAACATCAGTAGGCAGACTGGCATCCCTGGTGGACATCAGGCAGAGCGACTGAAGAGCTACTGAAAACCTTTTGTTAAATATAATTTAACAAAATCACTTTTTGTTAAATATAATTTCATGAGTTCTTCCTCGTAAACATTAACACATTTGCTCACTAGATATTCATGCAGATTCTGGAATAACTCAGTTCTTAAGCCCAATACCATGTATAAAGCTGGGTCAAATTGTATTAGTAATGAGATCAGCACTGACGCCAGGCACTGAATTTTACAAATGGGAGAAAAAGATCAAATATTTTTAAAAAGGATGATAGAGTATATGTTCTAAATGAGAAGTAATAACCTAGGAATTCTAGGCAAATGAATCTATGGCAGGTATCAAATAATTGACCTCTTAAACTCTCTGGCTGTATCTCTTTATATTCTTTATATCTCTCCCAGAGATAATCTACTGCTTGCCAGAGACATAACAGCGGACACAACTGCCACTTACTAAATCACTAATTTTCCTCCTCCTGCCAAGCAGCAGCTGTTCATTTCAATCTAGGTGAAAGTCCTTTTAGGGTTTGAAAAAGCCGTTAAGTGATATGCTTACTAGTAGACCATGGTCACATTCAACGCAATTTATTTTGTTTATGGAATTTTTATCCCGGCTTTCTTGGCCAGGCAAACTGAAGGTGGCTAACGACATGGCTAAGACAATAATATATGCTGCACGCAAACATTTAAAAACAACCCGCCACTTAAAAAATTATTATAAAAACACTGCTAAAAACACAACACCCCAACCTCCCTATTAACTAAAGAATGTTTTCAATTGCCCATAAGAATGTTTTCAATTGTGTCACATTGTTTTAAAAGGAAGAACACAGCAACTAGGCAATCAAGAGGTATATGCACTTGTTCACACATACATGACCAGCAACCCTATCAGCAATTCTCCCCTTACACTATAAGCAAAGTTTAAAAAATAGTTTGGGTATTAGTGGAAATTGCTGACACGATAACTCCCTGAGGGAAAAAAAACCAGCACACAGACACAGAAAACTATTTTCTGATCAGCAATTCCAGCATCAAATCTCCAAGGCTGGTTTTTAAATTCAAGGTAGTTCAAGATGGAATTTAATGATTCAAAGAATCAGCGGGTCAAGGTCCATTTAAAGTGGAAAAGATGTGCAACTCTATATAATGCTTAAAATATGGAGGACTGTTTCAGAAAACATTTCCAGTAAAAAGATCCTCCAGTTTAACTTGGCATCCATCAGTCTTGAAAGACTAAGGACACAATCCAGAGCAAATTCAGCCTGCTCTGACCTAACTGCACTCTCCTAACTATTCTGTATCCAGAGCAGAAAGTTATGCTGAATCCAGAGAGTCAGGAAGCCTGGGCTGCCCTAACTGCTCCAGAGCATGCTAAGTAATTGACACAAGGGGAAGACTTGCTCCTGAGGAGACACCCCTCAGATCACACTGAACAAGGAACAGCTGTGGTGCCTACAGTGGTGACATGACTCTGCACATCACCTGGTGCGGAAGTCTGTGCGTTATCCCTGGGATGCGCGCCCCCCCTACCTGGACTGCGCAGTCACCAAAGTTGGCGCCTGCGCAGTTGTTTCTGAAGCCAACTGGCTTCAGAAAGAGTACTGCGCAGGCACCATCTCTGACACCTGCGCAGTACTTTTCTGAAGACTTTTGGCTTCGGGGGAGACTGTGCAGGCGTCAGAGTTGGTGCCTGTGCAGTACTCTTTCTGAAGCCATTCGGCTGCCGCTCCGCCTCCTGAGTGAGGCCGAATGGCTGTGCAGAGGCGCGGACTTTCTCTGCTCTAAGGAAGTCTCCTCTGAAGCTGTTCGGCATGCTCAGTGTGTTTCTGCGCAGTGCACCTCAGACGGCCATTCAGGCCAGCTCCTCAGACAAGTGGCAGCTTCTGGCTGCTGCTCCGCCTTGGAGCAGGCCTGAATGGGGGTGCTGACGCCCGGGGCCTGCCAAAGGACAGTCAAACTCCTCCGGCACATCACCCCATACGGAGCGCATCACCCAATGCAGCCCACACCAGCCGCACCAGTCTGGTGACGCCACTGGGTGCCTGCCTTACAAGGAGTCCCTGATGAGATGCCAGTACATTCTACAGTGAATACAAGGGGCTTCTTGGAGTGGCCTGCTGTATCCTGAGGTTTGTGGGCAGCCGTAGTTTGTTCCATATCCTGAGGTTGAGAGGCAGGGGTGCAGCTAGGCTGGCCAAGAACTCAGATTTTGGGTCAACACTGCCATTCTTACTCGGGCCTTATCATGGACCGCTATGGGTCTACTCATTACTATACCTGCTCCTGAGGTGGTATATCTCTGAGGAACTGGAAGAGGGCATTTCTGCCTTGGAAACAGGCTTTGGATACAGAGTAACTGCTCTGCCCTAGGCAATGCTAAACATGCCCTCAACTTGCCTCTCCTGAGCTGCTTAGGCTGCCCCAGTTAGGGCGGAGCAGGTCCACCTCTCTTAGGGCACCCTATCTTGCCTTGCTCTGCCCTAAGCCTCCTTCAGAGTAACTGGGCTGGAGCATCTTGCAGTTGCTCCAACCTAGTGTTAGATAGGGCAACCTAAGGCAACCTTAAATGGACAGATTAGTTGCTCTGGATTGGACTGCCTGCTATCATGTGAAGCACAAAGGCCGAGGTAGACTGTTATGGAGGATAGGCTGTTACCTAAGCAGCAAATTCCCCCCTCTCCACGCCACTGAAACAGTCCAATGGAACAGCAGAGCCGATACGATTGGTTCCAGCTGCGTCGCAGAGCTGGGCTAAGGACAAGAGCTCACCCTGTCTTGTGGGGACCGACCCAGGTCTCAAACCCTGGCCTGCTGGTTAACAGGCACAGTGTCTTAACCACTTGCTCCACCCACAGCCCTATATGCTCTAACAAGTTAGTTTGGTGTTGTAATTAGAGTACTGGGCATGGATCAGAAAATAGGTATTTTATTTTGTTATGTCCAACATTTTTCTTTGGTGTTCTACATTTTGGGGGTCCAGGCATATGACATGGCCACCCGGACTGGGAGGGTGGTGAGTAGAGAGTTCCATCAGTTTTCAGTTTAAAAATAAGTAATGTAGTGTTGAAATTAAGTACAGTAAAGCAATACAAGTGTTTTTAACTTTTATTTTAAAGTTAAAATTTGTCCTACATTTGTCCTACATTTTTGGGTATCCCACATTTTTTAACATGGCAGGAATTTTGCTTGGATGTCAGGAATTTTGGGGAACCTTGTCCTCTTTTGGGGGTTCAGGCATCTAGTCACCCTGCTTATGGATTACATCTAAGGACTATTTGAAATACCATCTTGGTTGAAATACCAACCAGCATGGGTTGAAGAACCCCAGCATTGTATGGATTGGAGCTTATAAGTTTTCTGCTGCAGAAGGGAAGCTGACTGAATTAAGATAAGATAAGATAAATTTATTGTCATTGTACTCAAGATATGAGAACAACGAAATGAGGTGCTCTCTCTCATAATACAACACAGATATACAAATATACAAATATCCAGTTGAACAAATCAAAACACACAAAATTTAAATAGAAAAAAAAACTATACACTTAAAATATATGTATTACATTGCATCCACCAGATTTTATAATTTTGCATTTAGCCAGATCACCGCATTTGGGTAAAAACTAAGTTTAAATCTGCTTGTCCTAGCTTTCAACACTCTATATCGTCTTCCCGATGGTAAAATCTCAAACAGCGAGTGGCCCGGATGTGAAGAATCTCGCAGAATATTCTGTATCTTCCTTTTACAACCCATATTACCACTGAACAACCACTGATCTTTTGCGCCCTTTTCATCACCCTTTGGAATGCCCTTTTCTCCATCTCTGTGCAACTTTTAAACCATGCACAGATACAATAAGATAAAATGCTCTCTATAGAGCTTCGATAAAAGGCAACCAACAGACTCTCTGACAGTTGTTGAGATCTTAAAAGTCTTAAAAAATACAGTCGTTGTTGGGCCTTTTTTACAAGAGCTAAAGTATTTGCACCCCATGTTAATTCTTGTTTCAGCATGATACCTAAAAATTTACATTCTGCCACCTGTTCCACTAAAACCTCCTCAATGTATAACGGTTGGATGCTCATACTGCTTTTCCTAAAATCCACTATAAATTCCTTCGTCTTATTTATATTAAAGATAAGATTGTTCTCTTTGCACCAAAGGGACAACTGATGAACTTCGTCCCTATACGCTGATTCATCATTGTCAGAGATGAGCCCCACCAACGTTGTGTCATCTGCAAACTTAATGGTCTTGTTACTCAGGTGAATAGGGGTGCAATCAGTCGTATAGATAGTAAATAAGAGTGGACTCAAAACACAACCCTGAGGAGTGCCAGTATTTAGGATCTTCACAGAAGAGATATGTTCATTCATCCTAACCCTTTGAGAACGGTGAGATAAAAAGTTCAAAATCCACCAACATATAGAGTCCGGTAGCTCCAGAGTTTTAAGTTTAGACATCAGTCTATGGGGTAATATTATGTTGAAAGCAGAACTAAAATCAACAAATAGTATTCTGACATACGTTCCCTTTCTCTCTAAATGAGATAGGACAGTGTGAAGAACAGTGTTAACAGCATCTTCTGTAGATCTATTTGTTCTATATGCAAACTGATAGTTATCAAAAAAAAACCCAAAAAACAGGAAGGCAAGAGATAATGTACCTTCGGACTAACTGCTCAAGGCACTTCATTATCACAGAGGTCAATGCCACCGGTCTGTAATCATTTAAAGCATTTATAAGTGTCTTCTTGGGTACTGGGACAATAATAGAAGACTTTAGACAATTTGGAACAATAGACTGTAACAAGGAACGATTAAAAATCTCAGTCCACACCCCAGCTAACTGGTTCGCACATTCTTTTACTACACAACCAGGGATGTTATCAGGTCCTGCAGCCTTCCTAGAGTTGACCGCTTTCATTGTACACCTAACATCATGCTCCTTCAGAACAAGAGGAGCCACATGCTGGGTCAACAATGGTAATGGTGATGGTAATTCCACTTCCGGTTGGTTCGTCTCAAACCGGGCATAGAAGATGTTTAATTCCTCTGCCAACTCATAATTTCCGCCCCTACTAGCATTTTGTGCTTTAAAGTTTGTTAACTGCTGGATCCCCTGGCAGGCTTGTCTCAGATTATTATTAGATAGCCAATCTTCTATCTTTCCCTTGTACGCAGCCTTGGCTTGTTTTATGCCACGCCTCAAATTTGCTCTGGCTGCACTATATAGTGAGGCATCTCCAGACTTAAATGCTTTATTTCTCTTATACAGAAGGGACCTAACCATACCAGTCATCCATGGTTTTCGATTTGGGTAGGATCGAATACACTTGTTCGTCGTAACAGTTATCAGTGCAATAAGCCATGTATCCCAAAACTGCAGTTGTATACTGCTGTAGATCTTGATGTTCAAAAATGACCCAGTTGGTCCGTTCAGTCTTGAAGCTGCGAAATCGCCCCCTTTGGCCAATATTTCACTGTCTTTACTTCTGGCCTCCTCCTTTTCCTCTTGCATTGAAGTTAAATAAATCTCTTTTTTTTGAGACAGTTTGGTTCAATGCTCTATTCTTACTCATCTTATAGACCCTGGGGGAAGAAGGAGAGCTACCATCCTTTTTAAGTATATTTGAGGCTTCAACTGTCTGGGGGACACAAAGTTCATTTAAGCTAGTTGTGCTCAACTTGAGAGTTAAGGGATAAAGGATAAGGAATCCTGTCAGGCAAGCAGTGGCCAAGGACTAAGTTTCAGTCTGGCTGCATACCTGAAAGGTTGGTATCACGGTGTTTCCCCCGAAACAAAATACCCATCCAGTGTCTTGGAGGTGGCATGAGGTCCCTTGGAGACCCACGGGAGTTGGTGACACCAACTGCCTGCCGCTGCCCACTGCTTCCCCCAGTATCCCCAGTGTCCAATGCCTGTTGGTGCCTAGTGACTGCCAGTCTCCATCACCCAATGCCAGTGCCCAGTCCCTGCTGGTTCCAACGGCCCACAAATGTTCTTGAAATTTTACTCCCATAGTGATGGGTAAATTCAGCTAGTACATTTCTATATATCTGTTGTGAGCTGTTCTGATGGAGCAGAAGGACAAAGTAAACATTTCTTTAATAAAACAAATTATCAACTAGGTAAGTTATAAGCCCATTGCCACCTCAAAAGGCCCTGAATGGTTGGACATGTGTCCTCGGATGTCCTTGAGACTAGAATGAAATGCCTGAAATGGTCAGCTACAAGGCTATAGAAGATGAAACTGGAGAGATCTCTTTATTCCCCTTCCTCAACCCACTCATTGGTAATATAAGAATCCTCTGCATGGTGTTAGCCTCACTGGAGAACATGGTGCCACACAAGATGAATACTTCTTGACTGGTTTTGAAAGTCATCTCCAGTATAGGGCTGGTGTGGTAGCCAACTTAGAAACTCCACTGTAAGTAAAGATGTATCAGACACACATACACACAATATTGTCTCTGTCAGTTAAACAGGTCTGCCTTTAAAAAACCAAAGTCATGAGGAAAAAACAGAATATTTCTAAATGCATATTCCATTACTGGATGCTTCAAGAAAAAAGTGTAATCATAGATTGAGTAACCTATAAGTTGTCAATATGATAAATAGTAAATAGGAAAAACCCTTTTAAAAATCCACCAATTTACAAGGGGCATATGTTAATGTCATTCCTTTATCTATTGCAAACAGAAGTTGCATCTGACTTGGTAATGATTACCGGTACTTTGTTTATGACCTTTTTAAACACATTCCATGTTCCAGTAACACCTCACGTACAGCCTGAATTTCATTTCCAACAGAACTACAGCACAGTCAAAGACCCTATTATCATTTCAGCAGTGCTATATTTCATGTGTCTATTTCTTCCTGACCATCCTGTAAATTCACACAACCTTGAGAACATTAAAATTAAGCAATTATGGCTGCAATTCTAATTCATTCAGTCCACCAGTTTCACACCAGACATTGCTGTGCTGGTTCCAGAATTCTTTTTCAAAAATCCTGATTCTGTTTAGGCCCCAAGAAATATACGTACTTCCAAACTTTCTTTGACATCCCTCTTATAGGTACTAGTCATTTATATAAAATGCAGCATTAAACGATTATATAAAACATTCAAAGAAGGTTTGGAGAGGAAGTGAAAGTATTGTACAATGTACAATTAAATTCCAATCTGCCTGTAGTTTGCAGGAGGAGGAGGGGAGATGAAATTTTATCATCATCAGCTACAGAAGTCTCTATGCATTTCACAAAATGTTGTTTTTTGCCCCAGCCACCTACAGCAATAGTTTTTTTTTATTTATTGACTTGGGAGGTCTGAATTCACTGAAAGCACTCGGCATCCAAGCAAAGTTAACTTGTTGCACGCAGCCCCCTTACCTCCACTTCTTCTCTGAAATGCACAGAAAATAATTACAATTTGTGGTGCTTATGCAACAGAATGCGGGACACGATGAACAAAGCAAAAGGAGAAGGGTCACCTACAAAAGAGATAAGCACTTTAAGGACCCATATTTATTCCACCCTCCAGATGATTAATATTGGCAGTATTCGGAGTCAAAACCCAGAGGCTGTTTCTTGGTCGACATACTGGAACTTAAAGTGGCACACACTGCATTATTGCTCTAATCTTTAAAAAATGATCTTGGCAAAACTCCATAGCTCATTGCTCCCCTCTTCCTGGTTTTTAAAGAACCCTTCTGGTCCGCCCTTCTGGTCCGCCACTTGTCTCAAAGTCATTTACATTTTTTAAAATTACCAGTGTAGGGCCTGGATGATCTAGACCAGCCAGACCTAAGGTTGTTTTTTTTTTCTCTAAAGTGGGGTGGGGGCTGTTCCAGAATCCATCTCAAAATAGAAATGGTATCACTTTGAAAGCTTCATTTTGATTATAAAAAGGCATATCTAATAACCACTACTGCTGGCTTTATTATTGGTCCCTCTTAATTTGGCCATTTTATCTATATAAACAGCAAATTCTATCTGTCCGTCTCTGTGTCTGAGGACCACTCTATCTCGGACCACACTTGCTCTACATAGGCATATTATACCTTTCTGGAATCAGGATGATCCCGGGATTGAAAATATGCCCTTTATCTGCTGCTTGAACATCCAGTATTGGAATTTGTGTCTGGTCCAAATCAGCAGTCAAGCCATTTGAATTCCAGAGACAATGTATTTGTCTCTTTAGTTTTAGGCCAGAGGCCCAAAATGCCCTCCACAGGAGCTGGTTAAAAGTCTGCACGATGTGGATTTTAAGCTAGAACTACATAAAATTGAGGTGGAAGTTCTGACATGCATTGCTTCTTTTTGATCAGCTATTTCCCATGTGATGTTCTCTTGGACTACGTTCTCACCCATCTTACTGGCTCTTGTTTTCTTTCTTCTTAGGACACTTCCTGCTTTTCCTGGATGCCATCAGTCATTCAATCCTTGTTTTCTTTCCTTAGACAGTTTGATGATGCTCCAGTTTGACAGGTTATCTCACCTTCTTTCCAGTCAGTCTTCAAGCCATAAAATTAAGGTGTCCCTGATAGTCAGGGAACTTGTGAAGGTCTCTCCATAAACCAAAAAGGCCAATTTGCATTTCTGGAGTCTTACTTTCTGCTTGAAGTTGGACATTATCAAATCATTTTCAGGCATATCTGAATTATACAACCTGTTTCAGCCATATTCCATGCACATGAATGTATACTACCGTATACAGGTGGAAAAATTATGTGTTTTATTTATCCTTGGATATGAGTCAACACAAACGGCAGTCCTGCTAACTACTGTATTTTTAGCCAGACAGTATGCGTTGGAGGGGTGTTGAAATAGATTTTTTTTTAAAAACTGTGGTGGTGGTTCATCACCATGCACACTTTCTGGGGCATTGCCTGGCCCACTGCACGGGAGGAGGTCCATCATAAGAGTGACACACTGGCCTCATGCACCAGTAACATAACTATGCCCACTTAATTTTGTAAAGGACATGATAAGAACAGAAGGGTAAATATGCTAAAATTGGCATCAATTCAGAGCACATTCCCAGATGTGAACTAAATGTAAATTAAATGGTATGTTAAATACATTGACGCTTCATGTTATCATTTTGAAAAGACAAAATAGTTGGTTCCAAAATGTTTCATTTGACCCTGCAGCAGACACTGTAATCAAACCTGTTTTGGTGACATTTGACATTTTAGAGAAGGGGGAAAGGCAGAAAGATGTACTTTATCTACAGCGTATCAGACTTTTATGATGCAATCCTAATCTCCACTTAAGCTAGTCTAAGTCTTGGCATAAACCCTGTGCTAACCTGGGGTGTCACAAATGTGTCACATAAGACACTTCTGCGCCACTTGTGGGGGAGGCTTAAGCCAGTGCAATGACATGTGCTTTCCTCCCTACATCACCAGTTATGGGAAGACCCATGAGTTGTCCGGCCTAGGTTAGGACTGCACCTTAAGTCTGCTGTTTCACCCAGAATAATGTCAATTATTTCATTCTGACTTTCATCTTCACTTTCTCTGTTTATGAATTGTGCTATTTCTCTTAATGATTGTCCAGATTAATTCTTCTGGTAATTTGTCAAGACTTGTCCATCTTCAGAGCCTCAAGATCAGTCTTGCTAGGTTATTCCAGCAGCCCATATGTCCTGCCCAGCATCTTATCTTTGAAAGTAGCCACTACTGATTAAATAGACTTGCATTAACCAACAGTGCAGAGCATTCTCCTACTCTACCCGTTATCAGTTACTTTCAGCTTTTAGCTGCTTAAATATAAATATCTCTCTAATTTTACCTAGTATAGAGCCCTTATCTTAAACTGACTGGTATCATGTGCAAATTTTGCCACTTCATTTACTTCACCTTTCTCCAGCTTGTTAATATGTTAAGACAGGTCCCAACATATCCTCATATCCTCTCTACTGTTGACTTTTTCTGCTGTAGAACTCTGCCCATCATATTGTTATCTACACTGAACCAGAGAAAATCCATTAGAGAGCTCCCAAGTCAGCTAATTATTTCATTCCCCAACTGTTCAGCAATTTCAAGAGAAACTAATGGGAGCTAATTAATGTTGATACTTCCCTGTCTCACAGTGTTTTAGATTTTTTTAAAAGAAATACATTTAAATAGTATACACATCTCCTTAGCACATAGAGATTTTCATTTTGTGGTCATCCTTCACATGTTCTCTTTTACATGTTTATTTTATATTTGTGTATATGGACAATGTTAGAAGAGGACTGGCCTTGAAGAATACATTATTTATTTATTTTTATATTATATTACATGGATACCCATAGCATTTACTGACCCAAATTTATATCGTGAATTAATGAAACCACAGATACGGAATCCATTCATTCCCCTTCCCTATATTGAGTCCAGTTCTAATTTGTTCTTAGATTTACAGTACAATCCAAACCCCTGATTAGACTAGCACAAGTCCCAGCTGGCCTGAGAGTGTCACAAAAGTACTATAAGGCACTTCTGTGCCACTCCTGCGGGGTTTAGGCCAGTGCACAGACATGTGACAGCTGCCCCATGCCACTGAAGGAAAATGGAGTCATCTTGTGCTAGCCTAAATTGGTTAGAATTGTGACCTTATACTTATGCATGCATTTTCTCTTGCTTTGTTTTTATTTGGTTAATCCAGCCCTCAATGCAGCCCGTGGCAACACCCCTTGGGTAAGCCTTGTAATCCTCTGGATATGTCTCTAATACACTCTTATATATAAATTTATTCAAATTTGAAATATAATTTATTTTTCCAGCCTCCAGTACCTCAGAGAGATGATGTGACCGCCCTGCCAAAAAGTTTAGACATCAATGGTTACCTGAAATGTGATGTTTTTGTAAAACTAAAAAAAAATACACAAAAACAAAATCATTACCACCAATTATTCACAAGTTTAGATGTATGCAAGAAAATATTAACAATTGCTTATGCCAACTTTTATGATGCCTAAAAAGACTACACTGTACAAATTTCAGCCAAATAGCACCTGGCTTCTATAGATTTATTGAAGCTAAAATTCTTCAATTCAAAATGCCATGCAATCATGGGAATGGAATTTTAAACTCTTTCCCTTGACATAACATTAATTTTTATAATTGCATTTCCTAGGGAAGCAATCATCTGATTTAAATAATGGGAGGAAAACAAATATTACTAATGTATCTTCTTTAATAGATAACATTTGAATTCTTAAAGGGACATCTTTGGCTCCAATAGTACTTATGTTTCAGTCTCCGGGGAGTGATTAACTATATAAAGGTCAAAGGAAAGAGGCAAGGTTAATGTATAACTCAACATATTAATTTGCTCTGCATGTCACTTGGGTTCTATAGAGAGTTATTTATTCTCATAGCATGTAAAATTCAGCTATTACAATCCAGATGTGTAAAACACACACAAGCCTTAATTTTAAAATTATTTGGTATGTGGCATGCACATACAAGTGTGTTAAAAAATTTGGAGTTAAAAATATGCCCAAATGTGGAAAAACATTATTTATAATTATAAATATTTTATAATTTATAATTATATTCAAGTCCATAATTCCCCCACCTCTGTACAGGAGTTATAGGGTAAGGAAGACCATCACACTGCAGTTTCACAACTAGCCCAAGAAATATGCTCAACAGATGTAAAGTCTTAAGATGCAAAGAGACGATTTAACAAGAAGTGCTTCTGGAATTCTGAATTATAATTCTGGAATTATATATGAAAATACGTATGTGTAACTTTATATACGTAAAAATATTAATTTGAAAGGAAACAAAATGATGTCAAAACAGATTATGGAAGGTTCCCTATCATCAGGGTTTCAATACACCATGCCAGACTCCTCCCAGCTATGTGGGAGATGAGGTTTGGATCTGGCATAAATGCTGCATTCAAGCCCTGTTCCCACTTCCTGCGCTCCCACCTCTTTCCACCCATCCTCTCAGCCCTGGAATACACCCCCTTCCCACCTTACTGTGACTTGCATTGGCCTAGAAAGCGAAGTTGGAGGGTGGTGTAGCTAGGTCTGTGCACCTCTGTGTGCTGAGGTTGCAGGGAGGGTGGCATAAGAGTGTCTTATGACACTTTTATGATATCCTTACTTTGAAGCAAGAAAGTTGCACTGATCAAAAGAGCTAGGATTAAGCTCTGAATATCATTCAGTTTAATATACAAATAGATCCTACAGTATAAAGTTGGAGTTGACAAGCAACCACAGCTGTTTGCAACAGAACGTGAAGGCTGGATATATTTTCTGCACAATGAAAATAATATGAAAAATTCAAAGACAACTCAAACATATACATTCAGTAAAAATTTCATTATCTGACATATATTCACAAGGTAAACTACTGTTTCTCAGCTTCAATAACCATCTGCATATATAGGAAATTTTGATAGCCTAAAACTATCCTTTTCCCCAACAAAGCAAGCAAACAAAAAAAGATGCAGTAACAGTATGAAACAAAATAATAGAGGGCTCAATAGAGGGCTCAGAAAAATGCATCACTTGAATTATCCATATCTGATCAAAGGAATAACTTATTATTAGTATTAGTTAAAGGGAAGTAGTGCCAAAGCTTTCTAGAGCATGGGTGTCAGTCTTACTCCATATAGAAGTCTAACACTGGTGCCTGCTGAAAAGCAGACGTGACAACATTAAGCAGCTGATGGCCAGAAAATAAGTTTCCCATAGAAACTCATTAGCTTAAAGGACAGAACTGAAAAAATGTGTAAATCATATTTTCAAGATATGAGAGAGCCCAATTTTCAAACTGGCAGAGCCCAATCAGAATTAGAGCAAATTTCAGCACACAGGCCTTTTATTTGACACCTGTCCTAAAGAAACATGATCGTTCACCAAATGTGTGCCATGGCAGAACACACAGTACCCCAAAAAGTGAAATAAAAGATATAATATCCCAAATTTTCGCCAGGAGAGGTTGCCCACCACCTTTTTTGTCTGAGGCACTGCTCACTTCGCACAATTAAAAAATGCATGAACGAGAAAACTAAATCAACACATAAGAAAAGCCATTCAGATATTTTATTCAGATAATTCCAGCTATATGATAATTATAACTTTGTCTATTTAGTACCATTGTACAAGCAACCTTTTTACTGAGAGTTAGTAAAATCAGATACATATAAACTTTCCACATAAACAGGCATTCCTTGTTACCAGAAGTCCTACATTTTAAATCAATTTTATTGTTTTCATTTCAAGTACTGTTTTGTTTTTAACAGTGTGTTCCTGAGAAGCGGTTAAGCAGGATTCCACCCATGCAGGTGCATAATTTGTGGCAAGACAGCTTATGTCTGGAACACAAATCAACTGCAATTAAAGTTTAAATATTTTGTGCTGAAATGCAGACCACATTTGCTCATTGTCTGGTACTAAGGCTAACATGCGTACATTTGGAGTATGACTTCACATACACTAATTAAGTCTTTTCACTCAGCACTTCCAGCCACCCCTATAATATTTTTACAAAGACCAATTCCTTTACAGGTTACATGGTGCATTTAAGTTGCCAACCAAAAGGAACAGATTCTGGATATTCATAAAATGTTTCAACTACTGAAATGACATTTAATCAAAATTGGGTGTTGTTAAGTCCATTTGGTGTTAAGCAAAAGCTTTTTCACATTTTTCAAGTGCCAGAAATAACTAGGAACTATCTGTCATGTGAAAAGAAGTTAACACTTATTATGTCTTTCTTAAGGACTGACTGATTGCAAATAAAACTGTTTCCTTCAAGATTTCTGAGAAATTTTATGACTCCAATTTCCCCTCATTCTGCTTGCTGATTTTGATTTGTAAAATCAATGTAACTACCATGTCACCTATTCAACCTCCACTTAGGCTGGCATAAGCCCTGGTAAAACTCCTGTGCTGACCTGGGGGTGTCACAAAAGGGCTTTAAGGCACTTCTGCCCCAGTCCTGGGGGGATCAGACCAGTGCACAGGCATACACTGACCTCCCCACACAGGGTGGCCAGATGTCCGGCTTTCATCGGCCGGCACCAAGCCTTGCCATGCCGGGGCAATCCCTAACATCCCTGAAGTGCCCTCCCACGATCAGTCTCCCCAGCTAAACCCAATCCGGTGCATGTATACTCAGAAGTAAGCCCATAAAGTCAATGAAGCATATTCTTAAATTGGGGGGTCCTTGTCTATGCAGCCCAATCCTATCCATGTCTACTCAGAAGTAAGCCCATTAAGTCGATTGAGCTTATTCCTGAATCAGGGGGCAGTTTTAGCTTTGATTTTAATATGTCCTATAAATTTTGCGACTTTAAAGGTAATGTCATTATCAGCATCACCCAAAAGCCAGCATAAGAGATCGATAAGTGGTCTATTGTTGAAACAGATAATAAAATCGGCCAAGAATTTTGCTCTGGGAGTATCCAATTGTGGGCATCGCAGAAGATAGTGTGCAATGTCATCAACCTCTCCTGAATTGCACTTACATAGTCTAAGGTCAAAGGGAGTGTTGTTGAATCTGCCTTCCAAAAATGCAGACAGCATGGTCTGGAGACGTAAGGCAGAAAAAGCCTTTCTCAAAGTAGGATTGGTCAGGTTAACTAAATAATTTTCGAGAACAAAGGTTGTTTTGTAAAATAAAAGCCAACAAGAAAAAGGAGAGTTAATGATTGCGCCAAGATCCTGCCTCATATAGTAGAGGCGTATAGAATCTCTAAGCGAGCATTTAAATTTGGGGGGAAAAAATGAAGGGAAATTATCTACAGAGAAATCAAAAGATTCCAAAATAGGCCTAACTGAAGTCGCCCAAGAGGAGAGAGCTAAGTTGGTGATTTGCTCATCAAAACATAATCCTGGGAGACATAAAGGGTTCATGGAGACCAATCTGTACCAATAAAGAACCAGAGCTATATGACAATGTGCAGTAATTTGGATAAGTCCCACTTCCGCTCTAATTAAGGAAGACAGTGTTGACCTAGGAACACCTAGAAGCATGCAAATAAAATTGTTTTGGATAGCTTCAAAACAAGAGAGTTGAGAGTAGCCCCAGATTAGAGCTCCATATAGCAATTGAGGGATGATTTTCTTAGCAAAAATCTCAATCACTGGGGCCACCAAATTTCCACCCTTAGTTCTCAGAAAACGGATTAACATCTGAATAGATTGTTCGACTTTAAGTTTTGTGTAGCTATAGTGGGGGAACCAAGAAAATTTTGCATTAAATGTGACTCCCAAATATTTGTATTTACTTGTTCAATCCGATAATCACCGATAGACCATTTGTGTTTCTTTCTGTTCCTACCAAAAACCAGAACCTTAGATTTACCATAATTAATAATGAGCTTCTCTTGAGCACAGAAGGAGTTTAATCTGTGTAAAAGTCTGCGTAGACCAATTGAGGTAATAGAAAATAAGGCTATGTCATCGGCGTAAAGTAAGACTGATAGTTTTCTCAACTCAATAGCTGGGGGGGAAAATTCAGGGCCCTGAAGGGTTTTCACTATGTGGTTTATGTAAAAGTTGAAAAGAAAGGGAGCTAAAAGGCAGCCTTGATGGACCCCTCAGTTGGTAGGGATGCTTTCAGATAATAATCCCGTTTGGTCAAATCTAACTCTTAAACTGGTACCAGTATGAAGAGTTCGGATAAGAAACAGCAATCTCCTATCAATATTTGTGTCAGCCAGCTTATGCCAGAGGAGTTCCCTGTTTACTAGATCAAAAGCCAAGGTAAGATCAATAAAAGCAGAATATAATTTCCTATTACCAGTTTGCATATATTTCTGAATTAGGTGGTGTATGATAAAACAATGGTCTAACGTAGATTTCCCTTGCTGAAAGCCAGCTTGTTCTTCTGCTATAATAGAATTTTCTTTGGCCCAAGTCTCTAACTTACTTAGTAAATATTTTGTATAAAGCTTAGCTATAACACAAAGCAAAGAGACAGGCCTATAGTTTTTAGGATCAGATTTAGAGCCTTTCTTGTAAATGGGAACCACAGTGCTTTCTTTCCAACTCGAAGGAAAATCACCCTTACAATTAATATGAGAAAATAGTTTGGCGAGAACAGGGCACCACCAGTCCGAGTTCTGTTTATATAGTTCGTAAGGAATCATATCAGGACCAGGGGCCTTTTTATTCGGGGCTGAGGAAATTAGGGCTTTAATTTCTTCAGGTGAAACTGGGTCCCAAGCAGGCAAAAGATCCAAAGAAGTTGCGGCAAGTTCATAGTCTAGAGTTAATGATGTAGAACTACCACCTTCCGAAAAGATGGCTGAAAAATGGGCTTTCCATTTGCTGGCTACGATTTGATTTCCTGTATTTCCATATCGGAAGTTCATGCCTCTGGATACTATGGACCAGAATTTGGAGGAGTTTTCATAGACATGGCAGAAGCCAGGGCCTGCCAGGATTTTTGGATAGAAGAGTTCTTTTTTACTTTTAGGAGATTTTTGTAGGCTCTTCTTCTTTTAATATATTTTGAAAAGTTAGCAATCAAATACTTGGTTACTAGTTTCCTGAAGGCTCTGGTCAAAAGTCGCTTATAGTTGAGGCAGTCTCTATCATACCAGTCATTTGCAAAGGAAGGGTTAGATAACAAGGGTTTTGAAGTAACTAAGAGAGGTTTCAGGTTGGTTGTAATTTCTTCGAAGGTGGTTATAGGCTCCAAGGAGTCAAGTAAGGAAGCTCTGAGAGAAAGAAGGACTGAGGAATTAAGGGCAGTCGATATTTGCCGTTGGATATTCTCCATCCAGGGGAGTCTTCTTTCGCCTGTAGATGGAAAAGATGTAAGGCGAGCTAGTTGTTTATTTTGGGCTCTTGGGGGGTAAAAAAGCGTCAGATATAAGGGCATATGGTCACTTTCAACCCTTGACAAAACCTTAAAAGAGTAAAACAAAGGTAATGAAGTAGAAGAGATTAACATATAATCAATAACACTACGGCCTCTAGGCCCGTAAAAGGTGAAGGCCGTAGAATCGCTATCAGTGGAAAATCCATTACAAATTAAAAAGTGGTGTTTAAAAATGAGTCTGAAGAGCACTATACCCGCTTTATTGATCTCCAAGTCTTTGGAAGCTCTCTCCGGTAGAAAGTTTATTTCTTCTAGAGACAGGCCTAACCTGTCCCCTAAAATCTGTTTGTTACCCCCAAGTCTAGCTTTAAACTCAGCGGCAATAAGAAAGGAGGCATTTGGAAATCTTTCAGATAAATCAAATATTGTTTGGTCCAACATCTCCAAAGTAGAGATCTCAGGAGAGGATAAATCCGTAGGAGGACAATATGCATTTATGAAAATAAATTTTGGAAAAGAAGGCCAAGAAACATATAGAGCCATAATATGAGGTGAAGTGGTGTCCAAAAAGGTAATAGTAGATGAGAGGTGCACCGATACAAGCACTGCTAGACCACCTTTTGCTCTTCCTCCTGCTGTAGAGCTCAAGGCTGGTTTTTCAAACTTCGTTAACCAGGAATAAATGGAGATGCTGGTTGAGTTAGCCACGTCTCTTGTAGGGCTATGACATTGAAACTGGAACAAAAGGCTATGAAGTCTTTGTCTGAGCTCTTAGGATTCCATCTGGCAACGTTCCAGGAGATTATATGAATAAAATCAAAAGAAGAAGCGGGGTGGACGATCGATGATGTGTGTCCTACAATTTTTTTAAATGTCCAGAATTTCAGTGAAAATCCGGAATTTTGGGGGAACTTGTCCTCTTTTTTTAGGTTCCAGCATCTGGTCACCATGTCCCCACACCATCATGGAGAGATAGGCCAAATAAGTTAGGCCAGCCTAAATTTGTTAACATTGCACACTGTGATACTTTTCTGTGAAAGAGAGTGCTCAAAGAATGGGGAGGAAACTCTCAATATCCAAGTCCTGTTTTAGGGATTGACATCCACAGTAACACCTGTCATGTGGTAAAGATTAGAAATATATCTCAGTGCACACATATATTCAAAATCTCATGAACGACAATTTCTATGACTCAGATGTACTTCTTTTTAATAAGCACTGTACATGCATTACTTCCTTGTGCTAGAAACAGGGAGAAGAATTATATATAGTTAGTGGATCAGCAGTAGAGATTTGAATTTCTACAGCAATCAGGACTCTGAATGCTTTACTCAAAGCAACCCAACATATTAATAGCAACACATGATGACATAGTGTCAGTTGGAAAGTAATTGTCAAACCATACTGTAGTTATACATGTAATTTAGTTATACATGTAGTTATACATGTAAGTCAAGAATATAAGCCTAATAAAAAATTGGAACGTATCAAAATTGACAACAGGAGAGAGATTAAAATACTTGAGAACAAGTGTAATGTTGAAAGTATTTTCTCTATTTTTACCACATCTGGTCTACAGCACCAACTTCCCTGTTCTATGCTGGCCTTTACTCCAAGGAACAAACATCTTCAACGTAATTTTCAAACCAAGATTCACAGAATGCAGACAAATCTACCACAGTGAATTTATCAGCAGTCATTCTGCACAGAAATCAAATGCAAATAACTTTGGCAGGGTTAAAAATTAATCTCAAGAGCAGTGAATTACAGATAAAAGCTTGGAAGTACAAACATGGTATCTGCCTGACTTGCCCCACTTTAAAAGACATTTGAGTTATATGATATGATAGAAATCATGGTAGGCTGTGGGTGGCACCACCCACCCATGTGCACCACCCACCCATGTGCACCACCCACCCATACGCAACACCCGCCCATGTGCATAATCCTCCACACAATATTCCCACTGTGCATCAACCCCCATGCATATCATCCCCTAGGTACAACACCCCCTGCACAACATCCCCCATGTGCACCATCCCCCAGTGCACCTTCCCTCCCAGTGCATAAGGCATCAGGCACCAAATTGACTGGATGTTGATCAGTCTTCCAAGTATAGGACAAAAACATGTTGCACCCCTTTTCATCCCCTTTAGGGTTAAATTTTTCAACATCGGTTCTTGGTGGGTGTTCATGTCACAGAAGAAACACCCTCCCTGAATTTCATGCTTCTTGGTCCCAGGGTTGGGGCAGGGCTTGGATCAGTCAGGGATTCTCAATGTAAAATATAGGAAGGAAAATGTGTTTTGCCCCTTTTCACCCCCTTCTAGTTGGAATTTCTGAAAAGCGGTTCTTAGTGGGTGCCTCCATTACGGAAGGAACACCCTCCCCAAATTTCATGCTTCTAGGTCTAGTGGTTTTGGTGGGTATTGCTGAGTCAGTCAGTGAGTCAGTTAGTGAGTGAGTGAGTCAGTCAGGGACTTTTCAGTTTTATATATATAGATAAAATAACATGAAGAGAGAATATGACAAGGCTATACGAGATAAGACTTAGAAGCTATTGAAGGGAGAAAAAAAACTGTTGAAGCTGCACACATGGTATTTCCTCACACATGCCTAGTGAATCTTTATATTATGACCATATGTAAAGCTTAGCTGCAGATATTAAATCACACACACACACACACACACACACACACACACACACACACACACACACATATATGACCACATAAACATAATGTTTTTTTCAGTGAAAGCAGTTTACACATTCAGGAGCTATCTTAAACCATAGGATGTTAAATTAATTAAATTTAATTAGTTAATTAATTAATTAGTTTAAATAATTAATTAATTAATGTTAATTAATACAAACAGTGGCCCTGCTGAATGATCCTGGAGAGAAGCTGCAGCCAATGACATTGGCCAGGTTGATGACCTCCCACAGAGGCACACCTTTTGCAATATTGAGGTATAGGTTATTATACTACTGCAAGCAATACTGAAGAGAATGGGGAGTGTGGGATAAGCAGAAAACAAACTAATCAGTGACTGTCTCCAGGGATGGGGAAGACCAGGGGTTAGCAAAGAGGAGAAGCACAGAGTAGAATCCTGAATTCCCTCTATTAGTATATGGTATTGGAGACAGCTGGGATTTAGAGCAGAGTCCAGAAAATAATGGGTGCAACTTTACCGACAGAGAGGAGATAACTTGTCCGTGAGTGTGAAGAGTCAAACAGTGCAGTGCAATGTATGTCAGCTTGTTAAGACTTATTATGTTCAATCAAGAGCATAGCTAGAAGGCAAAGCAGTAAGTTTTACAGGCTCTGCAACATACCATGCAAGTAGCTCCTCCAGCTGACCACTGGAGTCATTCAGGACAGAGACTGCAATGTGCAGGAGACACCATTTGATTCAGCAAGCTCCTGCATGTTGCCATCATTGCCCACAATGGCTCCAACGGCAAGCAAGAAGGCTTATTTAAATGGCACGTTGTATCACTTTGAATTACTAACTATTTTGTTCCCCTATAGATGTAAAACTGTGATCAGTTGATACACTTCTAGGCAGGTGTATAGGATTTTAGTCAGAACCTACCCAATGCCAATGTACAATATAGTTATAATTCAGTGGTAAGTAAATTATAAAAAGTACCAACATCATACCTACTAACGCATTTAGCATATTCTTACTCTGCTCTCTGGAAACCATTGGGCAATCTACAAACAAGAACGTAGTGATTGAACTTTCAAAAGTACTAACATTAGCTAGCTCTGTGCTCATCCCAGACAAGGAGATTTTGATGCTGTTGCATGCAGTCCTTATGAAAGGGGAAAAATCTGACAACAGAGCTGATAAATGCAATTATGATAAAAGCCAATAAAGGGCTTCAATCTGCACTGTCGCTCAGAGCTCTGGCTATATTGCTCACTCCTGGCCACACAATGACCTTTGTCATGCTTGAGAAAACAGCTCCCCACTGCTGTTTGACTCTTACTGAGTGACCAGATGGGGCAGTTTTGCTTCATTATTTGTGCCTGTGAAGTGGAAACGCCAACAGAAAGATTCATTACTGTCAAGACCATCTCTGCAAAGATCTCCCTGATTTATTAGGGCATAAGTGCTGTACTGGATGTAATGAGACATAAATGTTCTGCAAGGCCTATGAACTCAAGAAGGAAATATACTGCCATCAAGAGGCTACAGAGCTCCTCATTCATTAAAAGTTTGTGACTGTGCAGTTGCAGGAAAAACAGACCAGCAGCACACACCACAGCAATTGCTCTTCTTGACCTCCTTTGTTTTTGTTGTTCCTTTAAAGAGTAAACTTTATCCAACATCAGGATCTTGGCATGAAAGTGGGGCATTTGCAACCAAAACCAAAACTATGTCTCTGATACCCACTGGATTGTTTGTTGAAGAAAGAAGTACAGAACACCTGCATCTGAACCAATTACAAAACCAACAAAAATATACATACATCTGATCACACTTTAGAAGAAGAACTGAAGAACTCAGATGACATGTATGTAGAGAAGTGTGGAAAGGTGGAAATTCTGATTGAATAGATTTTAGCAATTAGAAATGATTTTGCATAACCAGTTGAATGGTTATTCAGAGGCTCGACGAGCACCTGTCAGGGATACTGCTAACCCCTGCTAACTGGGCAAGAGACACTCTTTCAAGTGGGTGTTCCTCTTTTATTTAGCAAGGGAAGAGTAACTGGCCCTCCACACCCCAGCAATGTCTGTTCTAGTGGCTTCTGCTGGTGTTCTTTTTGCATTTTAGGTTGTGAGCCCTTTTGGGACAGGCACCCATTAGCTATTAATTAGCTATTAATTTTTTTCATTTTCTTGTAAACCGCTTTGTGAACTTTTCAGTTGAAAAGTGGTATATAAATACTGTAGATAGATACTCTAGGGGGATTTCCTGCTGCAGGCAGGGGGTTGGACCAGATGACCTACTAGGTCCCTTCCAACTCTATGATTCTATGATTGCTTTGAAAATGTAGGTTGAAATAGATAATTAAATCAAGTGTGACTGATTTGCAAGTAATCACACATTTACAGCTCCATTGCTAAGGCCTATTAACAAGGGCTGGTTCACTTACTCTTTCATTGTATAGCATGTATGGTTAGCTATCAGAAGTCAATTTTTTACAGCCCAATCCTAACTACCCATATTGTGATGTACCAGAAGATGGCAGCTGCTGGATCCTGTGGCTATTTTTGGCATCCAGAAAATCTTTGGCATAGGGGAAGATTTGTTGCCTCTGGTAAGCCATGCTGAGGTCAACTTGGATCTGCTCCTAAAATACTGCTGATGCATGTCCAGATGGACCAATGAAAGGATCAATCCTGAAATGGAGGTTTGGATTGGTGGATGTAACTGCCATCAAACAACTCCCAATTCCAGTCCCAATCAATACTCTTTCCTTGCCTTATCACTGCCCCATTTCATAAGAACATAAGAAGAGCCAATGCTGGATCAGGCCAAAGGCCCATCTGCTGCATCTGACATTTTGAGGTTGCCTACATCTAGATCTATCTATGTGCACATGTGCGCACAAACGCAATCCTCATGGCTTGTAACCTGTGATGGTCCTTTCCTCAAGAAACTTGTCCAATCCTTTCTTAAAGGCATTGAGATTAGATGTCATCACCACATCCTGTGGCAAGGAGTTCCACAGGCTAATTATACACTGGGTAAAAAAATATTTTCTTTCGTATGTGCTAACCCTCTGAATATATAATGGATGACCCTTAGGGTGCAATCCTGAGTAACTACGGGGAGTCCTTGCTCTGGTATAAGAACAATTTGCTCTGGATTGCAATATGAATTTCCCATAGGTTTTCACTAGGTGGTGCAGTAACTATGGGTGCACGTAATGTCTCTTACATGTACCCGTAGTTACTCTGGATTGTAGGGTAAGTTCTGTGTTATGAGAAAGGGAAAAGAATATCTCACTATTCACTCTATTCATCCCTTGCATAATTTTGTATGTCTCAATCTATCACCCATCCAGTCTCCTTTTCACCCTTTATGCATACTTAGTGAGTTCCTGTTTCATGTAGAAAACAGAACATATAATTGTTGCCTGTGAAATGAGTAAGCACAGCTTAGTAGACCTCTTTCCAGTAGCTCTGGCCACAAAACCAAATACATGTAATAGAAAATTATCGTATTTATGCAAGTCCCATGCAAGACTTGTGGCGATGCTTTGTTGTTAAAAAAAAAAAAAGCCTGCTTTAGTACAGAGCTTGAAGCCTGCATATTCTCTGGAGACATGCTTCAGGAAACACGAGATGACCAAGTTTATGCCTGTAAGCAGATGTGTCTAAAAGGATCAACCACTTGGGGTCAAACTAAACAAGATGGCTGGAGAACTGTGATAGGATCTTTAAAAAAAAGATGTTAGCAGTAGCTGTGGGAAAGGCCCTAACTGGAAAATCAGATTGAGGCAAAAACACTGAGGAAAGAGGAATTAATTTTTTCTATCACATTTTACTAAATTACCTTTCAAATTTTACTCTTTAACAAGTAAAGATGAAAACAGAACATCTTCTCAGAAGCTTTTAATTAAAGACAACATTCAAGGCAGCATCACCATCAGGTGCAAGGCTGGTGCAGGTGTGCTCAGGCTTCTCAAATTGCAGAGCACTGAAAGAATAAGCAGTCCTACTGCAGCCTGAGTACTGCTGGGATAACAGAAGAACCTCCCTGATGTTTGAAGGACATTGAGGCTAAAATCCTAAATATACGTTCCTAGGAGTAAGACCCATTGAACACAACTGGACTTGCTTCTGAGTAGACATGGTTCGAATTGTGCCCTTTGCTTTTTCCCTGTATCTCAGACTGGGGTCTCAAGTGACATATCACGCACATATCACACTTTTGTTTTCTCCTGACATGGGTGTTTCTTCCATGTGTGGGAAGGTTGTCTTGAAAGCAAGGGGATATTTGGTTACCCGCATTCTAAAGTAAAATAGGTCAGTGGATGAAGCATCATGTGCTTTTTCTGAATTCCTTGACAGGTTCTGAGACTATCCTATATTGCCTGATAGTGTTGTGATTTTTATAATCCAGGAAATATGCCTATGTGCACATGTCTATGGTCCTAGACACCTGCCAGGAGAGCACAGCCAGGCCAGTAACATGATGTTAGTTCCAGGACTGAGGACAAGTGGACTTAAAGGCCAACGAAAAGTCTACACTTGATTTATAAGCAATTGTGCCCTTCCCCCCAGACTGGGGCAGATGGAGCTTATCTGCACCAAAATTTTAATGAAGCAACTGCAACTTGCTTGTGAAGCATGCTTGACTTCCTTTTGAGGTTTCTTTCAAGTTGTTAGCAAAATGAAAGAAACCCAATCCTATGGCTAAACCCAAACAAGAAGGCAACTTGAATCACCAGATCTCCTGAGTTAGTTCAGAGGGAGACAAAAGGCGGCATCCACCAAGAACCTGCAGGCAATAAAGGTCCTTCAGTTAGGTTACCCAACAAAAAGATCCCACAGGAACCTATGGGTGAATAACCTAAAAAAAGATACCTGGATCACTTGATCCTCTTATCTTTCATCCTCACATTTAACCTGCCTTGCTGTCAGTCTGTTGTGTGTTTGACCTGCTGGTGCTGAATAAATCCAATGACCACCATGCCAGGCTGGCATCCAATACTTCCAGCTTCCCTTTCTTGCTAGCCTTACTCTCCACTTCTCTCCCTGAGCACAAACAAAGCTGCTGTTCCAGCAAGAGCCCAGCAGCCAACATTTGTGGACTGCCATGCCAAAGCACCTCTCTCTCAAGAAAAGCAGTTCTGGCTTTCCTGCCCTATTTCCGTTCCACCAGTGAATATAGACTGCTTATAAGTTTTGGCACTAGCTCCAAATAGCTCTTTCTGCTTTTGAATTCTGCTTTGATTAGGAGATTTGTCTGGGCTCCATGCTCTTGTTTCATGGCTTTGAAGTATTGCTCCACAGACTACTACAGATACAGACTACTAAATTTGATATTTGTTGCAGCCTTTCCTTTTATCCACAAACTCCCCACTACTTTTAATGTCTCTCTTATTTACTGTCAAACTGATGACACATTAATAGCCTGATCCTATCCCCTGCCAATCTATAGCACACAGTGCTGACACCAGAGCACATACTCCCTGCAAAGTATGGACAGCCCATAGGAAGTAAGCAAAAAATTTTTTAACTTGTGTGTATGTGTAGTAGGTGGTAGTAACTTATTAGTAGGTGGCATGTTTAAATGCCACCTACTAATACATGATATTTCCTTTCCAATAAAAGAATTTCACTTGAGTATCATAAAATATGGTTTATTATCAAACCAACCAACCAATTTCAGGCCAAATCTAAACTTATCCTTTCTGTGTATAGAAACCTATTTTCCCAGGAGACCAGATGCCCTACAAAGATGACTCTCAAACTGCAAGAGGCACATGGCAGAACATGTTTGCATGGAATGCTAACAAATACAAAAGAAAGAGTTAGGAAACCTTGTTTATTCTTAATTAATCCAATATTTAAACCAAGTTGAAGTCTAATCACATGCACACTTCTTAAGAACATGTAGCATGGACCCATTACTGTAAGTCAGTTTCAACATCAAAGTATTTATTATGAAAGCCAAAATAACTGCACCTTTAAGCTTGCCAACTGAAAAAGTCTGGATTCAGTTGAAAATTAGCAAGCAGAGCTAATTTCAACAAGAAAAACTGGCAGAACAGAAATGAGTTTGAGAACTGGAAGGAAAAAAATCTCAGCTAGACACAGTGACCATCAAGAATATCCAGTGGGGTATATAGAGCGGTTAAGGCGCTGTGCCTGTTAACCAGCAGGCCAGGGTTCGAGACCCGGGTCGGCCCCACAAGACAGGGTGAGCTCCTGTCCTTAGTCCAGCTCTGCGATGCCAGCTGGATCCAATCATATTGGCTCTGCCTTTCCATTGGACTAAGAGCACAATCCTAACCATGTCTACTCAAAAGTAAGCCCCATTGTGTTCAGTGGCTCTTACTCCCAGGAAAGTGTCTTTAGGACTGCAGCCTAATTCAGTGGCGTGGCGAGGGGGGATTTGCTGCTTGGGTAACAGCCTGTCTTCCATAACAATCCAACCCAGGCTTTCATGCTTTGCATGCAGCGTATGCAGCGCCAAGCATGATACCATAGTCTTCCAAGACTGACAGAGGCCTGCTTTTTTTTAACCAGATGCCTATGATATACAAAGTAAACTCTGATAAGCAGTGCAGCACTCATCACAGTTAGGCTATTTGGATTCAGATTCCTTGACAAGTAAAAGATGCACCAGACCTAAATTTTAGTAATTTTAGGATTTTTTTTTCCAAAATTTATTATTTTAATATATTTATATTATTGTAACTTTAGGATTTGAGATACAGACATACCTCAAAAGGGTTTTAATCTTCCCTTCACCACAAAATGTAGTGCATGCCCAATTGACACTGCTGCATTGGCGCTACAAAGCTAGATAAGATTAGGCGTTGAGGCTTTAATCCCATATACCAATGATTCTTGAGTATTTTATCAAAGGAACTCACTTGTCACCTGACAATGTCAGGATTCACAGAAAGTGATGTCCTGATCTGAAGTATCATTATCAAGCAGGAAAATTTTTAACAACAGCATATAGCCTTCTTGCTTTAATAAATTATATGAAATTAATTACATGTAATAGTTTAAAATTTAATAATAATTATTATAGTTCTTAAATTAACCACATGAAAGCAACTTATAGAAGTGCTTTTAGCTTTTATTTTGCCATCTCCTACATTTTTCCTTGGTGTCTTACGTTTTGGGGAGGACTTTTCCTCTATTTTCAGTTATGACACGATCACCCTGCAGCAATGGGGAAGTGGGAGAGGGCCTGGGAGTAGGCCCCATTAAATATAATAGGTCTTACTTCTGAGCAAACATGCTTAGGATTGCCATATTAGTCGCACTGAACTCAATGGGACTTCTGAGTGGACACAGAGGAGCCTCTGACATCACAGTGATGTCACTTTTGGTGTGATGTCACTTCTGGTCATGATATCACTTCCAGATTGATGACATCACATTCACATCCCAGTAAGATTGATGGGGGTCCTGGACATATTTTTAAGTTTGAAAGGGGGTCCTGAGCCAAAATGCCCAAAGCCCAATGTCGCTGTGATCCTATTGACACTTACCTGGAACCCCCAATGACTTATTGTTAAATGCATATGAAGTACATGGTAGCCAGTTAAAAGTACAGATCTGTAACATTTCCTCAAATGTAGTCACATAAACATGGTAGCATCATGTCTAGTAGATCAAAAATAAAATCAACATTGACATGAGCAGGGACCTACTGAAATCGGCATGCAACTCATCTAGTGGGGTCGCAACCCACAGTTTGAAAAATGCTACTATATACAGTTATCTGTGAGTAAATCCCTCAACTGAACTTACTTCTTATACATGAAAAGGACTATGCTATGAGATGCTCTGTTTGAGACAACTGCTTGTTATTACATCTGAAATCCAATTGTCTGCAAACTGTGCAAAGAATAATTAAGCAAATTAAAAGTGCAAGGCCATATGTGTCTTGCAGTTCTGTAACCTCAGATCTAACTTTCATAATCCCCTATTCCACAGAGATTTCAGACAGCTTGTGCCAGCACAACTCATTCTGGAACTTTTGGGTCTTGTACAGACTGAAGTGCTGTTAGCACTTAATTAAATAGTAATATGGGAATAAAGGCCAGTTTCTCTTGCCACTCAACAACCCATTTAATAAGTCACTCTGGAGCCCCAAAAAGGTAGCCCCTAAACAAGATGTTTTGTTGAATTGCTTTATTTTGGTAAATGTAGCCTGATACCTTGATGGAAAATTTTAGTTCATTAGTAGTGTTTTATACCTTGCTCAACCTTGCTCAAAGAATTGTTTTATACCTTACAATTCCCTCATGCCTCTTAAAATATGTTTGTATTTAAAACACTCTGAACTGAACTCTAGGAAAACCAGGTGTTTTCTCATTAAATTAGGGATAAAACAACCTTGGCTCCATTTTACTTATAGATTCCAGTTAGTTTATTAGAGCACAATTCTATTCATGTCTACTCAGAACTACATTAGTTACAATACGACATTAGTTAACTAGTGACTACAAAACTAGTTCCTATAGCTTTCTAGTTAACAACCATAGAAAATTAACTTTACATACATGTAATTTTTAATATATGAATTATATGCCTAGAAAAATAACATCATAAAAACCTTAATTTTAACATCAAGGGTTTAAACAACCTGCTACTTTGGGAGGAGCACTACTGCCTATTCACCATAATAACCAAAGGCTTGTGCAGCTGGGAAAGTTAAACTTTGTTTTAGATGAGTGTCAATGCTTAAAAATTGGGGAAACAATGCTCCACACCATACAAGATCTCTATGTGAGGTTTACATGAAATTCCCATACCTACCTGGTACGTTGTACACCTGAAATTTGAACCTGTATTTGTGAAACCAAGTTACGAGATTATAAGTTATGAGATTCTCGTATAAGATTCTAACCACAATACTTCTTTTGTGTACTGTGCATACCAGGTTGCTTCAAGGGTCAAAAACCCACCAAATAATGTGCTGCAAACCCACCAACCCCTATGTGCTGCATAGGGACAGCACAGAAAGTCCAGTACACACAGTGCAAATCCTTCTAAGCTTCAATGTATGCATCATATTTCATCTTTCATTGCATCAGGGCGTGGGTCCACTTAGGTCAGTATAGTTTACTATGTTGGCCACAATTTTCCAAAATTTCAAAGCAAGGTCTTTCCTTTCCTACCTGGAGTTGCTGAACCTGGAATCTTCTGTGTACAAAGTGTGTACTACCTGCAGCTGCAACCTTCCTTAATGTCCAGTCAGCATATGCATGTACAACTGGTTAAGGCTTATGTAAAACCTAGCAAAGTATTTAAACAAGATGGGGAAACAGGTGGAATAACAGCCAATTTTGATGACCCAGTCCTCTGAACTCTGCATTTTGTATTTTGACAACAAACCCAACTACTGAATGTCACTTAGGGTGCAATCCTGAGTAACTACGGGGAGTCCTTGCTCTGGTGTAAGAACAATTTGCTCTGGATTGCAATATGAATTTCCCATAGGTTTTCATTAGGTGGTGCAGTAACTACGGGTGCACGTAAAGTCTCTTACGTGCTTCCGTAGTTACTCTGGATTGTAGGGTTAGTAAGTGAAATGGCAGAACATAACTTCTAAAATAAATCTTAGGGGTCAAAGTACTTAGACTACAAACTAAGCATGAATCAACAGGGTGCGGCTACAACACTATAGTTCAATAATTATGTTGACAATCTGCGACGGATTTAGAAGAGAGTTATGAAGAAGATACATGCTCTATGAAAGAGGCCACATGAGAAAAAGGGGAGAGAAACTGTGTTTATTACATTACTGGAAAAAGAAAAGATTAGGGAGGTAAAAAAGAAAACATTAAGTGATGGTTGAGTTACAAAAAAATGTTTTTAAACTGATCATACGATTAGTCTTAGTACTCTTTGCCACAGGATGTGGTGATGGCATCTGGCCGAGATGACTTTAAAATGGGATTGGGTCAATTTCTGGATGAAAGATTCATCATGAATGAACCTCAGTTAATATGCGCAACCTCTTTGTTTTAGAAGTATGATACCTCCAAATGCCAGATGCAATGGAAGGCACCAGCGAGCAAGTCTCTTGTCTTGCATGCTACCCGCAGCTTCTGGAATTGGAGAGTATATAGTTTGCCACAGTCCCTTCAGATTTATTCCATCTTTTTTTTAGACTTGTGTGTTACTTATGCTTGTGAATGCATTGAAAAAGGAAAAAAAAACATTTGGAAACAAGGCAGTGAACTGAACTCAAAATGTAAGGGAAAATGTATTATAGATGCCCTTGAATTTCAGTTTCATTGCTAACTGCATCATTACTAACTTGATAAGAAGTTTTTTTAACTCTTCCTATGTGAGCAAGAGTTTGTAACATTACCTTTTATGATGAGGGTGACAGATGTGCTGTAGTGGTTCCCATACCACTAAGATGTTTTAGTAGAAACAATGCCAATTATTAAATACTTGGGATGCAGCGAACAACTTAAGAAAAAATAGCACAAAGCTCAGTCCTACCAGGTGCAAAATTTGGGATGTGATATATAATTAAAACATATGCTCATATTCTCCTTTCTTTCACTGACACAGACATGATCTTTCATGGGAAGTGAACACACATAGGAGTGTGAACTTGATCAAAGCAAAATCATTCAGATCTCTGGGAAATGTTTACAGCAAGACACTTGTTTCTGTCACAAATGTTTCTGCTGGTACAATTTAGCTAGCAGGCACATTTACCTTAAAAATTAACAGCTTGTTTTACAGATAGTTCTTGCTGAAGAATAAAAACTATTTTCCTTTCTTTTTGGAAAGGCATCGTCCAGCCATCAGAATCAGTTCAATATTTTGTGAACCATATGTTGGCTCCTGGAAGGTGGCTTACAATTAGTACATATTTTTCTGAGCTTTCTGACTCAGCATGGCTGGTGATGACATTGGCTGATTAATGAGAAGCTTAATGATAAACTACTTGTTGGATTGTTCAGATACACAGGAATGAAGTATGTCTCATAAGCATGTGTTTATAAAAGTGACAAGGCAGTACAGAATTTGATTCCCCAGTGAATTCTTTTAAAAATCCTTAAGAAATAGATTTAGAGCTCAATCCTGTGCAGGTCTATTCAGAAGTAAGTCCCTTTATAGTCAATGGGGCTAACCTCCAGGTAAATGTGGATAGGATTGCAGCCTTACAGGACAATCCAGAGCCCTTAGGTTGCCCTATCTAACACTAGGTTGGAGCAACAGCAAGATGCTCCAGCACAGTTACTCTGGAAGAGGCTTAGGGCAGAGCAAGGCAAGATAGGGTGCCCTAAGAGAGGTGGACCTGCTCTGCCCTAACTGGGGCAGCCTAAGCAGCTCAGGAAAGGCAAGTTGAGGGCATGTTTAGCATTGCCTAGGGCAGAGCAGTTACTCTGTATCCAGAGCCTGTTTCCAAGGCAGAAATGCCCTCTTCCAGCCCTCAGAGTTATACCACCTCAGGAGCAGGTATAGTAATGAGCAGACCCATAGGGGTCCATGATAAGGCCCGAGTAAGAATGGCAGTGTTGACCCAAAATCTGAGTTCTTGGCCATCCTAGCTGCAACCCCTTCCTCTCAACCTCAGGATATGGAACAAACTACGGCTGCCCACAAACCTCAGGATACAGCAGGCCACTCCAAGAAGCCCCTTGTAGTCACTGTAGAATGTACTGGCATCTCATCAGGGACTCCTTATAAGGCAGGCACCCAGTGGCGTCACCAGACTGGTGCGGCTGGTGTGGGCTGCATTGGGGATGCGCTCTGTATAGGGTGATGTGCCGGAGGAGTTTGACTGTCCTTTGGCAGGCCCCGGGCGTCAGCACCCCCATTCAGGCCTGCTCCAAGGCGGAGCAGAAGCCAGAAGCTGCCACTTGTCTGAGGAGCTGGCCTGAACGGCCATCTGAGGTGCACTGCGCAGAAACACACTGAGCATGCCGAACAGCTTCAGAGGAGACTTCCTTAGAGCAGAGAAAGTCCGCGCCTCTGCACGGCCATTTGGCCTCACTCAGGAGGCGGAGCGGCAGCCGAATGGCTTAGAAAGAGTACTGCACAGGCACCAACTCTGACGCCTGCACAGTCTCCCCCGAAGCCAAAAGGCTTCAGAAAAGTACTGCGCAGGTGTCAGAGATGGTGCCTGTGCAGTCTCTTTCTGAAGCCAGTTGGCTTCAGAAACAACTGCGCAGGTGCCAACTTTGGTGACTGCGCAGTCCAGGTGGGGGGGGCGCGCATCCCAGGGATGACGCACAGACTTCCGCACCAGGTGATGTGCAGAGTCATGTCACCACTGTAGGCACCACAGCTGTTCCTTGTTCAGTATGATCTGAGGGGTGTCTCCTCAGGAGCAAGTCTTCCCCTTGTGTCAATTACTTAGCATGCTCTGGAGCAGGTAGGGCAGCCCAGGCTTCCTGACTCTCTGGATTCAGCATAACTTTCTGCTCTGGATACAGAATAGTTAGGAGAGTGCAGTTAGGTCAGAGCAGGCTGAATTTGCTCTGGATTGTGTCCTTAGCCACAATTTTCAATCACTGTGCCACTGTACATTGGTATGCCATTAATGTTCCACAGGTGTATTGCTGAAGTTGAGTCACTGGGGGTGTAAGTCCTTTTCCAGCAGTGTGGTGTTCCTTGTCAAATATATTTTTTTAAAGATTACCATTTACTGTCTTAACCATTTTAGTACCTTGTCAATGTGCAGTGAAAAAGGTTGAAAATAACTTATTAACAATAAATAATCAAATAAATATTGCTATGAATGGAAAAAGAATTGAATTCTTGACCTAGCTTCTTTTTAGAAACACAGAGGTAACAAGAATACAAAAATTCAAAGTTCAAGCACTTGGAATATATCTTTAGAATTTCTTCTAACATTGCATAACTTCATATTCTTATTAATGTACTCCTAATTATTTCTGTTTTTATAGGGACATGCCAAACAGCAGATGGTAAAAAATTACAATACAAGAAAAATTACAGTGCAGTGCAATACATTATCCAGTAACGAGTCCCAAGTGATTCATGATGTTGAGGTGTATTTTCAAGATATGAATCCCCAAGGAAGACACACAGTGAAACAAAGACCAACTCACTGTGGAGCATCCAGCAATAAATTCAACTCATCTCCTGTGTTCAAACCCAGAAAGAGGCTTCAATCAATCTTATGGGGAACCTCTGAAGTTCAGATTAAAGCTTAAATAGAAGTCAGTGCTCAAGTGTTATCCCATAAAACCAGAATGCATTTACATACTGTAATGTATAAATCAATTCATGTAAGCTTTTTGTAGAACCAATTAAGGTAAGAGCAGCAAAGGGGATTATGTTATAATGGTGAAAATCATGCAGGTCAGGTAGTCAGAATCCTCATGTAGTGCTATGGGCTTTGGTGGTGTTTGGGAATTTGCATGCTTTCCAACTGCAAGGTTGGCAGAAGCTGGGCTAAGTACTAAATACCTGCCCAATCAAATACAGTGGTACCTCTCATAACAAGCGCCTCATATAACAAGCATTTCACATAACAATTATAAATTTCCAAGGAACCTTGCTTCACATAACAAGTTCCACTTCACTTAACAAGCACTTATGCAGTCCTGACACTCCACGCGGAGGCTGTTTAAAACGGCTGCTGGCCAGTGCTGCTGCCTCTAACTGCCTCCAACTTGGGGACAGTTGCCTGGGGTGCCAGAGGCAGCTGCCCCTAACTGTCCCCAAGTGCCCACACTGGCCACCTTGAACCTCAAGCAGCAGCCCAGGTAACCCTCCCAGGAAAGTGTGTTTGTTTGCAGACTCCTAACCATGTCTACTTAGAAGTAAATCCCATTGTGTTAAATGAGGCTTACTCCCAGGAAAGTGTCTTTAGGATTACAGCCTAAGCAGACTTCATAGGATCATGCACATTGAATGCATGTTTTGAATTGAATTCCAGTGTTTTGTCATCATTTTACATAGTTAATATTTTTATATGAATATTTTTTGGGGTGTGGAACCAATCGTCTGAGTTTCTATTGTTTCCTATGGGAAAATCCACTTCACTTAAAGAGCGTTTCACTTAAAGAGCATGCCTCTGTAACAAATTAAGCTCTTTATGTGAGACACCATTGTATATATTTAACACCTTAAACTTTACTAGCAGCATAATACTAACCAACATGAAAACCAGGACTTCTCTGGCCAGAATTGTCACCTAATGAGATATTCATTTTTGGGTTTCAAAACCACATTCAGCAAATTCAGTTTCTAAGCCAACCTTTCACACAGCATTGTCAAGGGATAAAAAACAGAGCAAGCTGATCCTTTGAAATTCTGAAACCCACTAAAAACAAAAAATAACTATTTCTACTGTAAACAAAAAGTAAATATCCTTGCTGAAAGTTCAAAAAAACCCTAAACAAAAAGAACTACAACCTGTCTCTCCAAAGCCTATTCCCATCTCAATACCAAGAGAAAGAACAGTTTTTTATAACCAGGATTTGCTAATCAACAGCTGCTGATCCAACCCCACCACAATTACCATCATCATCATTATTGTTCAATTCCATCTTTTCTTAAAGACATCTATTTTTACATTTTGCTCTTTTTGAATCTTAAGATTGTGGTGTTTCTGAGCATGAAGTCCATGCATGGCTAAGGGTGTTCTCATGTATATTCATGTTGTCGGGTGTGCTAATTAATTTTAATTGCTTCTCTACAGATCAACACCCGATATTGCTGTTCTCTTATTAGTACTGAGTCTACTTGTGCCTGGCCTAAAATGATTTTTTTGTCCAGTGCTGATAATGTGTTCAGCTACCACCTACTGGTCAGCTTGCTCCAGTCTGCAATATATTTTATGTTCTTTTATTCTGGTGCCGTACCACTGGACCCATACAACTGATTGGGAAACACTGGGATAGAGTGTTTAATTGATTTTTTGACACAAGTATGTAAACTTTGCCACATTCACCTGGGATTATATAGATGTGGGTATATCCCGTGGTTGTCTAGAATCTTTCATGGAGCACATTGTTAGAGCGTTTTCATTGTCTTAAAGACCGATTCTACAGTATATCTATGATGTGCTTTTTTTCTTAAAGGGCAGGCTCTTTAAGCTCTTAAAGGGTGTTTGTATAACACCCTTCTGCTTATCAGTCAGCCTGCCAAATGAAGAGGAGGACCCAGGTGGTGAAACAGGAATATGGAAAAAAATTAAAATTCAGTTGCCTACAGCTTAAACATCTTCCACATATTCATACAGGAGAAGACATCAAGGAGTTTACAGGAAGGAAATTTCTTAGAGGCTCTTGAAGCATTACAAGTAATCCTCAGTCTGAGTCTGAGTCTGGAGTGGCAACCAATGAAAGTTTAACAGAGCTATTATCATGTTGCTATGTTAGAGCCCAAAGAGCAATATTTTGAGAGTTAGAACTAGGCCTAATATAATTCATTTGACATGGATGTATGTTCAGGGTAAGCTATCAATGGAAAATGGGATGATAACCATATAGGAAATCAGAGATCAAACAATGGAGGAAAACCTACAAGGGCACTTAATGAAACACACAAGTCCATAACCCCTCAATAACCCCACCATTGGCAAAATCATGGCTCCCTGTTGCCTTTTAAAAACAGTAGCTATAGGTGTTATCACAAAGAAAGAATGGGCTGGAACCCATCTGTTATGTGTACCCATCAATACTGTACCCATTGGTACCCATCAGTACTGTAATTCGAGCATAGCTAAGTAGATGCAGAGAAATTGGCTTTTCTAAAGCAGTTATTGTTTCTTATGCGGCAAATCATTTTCTAGCTATCAGAATCTGATCCAACCATTTCTGACTAGCCAATATAAGATCTTCCCATGAGTGACCACTAATCTTCCATACAGGCATATAGAGAGCTATGTCACGGACATGTGATGCTGCCTCATATGGCGAAAGGCCAGGATGGCAGCAGCTGTCAAAATGTCTCAGGGTAGATGTCATTTCCTGATGTTCTTGAGATAAATTAACTGGAGATGCAGGGATACAAGGTTGAAATGCTACATGCAGTCATATGCGTTACGGATATGGCATACTACGGATGCTCCCTGAAATGGAGAAAAGATCTTATTTGACTGCATAGCAAATATATGTGTAGATCATCACACTCTGAAAAGACAGGTAATCGTCTTAATGGGATGTTGCAGCTCTCAATGTCCTGTGAGACGCCTGGTGCCTCCCTTTTGTTCCTGAGATACCTAATAATAAAATACACTGTGTGCACACCAGTAATAACATTCACCTCTGAAATATTTCAGCCCTTTTAGAAATAAGACAAGAAAATCAATTCAGTAGCACCAAGACAATAGCACTGTGAGGCAATTCAATTTGCTGTTCCTAATGTTCCATGGTGCAGCATCAGCAGGTTGCTAAACTAGGAAGAGCTGGTTAAAAATTCTAGGGAATGCTTTAATCACTTGAGAGTTGGCAGAAAGGTGGAAACAGATAAATTGTCACTGCAGTTATGCCATGGTCAGGCTGTCCATTTTGCCAAACATGTTTTCAAAAATTATTTTACCCTTGTGAGAATGTGGGAAGAACCATGTGCCTTAAGGGAAAGATTCTGGAAACATACACATGTATACTGTAACATTAAACTTGCAGTATGTCCTTTATTTGCAACTGCAGTAGCCCCTGGGGAATGGTTTATCCTACAGCTGACTAGGTTTCATATGGATATTTACCAGCCGTATACATTATTTGTTTACCACCACACACCCTGGCCAAGGATTAATCCCAAGGAACCCACAATCCATTTCTATCCCTTTGGATCTGCTTGGATCTCCTTCATACTTCTTGTTTCAATTCACATAAATCGGTGAAGCTAGAAATGGAGGGAGCGCTAAAGAAGGGAGTAAAACTGACAATGGAAGTTTTCTAATCATAAACTCAAGACAAAGGGCACAATCCTGAGTAACTACGGGGAGTCCTTGCTCCGGTGTAAGAACAATTTGCTCTGGATTGCAATATGAATTTCCCATAGGTTTTCACTAGGTGGTGCAGTAACTATGGGTGCATGTAAAGTCTCTTACGTGCTCCCGTAGTTACTCTGGATTGTAGGGAAAATCTTACAAAAGCACTCAGGACATGATAAGATTCCTAGAATAACTTCCAGTCACACACTGGCAAGTGGAGGCAATCAAAAAAACATCACAGACCTCTGATGTCACAGGAGTAGACAGGAAGAAGTGCTGTGTTGCCAATTTTACTTAATACTTCATTTAATTAAAAAAGAAACAGAGTAAATTAGAATGTAAGAAAAACCTTGCTAGATCAGGCAAGGATCTACGTAGTACAGTTTTTGGTTCCTCACAGAGGCATACCAAATACTTCTAGGGGCACAGTATAGCCTGTTGATACTCCTTTCCACCTGGGTTTTAGAAATAGTAAATGGTAAAGTGATCACCACAGAGTTTGAAATCTGCTAGCTCTGATCAGTTCTGGGAGCAGTGCTTATCTTCATTTCTATGCTGAAGAGCCAACATTGTTCAAAGAATTTTCCATGGTCATGACTGAATACCGAGGCACACAAAATATTGTTGTCTTCCCACTGAAGTAGAATCTGTTTGCAGGCTTTCAAACAGGTAAGATGGCAGGAGGTGAGACAAGTGATGGGCGCTTGCTCCATCATGTGTGCACCTGAGTCTTGAACTTTTGGAGCACTCTTAAACAGTATTTACAGTTCCTGTATTTCCTGGAAATACTCTCAGAGTTGTCCAAAATACTGTGCAGGACTTCAGCTGCCTGCAGAGTAGCAGACAGAGGCATACAAGTTACAGATTATGGCATATATACTATGAGTGACACCAGACGACAGCCAATGAGCCTATGAGCACAATCCTAACCATGTCTACTCAAAAGTAAGCCCCATTGTGTTCAATGGATCTTACTACCAGGAACGTATCTTTAGGACTGCAGCCTATTTTAATTCATATCTTTAAATTAGGTTTTCATTAAATTAAGGACTGCCAAGAGCATCAGAATTAAATGAAGACATCTGTCAGTTCTGATTATCTAGACTGTCCTTCTCTGAATGTGCAAAGATGCTAAGGCTGCCATATAAATATTGGGTATTAATATCATCACTATCATGCAACATTGTGGAGGAGGGAAGGTCCCTGAGGCTAGAAGCAAAAAACATTTTCTTATTAATTTCACAACATTGATGACTGTATGGAAAGAAACAGGTTATGATGTGATTCAAAGTAGCTCTTATGTAAAGTTTTAGCGCATTCTTCAGTAGTTTAATGTGGATAAGCTTGTTTCTAAAGATAAGTGTGGTCCATAAAATCACACATCTACCTCTTTCCATGATAAGAAACACCAAAGCTGAGGAAAAATGACTACAAAAAAGTCACCTTTGTATATAGGTCAGTGTTTCACAGACAGTGTGATTTATCACAAATAGGATATGGGCACACTAACAAGCATATTATCACATTGTATGTGCTTGGCAGCAGCCTAAACTGACATAGCATACATTGGTCCCAGTTTCCTCAGGTTCGAAAGCACCAATATTGCTGTTCAACACCCCTTAATGCTCCCCCAGGACTCAATACCTTTTAGCAAACATATCCAGGAGAAAGCTTCTCCTGGCTTTCTCCAGGCACAAAAACCAGAAGTGCCTTTCTAATACCTCCAAAAAGGGATATGGCCCTCACCCACAGATTCAATTATCCCATGGTCTAATTGGTACATTTTCCAGTTTTCATTTTTGCAGAGTGTCTGGGGAAAGATGCTCCATTGATACTGAGATCCAGCTGTACAGTCAATTAGATTCCATAACTATTACAGATATATGGATTACCCCTATGGGTTGCTCTGTTAGTCATGACCAACTCAATGATGTGGTGCCCATCCTCACTAGAGGCCAAAGAGCCCGTGTTGCCTGAAGACATGTCTTGTGGCCAGTGTGACCAAATGCTAAAACACATGGAATGCTATTATCTTTCCACCAAAGTAGTACCTATTTATTTACTTGCATTTAAATGCTTTTGAACTAAGTTGGCAGGACCTGGGACAAGCGATAGGCACTTTCTACATCATGAAGTATCTGAGCGTCAAAACCTTCAGGTTGACAAGCATAATGTCATTAACCACTGAACCATTGCAACCACACTGCTTTACAGTTACGGATGTCTCAATATGTGGCAGAAGCATGGAAGGGGTAGGGGATGCAACAGTGGATCGTTTTCCACAAACAAGACGCTCTAAGATTACATCCCAGTGAACTTGAGGAGGCTCACCATGGGAATCATCCACCAACAAGCATATTTTTGTGCTATAGAGAAAATAGCATGTTAGCTGCTTCTTATGGATAGTTCAAGATATAAACTTTAACTTGTACCTCTGTAATAAGAACACCAAACAAAGGCTTGGGATAAAGGCTCATTTTATCAGTAAAACCATAAAATCTGTAGCAGGCTATACTAACTAAACCACCCCCCCCCCATGTGCAGGCACTTGAAAGAGTGCCTCTTACTCAGTTAGCAGGGGTATCTTCCTTTTCCTCAAACTTTTAAGAACTTATTGTTTTTGTAGGAATTTAGACAGTAAGAAACATCAGATCTGATTTTATTGTCATTTATACTGATTTTGCTTGTCTGTATGTTTATATATATATGCTTATTGACAGCTTCTTTTATGCCAATAAAAGTTCTGCATAACAATATTATGTATTATCATTTTGTAAACAAGAAAAGAAGATGTTCCAAGTTGTAAAAGAAAATGTCTCTGGCTTATTTTTTTTTAAGATCCAAACCATAATTTGGCATGATTTGCTCAGTTTTTCAGCTGACAAATTACAATATACAAATGCAGGAAAGTATACTCTCCTTTACCTCCCATTCAGTAAAACTGTACCAAAATTGGTCTTAAAAGCTTCTAGTCTCTAGAAGTAAGAAATAATCAATTATACAATTCTAATGCTTTGCAACTAGAGTGGAAGACTAAGATTTTATCTTTTATTCTCAGAGGTATTATAGAAAGGCAAAAACATCCTCAGAACAAAACATTTCTTAAAGTCAGGGGCCACTGATTGCTTGCCACAAAGCTAAATTCTATCTACTTCAGATTTTGAATTCAGAAAATCTCAGTAAATAACAGAAAAAACATCTAATAAAAATTATCATTAAGCAAGAACCTAAATGTATATTTCCTTACAGACATATATTTCAGACTTACCTTTCTATCTGGCCAATTATATTTTGCAAATACAGCATCATAGGTGTCCACTGCACCATCAGTGATCAGCATTATGGCCTGACTGCAAATACTACCCTGTCCTGTGTGATTGAACTGGGAAAGAGGAAAACAAAAAATTACTTGAGTTCTGAGCAGATCATTGTGCTGTTAGAAAACAGTGCAAACCCCACTGGCCACGCTGCATCCGTGTGGGAGAATGTGGACATGAATTCCCTGTAGGATACTTACTAAATAGGTGATTCAGAAAAAAATATATGCACAAAATATTTTAACCCATATCTGAACCCCAAAGTCAAATTACATATATATTCTGAAATAAGTCATACCGTGGGATTTAATCCCATTAAAGTATGTTCAGTATTTCAGCATAAAATAATTTTCCCCTATCAAATCAAGGATAGTATGAAAAAAGAAATAGTGTATTCAAGTTTCATGGAGGTGGGCCATCTTCATCTGTTTATTTTAAAACAGTGCTTCATGCTAAATCTGTCATATGCTGCAGGATAATCTACTGTATTCTCTTTTTCAGTGGGTGATTAAATGTAATGCTTTGATGAGTAATATCTACTTGTGTGTCTAGTACATTTTATTTGTACTGAATAGCAGGAGTCTTTTCCATAAGAATAACAATGACAAGAGCCTTATGATGAACTACAATTAACTCAGTAATTCATCAGTAAGCAGTGAAAATTTCAATGCATCATGACATTTGGAGCACTCTGTTGTGATTAACAGTCTTTGAAATGTCATCAAATTTTATTTAATTGGTTAAGATTTTTTTAAGATAATCACAGCAAAGATCACATGAATAAAAGCAAAGATCACATTTATCACCAAAAGAGATAATTGCAGTTGTCAGATGATATAGTAGATGCTAACTAGTGAACCAAGCACCATTTTTGAAGCAACTCACAGTGGTCACATAAATCAGAGGTTGCAAAGAATTTGGGCACAGCTATGAATTCATCTTTCAGTATCATTGGTACCATCAAGCTACAAGTAAAACTCACATAAAGGTGACAGTAAGGGAAAATTAGCTGAGCTTAATTACTTTGGCCTATGAACCAGTCTCAAAAGTGAGAATCAATAGATTGCTAACATTATAAAAGCATTTTTTATGAATGAGGGTGAACATGGTAATCTGTAATTCCCAAGAATTTACATGCTACATATGGTAAAGTGAAAATTAACTAAATTATCCTTATAAAAAAGATATTGTTGGATTCTTTGAAGCTAATCTATTACTTTAAGAAGAAAGAGCCATTATGTAGTTCTTTTGCAGCATGCTGTGGCTTGAGACAAAATTCAAAACTTAGCAGAAAGCAGGAACTTACATCACTGAGCATGTTGAAAGCTTCAATTAAAGCTATATCCAGCATTCCAATTCCTTTGGCAAAAAGTTTGTCAAGGTGTTCCCTGAAATGCTGAAAAAAAGAAAATGAATTTAAAACGATATATTTATGAAGATTTCTGCTTTTAGTGCATCCATGAATTCTGCATTTCCAAGTCAAGGAATCTGGTTTCTAGCACAGCATCAGATGTCTACCACCAGAAAGAAAGCTCAGAGAAACCAGTCCTAATTATATTTTTAGAAGAAGATTTAGTATATTTTTAGAATTATAGTTTTAGAACTCTTTCAATGTCAGGAGGGAAGCTTTAAAGCATGTCCTTGTAGTTTGTTACTGAAAAGATTCATTGTTCATTTATACAGAAAAGGAACAACAGTAAGATACAGTGCAGGCAAAACCTAATTATCAGCATTTTATTTATCAGCAATTTTGTCTCAAAACAAATGAGACAAACATTCCTTATTATGTAGCATTTTCAGCCAAATCCAGAGTAACCACGTGAGCATGTAAGAGACATTATGTGCAACTGTAGTTACTACACCACCTAGTGAAAACCTATGTGAAATTCATATTGCAATCCAGAGTAAATTGGTCTTACACCAGAGCAAGGACTCCCTGCAGTTACTCTGGATTTCGCCCTTAGTGGCTTAAAAGCAGCCTGTTTAGCAAGGAAACATGGCAGGCTTGCCTGATAAAGGGTTCATAAAAGGTTCCATCTGATTTCAGGTTTCAACTGGGAAGGAGACCCCTCCATTCCTCCATGTGATTATCACATCAATACAAATAAATGCACTGTTTTTATGGGGAAGCTTCTGCCTCTGAGTTGAAACTAAGCCATTTTAAGCATCTTAACAGGGAAAGTGCCTTGTAAACCTGCCTTGTATCATTGTAAACAATCAGAGCCACAATGTGTTGGTTTTGTAAGTGTCACAACATTCTTTGATGCAACAGACTAAAACCATGCCCACCTCAAACTGGGTGAGGGAAGAAATCCACTGTAGAATATTTATCCCATATTCATTTTGCCTGCAACATTTTTCATTTCATTTTTTTAAATGAAAAATTACCAGGTATTCAACAGATTGTTTTAAAAACTAAACAGTCTGGCTTGGGCATGTTTACACAAACACACATGCACTCATATCAACGTATAGTGATATACAGTATTGCTAAATATACTGAAGGATATGCACGAATGCCTTATACAGTATATGACTCTCCAATAGTAAAGTAGTTGAGTTATTGTCCCAAAATTTCCCTCTTTGATACATTTTTCTTACCAAAATAATGGATTCACATAATTTAGTGAATATTATGAAATTTGCATAAATTAACAGAAAAAAGTCCCAGCTTCAGGCAATCCTTAAACATATGTTGCTGCCGCAAAACTAGGCTGGTTTTCCAAAGCAATTAGTGTAGTTTAATGTTCACAGTGACCCCGTAAATATGGTTCATGCAGCTCAATATTTCAAACACCTAACGGCAAAGTCCTGTTGATCTAAATAAGCAGTTAAGACAAAATGAATTCTGCAGCCCAGATAGAAATATATATTTCTTGACATGTTGCTGTTAAAATTGCAACCAACAGTGGAAAATATTTTTAGATAGTTTATTTTTATTGCTGATGACATTCTCCATAGGGGGCAGGCTTGAGGAAAGCATATTAGGAATATGAAAATTTAGAAAGGGGATATAACAAGCTGAATCCCTTTAACTCTTGAAAAATCATGTGCTCAGTCTCAGCAACCCCGTCCACTTTCTGGCTTCACAACATGGAATATATCAACATGAACATGTGAGCTAACCAAGCAAACCAGTATTTGCACAGATTGGCCCAATTAAATATGCAATGACCCTTAAAGGTTGTTATTCTTGGCCCAAAACCCATGCCAAGGGTCAAATTCAGCCCACAGCGAGCCACCACACAGGCCACAGCAAGCCCCCTCCATCCAGCCTATGGATGAGCCTTATAATAACCCTGAGGCTGTTGTAGAAGCCAGCAAGGGAACACATACCTCCTCTCTTTGCATGTATAAGTGCTTCTGAACTGGTTTGAAGATCACCTCCTCGCTCCTCATGTGAAAATGTTTATGAACTGTTTTTATTTCATTCATTCATCCACATAGGTTTTGTCAAACCTATGTAAATTTGAAACCTTTTGTAACTTATATAAATTTGAAATAAAAAATAATTCTTTTTTTCCAGACTCTGAAATAGTGTTTGTTAGAGAGCTAATGTAGCCCTTCTGTCAAAATATTGGTGCACCCCTTATCTACATCAAAGATACTGTGCCAGCAAAGCAGCCACAGTCCATGCCAGATCTTGTGATTAAATTTTGTAGAAATGTATTGGGAAATTACTGCTACTTTTGATTATGTTATTTGTTTGTTACAATACAGGTTGTGCCTCATTATCCACTTATTTGACTCACCACTGATATTGGGCTCTACCTTTAAATGCAATGTAACAAGGAAACAAACCCCCAAATCCTATTTCCTGTCTTCACGCTGTTAAACGGCACCGGCTGCAAGCTTCTTGGGATTAAAGATCACTTAAAAGGCCTTCTATTGGGTTTCCTGTGAATTAGCACCAATATCTGGTGCTTGAAGAAATTTGAGCCCATTCATCTGAATGCCATATCTTATGTATTCATTTAAATTTTATGTCATTTCTTTTCTGGTGCTCACCACTGTGCCAGGATTTTTATTTTGCCCCTCAGCCACAAAAGTTTGAAGACCCCCAGAATAAAGCGAGAAACCTGGAAATAGGTCTATAAAACTATTTATCCACTGATTTGGTACCCACTGATTTTTTTAACCCGTTAAGCATTCTGGAACAGAACTCCAGTGGATAGTGAACCTGTATGTAATTTGTAGCTATATGTAAAACTGACTCCTGCTAATCCCTCAAGAAGAATGCTGTACAGCAATTCAAACCTAAAAAAGAAGACAAATACTTCCAGTGGGAAAATAAACTTCCTAATTAAAACTGGGATAGTAGAAAATTTATACTGTTAATTAGACTGTATCAAAACATACCTACAGGACAAATTTAGAATGCTTTCGTTTAGCATGAAAGTGAAGATGGAAAACCATTGAAAGTTTTCTCTTAAAGTGGAGTCATTTGCCAGTGTGGCATGAGTAACAGTAGTGGCCCAAAATGGATGAAGTTTACAACTATCTATATACATTCAAAGAGAATGTGGCAAGGTTGATCTGTTTTAGAACAGAAGATAAGAACTGAAAACAACACTGTGTTTTCTTTATTTTTTTAACACAATAAAGTACATGCAGCCTTAGAATATCTTCTGCATAGAAGGACCACAAGTTGCTAACTCCTAACTTCATTATAGGGCACAATCCAGAAGTGCACTTGGACTACCCCATCTATCACTGGGCTGACCCAACTGCAAGATGGGCCATGCTAGTTATTCTGGAAAAGGCTTTGGGCAGCCTAAGACAACATAAGCTGCCACAAGACAGATGGACCTTGGCTGCCCTAGCTAGGGCAGCCTGGGCAGTTCAGGAGAGGCATGTTGAGGTCACGTTTAGCATTGCCTAGGGCAGAGCAGTTACTCTGGATCCAGAGCCTGTTTCAAGGCAGAAACATCCTCTTCCAGCTCCTAGACTTGATAAGGCCTGAGTAAGAATGGCAGTATTGACCAAATATCTGAGTTCTTGGCTAGATTAGCTGCAACCCCTGCCTCTCAACTTCAGGATACGGCACAACTATGGCAGCCCACTAACCTGGGGATACAGCAGGCCACTCCAAGAAGCCCCTTGTATTCACTGTATACTGTATAGGGAGTCTCATCAGGTACTCCTTCTAAGGCAGGCACCACAGCTGTTCCTTGTTCAGTGTGATCTAAGGGGGTCTCCTCAGGAGTAAGCCCTCCCCAGCTGTCACTGACTTGGTGCCTACTGAGCATGCTCTGGAGCAGCTAGGGCACCCCAGGCTTCTTGACTCTCTCGATGCAGCATAACTTTCTGTTCTGGATTCAGAATAGTTGGGGCAGCCAAGCTAGGGCACTCCTCACTGCCCTAACTCTGGATTGTGCCCTCCGACAAGATGCATGGGATTGTGCAAACATCTGCACAATGCTTCTTCTTGAAGTGCCAGATTTTCCCTGGGCCAAATGAGAAGCAAATCCAGATACTTGAAAGGATTTTTGGACTGTTTTTCAAAGCAGCGTTAGGAGGTGATGAGAAGGGAAATGAATCTCTAATGCATTTCTGGAAGCATCTGACAAAGCTAAGATTTGGATACCAATTCTAATTCCCAGCAAATTTAGGAACATGGCAACTTGGTCTTTTGACATAGAGGTTCACATGGACACCATGTTATCTTACTTTAATATATGAGAATAATCACTTAGTCGAGACCTTTCAGATTAAAATGGAAATGTGAATCAATGATTAGTATAAAAGTTAGTTTACACAGGTTGTGGGGCATTCAGGCTTAGAGGCACCTGCATCTCAGGCTCAGGGTATGAAGGTCAAGAAACTCAAGAGTCAGAAAAGAGGAAAGAAACCAAATGTTTCCTAACTTGAGGAAACCTTTGTAACAGCTCCTCCCGCAGGATGCAGTAGACACCCCATTGACACAGCTGTTATCAGTGATGGAAACGTGGTTAGGACTGGGCCCAAATGATGCCCTGTTATACACACAACCATATGACCAACACATTAAGAAGCTATACAAACCAGCCCAAATAAACTAAGGAAAATAATGCTGAACATGATTATCAGCATAGATGCCAGGAAAACTATGATGGCATTGAAAGCATGGCTGTATGCAAAATTATGGTATGTTAATTTCAATAGAAAATTCATGAATATTGCATAAGTCACAAACATTTATAGACAGCAATGTAGGATTCAAAACCAACTTTCTAACAAAAACTACACCATTTAATGAAACTAGGTGGCCTGCTTTTTTTCCCTAAACTCGCTTTTGTGCATGGCATTCACATAAACACATCATGTACTGTAATATCATCCTGTCACAGCTGACACTAAACTTGCCACTTTTACATTTCATTAACACACTTCATTTGATTCAGATGTTTCTCAAATGCTCTTTCATAAACTGCATACACACTGACAAGCGACAGTGTTCTAAGTTAATGAGATACAATCAAAACTTTAAAAACACAAGTATTTGAACAACCCATTGCACAATGCCTATCATCAACATGAGGTGGAGTGTGTGTGGCATGAGAATTTGCTAAACCTCAGGGCCAAATAATGTGTGACGTGACAAATACATGATTTGGGGAGCAATTCTAACCAACTTTATGGATTAACATAGCCCCCCACTGTGTCAGTGGGGCATGTGCTTCATTTTTTTTGGGGGGGGGGGGTAGTTATGGAGGCTTCCTCAAGGTAAGATAATGATTGTTCCCTTACATTTGCATTGCCTTTACCCCCAGAGTTGGAAAATTGGTTAGGATTACACCCTCAATTTCCTTTTTTTGAAGCAGATGCTGTTTACCTTGGGCAAAGAAAAAAACATGTTTGAAGAATCAATGATGGGATCCCCATATCATAAGACATGTCCTGAGTCACTAAATGGTGATCTTTGAGGTCTGGCTCTTCTAAACCGAAGGGTGGCAAGCTTTGTCCCCAAGCAATATCTTTCCAAGAACTGCATTTTATTTCTTTTCCATATAAGTGAAGTGGGGGAAAGGGGTACAAGTAAAATTAATTGAATCTAAAGAAAGAAAATGTTCTGTTTGTTCAATAGAGTGTTCCTTGCCATTATCATGGAGATAGACTTCATTACATTTCATTAAATTGCCAAGCTTGTTGCTGAAGAATTTTATACATTTCGAAATATCCCAGCTAAAAACTGACATTCATCATGTGAGGTCCCTTCCCCTGCATCTTTCATACTTATTTTTGCCCTTTGGCAGAAACAGCATATCTTCTTTGTATTGTTCTAGAACACAATAGATTTCTTTGATGAGTTGAAGAAGACAATCTGCTAAGAACTATCACAGGGCACATTTTTGTATAAGAGGAAGCCTTCTGCAATTAATCTTCCAAGTATTCAACTGTCTAATTACTGTGGTACCCGGTACTAATTAATAAGTACATAATGGAATAAAATGGCATTAGGCAAATTGTCAGTTTGCCACAGCTCAACTTCATTTGGCAAAAGCAGCACATTCAATCTGTCAAAAATAATTCAAATCAACATGGAAACTGCTAAGCTAGGAATATGTTCTACTATTTTTCATTGACATTATAGCAAAAGCATTACATACACTCATATATAATAGGTAGGTAGGTAGGTAGGTAGGTAGGTAGGTAGGTAGGTAGGTAGGTAGAAAGAAAGAAAGAAAGAAAGAAAGAAAGAAAGAAAGAAAGAAAGAAAGAAAGAAAGAAAGAAAGAAAGAAAGAAAGAAAGAAAGAAAGAAAGAGAAAATCAATCCATAAGGTGAAAAATACAATGGAAATTATTATAGACTAGCAAAATGTACCCACATTTCCCCCATTGTGCAACACCCCCGATTGTGTAATACGCCCATTGCGCATTCCCCTTCCCCATGCACACCCTCCCTCCCAGTGCACCATCCCTCCCAAGTGCATCCTCCTACCAGTGCATCTGGCACTGTGCACCAAATTGGCTGGATGTTGATCACTCAGTCTTCAATGTTAAGTATAGGATAAAAACACATTGCACTCCTTTTCATTCCCTTAAGGCTTAAATTACTTAATATTCTTGATGGGTGCTCACGTCATGCCCATCAAGAATATTAAGGAACACCATCCCCAAATTTCAAGCTTTGAGATCAAGCAGTTTGGATGGAAACTTGTTGAGTCAGTTATTCTTCAATGTAAATTATAGGAAGGAAAATGTGCTGTGTCCCATTTCACCCCCTTCCCGTTGGAATTTCCAAAAACCAGTTCTTAATGGGTGCCTCCATCACAGAATGAACAAAGTCCCCAAATTTCATGCTCTTAGATCTGCAGTTTTGGCTGGGCATTGATGAGTCAGTCAGTCAATGACTTTTCAGTTTTATATATATAAGACTAGTGAAATGTACCTGTGTTGCATGAGAAAAATTTCAAGAATATTTGTAACCTAACCCCCCCCCCCATGCAACACACCCTCCATGTAACCCTCCCCCATGCAACACTCCCCTGTGCAACACAACCCCATGCAGATGTGGTCCCCTAAACCCCCATGCAAATCCCCTTCTCTGTGCAAAAAAAACCTGTACAAACCCTCCCTCGCAACGCCCCCTGTTCCAACCCATCTATCTATCTACAATAGTTATATACTACTTTTTAACTAAAAAGTTCACAAAGCAGCTTACAAAGAAAATGAAAAAGTAATAACTAATGGTTCCCTATCCCAAAAGGGCTCACAATCCAATATGGAAAAGAAAACCAGAGGAGTCCACTATAACAGACATTGCTGGGGTGGGAAGGGCCAGTTACTCTTCTTCTGCTAAATAAAAGAGAAAGACCCTCTTGAAAGAGTGCCTCTTGCCCATTTAACAGGGGTCTCCATGCAACCTCCCCCATGTGCAAACCTCTCCATGCAAACACAACTTCCCCATGCATAACAGCCCCTTGTGCATCATCCCCCTCACAAAAAACTCACAAGTAGAAAAACTCACAAGTTGAGCATAAACTAAAAGTTTATACAAAAATTGTATATAAATCTTGATTTTTTTCTTTCTTTAAAACATACACAAAAGATTCTATAGATCACTAATTTTGTTTGATAGCTTTAACAGAAACAGAACACAAAAAAGTTAGATTCCTTGCTGTTTGCAATCAGACACATAATTCATTCCTAAGCTTAGTCAACCTTCCAGTTTTGAACACAGTATGAAATAATTACTGCATGTATAAATGACAATTAAAATAGGGATGGCTGCCCATTTTGAAAGACACTCTTTCCTAGTGGACAAGAGCATGATTATAGCATAACAACATCTCCAATATAGCTTCCTCCTTTAGGGGTGCTTTGTTACAGCATTCTTCATTCAGTGTTGACTTATAGCCATTGTAAATAACGGAAGCATGCATACTGTGTAGACTGGAGCCAATTATCTTCCATTTGGTTCAGTGACTATAAATGACCAAGTTGAGAAAGGCAACAAAAGTTATAAAAGGTTTGGAAAATATGTCCTATGAATTAATGTTGAGGGTGCGATCCTAACCAATTTAGGCTGGCACAACTCACCAATCTCCCCATTATTGTGGTGGCATGGGGAGGCCGGCACATGTCTGTGCACTGGCCTGATCCCCCCAGGAGTGGCATAGAAGCTTCTATGCTACTCCTAAAAGTAGCTTCTAGCACTTTTGTGGCATCTCCAGGCCAACACGGGACTTGTGCCAGGACTTATACTGGCCTAACTGGAGGTTAAGTTTGCAGCCACATTTCTATAAATAAAAGGTGAGTTGTCTCCCTTTAACCTTCTCTGCAGAAGAGAATGTTGAGGGGAGACATACTAGCACTCTTCCAGTACCTGAGAGGCTATTACACAGAGGAAGTCAAAAAATTGTTTTATGCTGTATGTAGGATGCAGGATCAGATGGGATTAAGCTTCTTGAGGAAAGGTTCAAGTTGAATATCAAGAAAACATTCTTAATATTGTTTTAATATTCAGAGCAGTCAACAGTGGAACTGATTACTGAAGGAAGTGGTGGGTTCTTCTTCAAAAGGCAACATTTGGAGATGCTCTAGAGACAATTTTTTCAGCTTTAAGGAGGGGGCTAGATTATTTGCCTTAAAAAGCCCTTCCAAATCTATGATAAAATGCAGAAAGGTTATTTCAGCCCACAGAGGCTCCAACATACAGCAACATCTGACAAATTACAAACCTAAACCATGGAATGGTACTTCTAAAAACAGCTAATTTATCTTCAGACCAATTCTGACTTTCACCCTACAACCTGGGTGGCCATCTTGGATGTAAATATGTGGCACTGCTCCATGTGGGAAGTCATCTGTATGAAGTGGCTTCCCACATAGTTTGGGAGATTTCAACCACACCACCACAATTCTCTACAATGCTTTCAAAATAGAGAAATGGAGCTAATAATTTTTTCTGAACTCCTTAAATGTAATGAATAAAACATAGCATTGTTTCAGGAGCCAAGAGAAGGGTTCACCATCATAGTATTGTAGTGATTACACCGTTACTAGTCAGATATGTTGGGTGTGCTTGTTGTCTAATATGCCTACCACCTGGAGAAATGCTGGTGTCACATTCTCAGGGGTCTTCAAGCAAATCTTGACTGGCACTGACTTGATCTCTTGATTGGCACTGACTTGATCTCTGACTGGCACTCAAGTACGTACACATACAAACGAGTTGAACGAGTTGAACAAGAACACTCTTAGAACGAGTTGAAGCTTCCTCTCTCAGCACTGCCTAGACACTGTGAGCTATCCAGACTGTTTCCCACTCCTTTCCCACCCTTTGCAAATGGGCTTCATTAGAGCAGCCTATGTCATTCCTATAGTCTATGAGGAAGTCCATGTGAGGACAATTTGTACAGTTCACCAACTTGTACCTGCTGCTGCATTTACAGACATCACATGTCAGATTAATCTGCTAACTTCTGATGCTGTCCTTGACCTGGTGCACCTATTTACACTATAGAAATCCTCCTTATTTTTAAGTGCGCTCAAGTTGAACTCTAATTTTTAATTTATGTCAAAAGACATAGATCTGTGAGGTCGAAGATATTTACAAATCTTAACAACACATGTCAATTCCACCCCACTTTAATACAGCCACCTAGTTCACCGAAAACTCCAAAACCATTTCTACTAATTAGCTACAGCTACAATGAGTTTGGCTAAAACATTCTGCTGGTGCCAAGAATTCCAGACCACTTCATGTGTATCTGATTGCTTGCACCACCCTTTACTTTGCTTACATTCTGATACTGAAAGCAATTATCTTCTGGCAGGCTGGAGTCCTGCTTGGTAATTCTGTTACAAATATGAGCACCAAGAGCAGATTTTCTGGAAACTCACAGTAACTAACAATAAAGTCTAAAAATGACAGGGTTTTGTTAATGGGTACTTAGAGTGAAACTACCCCAGTAATTGACAGAGATGGTATGTTTTGTACCACCAATGTATATATTGGAAATACCATGGCTACCCAAAAAAGAGTCCATTATAATAAGTAGGTAGCATGCATGGGTCAGAAATTGCTTTTCTGTGATTCTCTAGCACAGGGGTCCTCAACTCCCAGTCCACAGCCCAGTGCCTGTCTGCGGCACCTTGCCAACTGGGCCACACTGGCACTAGGTCCCAGACCAGAAGCAGGTACCCTGGAGGCTCTCAGCCTGGCACAACTGTGCAAAAGCAGCCCGGCTGCCAGGCTGTACCTGCACAATTTGACCCACCTATGGGGCAAACTGTGTGGGCACAGCCTAGCAGCTGAGCTGCACCTGTGCAGTTTGCTCTGGCTGCAAGGTGAGCCAGGCCTTGTTTGCCCAGCTTGCTTTGCAACCAGGGCAAACTGCGCAAGCGCGGTCCAATTGCCAGGCTGTGCCTGCACAGTTCTTCCTGCAGCCAGGGACAACTGCACAGGCGCAGCCAAGCGCCAGGCTGTGCCTGCACTCTCCCTGGCCTGTGCCTCTCCCTGGCTACAGGGAGAACTGTGCAGGCACAGCCCAGCTGTGCAGGTGCACATGTGCAGTTTCAAATGGAACTGCTCATGTGCATCCTTCTGGGCCATGGGAAAATGTTCCCACAGAACTGGGCCACAATCCTCAAAACGTTGAGGACCACTGTTCTAGACCACTGTCCATGTCATATTCTCAGACATTTCATATGACATTCAAGGAGCAATACTAGGTGAACCCTAGGACAGAGCAAGTCCCTTGTTCTGGCCTAGGAGTGTCATGTTCCATAGAGCACATTTGTGCTTCCTCAGAGGAAAGTCACACTGGGGCACATAACTCACCAGACCACAGATGCCAGATTCAGCCTATGCAGCAGCACAGGTAGGTAAGTCTGTGCCAGCTGAGCTCAGCTGGCATGTAGGTCTGGAGGGGAGGGTGAGGAGGAAGCAGGGAGGAGGTGTTCCAGGTACAGGAGATGGGACTGTAGGTAGACAAGGGCAGTGGCGGGATTCAAATAAATTAACAACAGGTTTTATGTCCTAATAGCCTAAATTAACAAAAGGTTCTATGTCCCATTAGTCGGAACCAGGTGTTCATTCTCAGAACCAGGTGCTCATTAGCAAAGGGTTCTATAGAACCTGTGAGAACCCCCTGAAGCCTACCACTGGGGAGACTGGGAGGCAGAACTGGGACCCAGCACTTGTGCCAGATCCAAGCCTGGTTCCCGGGTAGTGCACAGCAATCCAGGCTGCTCTGTTCTGCTTGGTTCTGCATCACCTCCTGAGGCGTCAGATACAATTTGGCCCACTGGGTTGCTGCTAAATTACTTGGGGAAAGTGGAATGTTTTCCTTTCCCCTGGTAGAGTGCATCAGCAGCCCAAACTCAAGATCAGTCTGTCAGCCAACTAGTTTGAGGTGCTTCCCACTTTAAAAGCAACATGTATTCCTACTGTAGCTTCATGAGAGGTTTCCATGCTTGCTGGAGGAACTGAACACCTTTCCATTAAAAAGCAGTTAAAAATAAGAGTATACCCATGACCAGATCTGTAGGTGAATGGCAGAATTCCAAATAGCCTTGACATTATATTTGGAGGTTAACTGTACCTCTAAGCCCAAAAATTTTTTAGACCAAAAGCCGTTCAGGCAGCTGTAGAGAAGGTTATCTAAACCCTCACCTCCCAATCAATAATTGAGCCAGCATTAAGTATTTGTTCAGCACTTGTTTCATTCATAGAATCTACGAACTGCTGTGTAAGGGGCAAGAGACATATGGGTATATGAATAATGATGATCACATGATGCAACAATTCATTTAATGTATTCAAATGATTAGGTTTCACAAATGAAAAATGACACCGTGATAAATGCTGCTTTATGTTTTGGTTTTTCCTTTTTACCTCTTTGTTTGCTCTGTCTGCTTGAACTAAAGTTCCATTCAAACATGGTTCTACATAGTGGAGTTCTTCATTATACTGCAAGTAGAAAAAAGTGAGACATTTAATAGAAGGTTTTGAAAGATACCATTTTTTATGACAACAAGCTAGGGCAGAAGCAACGGCATGTGGCAAAAAGGCAACATAGTATTCAGTGTTTCTTTTCCAAGAAAATAATCCCATGTATTTCTTTGAATGAACATTAACATGCTTAGCAGGAATGGTTCAGAAATCAACCCATTGTCAGTGAACACAAATAAGCTGAACCTTAGACAAACCTAATAAAACCTCCCAAGGTGAACTCTGGATAATATTACAGAACATAGTGCATCAACAGCTCACTCAACTTAATTCCAAGTTGTCTGCTTCCTGTGAGTAAACCCTAGTGAGTGTTTGAATCAAGACATGACACATTATGAGTATGTGAAAAGGGGATGTTAATGGGGGAACCAAGCCAAATTTCCATGCATGAGATCCTCCAACAGTGAAGAAATCTGATGTAGGCAGGATCCTATACTGGATTGAAACAAGTGAAGGGACTGTAACCTCCTCTTCCCCCCCCCACCTCCCGCCATGCTGTTTCCCTTAGAAAAACTGCCTCTTTCATACGTCTGCATATAAACTGCATTTGTGGAGGACCTTCATCTGAATAAAGCCCTGAAGGAAAGGCTTAGCTCTCCCTCCATGTACTCCCTATGGTACAATTAGCTATGTTACAGTGTTAATCCAAATGGACACTCACTACACTGAGATAATACTTGAAGGAAAGAGAGTCAGAGAGATGCATCTTTATCTGTTATATCCACTATCACATCTAGTTAGGGCCTTAAAGTAATGATACAAGTATAGAACTTCCCTCCCTCTCAATATATGTGTTCATGTATACAAAAATAAATAAACACTTCATGTTGATTCATTTTACAACCACTCCCTGAGAGTTTGAAAAGTGCTAAGAGCCTGCCCAGCAGTTTGCAGATTTTGTGGAAGCAGCTTTTGAAAATAAAACATTGAAAATATGAAAAACAAATTTTCATACTGCAGGAGAATCAACACAGGTTCCTCTGAACGACAGGCTTAAAGTCAAACATGCAACATTAAAAACAAACCTGATTTGTATTATTTGCTGTTTTTTTTAAATTAATAATAGCCCATCATTCAGCACAAACACTTTCAAGGTAACAGCTATATGAGAAACCATGTGATTAAAACAAAAATTTGTAAATTTAGAAGTCTAGTACAGTACATTGCTCTTCAGGCAACAGAAAAGATGAAACACCTAATGTGGCTTTTTCTAGGAAATTATTCAATGTCATTGTTCCATGCAGCGTTGGAATTTGACTAGTCTGAACTGTTTGCTTTACTCACTGGCTATTTCACAAGTATCCCACATACCAAGCTGCTGTGTTTAATTTATTTATTTTCTCACTCATTTCTGCAACCCACACTCTAGCCTTAGCAGTGGCATAGCTAGGGTGATGTAGGGGGTGCAGTTGCACCGGGTGACAACCTTTAGGGGGGCTACAAGCTGAGCTTGATCCTAGTGACTAAACTTGTGAAAAACAACTTTCCCATGATACTGATTGCTCTGAAAGCAAATGAGATGCAATTCTGATACTATATGGAACAAATAAGGTGTTAATATGAATCAGCTGTTATTTCCATATATATACATACACTTACCCCTGCTAACTGGGTAAAGAGGCACTTCTAAGTGTCTCCTCTTACGTTTAGCAGGGAAAGAATAACCATTCCTTTTTGACCTAGCACAATTTGCCTAACCAGTAAGAGGCACAATTTTAAAATTTTTACTTAATTTGCCCTACAATCCAGAGTAACTACGGGAGCACGTAAGACACATTACGTGCACCCGTAGTTACTTCACCACCTAGTGAAAACCTATGGGAAATTCATACTGCAATCCAGAGCAAATTGTTCTTACACCAGAGCAAGGACTCCCTGTAGTTACTCTGGATTGTGCCCTAAATCTGATTTTGTAGTTGCAGGGGAAAATTTAATTTAAAAAAATCAAACTTCAGGATGACATCACTTCTGGTTGTGACACCACTTCCAGTGCAACATTTTGAGCTTTGCACCAGGCTACATGATCATTAGCTCCACCACTGAGCCTAAGTGTTCCACTCCACTGATGTATCTTCATTTCTGGGGCCTATTCTTCCTGATTTCCTCACCACTGCTTATCCAAGTTTCCTTCTGATTTGATCACTCCTCCATTTCTCAGCCTTGGCTGGCTTCTTTCCTCAGACTTCCTTACCCCAAACTTTCGAGAATCTGAACCCAAATATATCAAGGGTATATGGCCTTCAGTATCTTATGACTTTTAGCAAGTAGCAAGTCTTATGACTTCCAGGAATTTCTCAATGTTCCCCTTTTTCCTCAAACCAAACCAAAAATAATGTTATTTTTGAAAACATTTTTTATCCTGAAAGCAATATTGTTACAATACAGCTGACACATTTAAACTAACTTAAAAATAAAAAATCGTTATAACAGAATATTACTCTTTTTATATGTAATTTATATTTCTATTAAATTATCTTATTCAGGTTTCATCACCATACAGAATTAGTACTCTCTTTTTACAATGATATTATTAATTTAACGCTTGACTTAGAATTTTACTTCAAAGCAAACGGAGGGGGGGGAGAACCAACCTTTTTTTTTCCTTCCGCAGACATCTCTTGTTCATGCACTGATGAGCTGACCTTATATTTTAACTTAGGCTACACAAATCCAAGTGCATTGTTTAACAATGCCTTTTGCAATTCAATCTTTTAGCCCATCAGTTTTTGATAGATTTTTCAATAAGTTGCCCATGAAAAGATTTTTTTTTTACATTATCTTTTTATGTTTATTCGCTGGAGAGGCCAGTATTGGACTTGTATGCCATTTATTCATGGTTACATTTACAAAAGGAAATTACTGGAGGATGAAATGAATCCAATATATTTCAGGCAAATAACCCATCTAATGGTATCATTGAAATATTCTTCAGTACCCAATCACATATTTTAAGAGTTAATTGAATTTTTAATTATGATCATGTGTACTGACCATAACACCCATAATTGTTAATGGGAACTATAGACATAATTCTCCACATGGGCTATTGAAAATGCTTCTTAAATGAATGCATTACAACACAGAATGATTTGTTTAAAAGTTCCCTAAACTTATTATGCAAAAAAGGAAGGAGAAAAGAAATTTTGAAAGATAAGGAGGAACTCCATTCAAGCTGTCCCAAGAGCATGTAGCAGAAAGAGTGCCCATTGGGGAAGCAAGGAACAAAGAGTGGACAAGGTAAAAAAACTGTTTCATACTAAGTCAAGGAGGTAGGGGAACAACACCTACAAAAGGTGGGGAAACATTTTGTCAGAGGGTCACATCATCTCTCTGACACTGCGTTACTTTTACTTTTCCAATTTGAATAAATAATACAGGCATATAGAACCACAGGAGAACTATGAACTGTTTGCCACACATCTCTGGCACATTGAAAACAAACCAAGCCAGCAAAACATGAAGACATAAACTGAGAGGCAATGGGGAGTTAAAATAATGTCCACAGGCCCTAACAGTCTCTGACAGGCCAGAGGCTCATATAAAACTGGGGGCTCTGTTACCTGTATGCCAAACTGGGAGGTCCCAAGACCTGCAAATTGCTACACATTTGCCAGAAGTGACAGGGAAGACTTCAGACAGCACTGGCTCTTGGCTTTGAATCGGGGATAAGTGTCAGATTTTTTCAAGGAGAAGTGAAAGATGCAGGGCCCCTTTCCTAATTTTGCTTGTACCCATTCACAGTACCCCAAAAATTATAACTGAGAAACACAGTTTTGCAACTGGGAAATACCCTCTCTAACATGTGTAGGGGTGGTGATAAAGGAGGAGCGGTGTGGGACGTCTTGCAACATTTAGAACATTTAGATCAAGGTGCAGTAAGAAGCAACATACACTAAAGGGGGACTAAAGATCAATTAACATCAGAACAAGAGGGAGGCAGATAGTTTCTGCTAAGGAGAAGGAAATGGTAAGAGATTAGAAAGCCAATTTGTCCAGGAGAAAGGTGGGGTATTCATTCATTCATTCATTCATTCATTCATTCAATCAATCAATCAATCAATCAATCATGCTTATACTAGAAATCAACTCTAACCACCTCCTTCCCCCCAAAAAACTTATATTTCTCCAGGCAAAGAACTTATTTTCTTTAATACATTCATTTATCTTTTTGAAAATTGCACAATGCATAAAACAACTTCTGATAAGAGTCATGATTACCCAATAAATGCATCTATTTAAATATTTTAATTATAAAGTTGACCTAATTGGCCCCTAAAATATATTCCGAGTACTTGAGTTGATCACAGTTTTGTTGGAGGACAATAAACCTTTCCTGATAGAAAATGTAATTATGCTTGTCTGTTATGTGAGCTTCTGCTAATAATAATGTAATGAGTAATTGCAGATTAATAAGAAAGATATTCTTAGCTAACTGTCTGTTATCACTTAAATATACAGCTTATATTTGGATTGGATGGGGCTAATTTCCACCATTTACTAGAAATGTATACAAATGAACATAGTTCAAGTGCATTCAGAGCAACTGAATCCCTGCCAAATTTTTAGTTTATTAAAATAATATTTAAAAATCGCTAGAATAATACTGTCATTAAAATGCATTCATAATCCACTGCTTTCCTGTGCACATGAGGTTTATTTGTTTCTTTTTTGCCTTTTCCTTCCAATATGAGGCACCCAACGTGGCTTAGTATCAATTTAAATAAACAGGGGCAACTTAAAAATACATGGATGCATGTCCCTTTGTGCTCTCCTAAAATAAAGTGGATTCCTGCACATACAGGGGCTCTGACCTTATCTAGAAAGTTACATACAAACCAATCATGCAATATAATATCAGTCAAATAATAAGCCATAAGTCACAGTGAACTTCTACATAAAGTTTCAAAACTGTCTCTATACTTAAGGTCACAGAAGCCAAACTTACCCTACAATCCAGAGTAACTACGGGAGCATGTAAGAGACGTTTATGTCGATGCAGTTATGGCACCACCTAGTGAAAACTTATGGGAAATTCATATTGCAATCCAGAGTAAATTTTTCTTATGTCGGAGCAAGGATTCCCCGTAGTTACTCTGGATTGCACCCATATTCACTATATGATGTAATACCTTAAGCAAAAAAAAAAGTGAAAAAAAGCAAAGGTCCTATAAGTGAAAAAAGCAAAGGTCCTATAGCCTGGAAATCTAAATCTTGTAAATTTTATCCAAAATAATAAAAAATACATATATGTTTAATTATCTTATCCACTTACAGGGAACATAATTTTCTCCATTTTCAAACATTACCAAGGCAAAAAGTCTGCTTGGAGGACAGTAGATTAGCCAGCATTGCCAGTCACTTGTGTGGGTGTTTTGGGAGTGATTGCTTTGAGAGACTTTGTTGGACTGTCTGAAGACTTGGACTGCCTGTAGACTGGACCATTTCAGATTGCAGACCGTCAACTGAACATGGTACTCTGCCACCACACCACTATGGACACAACATTGTGGGTTTCTGGTTTGTTCATCAGTGAATTGTTCTTATTGTGGCTCAGAGAAATTTAGCTGCGCCTAAATTGGTTCAGCTACATTTGATACCAAGCAAACTGTAACCAGTATTCCTGTAAAGGCTGTAAAGGGAGAGAAGCGTGTCTTATTAGAAACACCTGTAAAAAGTGCCTATATGCAGCTCAGAATGTAGTCCTGTTTGCTAACCAGGGGCACCTGGGGATGGTGAAACAAAATGCTGAGGGGAAATTGCTGACAAACCCAACAATCCAGAGTAACAATGGGAGCACGTAAGAGATATAGGTGGTGACCTAGTGAAAACCTATGGGAAATTCATATTGCAATCCAAAGCAAATTGTTCTTACACCGGAGCAAGGACTCCCCGTAGTTACTCTGGATTGTACCCATTGTCCAAATCTGACTGGAGGACAGTAATATATTAGCTAGCATTGCCAATCACTTGTGTGGTTGTTATAGAAGTGATTGCTTCATGAGACTTTGTCAGACTGCCTAGAGACAGTCCAGACCTAAGACTGTTGGACCTAAGAATCTGGAATGGCTTGTGGACTTTGGAACTTAGACTGCTAATATGGACTGTGTTGTTGGAGTCTTCTGAGTGTTGACCATTGGACTGTACTCTGGACTCCTGATTTTTGTATGCTCGTTAAAACTTGGAATACGACTCTTGTTGTAAGTTACCACTGTGTGTGTGTCACTGTCGCTGGTTGCTATGCTTAGATACCTGGTTCACCATCTTTTGCACACTAGTTCTGGTTGACTCTGCTAAGAGTCTGATCTATCTCACCCTGTCAGTTCTGAGGGGCTTGGGCAGTTCTGAGGGCCCAAGTCATAACCAATCTAGTTACAGTCCTAAAGTAATCTGAGGTTGCTTCCACAAAATAAAAAGTAATCACAACCTGTTTATATACTTGATAGTAATAAGCAAACAGAAAAAAAAGAGAGAGTGAGAGAGATTGAGGGAGAAAGATGGGATTTCAGGCTGGCTGAAGTTCTGGCTCATTATAGAAATCAAGCATCACTCTGGATTGTAACATTCCCCTTTTCCCTTGTTCTGTAAGGCTTAGAGGAGTTCCACATTGGGTTAAAATAATAAAACAAGAAATACTCACAGCAATTATGTTAAAAAAATCATCGTCTCCAAGGGTGTCCAAAATAGATGACACAGTCTGCTTTGCAATGGTCAGGCGGAGTCCTTTCATGCTACCACTTACATCGACTAAGATGACAACATCCTTAGGCGAAGTGGCTGCCTGAATATACCTGGATCAATGGGGAAAAAATTAGCTTATAAGATTTTAGGTGTTCCCCTCTTTTCAAAATCAAAACAAGCAACCATCACCTACCATTTTCGATTTCTGCAATCAAAAGCAATGACTCCATTTTCATCTGGCTCCCATTTAATTCCTGGAGGGAAGAAAACATATGATTTTAGGAAATCCAAATTATATTTATAAGTGGAGTCTAGTATTGTTACTAACTGAACGAGGCAGATAAAAATGTTTCTTTCAAAAGATTATATTTCAATAGACATATGGTGAAATCTCTCTCAACTGACATTAGAATGAAAACAAGTTCAATAAAATAGCTATAATTCTTTGTGAAGAAAGCAACAGGGTGATTAAGAAGTAGAAGACACCAATTGGCAAGGGTGTGATGTGCCTAGCCAACTCCATTTGCAATTGCTCTTATTCATCTACATTAATTTGCCAGTGATTATTACTCATAGGCTGAATGTCCAGACATTTTGCCATAGATCACTTGATTATACTGAGGTAATGTCTCCAATTTATGGATCACAGAAAATAAAATGTTAAGCTAATTAAAAAAATACAACACTGTCACTATTGTTCTTGGTTTTCAAATCACAATACAGGAAAAACACTGCACTTAGTCTAATCAGATGACGCTTTATAAGATGAATTAACAAAATCTTTTCTTCATTGATGGCAAAGTAACATGAAGTCTGGCTGTTGGGATTATTCTCGTGTGGCTAAAATCTGAAAATACACCAACTACCTTTACAGCTTGATCAAATCATCTTGCTTTCCCAAGTCAAAAAAGAAACCAGATTAACTGGGGGTCAGTTTAAGATTCAAGACAGAATACATTCTGAATGATGAAGCAAAACCTAGATGCAGAAAGCTTTCAAGCCTCCAAATTCAGAGTAACTATGGGAGCACGTAAGAGACTTTATGTGTACCAGTAGTTACTGCTCCACCTAGTGAAAACCTATGGGAAATTCATATTGGAATCCAGAGTAAGTTGTTCTTACACCAGAGCAAGGATTCCCTGTAAGTACTCTGGATTTTGCCCTAAATCATGCTATTTGGAGTAAAAATAATTCTGGGATTAGAAAATTTGGGAATGAATACACAGCAGTATTTTTAAATCTTATATAATTTCTGGGATGTGAATAATTCGGGACCAATATTCATATAGAGATAAAGGATGAGGCATGGCTATTATTGAGTTCAAATGCAGAATATTATTCCATGTTCAGTATGAAAATATAGCATGTCAGCGAGACAGGTTCTAGTCTAGGCTTGACATGCTACTTTTTTACATGCAAAGAATTTTTCACATGGACATCATAAGGAGAGGATTTGCTTATGCATGTGAATGAATATGAATCAGTTAGAATTTAATCTCCAAAACCATTTGAGATTTTTGTTTCTTTTTTAAAAGCAGAAAAGGAAATTCGGTATGGTATCCCTTCGCAGCCCTATATGAAAGAGGGAGGAGCTAAGTAACAAGAAGGAGTATTTAAATATTCAGCGCACAATGCTGGAGTTGAAACTCTAAGCTGTATCGGAGCTAAAATCACTGAGCTATATCAGTGCTAAATTGCATGGCTGAACTATCTGAGAGAAAGATGTCCATACTAAATTAATCCAGATTTGTTTGAAGTAAGTCTTAGTGGTTGAGGTCCTAGAAAGGTAGTCTCTAATCCTTTGAGGCATTGCTAAACATAAGCCCTAGCCAAGCTAGTGTCTGTGGAAAAACCAACAGTCAGGTCAACATCAGGTGTCTCATGTGCCAGGTCAATAACTTTTGAGAGTACGACAGTGACATTCAAACTTTTCGGTCAGCTATCCAGATACTGTATATAGAAACAGCTAGGTGACTGTAAAATAATAACTTTTTGAGATTTACATACCATTTCAGTAAATGCTCATCAAAAATAGTTGGCAAAAGCAAGCAGAGAAGTGGTATAATAATACAGTTGTGCCTCACGTAACAGAATTAATTCATTCCGGAGGCAGTTTCTTTACACGAAACTTTCTTTATGTGAAGCAGATTTTCCCATAGGAAATAATGGAAACTCAGATGATTGGTTCCACAACCCCAAAAATATTCATATAAAAATATTAACTGGATGTAAAAATGATGACAAAACACTGGGATTGAATTCAAAACATGCATTCAGTGTACATGATCTTATGAAGTCTACTTAGGCTACAGTCCTAAAGACACTTTCCTGGGAGTAAGACCCATTTAACACAATGGGGCTTACTTCTGGGTAGACATGGTTAGGCGGCTGCAATCCACGACACCTTCAGAGTGTCTCCCCACTTTCTCCTTCTCTCCATCCTGAACCTCTCTGTCCCCTGCTCCCTTCTGGCTAGCCCTGAGCTGCTTCCCTCTTCTCCACTGCTCTTCTCTCCCTCTGCCCAGCGGACACCCAGCCACAGGAGGAACAGCGCAGAAGTGTTGCTTTCACTATGGGCAGGTGTGCTAGGCAGCCCTGATGCTTTTTAAACAGGCTGCCGGCCAGCATGTCTGCCCCAACTGCCAACGAATGTGTTCTTTACGTGAAGCACTTTCTTTATGTGAAACAGAATCCTGGAGAAATTTTTGTTTGTTACGTGAAACATACTTTACATACTGTATTAACTTTTATGTACTAAAACCAGGAAATAGTTAAAGTACTTGAAAATTATCTGTTCAACATTAGTTTTAGTTGCATGGTTTTATTGCCACAGCTGCAAAGTCAGCACTACCGCAGCCTTAAGTCATGTTTTCTAAATTCCCAAGCAAAATTAAAATTTCCTTTCTATTAAAAATGGCAATGCTGCTGCAGCAGGAGGGATATCCTAAGGGTTTCAGCTGTTTCCATCAAGAAAAAATAAGAGATATTTGCTGCCCTGAAAAATTCAGAGTGTATGCAGGAGCTAGGATGTTTAATCTTATTAAAATGTCTACTCTGAATAAGTGGCTCTAATGCAGAATTATTTCTGAAAAAAATATTAGAGAGAGAAGCACTTTTGCTGCTGCACAGTGTAAAGGATTTTTTTTTTTTACTTCCAACAATACCTTTTATATATTTTAAAGTACCAGTAACCTCTCCGAAAGACAATAAATCATATGAACTGGTCAGGCTCTTACGGAGAGAATATTCAAGTCCTGCCATTAAAAAATAGTCTCCTTACCTGGATATTGTCTAAAAAAGCCCTTTGCGCTTCCAAAGTACTGCCATATGAGGGAAGGATCACGGTCAAAGTTGTCAACAAATACTTTGTTTAATGACTCAGACCAATAGACTCCATTTACAATAGCAGGATCTGAAACAGAAGAATGAACAGAAGTGAAGAAACTTGGGCAGAAAAAAAATAGCTGAAAACATCTTCAATGGTCATAGTGGATCCAACCACCCAATAAGCGATGATGTGTTCTGGATAGAGGACCAAATAATGTAAAGGAGTTAAATTGGAAGAAAATGGATTAAACTGCTTCAGCATGCTACTAGCGCAAACCACTGAAGGAGATCTACAAAAACATCCTCACATGGCTCTGGAAGGGAGGTTGAGACCACATCAACAGCCATACAAAGCTGCAAAGCATGAAAGAAAAGGCCATAAGAGGAGAACTGAAGCTTCCGCATAAGATGATTTTGATTATAATACATAGCATAACCAGCCAGTTAGACTGTTCACTGCTGCAAAGATCTCTGCCTCTCCTTTGCCCAAAAACATGTGGAAAAGTTGTCATGGAATGGGTAGCTACCCAAAGAAACACATGCGATAACTGGTGAAAGGAGTCATCAATTACTTTAAACCATTTTATCATCAATTAATCCCTAGTATGCAAGAACAGCATTTTCTATCAGACTTCTGGGTCCAAGTGCTGGTCAGTTTCAGCCTCACTGTCAAGAAATGGAGAATAGGAGGCAACAGGCAGGTCAACTGTCTGGAAATGTAAAAGCCTTGTAAGCCTTGTGGCATATCTCAGAAATGTTTTTCAGATTTTGTGAAGGTCACTGGTGCTGGATCTACATGGTATGGCACTGGCTTTCCAAGGTTACCTGATTCCAGGACAAGGAAGTTTTGAGATCAGTATTCCCCATATGAGAAGAAATGCATGAAATAAATAAAAATTCCCAATTTGAATGGTCTTCAGTCTCCTACTCCAAACACTGATGTAAGCAGAAGAATGAGAAATCTTGAATAGCCATTTAAAAGTTGCTCCCAGACAGGCATAGAACCGGTTGTTAATTTATTTAAATCCCATCACCGCCCATAACGCATGAAAGAGAAAGCTGTTATGTGCAGGGGATTCTGAGCACAATGAAAAGTCATACTTAATTTATAGTTATTTCCCATTTGGATTCTTTCTATCCATGTAACTAGACTGTATAATAATGACAAAACACCACATGGAAAAGCTTCAATTGACAATACCATCAGTCACTGCTACAGATATAACTGCAGAAGGTGGATTCCTGACACGCTTTAGCTAATACCTTTAAAGGTAATTTTTGAAAAATCTGAATATACTATCATAATCTCTGAAGTACTGTCCATGCAGAGAAACACATGCCCAAACATTTGACACAGTCGTTCCACTGACTTGTAAAATAATGGTTGATTTCAAATTACTTTGTCTAATGGGGTAATTTTAATGAAGTGGAAAAGAGGTGAATTGTTTTCTGTCCTGACATTCATCACTGAAAACACTAGGGGAGGTAGGGGAGAAGCAACTAAATGTCTCTACTACATATCTTTGAACTAAGCTTTCTTTTAAATATTTATGCTTACAAGCACATGTTCTTCATAAAAACAACAGATTTTGTTGTTTTTTTTTAAATGCACTTCCTGGAGTGACATGTTCTGGTAAATATGAAAGGTCATTAAAAATTAAAACCAACAACATGAGAGACATGCTAAGCAGAACACTGAATTTATCTCAACAATTATTCTCCTTGCAAACAAAGCAACATTCTTATATTTGTCCAGCCTGGGTCATCAGCAAGGCAGTGCTTTTTGCTGGAAAAAGGTCATCAGCAAGGCAGTGCTTTTTGCTGGAAAAAGGTGCTGTTACTCACCATGAAGACCCAATCCTAGGTACGTCTACGTAGCAGTTTAAGTCCCTTTGCTGTCCATGGGGGTTCACTCCCACCCTGGCATGCATGGCTAGGATCACAACAAGAGCTACCTCCTCCACCTGCTGGGTGCATCCTACCTTGAGGTCCACCTCTTGTTCAACCGAGGGACACAGGAAGAAGAGGAGAAAGAACAGCAGTGCCAAGGCTGTAGCTAACGCCAGCATCCCATGCTCTCATGGCCACAGGTCCCACTGGAGTTTGATGGAGAGTCCAAGATTCCTTATCCAGACAGGCTTGGCTTGCTCTCTAGACACCCCTCACCCAGTGCTGCTGCTTGCCCCAGCGGTGGGAGAAGAGAGAGTGCAGGGATGGTGATTCTGACACTCTCTGCTCCAAGGTTAACATGCATCAGCATTGCCATGGAAGATCCAAACCTCCATGGTTCACCCCACTTTGGCTCTGCTGCATCATGAACCCCAAGGTGAGAACTGGGGAGGTGGCATTTAAGGCAGTGGTGCAGTTAGAGGGGGAGCGCTGCAGTCCATCAGTGAAAATGCATTGGTGGGGGCTAAAATGCTTAACCCTCTTTTACCTTTGTGCTCTGAGATTTCTTAACTTCTTAAATTTATTATTGTGAACTAATTTTATTTTTCTCTTACCTGCTTAATAATTAAAAAGTTATACTTTTAAAAAAATAAGTACAAACAATAATATGTTCTGGCTCGTTTCCTATACATATTTGCAAATGCAAGCAGAGAAATAGAAATAATTCCTGAGGGGTGGATGATTTGTCTTAGATCACCGAATGCATCAATTTCCAAGCTAAAGCATTCTGTGACCAACTTAGGGCACAATTCAGAATTGGGGCAGTGAGGAATGCCCTAGCTGGGCTGCCCCAACTATTCTGTTGAGCTTTGGATGCAGAACTTTATGCTGCATCCAGAGTCAGGAAGCCTGGACTGCCTTAACTTCTCCAGAGCATACTCAGTAGGCACCAAGACCCCCTTCAGATCACACTGAACAACAAGTACCTGTGGTGCCTGCCTTATAAGGAAGCCCAGAAGTTCCTCACAACCAGTAACAGCTGCAGCATGAGACTCCATTACAGCAATACCTCTAGTGGTGGATGACTACAAGGGACTTGTTGGAGTGGCCTGCTGTATCCTGAGGTGAGTGGGCTGCCATAGTTGTGCCATATCCTGAGGCTGAGAGGCAGGGGTTGCAGATAGGCTGGAGAAGAACTCAGATTTTAGGTCAACATTGCCATTCTTATTCAGCCTTCTCATGGATCCCTATGGGTCTACTCATTACTACACCTGCTCCTGAGGTGGTATAAGTCCAAGGAGCTGGCATAGGGCATTTCTGCCCTGGAAACAGGCTGTAGATACAGCGTAACTGCTCTGCCCTAGACAATGCTAAACATGCCCTCAACAGGCCTCTCTTGAACTGCCTAGGCTGCCCCAGGGAGGGCAGCCCAGGACCATCTGTCTTGGGGCAAGCCTTTTCCAGAATAACTGCCCATCTTGCAATTGGGCCAGCCCAGTAACAGATAGGGCAACCCAAGTTCACTACTGGATTGTGCCCTTAGAAAGCTATATTGTCTTGACGATTATATTCATTCACGGAGTGTCTGTACTGCACTTTACTCACAATATGTGAAGTTCAAGTCTCCTGGTTATTTCAAAGATGTTGTTGAAAGAGACAGCTAAAACCCTCCAAATCATTTATCATTCTGTGCAGCAGCTCTTGGAAAAAGAAAATGCAGAAGGACACTGCACATCCGTCTCCTGTGAATTATGTTCCCCTAAATTGGCCCTGAAGAGGTATCCTTCATTTCTTTTCTGAAGCTATGTGTTCTGTACTCTTTCTATTCTTCCACTGGTACCAATTATTTTCTTTCAATATGGAGAAGGGCAGCAATAGAGCATTAAAAAGTCCTCATCAACATAATTCAGTATCATACAACACAATCAGAACTGAATAGAAACATCTTTGGCTTTTCTGGCAATCATTAATAAACGTTTGCTTTTTGTAGAGAAATTTCCTGGCAACAAGCTTACCTTTTAAATAAAATTGGAACCTTTATTTCTTTTCCTGTCTGACAAGACACAGCAATGTACCATTTGCGTTGCTGCCATTTTTTACTGTTGCTATCCAGGTCTTTATTGATATTTAATACAAACACTGCCCCTGGACAAACAGGTACACTGACAGGAATCTAAAACATAATCTCCAAGGAACAGTCCAAATGCATGTAGCAATTAAATAGCTGTCACAGATATTATTTGTGCTAAGAAGTAGAGCTCAGACAAGCGTCGCATTCAATGTGAAGAGATGCAGCTGAGCAGAATGAATAAAAGGAAGCGGAAGCTTAGTGGTGACACTCTAGACCAGCCATTTTGAACCACTGCCGTGGCATAATGATGTGCCCCAGGTAGTCTAAAAGGTGTGCTATGAGAATTTGAGGGTGGTTTTTTGTTAGTAGGGCCACTGCAGGATGCAAACCCCTGCTGGCAGTGTGGTGTGCCTTATCAATGGTCAGAAGATTGGTGGTGTGCCTTACAATTTTCATGCTTTGTTTGCTGCCATAAAATGAAAAAGGTTGAAAATCACTGCTCTCTAGATCTTGTTTCATGCAAAGCAGGCCACCGTCAGACTTGAAAGACTATGGTATCGTGCTCAGCGCTGCATACGCTGCATGCGAAACACAAAAGCCTGGGTTGGATTGTTATGGAGGATAGGCTGTTACCCAAGCAACAAATCCCCCCTCTCCACACCACTGAATTAGTCCAATGGAAAGGCAGAGCCAATACAATTGGATCTAGCTGGCGTCACAGAGCTGGGCTAAGGACAGGAGCTCATCCTATCTTGTGGGGCCGACCCGGGTCTCGAACCCTGGCCTGCTGGTTAACAGGCACAGCGTCTTAACTGCTTGTGCCACCCACAGCCATACCACTGTTTCATGCAAGTAGTCCACATAAGTGACAAGTCAGAAGACACTGACTCAAGTGCTCTTCATAGTCCTCTATGCAAGCAACTCATGAGTTGCTGATTCAATGAAAAAAATTCAGTCAAGTCTGAGTCTTCCAAGTTGAGTTCCCATCTCTGATAATGATGGGAAGACCTGCTCTGTCCTGTTTTTTCTGCATCCTACTGGATGGGCACCAGGGCAGGTAAGTGCTATGCTAGGCAGTGGGAAGACAAGATGGGTGGAATTAATGAAGGAAAGGGAAAAATATTCATTATATTATAGGAATATTTGAATATTCAAATATTTATTTATATAAGGGGAAATATTCATTTCATTTATTTATATTTTATATAGGTCTCATCATTTTTGGTCTGAGGAGCTGACCAAATTCATACCTGATTACCTTCAGGAATGCCACAGTAACAGGTCCTTCTGGAGCACTCATCTTTCCTTTGGAGCCTTATCCTGTCAGGCCTTTCCTCTTCAATTTTATCCATTGCCGTCTCTTTTCTCAGTTCAGATCCTGAGCATGGCTTGCAAGATCCTTCAGTTCTGCTCATGACCCTGGGACTTTTTGGCCCCAACCCTGAGAGATACTGCAAAGCCCATAAGCACTCTAATGGAAAATGAAATCTGTACCCTGATGAATTCAGAATCCTGGTATAGTTCTTGGATGGAATACAAAATCTGATTGAAAATAACTTCTTATCACCATTCTGTGACATGCAGGTCTACTTCCCATGCTAACATTTTCAGCTGGCCGAGAACTCCCACAAATCACTCCTCTAACAAAATCCACAACATGTGAAGGATTTATTAGCCTGTCTTCAAATGAGACAGACGTGAGCATGCTTAACCATTCCCAGATTCTTGGCATATTCATATTTGTCTCAGGAGTAAACATGCAAGCCTTCATCCCTGTTACAATCTGGCAAATCAAAGTCTGGGAATAAGCTTTTGCAGGCAAATCTTTCACATTTCGTCTTCATAGAAAGTGGCATCATGAAGGGGCTGAAAAGATCATGTGTAATTTTCACATGCAATGCATGACTTTTAGAAACTCTTTAAAACAGTAGGCCCAATTTGCAGTTAAAAGAACCCACATCTAATTAGAAGAACCTGTGATGCAACTGGCAACTATAAAATAAGCTTTTGGAATGATAGCTTGGTTCTAGCTGATGGTTAAGGTTGCTACCTGATTCTATTTAGATTCAGTCTCATTCAGTGAAGGCTTTACTTTGATAGATCCCACAATCCATCAGGATAAGGCCAAGCCAACCAACACATAAGCCACTCAGGGCACAATCCAGAGTAACTACAGGCAGTCCTTGCTTTGACGTGAGAACAATTTACTCTGGATTGCAATATGAATTTCCCATATGTTTTCACCAGGTGGTGGCATAATGTAAATGTCTCTTTCGTGCTTCCGTAATTACTCTGGATTGTAGGTTTAGTCAGCCGGTAGCTGCCGGCAGGAGCCAGGAAGCACTGTGATGGCAGCACTGAAGTACTGAGCCTCCACTGGAGCAGACATCTGGCCATGGATTGGCTTGGTCAAATCTCAATATCTGTGAAATCCTATGCATTTGGTCCTCTGAACCTACCATATTACACCAGCAAAATAGCTGGTACAGAACTAAGTAGGTCCATCGAGGGGGCTGTTAGGGAGCAGCAGAGAAACTAAATAAAAATTATTTACTTGCATCTAAAACTCCAGCTGACCTGGTTCCTGAAGACCATCTCTAGACAGAATTGGGCAAAAAATCAATATTTTAAATAAATTTATTGAATGCAATATATTGATTGAATATTCCTAATAAATAAATTGATTGAATAGTCCCAAAACAATGGTTTTGCTGGAGTGGCGCATACTTCCCCTGCTTTTGGACAGTGTTCGTCTCTGTGTGTGTGTGTGTGTGTGTGTGTGTGTGTGTGTGTGTGTGTGTGTGTGTGACACTAATGTGCATGGCTCCTCTCTTTTGTTGTCAAGTAGGTTATTGTAAGATAATTTCATACTTTCATAAAACAGAATATATGACATAAAGCTTTTAAATATATTTATTTTACAAAGCATAAATCTTTTAGAAAATACACAATGCATGATTAATGAAAGATGTATTTTATATTAACTTAGTTCAATAACCAAATATCAGATTCACTGATTATAAACTTCAGTCCTAATTAAGGTACTGGGGCTCACCCAGGAGTACTCCTTGTCTCCTCAGGAGAAGGAAACTTTCATCCCTTTCCCCCCAGAAAAGTTTCAGAGAGCAATCTGGCAGGGGGTCCAAAACTACTCCTCCTTTCTTGCCTCTCTTAAATCTCTGAATTTGGAAGAAGACAATTGTGGGAGTGGGAGGAGAGAAGATGACATATCACCAGGTAGTATTGCTTTAGACACCAGGAGGTATTGGGCCAGCCTGGTTTAGCTACTCTTGAGAAGCAACAACTCTGCTCATAAATAGACACGGTAGGGCTTTCATAGGCTGGCATCCATATTAAAAACATAGTCTTTCGAGGCTTAGCTAGATCACCACACCATGCCCAAAAGACTATAATTTTAACATGTTCTCACACAACCAGAAAAAAATGAGTAGGATTTTGGATAGGTTTCACCTGGATTCTGTAGAAGGACCAGCCCATCCATTTTTGCAAGCACTGTAACATAAGGCGCTCATCCAGATTTTTTTTTTTAAATTAAATGTTTCCAAATCAGATTGATACAGATATTTTGCAAATTTTCTCAAAACAAATGTAGCTCACAAGTAACATGCTTATTACACTGAATAGCGACTAAATCTACTAACTGCTTGATTTAAAAAATGGTGGGGAAAGCTCAGATGCCAACTAAAAGTTAATCAGATCTTGATTAAATGTTTTCCTGGGTCAACCAGAGGCTGTCTATGCAAAACTCCAGATGTTCAGGCAATTTAAGGCAAACTTTAGGGTTTCAAAAACTCATGCTACTGATTCCAGTCAGCATATGTGCAGCTGTGCATAGCATCAATGTTTTGATACCTTAAAACCTGGCGGTATGCAGAACTGTCACAGTTTGCTACATACATCAAAATTGTATTGATGAAGTATGTCTGGACACTAGAGTCTGCCAATTCATCCAGGTTCATGAAAGAACGTATTTGTGTCTAAGCGATAATTAATTCTGTTCCAGTTCGTGCTGCACTTAGAACAGAGAATGTAAATGTAAAAACGTTTTGTTCCTTCAAGTTGGCCATAAACTCAGACTCCAAAAATAATCTATATTTTATTTTGAACATACTGTACAGATACATCATGCATATCACTGTGTGCTGGAGATGGGTCACCCAGTTGAGATTTCCATCAAAGCTTCCTCCAAAATAGATTCTAGCTAGACTATACAATACCCAAGGCAAGAAACTCCTTTAACTTCCCAAATTATAGGAGCAGAACCTTTAGGCTCACATCATTGTTGTGGAAGTAAGAAGTAAACCTGCTTTGGACTGCCTCTTTAGGCCAATGATAACTTCACTGACTCCCATGATTTACAGAGTCATATCTTCCCTTAGCTGGAATTCAATTACCTCTAATGTAGAGACTTAAGAAATTAATGTAATCTCAAGATGAACTCTATTCAGACCAAAGTGGTGAAGAAATCAAAGGATCAACAACAAGGTTCCATCCATGACTACTACTCCATCCTACTCCATCCATCCTACTACTCAGAACCATTTCAATATTTTTTTTTCAACATTCTAAGAATTGGAGAGCCCTGTAGAGCTCTGTGTGGGGCCCATAATTCCTGGACGTTGCTGTAGTCTTTTATATTTAGAAAAAACCAAACAACCACCATTTGCTCCTCTGCAAAGAACTTGGGAGTTTTTACCCAGTTTTAGAACCCTTGCTCTAGTCTAGAATAATGAATGGAAGCGCATAACAGAACTCAGGATGCTGTTACAACTTTGAAACCCACAGAGCTCATTTTGACATGTGCCAAATTAAAAAGACCATTTAAAAAAAAAAACTATCAATTTTAAAGCAGACAAGATTCTTGAATGTTTTACGTTTTAACTAGGTATGCTAAGCAAGCAGAATGGAATTTTTTGTACAAGACAGTTCCAAGAAAATCAAAGCAAGATCTGTTTTATATAGCAGGAAAAGTGAATAATTACCATATTCTAAAATAACAAAACTTCCCATAGAATAAATGCATGGGAAAACCATGTATCTTTTGCACATCTTTAAACCTTTCTTCTTAAACACTATAAACAAATGTTTATTTAACACAATGGGGCTTACTTCTGAGTAGGCATAGTTAGGAATCAGCAATCCTAGAAACTTTCCTGGGAGTAAGACCTGTTGAACACAATGGGGCTTACTTCTGAGTAGGCATGGTTAGGAATCTGCAATTTCAAAAGCTCTACAGGGAGCCTGGGGTTGGAATGCAGGCTTTTAAAGTGGCAGCCACTATTCCTGGCTGCCTATATCTCCTCTCCACTGTCCCCAAACACCCTCCCACACCCCCAGAAGACCTCCCAGTCCCCCCAAGCACCTTCCCACCCCCCCAGAGGAAGGACCTGCAATACCTGACCTGTTCATTCAGGTAACAAGTGCAGGCTGGCAGCTCTTTAAACTTTAAAGAGCTGCCAGCTGGCCTTCTTTACCCAAATAAGCCTCTCTATCCAAGTTGGAAGCCCAGGGGAATAGTATGTTCTTTACCTGGAACATACTTTATCCAGGGCATTCTTTACCCAAGGTACCACTGTAATCTAAATATATAACACTGAGAAGTCACTGACTGACTCACTGACTGACTGACACATCAACCCCAGCCAAAACCACTGGGCCTAGAAGCGTGAAATTTTGGGAGGGTGTTCCTTCCGTGATGGAGGCACTAAGAACAAGTTTTTGGAAATTCCAATCGGAAAGGGGTGGAAATGCATTTTCCTCCATATACTTTGCATTGAAGAATCGGTGACTGATGGATGCTCTGCCCCAACCCCCGGACCTAGAAGCATGAAATCCAGGAAGCGTGTTCCTTATGTCACATGAACACCCACCAAGAACCAATGTGCAGAAATTTAACCCTTAAGGGGCTGAAAAGGGATGCAACATGTTTTTGTCCTATACTTAACATTGATGACTGACTGCTCAACATTGAGCTTATGCACTGGGAGGGAGGGTGCAAAGGGGGTGATGGTGTGTTTGGGTACATATGGGGGGATGTTGCGCACGGGGGGATGGTTGCATGGGGAGATGGTACACATGGAGAGATGGTGTGCATGGGGAATGGTGCACATTAGAAAAGCAGGCCTCCGTCAGTCTTGGAAGACTATGGTATCGTGCTCGGCACTGCATACTCTGCATGCGAAGCACGAAAGCCTGGGTTGGATTGTTATGGAGGAGAGGCTGTTACCCAAGCAGCAAATCCCCCCTCTCCATGCCACTGAATTAGTCCAATGGAAAGGCAGAGCCAATACGATTGGATCCAGCTGGCGTCGCAGAGCTGGGCTAAGGACAGGAGCTCACCCTGTCTTGTGCAGCTGACCTGGGTCTTGAACCATGGCCTGCTAATTAACAGGCACAGTGTCTTAACCACTTGCGCTACCCACAGGGTGCACATGGGTGGACAGTATCCACTCCAATACGTTCTAATATGCAAATTATGTAAATTTATTCCATTTGAAACAGGGTTACCAGATGCCAAACTGGAAATTCCTGCACGGCAACCCCAAAATTCCTGATTTAAGGCCAAATTTCCTCCCAGTCCAAGCCAAAATTCCTGAGAAAATTCCTGTAACTAAGTGAGGCCAATCCTAAAGCCCATTTCCCCCAGAGAAATCCTAAAGCCCCCTCCCCCAGAGCAATTTGCAGCAATACAAGGCATGTCAGTGATACGCACTGACATACACCATGCACTCTCTCTCACATACACAAACACCCCATGCATTGTTGTACACAGACGCACACAAACACAAGCTCACCTATTCTGCAGAGGTGCAGCATGCATAGGATTGGCCCCTCAGATGTCAATCCTACCACAGTTTACCTGGGTGTAAGTCCCTTTGTCTCTAATTGGTTTACTTTTGAGTAGGCAGGCATAGGATTGGCCCCTCAGTTTACCTGGGAGTGAGCCCCTTTCGCTCTAATGGGGCTCACTTTTGAGTAGGGATGCATAGGATTGGCCTGGGGAAAGCCCCCCTGCGCCCTTGGAGTGGCGCGCGTGCAGGAGAAGCCCCTCTGGGTTGTGGGTGGGTGGTGAAGTCTCTGGGCTGCCCACAGTGTGCGCGCAGCTACAGCTGCACATGCAAAGGTTTAAAAAAATTTAAAGGGCCAGCACAAGCGGCCCAAATTCTGGAGTCCGGAGGGGCTCTCATTCGTCCCGGACAAAGGGGCGTTTTGAAAATACTGGAGGTCTGGCAACCCTGATTTGAAACAAAAATTAGTTTTCTGGCCCCCAACCTAGCGTCAAAAAGATTATGTGGCCCTCCTGCCAAAAAGTTTAGAGACCCCTGAATTCTAGTTGGATGGAAACAAGAATGCTGCTTGAAGCAGATTCTGTTCCGTACTGATACTCAATTATTGAATGCCTGATGAGTGACGCTTTCACTCTTATTTTACTGTTACTTTAAAAAAATTTACTGAATTTTTGTATACAGTGTTTAAAACATTTTGTGCATCACTTTGATGATTACAATTATGCTTGAGAAATAGTATAAAAACCATAGTAAAATGATTATAGGCCAAAATCTAGACTGAGAATAGAGACTTTACAAGGACAATACAGAGTAAACTCCTCTGCTTTCTCACTGGAGTAGGAACTGCAGCTAAACAAGCAGATTATTAATTTAAACAATGGAACAGTTTTGGAAAAAAAACTTACAAATAATGGGGCCTTAGGAAATATCTCTGCAGAATACAAATAAGAATCTATTTCTGCTTGTGGTAAGATTAGATCACTTACTAGAAGAAAACTTCTACAATACACGATGACCACACTTTCTAAAAACTAATTAGATTCTGGAAGGTATGAAATCTGACTCCCACATACAGAACAGTGTATTCAGGAGGGGAAGGATGTGGTAAAGAAGTAGATTAACATAGTTGATGACCAACAAAATCCTTATATCTTGGACACTGGCAACACCTGTCTCATAAGAGTTATTGTTCTATTAGATTCCACTATACACTACTTTTATACACACACTTTCAGAAAGCAGTCTATAAATATTTTAAATAAATTAACATCTACCTAGGTAAGGGTTTCTCAAACTGTGGGTTCTGTCTTGCTCAGTGGGTCGTGATCTGATTGGAGGTGGGTTGCAAAACTGATACTGACAAGCTAATGTAGTAGCTGTGAAGGAAAACTTAAAGAGCCCAAGGGAAAGTGAATCTGAGCCACAAAATGCATTTACTCAAGAACATGAAAGGGGGCAGGCTTTGAGGAAGGTCCAAAGAATACAGGCTCCCCAAAATATCCAAGAAGGAAGTCCTTCCCTATAAGCTGACAAACTTTCTGAGCCCTATGGAAAACAAAACATACAGTGCAATCTTAGATTGTATATGCACAGGCTGGCTGACAAGTTTGTGCCACATATAGCACAAGTTTGTGCCACATACAGCCCAGGGCAAGGGAAAATAATTCTTCTAACTGGGGCATCATTAGGGTTTGCGTGACCAGATGGGGTGGCCAGCACGTCAACCCCATGCCGTGGGTGGGGCAACAATCTGAATGGTAGGTGAAATATGTGCTATTGCCTCACCTCCATTAGTTTTTTAGCCACAAATTTTAATAGAATAAAGATATTACAAAGTGGTTTGTTTCATTACATTCTGCTGTAAATTACATATCAATGGTATATAACATGATGGGATTATTTCTACAAAGCATGATTTTAGCTATTTTGGTCACTAGGGGAGTCACACCCTTCAAGGGTACCACCTTTCTAACACCCTAGTAACGTCCTCATCAGGACTATTTTGGAAGCCTTAAATTTCCCTAGATTGAATTTCTACACCAGCCAAGGAATCAGGGTGACCATATGACCAGAAAAACCCGGATTTGTCTGGATTTTTAGCCTCCTGTCCGGGTGTCCTACATTTTGGCTTCATTTTGAAACTTTGCAATAGTGCACAGTACCCCATCATGCCATATGTCATTGGATTTGTACTGAAGAGCAGAATCCAATGCAAAATCAGTTTGAAGATATCTCTTTCCTATCAAAAGTTATGGTCAAAAAACAGAAAAACAAAAACATTTTTTTGGCATTTTTAAAGCAGGTAGGAATTTTGATTTGGGATTAGGAATTTTGGCCCTGGGGTTCAGGAATTTTGGCCCTGGGGTTCAGGAATAATCTGGTCACCCTGCAAGGGATGTTTGCTTATTTGTTAGTAAACACAGATGTGTTTTCATTTTTTTTTCATTTTTAATGCATTTAAATGCAATTATCAGGGACCTCCTTCTGAGGTGATTTGTGAGGGCTGTTTTTGTTGGATCAGGACAATTCTGTGTCATTGAATTTCTCTCAGCCTGCCCTCTCCAATGGACTATGGCATGTTTGCCTATTCAAAAGTAAAGCCACAATATGGGTCACTTTCACTATCCATAGGTTCAATGCATATTTTGGGGTTTTTTAAGGTTTTTTAGCCATAATGTTTGATAGGAATGGATTTTTGCATTGGATTCTGCTCTTCAATAGGAATCCAATGTAATATGACATGATGGAATTATTCACACCAGTGCAAAGTTACATTTTTTGGGTCCCCAACTGTGTGTTACCCCCCCTTTCTGGGCACATCACCCGGTGAGAGCCAAACTTCCCATGCCCACCTAGTGACACACCTCCCTCTAACTCTGGGTAACACCACAGCAGCTCTAATAGGGCTACTCAGTTCTATGCCTCCTAAATTGGTGGCACTAATGTAAGCACACCAGGAGTGTCCCTGTTTGCCTTGGAACAGTACTAGGATCTGGCACAAGTGCTGGGTCCTGTCCCAACTCCCATTAATCACCCACTCAGGCTTCCCAAAACACCTTCTTCAAGCACTCCCCATGCCTCCCAGACATCCCTCCTTGCCTGGATAGTCCAGCGCAAACTCACCAGGGCTGGGGCCTTTTGAAGTGTAAGGAGGCTTTGCATCAACATCCCCAACTCAGAAATCAGAGCAAATATACTTTATAGTATATACACTATATCTCTAACAGCACCTTTCATCCTTTTCTTATAAATATTCAATTTGAAGTTATTTTAGGTTAATGTTCTTTATTCCTTTCAATCTATTCGGCAAATGAACAACTTGTTAACTAATTAGGCTCTCTCTCTAATGCAGAAAGTCAATAATTGGTTTCAAGTTTCCCATAATTTTTTTTGTTGATTTCTCTTTAAGTAAGGTCATCAGAGGAAATGATGTAATATCAGTACTTGACATGGGCAGTTTTAGTTCTTGCTGTGATCTTAGAAAAGCACTTCCTCCTTGATGATGCCACTTCTGGGGGTGAGATCACTTTCAGATTAATTACATCAATTCCAGTGACTCCCAGATAGATTGTCATTCTGAAAAGTGGGTCTTGATGCAGAATTTTGAGAACCACTAACCCAGTCAATGAACTTGTTTCACATCAGTTATTGAACAAAACTCTTCCAAGTTACCTCCAATAATAGATTCAACAAAAGCAATTTGTTGCAGAACTTGATACCACCACCAAATCTTCAACAGCAGAAAATATAAACCAACAGTAGAAATATTAAGAAGTAGAAAATATAAACCAACAGTAGAAATATTTCAACCAACAGTAGAAATATAAACCTTAGCTTACAATCCTCCTACTTTATAGGCAAAGCTAACATACATCAATCCTTATATAATTCCATACCTATTTAATGATACCATTTTTTTTATCATCTAGTACCAGGATGTCCAAGCCCCCAGGGACCCCTGACGGAGTAACAGAAAGATGGTGTGGCCTTCCTATCAAAATGTTTGCACACCCTGATCTAGTATTTCAATGAATGAGCTAATATGGGGGAGTAAAATATTCTTATAAATATATGGCATGACTGAAATTGCTTAACTATTTTATCTTTAAAAAAGAAAAATAGAAATACTAAATAGCATATAACACTAACTTATTAGTAACTAAATTTAGTATTTTACAAATCAAGCGAAATATAAGATAACATGTAGCTACATCAAGTCTCAAAACTTTAACGTCTATCATGCATGTATTTTCAACTCAGTGGTGCATAAAAGAATATCCAGGCATGAAATTATGCACTGTATTGACAGGCAAGACTTTATTTCATGTTTTCAGCTCCTTGCAAGAAGAGATTTTTACACATCTGCCAATTGTAGATTATAATCAATATGCATCATTCAGGGGATGAAAAATTTCTGGTTATGATATTCTAAAAAAATAGGTAATCTTAGCCTGCCAGTCACTTGGAAAGAGCTACTGGGGAAGTATGACTGAATGATATTCATAGATCCTTTTAAGTGGCAAATTGAAAAAACTCTACTTCATCAAAATTGACTGTGGTTCATCACATTTCAATATATTTTTGAGAAGCCTCCATATACTCAGAAGAATTCTGTTTCCAAGGCAATCACAGCTGTGATTACAGTCTGCATTTATCAACTGTTAGCAAATCAACTCCTTTAGGAGTCAGTGACACTCAGAAATCTCTCAGTCTCATCGGGCTGCAAAGATCAAGCGATATTTTATGTTCAATTTTGAAAATTAAAGTTTGGATTCCACCATCACAAATGTGCTGGAGGCAGCAAACAGCAAAGGAAAGCAAGAAATATAACCTCCATGGAGCTATGACCTGGAAAATCTTCCCATTTTATAAAGTACTAGCTAAAATGTTCCCACGTTGCGGGCAAAAACTTCCCCCTGTATGCCAGCCCCCACTGTGCATCAACTGCCCATGAGCATCATCCCCCCAGGCGCATCTTCCCCCATGCACATCATCCCCCTCATGCACATCAATCCCCATGTACATACTCCATGCGCATCAACATCCCACTCGCAATGTCCCCTTACATGCAACAAAATCCCATGTGCATCATGTGCAACCCCTCTGTGCTTAAACCCTGCCATGCACATCCCCCCATGCGCATCATCCCCCATGAGCATTAACCCCCAAGCCCATCAATATCACCCCATGTGCATCAACATCTCATGTGCAACATCCCCCCTGCGCATCAACATCCCATGCACAACATCCCCAATGAGCATCATCCCCCATGTGTATCGTCACCCACGCACATCAAAATCCCATGCACTTCATCCCTCCATGCACAACATCCCCCCCATGCGCAACATCCCCCATATGCAATGTCCCCCCATACGCAATGTCCCCCCATGTGCAACGTCTCTCCCAGTGCATCAGACACCGGGCACCAAATTGGCTGGCTGTTGATTAGTTAGTGTTCCATGTTAAGTATAGGACAAAAACTTTTCAGCCCCTTTAAGGGTTAAGGGTTCTTGGTGGGTGTACATGTTACAGAAGGAACACCCTCCCCAAATTTTGTGCTTCTAGGTCCAAGAGGTAGGGCAGGGCACTGATCAGTCAGGGATTCTTCAATGTATAGGGAGGAAAATGTGTTGCACCCCTTTTCACCCCCTTCTCATTGGAATTTCCAAAAACTGGTTCTTAGTGGGTGCCTCCATCACAGAAGAAACACCCTCCCCAAATTTCACGCTTATAGGTTATGAGCATATATATATATATATATATATATATATATATATATATATATATATATATATAGGTTATGTTTAAAAAGTCAATTACTTATGAGAATATAACATATCAAAATGAGTTAAATCTCTATGTGGTTTCACTATGATTAGCAATCTTTTTCTATGTACTGTATTTTCATTCTCCTTGTTCTTGGAACCCAGAGACATCATAAGGAAGGGAGTATTTACCATCTTCTTAAGCCTTATTTACCAGGCCATAAAGAACTAAGTTTGATGGTCTAGCAGTAATCCTAGGCCCTAAGAGTAATCTAGCAGCAATCTTGGTGCTCAAAACACCATGTCAGGCCAATGACTGTGGATTTGGTTCTGGCATGGGTAAAAGGCAGAAGATGTCCCCAAAGATGGGCTGGATTTTGGATACCAGATTAGCAACTGAAATCAGCATAATCTCAGCCCAGAGAGATGCTGACTGGCTGCAGCTTCTTTCTCAAGAACTGCTATTGAGTAGTAAGGCTTGGGTCAGCCCTTGCTCCTTTTAAGCTTCCCTGGTGTGGCAGAAGGCAAAATACTAGAGATTGTTCGTGTTTAAACAGTTTTATTCAAAATTTTTACATAATCATCCAAAACAACAATAAGCCAATATTACAAAATACTAGGGAATGTTGCTGGAAAGTCTGGTTCTAGACACACACCCATACTGATGTGATCAATAAGTATCAGGACTGGTGGTGATATTAAATGGTGTAGTTTGTGTTAGAAAGTTGGTTTTGAATCCTACACTGCTGTCTATAAATGTATGTGACTTGAGCTGCAATCCTAAAGACACTTTCCTGGGAGTAAGACCCACTGAATATAATGGGGCTTACTTTTGAGTAGACATGGTTAGGATTGTACTCTAAGGGTGAAATCCAAAATAACTACAGGAACTGCTTGCTCCGGTGTAAGAACAATTTACTCTGTATTGCAATATGAATTTCCCATAAGTTTTCACTAGGTGGTGCCATAACTACGGGTGCATGTAATGTCTCTTACGTGTTACCATAGTTACTGTGGATTGTAGGGATCATCTCCTTCAAAGTAGTTCCCTTCAGAAGCCACACAATGAATCCAGCGCAGTTTCCAATGATGGAAGCATTCCTGGAACTCATTTTCTGAGATAATCAGCAGAAGCCTCCTTGCATTTACATGGATTTCCACAAAATCCTGAAATCTTTCTCCTTTCAAGTGGGATTTGATTTTTGGAAAGAGGAAAAAATCGCAAGGGATGAGATCTGGGGAATACAGCGGCCGTTGGACCTGGGGGATGTTGGGCTTGGCCAAAAAACTGCTACACAAGCTGCAGTGAATGTGCACGTGCATTGTCAATGGGCATTGCAACTGCCACTCACTGGACCCATGCAATTCTGGCCTTTTCCGACAAATAGAATCCCACAAACGCCTCATGTCACAGTAATACTCCTTGTTTACTGTCTGACAACATGGAACATACTCATGATGAACAATCTCCTTGTAAAAAAAACTGGTCAACAGTGTCTTCACATTGACTCATTCGTGCTTTCTTTGGTCTCAGAGAAGTTGGGGTCTTCCACTGTGAAGACTGAGCCTTGGTTTCAGAGTCATAGCCATAGACCCACAATTCATCACCTGTTACGACTTTTTTCAAAAAGTTTTCATCATTCAAGGAGATCTTGAGCAACTGAAACCTGACTTTCTTTTTTGGTCAGCTGAAAGCAGTTTTGGCACAAACTTGGAAGATACACGTCTCATAACCTAATCTTCAGTGAGAATGGACTGAACTGAACTGTAACTAATCTGCAGCAGGCATCCATCAGTCTTGAGAGATTATGGTATCATGCTCAGGGCTGTATACACTGCATGTGAAGCATAAAGGCCTGGGTTAGATTGATATAGAGGATAGGCTGTTACCCAAGCAGCAAATCCCCCCTCTCCACGCTGCTGAAATAGTCCAATGGAAAGGCAGAGCCAATACAATTGGTTCCACCTGCATCGCAGAGCTGGCTAAGAACAGGAGCTCACCCTGTCTTGTGGGGACCGACCTGGGTCTCGAACCCTGGCCTGCACATCCTCCAATAACTCACGAATGGTGATTCGACAATTTCTCCTCACAGCTGCATGCACATCTGCAATGTTTTTTCTCAGTGTTGCTGGTTGTGGGTCTCCCAGAATGTTTGCCACTGTCGAAATTTTGTCGGCAGTCTTGGAAATGTCTGAAACACTCATACACTTGTGCGCGGCTCATACACTCCTCTCCATACACCTTCTGCAACTTTGCATAGGTCTCTGCGCAGGTATTACCAAGCTTTTGGCAACATTTGATGCAGATTCTCTGCTCAACTTTGTCATGATCAATGCAACGACCACACGCTACACATGTTCCTTCCAAGCACCAAGCAGGGGGCAAGGTCAGAATCAAACTGTATGTCAGATCCTGACCCTGTTAGTGGGCAGACGGGAGAAAACCTAGGCCACTCCAGAGGTGGCATAAGTCCAAGTAGACTCATAGAGGTTATTGCAGCATTACATTGGGAAGAGGACGAGCCTCCCCATCCAGGGTTGTGTGGCAACAGTCTCTATTTCTTACTGGATACAGCACAGGCATGACAGCCTGCCTGTTCCAGCACAAGTGTGGATTTCTCTGCCCATCCCTGCTGCATGAAACAGAAAGAAAAACTATTATTGCTATTATTAATTCTAGCTGCATATGAACGTTAATAGGATTTATTCTAGCTACATATGAGATAGCCAAGAACATCACTATGGACATGTTTAGTTACTATGTTTGAGCAGGGAACTTTGTCTCATGTTCCTTCCCATCAGCAAAGAGAATAAAAAATGAATACATGAACCACAGAAAACTGATGTCATCTGAATTTAAACACATGATTCCCCCCCCCCCCCAAAAAAATTGGGTGGTTAACCAGGTGTCTATGGAGAACCTATGTTTTATTAAATATGCACAAAGCCATTCATTGTTACTCTCCATGAGGAGAGAAGCACAGAATGTGGCCAAGGCCCAAACTGGGTCAAGCTTTCTCCCTAGAATAGGCCCTCAGGGTTCCCCAGTCACTGTTGTGATGATAAATGAAGTAAGAATTGTAAATGTGCTAGAGAAACAAAAAGTAATAAGAGTTGTCTGAAACTTTTGTTCAAAAACTGATTCTGGTTCCAGATTAGCAGATAGATGGCTTAAAGAAAAACCAAACAAAAATAGTTCATGGGAATTGCAGAGAACTGTTGCTATATTTGAGAGAACAGCACCAGGAAAACGGCCCATTTTAAATGTCATCGATACATAACTCACCACGTTATACAGTGTGAACTAGTATCATTTGCTGTAATATAATTATTGGAAATCAGTCAAGATTTCTTAGTTTCTTTCTTCACGTGATTGAATTTCCCATGCTACATTTTGCAAGAGCCGTATGTTTTGATATAAAAACTGATAGCTCAGCTTCAAATTTTCAGCAACATATTGTTTGTTTTATATTTGTCAGTTGAATTGAAGTAAAACATATTCCCTACTGAGAGGTAGGCCTGAAAATGTTCATGGACTTTACCATCTATCAAGGAAAAATACTCATAATTCTGATAGCACAGATAAAATCTTTCCCTGTATTCCCTAAAAGCAACTACAATTCAAGAGGATTTATTGGGGGGAAAGGTGATTGGAGAATTTTTTAATTATTCTAAAAATAAAACTGGGAATTCTTTCCAAATGATAAAATAGTCCCACTTTAAAAGAGGGCATTGAAATTTTTTACATTTTAAATCAGGATGGAGAACAGTGCTTTTCTCAAGGATAACCTTTTTATTTATTATTCTCTATAACAGCTTCTCAGATACTTACTATGTTTTGGTTAAACTGTTGATGATATGCATTTAAGATGTAGCTACATCAAAAACTGCACAGCTTTCTTGCTGAAATTGTTGTGACAAAACAGTTATAAAATTATAGTTTATAGGAAAGAGCCAGTCAAAATCAAAATGATAAGCCTCACTGACTTTGATAAGAGAATTAGGTGAAATATTTAAGGCTGTAGTAAGAGAGTTAGGAGAAATAAATAAATGAAATATTTAAATGAAACAAAAGCCTGGGTTGGATTGTTATGGAGGATAGGCTGTTACCCAAGCAGCAAATCCCCCCTCTCCACACCACTGAATTAGTCCAATGGAAAGGCAGAGCCGATACGATTGGATCCAGCTGGTGTCGCAGAGCTGGGCTAAGGACAGGAACTCACCCTGTCTTGTGGGCTGTCTTGTGGGCTGTGGGTGGCGCAAGCAGTTAAGATGCTGTGCCTGTTAACCAGAAGGCCAGGGTTCAAGACCCAGGTCGGCGCCACAAGACAGGGTGAGCTCCTGTCCTTAGCCCAGCTCTGCGATGCAGCTGGATCCAATCGTATTGGCTCTGCCTTTCCATTGGACTAATTCAGTGGTGTGGAGAGGGGGGATTTGCTGCTTGGGTAACAGCCTATCCTCCATAACAATCCAATCTTGGTGCATCAACCCCCCATGCGCAACTTCCCCCCATGCACACTAACCTCCCCCCCTTGCACAGCATCCTCCACAATGCAACCCCTCCCTCCGAACAACATCCCCCAGTGCACTAGGCACTGAGCACCAAATTGGCTGGATGTTGTTCAGTCTCCCATGTTAAGTATAGGACAAAAACACGTTAACCCCTTTTCAGCCCCTGAAGGGTTGAATTTCTCCACATGGTTCTTGGCGGGCGTTCAGGTGACAGAAGGAACATCCTCCCCAAATTTCATGCTTCTAGGTGTGGGGTTTGGGGCAGAGCATCCCTCAATGCATTGAAGGGATTCTCCAATGCAAAGTATAGGGAGGAAAACGTGTTGTGCCCCATTTCACCCCCTTCCAGTTGGAATTTCTGAAAATTTGAGGCTCCCAAGCAAACCACTCAATGAGTGGATAATCATTCAGCCACTCAGCTTCGCTTGGGAGCCTGAAGTGCCTGGTCGCTCTAAACAATAGATGAAACGATCCCCTAGAGGAGTTCAGCTCAGGCGCTTCATGTGACCTCAGCTGAACTCTCTATAGGAAATTCCCCTTCCCGGATGCTTCAAGCGACCCATGTGCTTTAGCGGAGAAAACTCCAAGCCCCGAACGGAGCCCCCAGGAGCGGCAGATGTGTCGCGAGGGGGGCAAGGGCACCCCAGACGGCCCCCTGGATGGCCACAACTATCCCCTACAGCCACAACCAGGGGTAAGTGGGGGCAATTTTTTTTAATTTTTTTGTAGAACCAATTGTTTGAATTTCCATTATTTCCTATGGAAAACTCTGCTTTACATAACAAGCATTTTAAATAACGAGCAGGCCTCCGGAACGAATTGAATTTGTTATGCAAGGCACCACTGTATATTGATTATAGAATCACCAAGTATTTGGTAAAATTATTATTTGGCTGGATTTGGTTCCCAGGAGCCAGCAGACCTTTTCCATCATATGTTAAAATATATTTTTCCTCAACTTTACGCTGAAAAATTCTGTAAAGTAAAACTATTTTCCTTACCTTTATTGTACATATTGGTTGGCACTTGGACATCACTCAGAGTGACATTCACAGGCAAGTTGTTAAAATGGTCATTTGGTTCCAGGATGAACTCCTTTCCCAGTTCTAAGAAGTTCCCATCTTCATCCCGTTCGTTTATGAGAACAGCATTGAAATATTCATACTGCAAGCAAAATAACCAAGTTATTATAGAAGTTTCTTTAAAAAGACATGGATTCACAGTATTCATTACTTCTTTCAATAGTTTTGTGACATAGTTCAAACCTCTCTCCAACACAACAGATATGAAATGAAAATATCCATTACCTCACCTATTCAATATGAGACTTTAAATTTTAAATATAATTTATTTTCTCCCCCTCCATGGGTGTGTGTGTGTGTGTGTGTGTGTGTGTGTGTGTGTGTGTGATCCTCTACCAGAGGCCTGGAGTTTGAGGGTTCTGCGCAGTATCTTAGCTGCTCCTAGCAATGCACTTTTCTGGATAGAGTGCTCTGGCGTGCTTCCTGGAATCTGTTGGAGCCGTTCATTCAGCTTGGGTGTCACAGCCCCTAGTGCTATCCTTTCTAATTTGTCCTTCAAACCCTGATACTTTCCCACTTTTTCATGCTCTTTTTTTCCTGATGTCGCTGTCATTTGGTATCGCTATTTCTATCACCAGGGCTGTCTTCTGTGCCTTATCTACCACCACAATGTCTGGTTGGTTGGCTGGTACCTTTAGGCCGTTAACAAAACACCCGCTCCCTGTTGCTATGATGGTGTGGGGAGGCTGGCCACCACCATACTGACTTTAACCACTAAGCCACTGCAACCAAGTTCATCTAGCAGTTCATAAACGTACACACAAAAAAAAATTTGATCTAGGTAGACAGGTTGTGCAATTGCTTCATAAACCCAAATCCTACTGACAAAACAACAATTGAAAAAAATTATGAGACTCCACTGCTATGTACTGGAACATTTATTCATATTTTTCAGTACAACCAACAAACAAAACAAAACTAGAGGGTGATTGAAAAGTAACTCCCTATTTTAAAATACTTATAAATTACAATGTAGGGAGTTACTTTTCAATCACCACGTATAGGGTTAAGTAAATAAATGCTACTTTGTACTAAATGGCAATCTTAGCTTTTAAGAATTTATTCATTTAACAGCCATATCTACAGTTATTATTATCCAAATTGATTGAACTGGAGTACAGTTGAATTTTTTTAAAAATACATGCACAAAATATGACATTTGAAGGAGAAAGGTCTGGAGATTTCAGGATAGCTGTTGCCTTTCTGCAGACATTAAATAAAAGATAACGAAAGCAATTTAGATAAAACTATTGATTAATTTTGTGTGTGACCTGGGTCAAGCAGGAATGCTATCAAATTCTGTACAAAACAAAGTTAAAGCAATTTTTTAAAATCTCAGATAGTCTCAACTCATTGATAATGAGGAGTTTTACAAAGTGAGAAAAGAGAAGACAAAGGATGGTGCTCAGAGAGGGTGTACTGCATAGGTGGGGTGTTGCACGGGGAGGTGTGTGTGTTGCGTGAGGGTGTGTGCTGCATAAGGGGTTGCTGCATAAAGAGTTATTACACAGGGTGTGTTGTGGGGGGGGTGTTTCACGGCAGTGTGTTGCATGAGGGGGGTGTTGCACAGGAGTGTGTATTGCACAAGGGGGTGTTGCATGAGGGGAGAAGAGCATCTGTGAAGATGATAGGCATGTAAATGGCTATAGACTCCATCAGGCAGCAAACCAATCAAAGTCAGGGGAAGCTACCACAGGGAGCAAATAATAAATTGGCTGAGTTTAGTATCCATCTGACTCATGGGGATGCCATATAAACCTCAAGAGGGAAGGGAGCTCTGTTCCTCTCATCTCTGGAAGATGTTCTGAAGGCCAAGAAGTGGGTGAAATTCCTTCCTTTGCATGCAAAAGTGCTTATGAACTGGTTTGAAGACTGCCAATCTCTGTTAGAAAGTCTTTATAACTAACTAGCGAAAAGTACCCATGTTGCAGGAGTAAAATACCCCCACATGCACCATCCCACATTGTGCAACATACCCCATTGTGCAACATCCCCCATGTGCGACATCCCCCGTGCACATCACCCTCCCTTGCGCACAAAATCCCCATGCACAATATCCCTCCATGCCCACAATCCCCCATGTGCATCAATCCCCACATGCGCACCGACCCCCAATGCACATCTCATTCCATGTGCATCAACCCCCATCAACCCCCATGCACACCAACCCCCATGAGCACGAACCCCCACATGAGCCTCAACCCATGAAGAGTTGCTTCACGGGGTGTGTTGTGGGGGGTGCATCACCCTCCCATGTGCACCAATTCCCACAAGCACATTAACCCCCATGCACATCAACCCCCCAAGCGCATCAACCTACAAGTGCAATGCCCCCAATGCACACCATCTCCTCACTGCAACGTCCCCCATGTTCCCCATCCCCCCAGTGCTCCCTCCCTCTCAGTGCATCAGCTGGATGTTGGTCAGTCAGTCTTCAATGTTAAGTATAGGACAAAAACATGTTGCACCTCTTTTCAGCCCATTAGGGGTTACATTTCTCAATGTTGGTTCTTGGTGCACGTTGATGTCACAGAGGGAACAACCTCTCCAAATTTCATGCCTCTAGGTCTGGGGGTTCACAGCAGTGATCAATCAGGGATTCTACAGTGGAAGATACAGGGAGGAAAACGTGTTGCGCCCCTTCCGGTTGGAATTTCTGAAAACCAGTTCTCAGTGGGTGCCTCCACCATGAAAAGAACACCCTCCCCAAATTTCAAGCTTCTAGGTCCAGCGGTTTTGGCTGGGCGTTGATGCATCAGTGACTTTTCAGTGATAGATATGAATACATTCATATACATTCCATTATTAATATATTCATAAATTAATGTAAATATATTCAAATTTTGAATGTAAATTAATTCTTTTTTTCTGGACCCCCACACAATGTCAATAGGCATGATGTGGCTCTCCTGCTAAAAAATGTGCACAAACCTGATTTAGTGTGCATTGGTCTTCCCATTCCCATGGTGATGTAGGGAGGAAAGTGCATGTCTGTGCAACCCAACCCTCCCCCAGGAATGGCACAGAAGTGCCTTACAGAACTTTTGTGACATTGTCAGACCAGCACAGGACTTGTGCTAGGGCTTTTGCCAGCCTAAAGTGAGGTTAGGATTGTAGTCATAGCTGTTGTAATATTGATAGGACTGTACACGATCATTGAGTCCAATACAGGTTGTCTACAGACACAATATTGCTGACACTAGATACCTAGCTAAGTTTAAAGATTAGCACAATAAGGGGAAATAGGGAGTGGTAAGAGAGGGAGAAGTTAACATAGCCAAGCTCTTTTCCCCGTGGCTAGTGCATGCGCTGGCAATGGATCTTTTGGGGTAGTTGTAAAGGAAGCGAGCAATCCAGAGTAAGTGCCTTTTATGTCTTCCCGTAGTTACTCTGGATTGTAGGGTTAGCTTACAGTTTGAACAACAGTTTGAGTTCACTAATGTTTATATGATCAAGTTGGAAGGGGTACATCCTCCAGGAAGAGGTTATGGAAAGCTCTAAGTTAGACAGAAGTTTTGTTCAGTGTTCTCTGTTGTGAACATCTGCAAGAGATTTATAAGAAAAAATTGGGTGTGACAGCTGAAAGGTGGTAGAAAGAAAATTAAAAAGAAAAAAACTTGATGTAAAAAAGGAAAGTGAATCCATCTGGTCCTCCTGACACCACATTTGAGCTAATGCCCCAGGGAAGGGTGATAAAAGCCTCATTTGCTGACAACACAGATATTCAGAATGTTAAGCTCTAAGAGAAAATGATTCCAATTTAATCTTGTCAATAGAGGTCAACCTTAATACAACCTTAACAAGATGATTCCAGATATAGCACAGTATGTCACATCCAAAACATATTAGCCTAATAAATAGCAAAATGATTATTTATATAAGGAGCCGTGTGACTCTTCCTATTTACACAGGAGTCGTTATGACATGATCATAAAGCAGGATCAATTTAACACACTAATAAGAAAATCTACAGATATTATGTAATAACAGCACTGCTTAACACTTAATATTTAATATTTAATATTTATATTATAAATTATTTATAACACTTAATATTTATATTATAAATTTATATTATAAATTTCAGGTGTTCAAAGCAATACATGTCCACTACCTCAGTAACAATTAACTCTTTTCAATAAGTATTTTCAACAAGTGGTATCTTTTCAATACCACTATTATTATTTTCATATTTCCTATTGGCAAATTAGGTGAGAAGGAGAGGCTTGAAAAAGTGAGTTCAGGAAAGAGGTGAGTTTTTATTAACGGATTGTACAAATCTATACTGTGATTTCCATCACTATGATACACTACTTCACATAGGCATCATCCTTCAGGCAAATGAAGAACATCAATATTCCACTGCAAATGTGCAAACAATTTCATATATGTTAATATTACATGTAGTTTACACAGTTTTTACCTTTAACAATTACTTCTGAAACTTCTCCTTAATAATGTAATTGACAAATGTGCTCTCTAATTCAAGCTTGTACAAATGGCATTTGAAAAAGCTTTGATTGCTGCAGTCCACAATGTTTTACATAATACAGGTATATTCTGGAGTAAGAAGTCTGAGGATCGTAGCCCACAGCTTTAACCATTGTAGCCTAACTGCACAAATTTAAAAGAAAACAAAACATCCACATTTATCTGATATTTTTCCACCTAATCATATTTATTCAAAAGTCTCACTTTGTTCAATTGAACTTGGTCCCAAATAAACGCATCTAGGATGGAAACCTTAGTTTACATTCTAGTAGCACAAAACACTGAAAATTCTACATATACACAGTGATTTTATCCCATCTAAGAGTTGAGTGTGATGGATAGTTTGGGGAAATTGTGTTTATAGGTATAGGCTGCTCATGGGACAAATAGGTTTTTCTGTTCTTGACACCAGTCACGGAGGAGGAGATAACACCACTTTTTCTTTCCTAACTTTTTTCCTCATCCCTAGTCTGTTCTTGGAATTTATTTTCCAATCAGCAATTCATTATGGCTTGTCATTATCTATAAAAAAAACAAATAACAGCAATGGAAGAGAATTTTAATTAGAAAAGGATACAGTATACAACAATACCATCCTTTCCTCTTAAGAACATAAAGCCCTGCTCCATCAGGCCAAAGAACTATCAAGTCAGTGGCCCACCATATACCTCACGGAGCACACAAGACCTACCCTCCCCTGCATCAATCAATACACACAAATTCACCATACACATAGTGGCTTATAACCTGTGATGGTCCTTTCCTCTAGGAATTAGTCCAATCTCTTTGTAAATGCAGTGAGGCTAGATGCCATCACCACATCTTTTGCCAAGGAGTTCCACAGACTAATTACATCCTGGGTAAAGAAATATTTCTTTTTTCTGTCCTGACTCTCCCAACATTCAATTTTTGGTGAATGTTCCCTAGTTCTGGTGTTATATGAAATGATATGTTAGATAGTGTCACTGAAGCAATGAACATGAATAAACACTGGAAGCTAATGGAAGATAGGGTGGCCTGATGTGCTGCAGTCCAGGGGGTCACAAAGAGTCAAACACGATTTAATGACAAAATAACAAGAACCATGTACTATATTCACATGTGTTATAGAGTTAGGGCAAAATCCAGAGTAACTACAGGGAGTCCCTTCTCTGATGTAAGAACAATTTACTCCGGAATGCAATATGAATTTCCCCTAGGTTTTCACTAGGTGGCGCAGTAACTATGGGTGCACATAATGTCTCTTATGTGCTCACGTAGTTACTCTGGATTTGGCCGCTTGTCACAATCCAAATCAACTTTCCAACACTGCCTTAGCTGTGCCAGTGGAACATGTACTAAGTCTTGGAGATGCTGAAGGGGAACAATAATGGGGGCCTCCTCAAAGTAAGGGAATGTTTGTTCTCCTATCAAAATAAATTTGGAAGCTAAAAATAAGGCTATGCTTTGACATTCATCAATTTTTGACTTTTGTCTATATTTGGCCCTTAAACAAGACAAAAGTGCAATTTATTGTTGTAGTTTCACCTTCTTGGTAAGAAAAACCCTTCAGGAAGAAGTGAAGCTTCTGAAAATTACACTTTGACCATATTGTTTCAGTCTTGCACTTTTAGAGCAGGGGTGTTCAAACATTTTTGACAGGAAGCCTCATCGTTTCTCTGACACTGTGTCGGGGGCCAGAAAATGATTTACATTTCAAATTTGAATAAACTCATTTAGGCTCACTGTGGGCTTCATCTGGTTCCCGGGCCAGGGTTTGGACACCCCTGCTCTCCAGGAATTTTGAAAGCCACCCTCCTGTTTTCAATCAGCTAAGTAGGATGACAATCAAGATGGAAAAAATAAATGGAAAACGAAGAGGAAAAAGGTACTGGAGGATAAATATGTGAATGTTACTTGGGTGTATGATGTATGAACATGTCCTTCCCTTACAGCCTTTGAACATTCTCTGCTAATTGCTTAGTCCTGCCTCATATTAATGGCACAAGAAGCATTGATTCAGTTGCTACAGAGAGTGGGACACACTTCCGTGTTGCTGCAAGAATCAGTTTGGGCAGGGAAGCATCAGTTTGATTGCACTCACAGCAAGGATCCTCTAATAGTCCTCTATTACAGGGTTTCTCAACCTCCGGGCCAGGGACCACCAGAAGTCCTTGGCAGCTCCCTGACCAATCCCCAAGAGGTCTCCTCTAAGTGCATCTTCTCCCCACAGCAGGAGGCCTCTGTCATAGGATTGCAGCCTCAGAGCCCAATACTATGCCTGTATTGGAAGTCCCATTGTATTCATTGGAGCTTACTCCCAGGAAAGTGCAGACAAGCAGTCTCAGATTCCAATCCAATGCCTGTCTATTCAGAAATAAGTCCCATTATAGGATATAAGCTCTCCAACAAGTGGGGCCAGTATGGCTTTGTGCATTTTCAATGCATCCTGCACTGGAAAAGGTTGAAAATCCCTGCTCTGAGTAAACATGCATTGAAACATTGGGCTCTCACCTGCAAACCTATCCACAGTAACCTAGCAATAGCTCTAGTCATTATAATGGGATTTACAGCTGGAGGCACCTATGCTGTGTTCTAGGTGGGGAAGCCCTCCCTCCAGGTCGCCAACTCTCCTCCCACCCATGGGCTGGTCCCTGGAAATTTTTTCCCCCACAGAACCAGTTCCTGGGGCCAAAAGGTTGAGAACCACTGCTCTGTTACGATGAGACTCCTCTCTCTCTCTCTCTCTCTCTCTCTCTCTCTCTCTCCATTCACCACCATCTCTGGCATATGCTCTGAACAAGATAAGGCTTCTTTGCCATAAAAACAATAGAAAAAGATAATCACCTTTTGAAAAAGGTGCCACATTTTTAAAAAATAAGAGAAGCTTTTATGAAAATTCAAGTATATGAATGACAGAGGTTTTAAGTGACTGGGCAAGGAAAAAGGAGGAAGTATGACATCCACACCCAAAAAAATAGATGCTAGCAGAAATCAACTATGAACAAATGGACAATAATTACTTATTTAAAAAATCTTCAATTGATTCAAAAAGGACAGAATGTTGAAAACCTTGAAATATAGTTTAAATCTTGGGGCAATTTCAAGTGAAACAAAACTCTTCTTGAGTTTCCCTGCTCTGTTCTCCAGACGGTTGCCTTACCATATATTACTCAAGACAAATGTCCTCTAGACTATTGGAGACTCAAAAGCTTCTGTCATGCAGCATTTAGTAACATCAATCAACAAGTTGCATTATTCTCAATTTAACATTCAAGAACTATCCTATCCATATAGAATGGATCGAATTATTATTAAGAATAGGATGGAATAATAAGAATATTAAGAATTATTTTACGTAGGATGTAATTATTATTAAGAATTAAGGATTAGTCATTATATTTTCAAGCTGAACCAATGTGACATTGGCTGATGGTCAAAAACTGAGCTGCATGGAGTTTGAACCCAAGTTTTCTGCTTCATATTCCTCATAACTCTTTATTAAATTCTATCAGTTTTCCACACTGAGTTATTCTATGGAAGAGGGTTTTTGTTTGTGTTGCGTAGCCATGGTTTCTAGTTTCTGGAATTTTCTCACACCTTTGTCTATCATGAGCACAATAATTAAGAAGTCCTAATGCAACATTGACCATGGCACTAACTTTTCAAAACTAATTTCATGAATTTGTATATTAATGAATAAAAGAGAAGTGGGAGAAAAAGAGTATGATACTGAATATATTTGCAAGTAAAGTGAAATACAAAGTCATATGGAACTGAACATATACAAATCCACTTCATGTGATTTATGACTCTCTTGTGAAATGTAGCAATCTGGTCAGCTAAGCTCGCAGTCAGAACAAGAAGACTGCAATGATAAGCTTATTAAAATAAAATAAACTGGAGCCATGTCTGGAACAAGGTTTTTGTACAACTAAAACAAATGGGTCCGCCTCACAAAATTTCTGGACCTTCTAAAAATGTAGGAAGCTGCATGCAATCCTATACCCACTTACCTTAAGGACACTAAATTCAGAGGGTCTCACTTTTGAGTAGATGTGCACAGGATTGTGGTATAAGCTCTACAGAGCAAAATCGACTGCATTTAAACTACAACCAGGAAATACCATAAACAAATTCATATTATTAGAGCATCAGATATATAAACACAGTCCACTGGCCAAATCAGCATTTCAATTCAACTGTATTGTTATTTCCAGGATAACTTCAAACATTCTGTATTAATCATATTGTCAATATTTTTGGTTACTGCTACATTTTGGAGTACTACTATCTAGTTGAGCTAAGAGATGCCTTGTAAGTAGTATTGAAAATCCTGTACAGTGACTTGTACAGTAAATCTTACATTTAGCAGGGACAGAGCAACTATCCCTATTCATTCCAATGCAGTACTGTTTCCAGTAGCTATTTGCCTGTAGGTTTTTTTGTTTTATTATGTAAGACTCTCCTCTGGCACAAGGAATCATCTTTCGTTTATTTTGCTTTGTAAACTACCTTGTACATTTTTTTTCAAACTGTGGTATATAAATACTTTCAAACAATAACAACTGGAAAAGCAATATTCTTATAGCTTTTAAGAATAGATTCACAGACGACAAGTCCTGGTATCTGTAAGTCAGGAGTGGCCAAACTTGTTTAGTGGAAGAGCCACATAAAAATAAACTTCAGACGTTTGAGAGTCTCAAGGGAGATGTTTGAAACCCACAGTATTTTAAAAAATTAAAATTCTTAAATATATTTACTCACCATGTACATTATACATATATTTTAAGTGACTTCTCAGGCTGCAGTCCTAACCTCTCATTAGTCCAGCATAACATACAGCACTCCTGTGATACCCCTGGGGGGTTAGGCCACAGAACAGATATATACCGGCCTCCCCACACCATCATCAGTATGGGGAGACAAATGAGTTATGCTGGCCTAAATTAGTTAGGATAGTACCCTCAGTTCATACGTGGTATATCATTATAAAGGACATAGGAAAGGCCCATCGAGTCCAGCTTCTTGCGTGTCACAGCAGCCCACCAGATACCTCAGGGAGCACAGAAGACAACTCTTTTGTACATTCTGAGTTAAAGCTTGAAATCATTTTGTTTACCCTTGATATTAATTGTAGTACAAAAACAAGCACGGCCAACATATTTCCTTGAGCCAAACATTCATAATAATGTTTGGTTGCGGCCTGTGTGGTTGCTGGGGCTCGTCGGTTCGACTCTGTCGGGCCACTGCTTCAGCGACTACACTGGCTGCCCATTCGTTTCCGGGCTGAATTCAAAGTGCTGGTCCTGACCTTTAAAGCCCTAAACGGCTCGGGTCCAGGGTATCTGAGGGACCACCTTCTTCTGTACAATCCGACCCATCACCTAAGGTCATCTGAGGGGGCCCTACTGAATGTGCTGCCACTAAGAGATGTGAGAGGTGTGGCGGCCAGAGATAGGGCCTTCTCGGTGGTGGCACCCCGGCTTTGGAACTCCCTCCCCTTAGAACTAAGGAAAGCTCTCTCAATACAGAGCTTCAGGCGGAGCCTTAAAACCTTTTATTTTAAAAAAGCTTTTTAATGGGGGCAGAGGTTGGGGGGCTTTTGTTTTTATCATTTTTTGTTTTATCGTTTTTAGTCTATTTTTTAGCTTTAATCTAATTGTATTTTAACTACATTTTAATTGTGTTTTAATCTCTATTTATTACCATATCTAATTTTAGTGGTGTTTTATTGTTTTTTAATTGTTGTTTGGCCCCCTTGAGTTCCCCCTTGTGGGGGAAGGAAGGCGGGATAAAAATTGCATAAATAAGTAAGTAAGTAAGTAAGTAAATAAATAAGCCATATCATACAATCCTAGAATTGGAAGGGACCCAGTAATCTAGTCCAACCCCCTGCCTTTAGCAGGAAATCCTACTTGACCATCTCCGACAGATCGTCAAGCCTCTGTTTGAAGAACCCCAGTGAGGGAGAGTCCACCACCTCCCTTTATATTATTATATCAATAATAATCCATAAGAATAAGCCATATCAATAAGCCATCTGTGGCTCAATAGACATGGTTCAGCCATCACTGCTATGGGCTTACTCCAGCTACAGAGGCAAGATACCAGTTGTTGGGAAGTCTCAGGGAGGGGGCATTACTTCATCTTACTCATCATCTCCTCCTGCAACTTCTCAGATTGGCTGTCACAGGAAACAGGATGCTTTGGCCTGGTCCAGGGAGATTCTTTTTATGTTCTCTGGTCATGTTAAATTTTCATGCAATAAAAATAATTTCTTGGACCCTTCATTTGTCTTAAGATCCTCGATTGATGGATCATATCTGTATCTTAACAGAATAAATTTTTATTCAAAAATAAATACTTAAGTTCATTGGAAGAAGTACAATACTTGTTATTCCAAATCTAACCTATTTAAGGTGTGTCCCCCTACTGCTACTCAGGACTGACTGTAGGGTATGGGGCTCATCCCCATTTCTAAGCCTTTAGAGCCAGGGTGACCAGATGACCGGAAAAACCCGGATTTGTCCGGATTTTTAGCCTCCTGTCCGGGTGTCCTACATTCTGGCTTCATTTTGAAACTTTGTGGTAGTGCACAGCACCCCATCATGCCATATGTCGTTGGATTCGTATTGAAGAGCAGAATCCAATGCAAAAATCAGTTTTGAGCTATCTCCTTCCTATCAAAAGTTATGGTCAAAAAAACAGAAAAAGAAAAACAAAAAATTACATTTTTTGGCAATTTTTTTTCAGCGGGTAGGAATTTTGGCCTGGGATTAGGAATTTTGGCCATGGCATCTGGTCACCCTGTTTAGAGCCAGCATTTACCAAAGATACTTCCATGGTCATGGGTCCGGCATGACTGCAAAAAGGTGCACGGAGTGCTATTTTCCTTCCCACCAAGATGGTACCTACTGTATTTATCTACTTGCATTTACATGCTTTGGAACTGCTAGGTTGGCAGGAGATGGGCTAAGGAGATGGGCTAAGATAGGCTCACCCATCTTGCAGGACCTGGGTCTCAAACACTGGTCTGCTGGTTAACAGGCACAGAGTCTTAACCACTTGCACTACCGATTTACTGGAACATAATAAAAAAAACCCATAACAATAGTGTCACTTAAGAATTCATAGATTTCATAGCTGTAAAAATCATTCTTTGGCAGATTTGTTTTTAAAAGAAATATTTATTAAAAATGAATAAGCTAGAGTAAAAATTTCACAGTAATCCACTGGCTATTTTATTAAACTGCTTGTTATGCAGGATGTGAACAAACCCTAGCTTCTAAATTAAAATCTAAAATACCTATGGAACAATTTACTGGTATGATTACTGAGCCGTAAATGTGTCATTTTAACCTGAATACATTCCAAATGATGATTAGGCTGTCAAAGTTTAAAACTGAATCAAATCAGCTAACTTCATAATTTAAGATTTTCCAAACAGATTAACAGCATTCATTGTCAAGTACCAATTTGTATGACATTTTCATCTATTTTAAATCAAAACTAGTTTATCCTTCCAGGCATGAAATTCTACTTGGAAAACAATTCAGCTGACTGATGAAATATAGTTGTTTTATTTACTACCCATGATGAAACTTGGCTTGATATTGATAAGCATTTCTCACTGGCCAAGAAAAAAGGGCTTAGAAGCAACAAAACTGCAAATACAGTTAGAATGGCATGCTTTAGACAGTCTATGCTTGCAAATCATCATCTCCCACAATGAGTACAAGACTGGAAACAAAAGAGACCAGAAAGCTTTATGTCACAAATGGAAGCCATAATTCAGAAAAAAAATGTAATCACCATTACTTTTTATTTATGCTTATTCATTTTTAATTGGATTTTTTATGTTTACCTCACCCCAGGAAAACAGCTTAGGACAGATTAGGGGAAAAGAAAGATAAAAAGATTTATCTAAAAAAATGAAATCAATTCAGATCTATAAAATATTCCAGTAAAATATGAATTTCACATAATCTGGAGATTAAAATCTCTGCCAAACACACTGCTAGATAGAACCAGTTTAGTTCTGCCCCTTAAATACAAAATAAAAAAGGTCCCTACCCTTTAGCTTGAGAACAGGTTTTGGTGAACGGTGAGTCTTGAAAGGACAAAATTCCCAGAGAGTGAAGCAACATTAAAAATCCCTCTCTATGAGCACAATCTTAACCATGTCTACTCAAAACTAAGCCCCACTGTGTTCAATCGGTCTTACTTCCAGGAAAGTGTCTTTAAGATTGCAGCCTATGTCTTATTTGCTTATTATGCCTAAAAACGCAACCAATCAGCTATTCTTGATTATCAAAGTTTTGTGATGGCTCCAGGCTGAGGCCATCCTAGAGGCCGGGAGTTGCAGGATGCATCAACCTACAGACTGCAAGGAATCCAAGGGCCAGCAGATTCTGGGTGACTTTCATTTTCTTGCACACTTGAGAGAGAAGCTGTGCTCTTCACATGCTATCATCAAAACCCAGTAGTACAAGATGCTAGTTCATCATGTTTTCTGTGTAAAGAAACTGGAAGTATCACATTGTCGAGTTTGAAGATAGCATGCTAGAAACACAGTTAGGGTTTTGGATGCAGAGGAGAAAGAACTAAGATGGCATTAGACAGCATTGTGGGTCATGTTGTCCTAGAATACATCACAGAAATGCAGAAAGGTGGCTTCAGTTAAGAACTGCTGGGGTGAGAAGTGGGAACCTACGGGCGCAATCCAAAGCAAGTTCAACCTGCTCTGGCCTAACTGCTCTCTCCTAACTATTCTGTATCCAGAGCAGAAAGTTATGCTGCATCCAGAGAGTCAGGAAGTCTGGGCTGCCCTAACTGCTCTAGAGCATGCTAAGTCAGTGACAGCTGGGGAGGGCTTGCTCCTGAGCAGACCCCCCTCAGATCACACTGAAGAAGGAACAGCTGTGGTGCCTACATTATAAGGAAGCCCAGCAGTTCCTGACAACCAGTTACAGCTGCAGTTCTTCTAGTGCAAGATGGATGCTTGGAGTGGCCTGCTGTATCCTGAGGTTAGTGGGCTGCTGTAGTTGTGCCATATCCTGAGGTTGAGAGGCAGAGATTGCAGCTAGGCTGGCCAAGAACTCAGATTTTTGGTCAACACTACCATTCTTACTCAGGCCTTATCATGGACCCCTATGGGTCTACTCATTACTATACCTGCTCCTGAGGTAGTATATCTCTGAGGAACTGGAAGAGGGCATTTCTGCCTTGAAACAGGCTTTGGATTCAGAGTAACTGCTCTGCCCTAGGCAATGCTAAACATGCCCTCAACTTGCCTCTCCTAAGCTGCTTAGGCTGCCCCAGTTAGGGCAGAGCAGGTCCACCTCTCTTAGGGCCCCCTATCTTGCCTTGCTCTGCCCTAAGCCTCTTCCAGAGTAACTGGGCTGGAGCATCTTGCAGTTGCTCCACCCTAGTGATAGATAGGGCACCCTAAGGCCTCTTATGTGCAAGGAATAGTTGCTCTGGATTGGGCTGCCTATCTCTGAGCATAGCAGCTCCCTGTTGGCTTACTCTGTAAGAGAGTATTCACTCAGGCTGCAATCCTAACTCCCCAGTTAGGCCAGCATAAGTCCTGGCACAAATCCTGTGCTGCCCTGGGGGTCAGAAGTGTTGAAAAGGCACTTCTGCACCACTCAGGGGTGGGGGGCGGGATTTAGGCCGGTGCATGTCATCTCACACTGTCATGGGAACAGGGAGTCTAGCCTAAATTATGCCAGCCTAAATTGGTTAGGGTTGCACCATCTATTTTTATAGCATAGGAAGGACAATAAAACTTATTATTCAGCCTAGGAAAGAAATAAACATGTTAATGAGGACAGATGAATGTACTTTTCACATTAACAATATCACATTAACTTTTCACATTATTTATACCCTGCCTTTCCCTTGCTAAGGCAAATGTCCAAGGTGGCTTACATAGTTTATCCTCACAACAACCCTGTGACATAGGTAATTGTTCTACGGGCAGCTTGTAGAACTCTTATATTCCAAGTGGAATCCTTCATAGTCATCATTACATCTGCATCAAGAATGCCTTCCAAGCTTCCAGCAGGAACTTTCAGGTCAGCCAAGCTGTAAACAGCAATAGCCCTGGCTCTCCAGTCTTATGACAGCTTTATCAGCTTTCATGTCTCCCATCCAAGAGTTATCCAGGACTGTTCCTACATAGTTTTCTTCAGCAGCCCTTCACCAGACCAAACCTGCATATTGCACCTAGTTTGCTGATAATGAACCAATATTAATCAGTATAAGGACACAATCCAGAGCAAATTCAGTCCGCTCTGACCTAACTGCACTCTCCTAACTATTCTGTATCCAGAGCAGAATCCAGAGAGTCAGGAAGCCTGGGCTGCCCTAACTGCTCCAGAGCATGCTAAGTAATTGACACAAGGAGAAGACTTGCTCCTGAGGAGACACCCCTCAGATCACACTGAACAAGGAACAGCTGTTGTACCTACAGTGGTGACATGACTCTGCACATCACCTGGTGCGGAAGTCTGTGCGTCATCCCTGGGATGCGCGCCCCCCTACCTGGACTGAGCAGTCACTAAAGTTGGCGCCTGTGCAGTTGTTTCTAAAGCCAACTGGCTTCAGAAAGAGTACTGCGCAGGCACCATCTCTGACACCTGCGCAGTACTTTTCTGAAGCCTTTTGGCTTCGGGGGAGACTGTGCAGGCATCAGAGTTGGTGCCTGTGCAGTACTCTTTCTGAAGCCATTCGGCTGCCGCTCCGCCTCCTGAGTGAGGCCGAATGGCTGTGCAGAGGCGTGGACTTTCTCTGCGCTAAGGAAGTCTCCTCTGAAGCTGTTTGGCATGCTCAGTGTGTTTCTGCGCAGTGCACCTCAGATGGCCGTTCAGGCCAGCTCCTCAGTCAAGTGGCAGCTTCTGGCTGCTGCTCCGCCTTGGAGCAGGCCTGAATGGGGGTGCTGACGCCCAGGGCCTGCCAAAGGACAGTCAAACTCCTCTGGCACATCACCCCATACGGAGCGCATCCCCAATGCAGCCCACACCAGCCGCACCAGTCTGGTGACGCCACTGGGTGCCTGCCTTATAAGGAGTCCCTGATGAGATGCCAGTACATTCTAATGAATACAAGGGGCTTCCTGGAGTGGCCTGCTGTATCCTGAGGTTTGTGAGTAGCCGTAGTTTGTTCCATATCCTGAGGTTGAGAGGAAGGGGTTGCACCTAGGATGGCCAAGAACTCAGATTTTTGGTCAACACTACCATTCTTACTCGGGCCTTATCATGGACCCCTATGGTCTACTCATTACTATACCTGCTCCTGAGGTGGTGTATCTCTGAGGAACTGGAAGAGGCATTTCTGCCTTGGAAACAGGCTCTGGATACAAAGTAACTGCTCTGCCCTAGGCAATGCTAAACATGCCCTCAACTTGCCTCTCCTGAGCTGCTTAGGCTGCCCCAGTTAGGGCAGAGCAGGTCCACCTCTCTTAGGGCACCCTATCTTGCCTTGCTCTGCCCTAAGCCTCTTCCAGAGTAACTGGGCTGGAGCATCTTGCAGTTGCTCCAACCTAGTGTTAGATAGGGCAACCTAAGGGCTCTTATGTGGACAGATTAGTTGCTCTGGATTGGGCTGTAAGTCTTAACAAATTAAAGGAAACCACAAACAAACTGCTTTTTAAAAAATGTCATATACACTAAGAAAATGATCTTACAACCCAATCCTATATTTGAGGCATACTAAAGAATATAATACAATGAAAGCTGCTAATGAAATCTACAATATAATGCAATGAAACCTGCTATTGTGGACACCACAAAACCAGTTTTCCAATACTGCCACTGGTACAAATGCTAGAAGTTCCACTACTCAGAAGTACCGGGTGCCCAGTAGGGGTTCCCATGCACACTACCATCTGCTGGTGCCCAGTGTCCAGTAGGGATGCCTGGTGGGTGTTGGTGCTCTGTGGTCGCTGGTGCTTGCCGCTTGGTATCCACTGCCTGGTGCCAACCAGTGCCCACAAACGTTATTGAAATTTTACTCCCTCTGACGGGTAAATTCCACTAGTTTAATTATAAACACATACACGCACAACCTCAGTCTCAACCTATCCAGGTCTGTGTTGGTTTTTTCCCTATAGCTCTACAGTCCTATTCTGAGCTCTTTAGTGCCAGCAGAATTAGCCCTGAGTTAGAGAAGATCTCTGGGTGGTAGTGAGAGCCTTGGACATAGGGAGAAGGGTTCTGAGGCAGGAGAGAGCGAAAGAGGTGAAACCCAAACAGGTCATTCCAATCAGTTTGTAGAATTCCCAGGTCCCAACAGTCAGCTCCAACCTTTCTTCTAGTGTTACAGGACAAATTTATCAATACATATTTTTTGAGGCATTAGGGCAGGGGTGTCCAAACCCCTGGCTGAGGGCCAGATGTGGCCTCAATGTCGCCCCCAGCAAGACCCTGTATCTGGTCCTCTGACAAGCCTTGTAATCCTCCGGATATGTCTCTAAGAAACTCTTATATGTAAATTTATTCAAATATGAAATGTAAATAGATTTTCCAGCCCCTGACACAGTGTCAGAGAGATAAGGTGGCCCACCTACCAAAATGTTTGGACACCCCTGCATCAAGGAAACATATTTTCTTTGTAAGTAGGAAAAGGCCTAGGGTTTTCAATTCAACTGCCTGGCAATAGGTTTGGAAAAATAGTTCTAGCAATCTAATATCTTCAAATGTACGGTAAAAGCTACTAAAACATGTCATTTAGATTTTTAACACTATATAAATTTAATGTGATTTACAAACTGAGTAATGACTGCTGCTGGCATTGTGGGAAAGTCCATACAGATTTGAGAGAACTGTGAAAGGATAAAAAGGTTTTGGAGAATTTTTCTATTCTGTGTTTAACCATTCTATACTACTCTTGAAGAACCACTGCAAATCATACACAGTTATTTAGTGCAGTTGTAGAAGATCCTAATACGGAAGTGGTAATGATTGGAAGGGAGAGGGGAAAAGCTCCCAAAATAGCAACTACCTTTTCCACTTCCTTCATTAGAGCAGTTTTGCAGAATATATGATGGGATATGGGTTCATATCTCTTTTGGTTGGAAATTTCAGGTGCTAGTTAGTGAAGAATGTCAACAAAGATGGTGATGGGGATAGAAATCAGGACCTGTGATTTCTGTTTTGTTTTTGTTTTTGTTTGTTTTGTCTGGTAAAGACAAATCTAAAAGGGATTTGATGGTCTTCTTCAAGAATTTGAAGGACTATCATGCAAAAGAAGAGGGGGATTTACTGAGTAGGGCTCCTGCGTGCAGAACAAGAAACAAAGAGTGGAAAATTAAGTGTAAGAAATTTTGGTTAGACAGAAGGATTTCCTAACTGTAAAATCTTCCAGGACTCAAACAAAATTCCTTGTGCTGAGTGGGCTCTTCCTAGTGTGAGGTTTTCAATCAGAACCCAGATGATCACCTGTCCTGATGTGCAGAAATGAGAATATTGCAACATTATTTTGGAACAACAAATATCAATGTGATGTTGGGTCCTGTGCCCTACTCTCTTTGGTAGTCCTGTGCAGATATAAGTCCTCATTGTGCCAGGTGCCCACTCAAAAGAAGGAAATTGGAAATGGGAAGAATGTACATTCCCAACTTTCATTTGGTATCTCCTTAAAGATATTAGTCATGAAAATGAAAATATGTTATAATGGTCTGTGTTTGTTGCCATTACAGTTTTAAGTACATTGGCAAATAATGGTAGTAATAATGGGGGAGGAAGCAGAAAAAATGCAGACAGTGATGTGAAAGTGGGATTCTTATACAAGGAGAGATGAATTTCCCTGCTCTAGCTATTGGGGACAATGCACTGGAAGAAACACATCCTCTTCCAATTTACTATATCAGGCTGACCATATGCCGTCCTTTCTTTCCCCAGGTCATGTCCTGAATTTTAGCCTTCTGTCCTGGAAAAAAACTTCAATGTTCTCCTTTTCCATGTAAGAGGGTAGTATGGAATTAAAAATTATTGTAATTAATAAATTGTATGTAATGAATTATAGGTAAAAGTTTTACATTTAATAATAAGCATATTGCATTTAAATTAAGCAATTGAAAGCAATATATTAATGTTTTTAGCTTTTATTTTATAATGTCCTACATTTTTCTTGAGTGTCCTACATTTTGGAGGGAACTTGTCCTCTTTTTTGGTTATGCCATATGGTCACCTAGCACTATATCTATCATCATACTCAGCTTACCACTGCAAGGTGAAGATTTATGAATCTGCTTCTAAGAATACAACTGGCCAGACTTAAATGTACAAGCTTCTCTTGCCTAGAGGTTGGGAAGAAGCACATCCCTATGCGCTGGTAGTTGGAAATCTCAGACTACAGTCACTGCAATCATCTCTGAAGGGGAAAAGGATTATTATGTTATTGTTACGTCTTTCAGATATTTGAACTGTGTTCTTCTGGTGTTCACTAGTTCAACCTCAACACTAAAGTTGAAGAACTAGTGAGATATCCCCATGTTATGTTCTATCTTCCAATTATGGGTTGTCACAATTGTTTCATTATACATGCTTAGCTTAGTTACAGCAGTGCTGAGGAAGATTAAGGGATGGTGCCATAAGCCTCCTGCAAAAGGAAGATATTCAGAAGAGAAGTAAAGTGAATAAATTTTCATTTTTCATCTGAAAATCTACCAGGAGGGCCTATGGCACCATGCCTTAGTTCTTCCACACTGCTGTAACTAAACTAAGCATGAGTAATTGAAACAACTGCAACAAGCTGGAGATTTATTCACTTATAGGGAACAAGCCAAAACCTAGCAAGTAACACTGTCTGTTTTAGCCATACTGGTTTTTTTGAGGCTCTATGGCATGGCATTTCATCCTCACTTACAGCCTTGCCAACTTCATCAAGCCTCCCCAGTGGATCATTAGCAGGGCTAGCAGTGTTTCAGCGCAGAAGCAACATTGCCCACCCTTGCACAGTGGACATTATTTTACTCATTTTTTTCCTTACAAATACATGCAATTAGGCCAAATTTGGAACTCATTTTCCTGATTTTCCATTTTCCAATCAGGAACTCAATATGGAAATATCACAGTCACTGGATCTGACCCAAAAGGGGTGAACTCACAGCAGTTAGGGCTCCATGCACAGAACCTAGGAAAATTAGAATTATCTGTTTGGAAGAGTAGAAGAAAATGTGGGAGAATTATAACCAGTTCCCTGTTGCATCTCCTTCAGAAAAAACACACTGATTGAAAGGTACTCAACATATGAATTTTTATATATAGAAGTTGGAAGCATATGCACATCCCTTGGTGCTGGACCACGCTGTCATGTGCTCAACCCCTATTAGCGCATAGATGAAGATGTGCTGTATCTTAGCAGAACGCCAGCTTTGCATGCAGAATAGCTAAAGCATCTCCAGGTAGGGCAAAGAGAAAGTTTTTCCTGAAACTCCAAAAGCTGCTGTGTATCTTTGTCAACAATACTGAGTTGTATGGATTGACACTGACTCAGTGCTAAGACAGTTTTATATGGTCCAGTGTAATTTCCCTATGAAGTTAGGGAGATGCACATGAAAGTATCATTCCACGCATGTATGGTCCCCACCTAATCTAAGCACAGGAGCATAAGATTTATTTGACAGAAGAAAGAATTCCAGATAATGAACAGTCTTGAGGCTGACCTAATGGACATTAATTTAAGTTTTGCCAACCAAAGCTGCTGCACTGATGTCTTGCTACATGTAAATTCTAAGGCTAATTTTGCTCTGAGTGCCTTCATCTGCCAAGATAAAGACCGAAAGAGGTCCTCCTACCTAAATACAGTGCCATAATAACACTTTATTAAGCAACCATATATCATTTGTTATTGCGGTTACAATAATATATGGAGTGACCAGACCACACAGGCATCATAACATAAATGGATACAGGGTGTCACAAAAAACCCAACACACAGTATATATCTTTACCACTTACAGATTTGTACTTTAAACCAACACAAAGATTTAAACCAGACTTTCCTTTTTGTTAGTGACAAAAATGCAAGCCTTGGTTCCATGCACACTGGCAATGCACCCTGAACTGTTTTCTAGCAATATGGAAATAATAATGTGATACTCTTAACATTCAAAAAGCTTAAGCAGATTTTTCCTGCATTCTGGCTGATATGGAAAACTCCTGGGAAGATCTTGTGAGAAAACTTTCTTTTACTTCCTTTTTCTTTTTTTAAAGAAAGAGGCATCAATCAAGTCAAATATCAGGGTTTCTTTTAAAGAAAAGTATATAAAGCAGGAAGATGATTTGATTATTTTTAAGCAATTGTGAAACTATTGTTCAAGAATCCATATGATAATATACCTACCATTTTCAAAACTGCAATCACACAGGAACTTTTAGTCACATAAGAGTTTGACAACCAAGAGTGTACCTGAGAGTAAAATCTTAACAAATTATCCAGCTCTGGGGTAGACAATGCAACTTCACAGTAAGGGAATGATTCCCTAACCTTGAGGAGGCTTCCATGACTGCCACCAATCTGCATATGACCAACAGCTATGCCAGTGCCAGAAAGTTGGTTAAGATTGTGCCTTGAGACCTTTTGCTTACTAGCCTGACATTATTCAAGTGACACATAAATGAGCATTATTCAAGTGACACAAAAATAAGCATAAATCTTCTTTTTGGGCAGAAATAAAAGACAAAGTGCTTGATTTTGTGAGAGCATTAAGGGGATCAGGGTATGTAGATAGACCCCCTGACAAGTCCAACTACATTTTAATACAAATACATCCCAAATATTTTGTTAAATTTCCTGATATTATAGTGTATAAAACAAAAAGATGGATAAAAGGGAAAAGTCCGTCAAACAATAACTGACACCTGTGAAAAAGGTCAGACACAAATGACAGAACATTTTTTTAGATCAGTGAGACTCAGTTCACTCATGCCTTTTGAGCTAGAAATTAGGGGTCATCTGCAGTTCAGACGTTTAGAAAAAGGTAAAGGTGTCTCCTGCGGGATGTTCTAACAGCCGTGTCCGACTCTTCAGACATAATGTGAATTCATAATTTATTTAGCTAAACCATGGTTTCCTTTTGTGCCCTAACCCCAGAGATTTATGGCACAATCCAGAATTAGGGCAACGAGAACTGCCCAAACTGGGTTGCCCTAACTATTCAGAATCCAGAAAGTTATGCTGCATCCAGAGAGTCAGGAAGACTGGGCTACCCTAGCTGCTCCAGAGCATGCTCAGTTGGCACCAAATCAGTGACACCAGGGGAGGTCTTGCTCCCAAAGAGCCACCCCTCAGATCACACTGAACAAGGAACAGCTGTGGTGCCAGCCATATAAGGAAGCCCTGAAGTTCATCACAACCAGTAACAGCTGCAGCATGATGCTCCAGTACAGCAATACCTCTAGTGGAGGATGGATGCAAGAGGTTTGTTGGAGTGGTCTGCTGTATCACCAGGTTAGTGGCTGCCGTAGTTGTGCCATATCCTGAAGTTGAGAGACAGGGGTTGCAGGTAGGCTAGCCAAGAACTCAGATTTTTGGTCAACACTGTCATTCTTATTCTGCCTTATCATGGACCCTCATTACTACTCATCTACCCATTACAGACCTTATCTCCTCATTATCTTATCTACTTATCTACTCTACCTAGATCCTGAGGTGGAATAACTCTGAGGAGCTGGAAAAGGACATTGCTAAACATGCTCTCATCATGCCTCTCCAGAACTGCCTAGGCTGTCTTGGGGCAACCTATGTTGCCTTAGGCTGCCCCAAACCAGAATAACTAGGGTGGCCCATCTTGCAGTTGGTTCAGCCCAGTGATAGATAGCATAATCCAAGTGCACTTCTGGATTGTGCCCCTTAACCTGTCCATAACTGTGATTTGTCTGAGAGCTATAAATGAGGATTTGGAACCATAGTTTGAAGTTATTTTGCAAACATTAGTAACTGACCAGTAGTTATACGGCTGATGTAACAACAATAGCAGGCAGACAATAGACAAAAATATGGCAGCCGAAAACCATAACTCTAAGGAAGAACATTAGAATGTTTGTGTTCTAAAAAGCAACAAATACAAATGTTTGGGCAAGATTCCAATTGTTCAAGACTGGTTCATGAATTGGGAAGAATCACCACATTCCCTCCACATGCTTATTCTTGAGCTCATTCATGCCGTAATGAAGAGAATCCCATATAAACGAGACGTATAAGCATACAGGTCTGTAATTTGTATAATACTGGTATATTTGAAGAGTGCATCTAAGATGACATGAAAGTTTGCAATCTACATACAAAAATACTTCCAGTTTACATGCAATTTCAATTATCCAAAAGTGGTTTCAGGTTATGCATGAGCCTTAAATTTATTCCACCGCAATAATTGCTGCCTGCAGTACATATATGAACTGGTCCTATATATGGTCCCTCTATACAGTCCTATATACCATACACGTCCAATACACTGATTTTTTTATATGCAGATTTGACTCAACACAAATGGCCACTGCAAATCACAGTTTAAAAAAACTGCTTTTCTATTGCTGTAGATAGTCATCAAGCAGTAGTTCCATTTTTCAGTCCCAGAACCAAACCCCTGCAGATATTGAGGCACTACCTTATTCAATTAGGCAAAACAGAAGACAAAAAAACCTGGAAGTGGGTCTTTAAACTATTTTTTCACTGTTTTCTTTATATAGAGATTTTTTTTAATCCACAGGAAGTTCCACAACAGAACCTAAAAGATCAACGTTTGGAAAAGTTGTGAGTTGCCAATAACACCAGCTAGAAGACAGCTAGATAACATCTAAGTCCAGAAAAGACTGAAGACATACAGTAGGTGCTTCATGCACAGACACACATTTCTGTGGGCTGGTAGCACTAGAAAGGCATCAGTAAAGGCAATGTCTTTTCTCCATTTTGTCAAATGTCTACACTGATACTCTTAGCTTTTTGGAGAAAGTCTAATAATAGTCACGTGAAAAGTGGGAAAGTCGGAAAGGAAAGAGTTTCTGAATCCAAACATGAAGGCCAAAGGAGCACTCTCTCTCTTTCTCTGTTTGTGTGTGTGTGGCCATGAGCCTTAGCAAATGGCTTCCAGATCTGGCTCTAGCAGTTCATAATTGTTCCCAGAATAATACAAAGGAAATAAAAATTTTATTAAATACATTTTAACAGGAGATAGAAATTTGCACACACCCACAAGTCCTTCCGTCAGAGTCTTTCTGAAAGCCATGGGGTCCTTTGGAAGAGTTCCCTATAAAGAACTGCTTATTTCCTTAGTCAAACCCTATATCAGGTTATGGAAATTAAAATGGCCTCTGATTCACTTTTACCTTGTCGTTTTCATAATAAAAAGATTGACCCATCACATCATTTCTTGTTTTTCCATCATCAATCCTTTTGCTTTTCCATCATGGGCTTTAAGCTTAAGACGCTGATTTTTTCACTTCCTCTTTTCAAATTGCGTCTGGACAGGGTGACCAGATACCCAAACCTCAAAAGGAGGACAAGGTCTAGGATTCCTCTCAGCCTGGCCTTTCTGGCAGACAATGGCACATTTGCCTACTCACAAGTAAAGCCATGATATTGGGAACTTTCAATTTCCCATACAGCTCAATGCATATTTTTTATTTTTAGTTTTTGGACATAACTTAGGGAGGAGATATTTCAAAACTGATTTTTGCATTGGATTCTACTCTTTAATATGAATCCAACAACATATGACATGATGGGGTCCCTGCACACCATTGCAACATGCCAAAATGAAGCCAAAATGGAAGACAATTAAGCCCTAGTGGAGGACACCCACCAGGAGGCTAAAAAAGAGGACAAATCCAGAAATTTCCAGGCATATGGTCACCCTGCATCTGGAGGATTCTTTCTCTTCTGCAACCTAAACCAGATTTCAATTACTCACATCCCCTCCTGCATCCTATGCATGTTTACTCAAAAGTAAGTCCCACTCTAATTAGTAGGGCTTACTCCCAGGAAGGTGTGCCTAGGATCACAGAAAAGCAGCCTAATCCTAATCTGCATTGGCACAGAGAGGTCACTATGGTCTATGCTGTATCCAGAGCAGGTAAGGAAGTGGCAGGATGTCTTCTCTGGGGGATATTTTCCTCCATACCCCTTGTAATCCTTCATTCTGCCAAAGGGGGCTACTCAGATATCTCCCTTCCGCCTGGACCTGTCTCACCATCTGTTTCAACTTACCCCATGATACCCTTCCAATGCTGCTTAGCAGATTACTCATTTCTGAAAGTGGCCTTTCCTTTTGGATGCATCAGTGGCTGATGCCTTCTCACTAGCACTGCTTGCTTGAGAGTAATCATAAATGTGCTTTACAGGACATTTGCTATATTCGAGGTACAACAACTGCACTTTAGAGCAGAAGTGCAGGACCATGCTGTCCATCAATGATTTGAATTTTAACTCCTAATAGGTTATGTTGCACACCTAAGAATTCTTTTATGGGTTCACTAAACCAGTGATAGGGCAGTACTATGAGCCATGACCTTAACAGCATCAAACTGTTTTCTCAGACAAAGTAGGGGATTTAGCACAGGTCAAAACTGTAAGCTTAACACAGCTGCTTAAAGAAACCACTTAACATTTCACTGACCTCTGTATTACAAATATGTTTAATCTAAGGTTACAAACCAGAGATTTGGCCTGTATCTTTAAATTTGGAATCCTCGAAGACAAGGCAGCAATTGGTTTTCCAATCCTTTTTCTTCCCAGTTCTGAGTGATACACAACAATTCAAAGAATCAAGGCACATTTCTTAGTCCTCTTGATATAAATTCAATCAACCATGAAACAGCCCTGATAAAATGTGCTGTGGTTTGATGCATTCACTCTCACCTTCGTGATTTACAGTGTTCTATGTCTCCTGTTACAAAATACATTTTCAACCATTTTTCCTTCTAATTGACATTTTCTGATTTTGGACATTTATATCTCCTAACTGCAGAGAATTCAGAGAGCAGCAGTAGCTTACCTGAACCTTGCAAAACATACATTTTCATAGCAGCAACTTAAGCATCAAGTCTATAGGGACATTCAAGTAAAATTAATTCTCATTTTAGCTTGCTCTTTTAGTTCTTGCTGCCGGCCAGTAAGTGCCAGAACAAGTTGTATGTTTATTCCTGAGAAATGTTTCACGTCAGTTTGTTCCATGGGAATATTCCATGGGGAAGTACTGTGGCAAAATCTTTTTACTTTCTTTTTATTTTTTCTCATTTTATTTTCTGTCAATCCGCCGTGACCCCTTTATAAATTCCTCATGTTGTGGGGACCCCAAATCATAAAATTATTTTCATTGCTACTTTGTAATTTTGCTACTGTTATGAATTGTAATGTAAATATCTGATATGCAAGATGTATTTTCATTGTTACAAATGAAATGTGTATTCTACGCACACATTGAACACAATGGGATTTATTTCAGAGTAGGCATGCATAGGATTGGGCCCTGAGGCTGCAATCCTATTCACATTTGCATGGGACTAAAGGCCCCCCTGACTATAATGGGATTTATTTCAGAGTAGGCATGCATAGGATTGGGTCCTGAGGCTGTCAGTCAGCCCCAGTGTGCGTGCAGCTACAGCTGGAGGTCTGGCAAGCCTGACCTGGCCCCCTGCACCAGGGGTCTTTAGGCGACCCCCAGGAAAGCTCTAGACGACCCCCAAAGGGGTCCCGACCCCCACTTTGAGAAACGTTGGTATAGAACAACTAGATGTTTTCAGAGTCAATCTGTTAGTAACTGTGGGAAATTAATTCTGATCCAGACGGGCCTTTGACCTAATCCAGCAGGGCCCTTCTTATGTTCTTAGGCTGGCAGTCTCAACAAACAAAATACAGACACTAATTTCAGAAAGCAGAGAGAATAGAACCACTTTGCACAAGAACCACTATGAACAAGAGTTCAAAGAATAAAAGAAACATTACTGAATTCTTCTCAATGTATATTTTCTGCAGAATGTCAGCACCTGTTCAGAACAGTAATGTCTTAAGACAGTTTGGCCTGCTTCTTTCTTACAGATCAGTCACATTCATTCCACCTCATTCATTGTTCAATTCAAGTTGCAATTCAGCAATCATGTACTCACTCAGAAATCCAACTGAGTTCAGTGGACCTTACTACTGAGTAGATGTTAACAGATATGTACTAATAGTTCCACCTTGAAAAAAATGAGCTTCAAAAAATGTGCAACCCTGGTCAACTGCCTTGTTCTACTATAGTACTGATTTTCAACCAGTGTGCTGTGGAACACTGGTGTGCCACGGATGGTCCCCAGGAATGCCACAGGAGGGCCATTTTTAGTTGGGCAACTGGGAAATTTGAACTCCCTACCAGCAGCATTGTGTACCTTGTCAGTGGTAAAAAAATATATATTGATGGCATTCCTTGTCAATTTTAGTGTTTTGTCAATGTGCCATGAGACAAAAAAAGATTGAAAATCCCTGTGCTATAGTGTCAAAGTTCAAACTATGAAGAGCGAATCAGTTGCTGTCACACAGACATCCCCTTCATAGGCAACTATATCATTTTGGGCACTAATGTATTTTATCTAGATCATTTTGGGCACAAGTCAGTACAAGGGTATGACCATCTTATTTTCAGCAGGGTGCCAAAGCACTATAAATTAAGAAACTGTCAGGGCCCCCCTACCAATAATATAATATCAATTTTCTTCCTCATCATCCTTTCTTATAGATTCTACCAAATTGGTACCTTAGACTCATGAATCATAGAGTTGAGCTTATCAGTAACAACACCCCTGCTTCAGGCCTGGATAACTGGACCAGGAGTGATGCTTGAATCACTCAACCAACAGGCCTGAATTTAATTTATCTACATTAAGCACTTGCTTTTCCACATCGTGGTTTTGCTCAACTGCTTTCCTGTAAGTGTAAATTACCAGCAAAGCACACAAGCAAATCTGCACCGAATAATTAAGTTTGACTATGACACATGGCAAACAATTACAGACTCACATACACAGACTCATTGTCAAACTTGCTCCAGGCTTGGAAATGTCTTCACATTTTTTCCACAGTTTATAAAGGAATTTGGTATGTATAAAGTATATAATTAGTACTATTAAATGTGATTAATTCATACTGTGGGAAAATGTGGAAAGAACTGAAAGATAGCTCGGTGGATTCCCTCCCCTCTTCCCACCAAAAATGCAATCAAGCATGTGCATATTTGTCTACCTGAAAATCCAAACAAAGCCAGAACACAATTATGGAATCTGGCTTTTTTCTTCTTTACTTGAAGTAACGTATGCCCCATTTTTCACTGTCAGAATATGCTCTGAGAGTCCTTTATTTGAGTCATATCATTTCAAAACACAGTTATTGAGGTCAGCTGGCTCACCCTGATATCACTCCCTGTGCTGCTGCATGTCTTCTCATTCCTCGCTCAGGTTTCTGCATCTGCTGATGTCAGTTTGGCACAGAATATTGCTATGATGACCCCCTTTTTTGAAAGAGGGGGAAAGTGTGTGTTCTTTAAGAGAAGCTATGGCAAACTTAGCAACTGGGGTTCATTGATATTGGTATTCTGAAAACTTTCAAAAAATTAGTTCTTAGTTTAAAAGATTACATTTCAAACAGTAGAGTTACTGGGGGGGAATAGTAAGTACTGCAGGTGCCACAACGTGTCATGGAAGTGGTCCTTCCCACTCACCATTAGAGCTATTCCCAGACAGAGATAGCAACACACAGGTGCTCATTTGTCCAAATAGCATCTTGCTATTGCTTTCTGGAAAGCCCCAGTTGCACGTGGAGGAGCACTTACATGGCACACTGTGGCACCACATAACTTATTCCCTCCTATTTTCCCCCTACTGGCTGTGCTACTGACATAAAGATAAAAGACCAATCGAATCCATCTGAGGGATACTCTATAGCTCAGTTATAAGGTGAATTTCACTCACTGCACTTCAAATGTTCCAATAAAACAGGAGCAATCTGGTTAACTGAGAATGCTTCTTACTGGATGCTGAAACTCATGATATCGGGTCTGATCATAATTGTGTGCAGCCCAAGTCATGGAGATACTTTTCAAGAATTTGTGCAGATTACCACTCCCTTCCCAAATCATCAGCCGAGTTAGGTTAACTGATGTAATACATACATCAGTTTAAGGTATGCTACAATTGCTGCAATAAAAAAAGATTGATTTGAGCTCAGTAGCTAGGAAGAAAGCTGTAACATGCCAGTGTATGGCAAGACCCAAAGGCAGACAAAACAAAGTCAAACATCTGGAAAGATATGGAAAGACATCTTGACAGAATGTATAGACCCGTCTGTTTCAAAAAATCAAGGCATTTTTATAAAGGAACTACACGCAACTGCAGCCAATCAATGTCCAAGAAATGTCTAAAGCACAAAGAAGTTATGGAAATTTGATTTCAGTTAGATTAGGAAATTGAGTCCCCATCCAGGATTTAAAGATGTAGGTTCTGCTCCGGCAATTGACAACCTTAACGTGAACTCAGTAACATTTCATAGTCAATATTTAAGTGGGGCTTTCTCATAATGCCAAAGTGTCATTTTTTCAGCAATCCTTGTAATAACTATAAATTAGGTCACTGTTTGTATGAGGGCAATGTCAAGTGGTCACATTTGAATACTTTGCACCTAAAATTCTTGTTTTGGTGAGTCCAAAACGTTAAGTCGCCCCCTGCTCACCAGTGCTGCCGCAGCACCACATCTTTTTCCCATTTGGGGGTAGTGGCATTACCCATGCAGTCAGTCAGATCTAGCTATATATCAACATCAATGAGGAAAAACAAAACTCACTCAGAGTGTGGGCAGCGTGTTGACATCAGAACATTTTATGATCAATAAGATTTGTCAATGTGATTATGTGACAGAGGACACGCAAAGTCAACTCACCCTACAATCCAGAGCAACTACAGGAGCACGTAAGAGACATTATGTGTATCCGTAGTTACTGTACCACCTAATGAAAACCTATGGGAAATTTATATTGCAATCCAGAGCAAATTGTTCTTCCACTGGAGCAAGGACTCCCCATAGTTGCTCTGGATTGTGCCCTCAGTGTGAGAACAATACTTCCCACATTACTTGCATCTCACTAAATGTAACTCTTTTGGGACTCCGAATACTGCTGAAACATGGCTGCTTTTCACAGGTAATGAACATTTTCATGAAAAAAATGTCGTTAGCTTCATCCAAACACATCTTATTATGCCTATATTATTTATTTATTTAATTTGTATTTCAATTTTCTTCCAAAGGGCACCCAAAGTGGATATTATGGATGAAGGGCTCCAACTGAGAGACAGCAACTTTCCTAAGGTTCGTGACTGAGTTAAGATTTAACGAGATTTTACAGCTTGTAGTCACCATTCATTCATTCATTCATTCATTCAGATATTTAGGTACTACTTTATTCAATTAAGCACAATAGAGGAGCAAGAAACCTGGAAGTGGGGTTTTAAACCTATTTTTCCCATTGTTTTCCTTTTATCCATGGGAGGTTTTGGAACAGAACAGAACAGAACCCTAGTGGATTGCGAGGGACACCTGTATTCCCATATCTAAGGTGCTACAGTTACTATCCAGAAAACATGGGCTGACATTAGAATGGTTAGCTACGGCAATGTCAGCACACAGTAAAAGAGCAATGCGAAGAGCAACACCAATATGGTGGGTCATTTCCTTTAGCATCTGTTAACACAATTGCAAATGACTCAATAACTATAGCCTCTACTTGGTTGTGACACAGAGGAAATCATTCTGTTGGATTTTGTGCTTCTCATGTTGCCCGTGATTTCCTTTATATAATGTTGTCATCAAATTTATTTTATTTGATTGCATGACATTCACTCATAATGTTTCCAATTTAAACTTGAAGAAAACATTCTGAATTACCAGGTAATAAGATTTTGAGGAACAAGATATTGCTTAATTAAAAGTAGAAATAAAGAATGTCTGCCAGATATTTATTTCATTGTTGCGGTATTGTAGCACAGATGATATATACAAAAATTAAGAAGTACCATTTGCTGATGACCACAAAGCTCTGACTGACTGTCTGTGCGGAAGCCAATTACCAAACAGATTACTGAATCATGTATGATGAGTTGTTGTAATGAGATTTTACTGTATTACACATCTGGGGGAAAGGTAAACAAATGGGAAGGTTAGAAAAGAAAAAGGCTTTCTACCCCTCCTTCTCCCTCCTCCCTTTCTCTTGTTCTGTTCTGTTAAGACTCCTTTAAAAAACTCTGAGGTTAGCTATAATTCCTTGATTCTTTTACTCTATGATTCATATTTATTCTTTTATTCTGTTCCTTTAGAATATCTCCAAGACCCTCTGTGCCTTCCACCTACAGCCTCTCCCATGCCCACAGGCAGAAAAGAGGGAGTATGGTGCAAGGTATAGTGTAAGGTACCACAAGGCTAGCTCTGGTTGTCTGTTTCTGAGTCTGTAATGAGTAAGTTAGATCTCTCACACATTTTATTGAGTTCTCTAGGTATTTGCAGAAAAGAAATTTGCAGCAGACCTAATTGCTGTTCTAGTTATGACCTAGGAACTTCTGTCACTGTCTGGTTCCAGTGTAAAGAAATGCACATGCTTTATCAGCAGTACAAAATTCGTGAGCTGTAGCTCAATCAGCATCCCTAAGCAGACTCTGAGAGAAAACATTGATAGTGGTACCAGTAAGGCTGATGACAGTGGTCTGGGAAAGAAAGTATAAAGCTGTTTAGAACAACTTTAGTGCAGCTTTTGTTTCAAATAAGAGGAACTAATGACATTCATGAGGAAGAAAATTTCTTCTCTTTAAACACTTGATTTTCATGATAATTCATGCAAAATATCTGATCAAATCAAAGAATATGCCCATTAGAAAAACCAGACACATTCCTGCGGTTTAAGCACATATTAAATCTTTAATGAACTCACAAAATGACGGTGAATTCCAACCTATATGAAATGTTTATGTACTGTTTGCCTGATGGTTAGAATACATCTTCAGGAAAAATGGAATCCTTGAAACATAATGCATTGTAGATAGATTTTTCAGTAGGTATTTCATTTGGTTTCTGCTAGAGATAGAGGATCATCTCCAGTTGCTCAGTGACTTTTTTTTGCAACAACGCTTACAGAATGTAATCAGGATATTGTGGCTCACATGTGAAGAATCTAGGTTCTAGTCTGGGAACTGGGATGTTTGTACAGTTAACTGGGATGTTTGTACAGTTAACATAGTAATTGTCTGACTGGATCAGACTAAACCCATCTTGACCTGCATTTTATTTCCAACAGCAACGAGGGAGATGTCTCTAGATTAGAGTCTTTCTGGGTCAACACGGAGAGGATGACTCTTCTCAGTTAGCTCAATGAGGGTAAAATAACACAAGAGACGGGCTTTCTGCATTTGAAAGGTGAACCCGTTTAAAGCTGCAGAAAGCTAACACTGCTGAAATCATTCCAAATTATGTCTCACTCTTGTATAACTTTCCAGCATTGATATAGTTGTTGGAACAAACATTCCCTTACCTTGAGGAGGCCTCCATGGCTGCACCCCAATACAGTGCAAGTACAATGCAAGTACAATACAGTGCAAGTACAATGCAGTGCAAGTCCCATTAAAGTGACTGCATCAGTACTGGAAGCTTGGATAGTATTAGACCCTTGATCCATCGAGGAATGCAGACTTAGGCTACAATCCAGAGTAACTATGGGAGCACATAAGAGACATTTACATCGACGTAGTTATGGCACCATCTAGTGAAAACTTATGGGAAATTCATATTGCAATCCAGAGTAAATTGTTCTTGTGTCGGAGCAATGACTCCCCGTAGTTACTCTGGATTGTGCCCTTATAGGTATAACCTAATTATTAGTGGATTTTCAATTTGTGATTTATTCTCAACATGAATGAGGCTGGCCCATAAATTGAAAGATAAGTGTTCCTTTAGGTTTAAAACTTGCCTGCTTATCATAGTAATGAATGGTACTGCAAGACATAGAACAACTTCCTTTCAGCTGAGAGGCAGATCTCTCTTCCCCGGTCTGAAACATGGACAGAATGCTAAGCAATTAGGAAGTGATTATCATTTTATTCCTGTTGTCCAAGGGGAAAGGTCTGCTTCCCAGCTGAAACAAGCCTACCACTGATTGCCTAATATGGTAAACAGGATATTTTTAAATGGCTGTCAAATCATTTAATTTATTTTGTTTAAAGCGAAAAATCTGCATCCACTCAGATTCCTGGAATGTAACCCTTGTAGATGGTGAGACTCAACATGTATTTATCTGTATTGTGTTGCAGAAAAGTTAATTTATACAAAACTATCTAGAGGAGGAAAAAGAAAAATCATTCATTGATGACTCCAAAAAATTTTAACGGAGGTAGCTAAGGCCATTACAAAATGATTTGAGTCATATATTTAAGTAGCTGTTTTGAAATTATATTGGATTATGTACATGGGAAAAGGTAAACATATGATTCAATTGGGGGTTAACGGACATACTTCAAAATTCCATAACTGCTATATGTTGTCAGACAATATGATCTCTCACTGTCATTGTCCTATCTTCCATTTGGCTACACAAGTTTGTATTTGCCTTCTTTCCACCAAAACTAAGCACTTACTTAAAAAAACATGCTGCTTCAGAGATCTCTGGTCAAAAAGTATTTATATACTCCATAAATATGGAGTTCATGAAATTGTGTTTTATCTATTTTTTTCTATTCCCCCACCCCAAATAACAGGCAAGTCTCATCTTCTTTGTAATAAATGTATTGTGTTATGTGTTATAAACGTATTGTGTTGTCCATTCTAAACTAGCTAAGATAATTATTATGGTCTTAATGAAATCTTTTGTAACTAAATTATTTGTTTTCATTATCTAAGCTAAATTTAACTTAAAATTTTAAACTTCACAGCAGGACTAACCTCAGTGCTTTCCTCTAATATCAGATCTGTGGTAATTTAAGGATCTGTGCATTTTGAGACTATGGGTGCAATCCTAACAACGTCTATTCAGAGGTAAGCCCCATTATGTTCATTGGCTCTTACTCCTAGGAAAGTGTGTTTAGGATTGCAGCCTATATCCCCAAATATATTCACAGTTTTGAAAAAGATTACATATATAAAGACATCATGAACTGGAAATCATTGCAATATACATTTGAAAGAAATACCAGCATTCTGTGAGTTCTAACCAAGAAAAAAATATAAGGCACAATACAGCATAAACTGCATGTAAAAATGGTATAAATGATTAGGGGGAAATGGCTGTGGAAAGAAAATAATTGTATCAGCAGTGGTGAAATGTAAAGGTAATTATGTTCCAGGCACTCATATTCTCTTACATGACCTCTTTAAAGACATTTTTTAAAAAACAATAATAAAATCTTACTCATTTGTACTGCTATAAAACAACAGTGGCATCTAGTGGCTAGCAATGTTACATAAAATTGCCTTTTAACTGATTTCTATAGAAATTCATTACATTTCTCTAGGCTGAATGTGAATCTCTTGCAATTACTAGGATAATGCAAATAGGAAACAGTTAGGTTTTGAGAATTACAGAATGCATATCATTTCCTGGTGATCAAAGCAATACTGACTAAAGAGATCAATAGATGGAGAGAGAAGTGAAATCTCTAAAGTAAACTTAGTTAGGGATGAAGGTTGAGAACTTATTCACAGAGCTTGAGAAAGGCTTTAACCAAGTAACTTGGACAACCATTGTGCTAATGCCTTACTACCCAATCATTATGGTTTTTGGTTAATGCAATACATACCTATTTCAGATGCATCTGAGGAAGAGAATGGCATCTGTAGTACATAATAGTTCTATAAGGAAGAACTGCTGAGAAAAATCTTATTTTAATTTTTAAAATTATTTTAAATAATTTTTAAATTATTTAAAAATTTTAAATATTTTTTAAATTTTTTTAAAAGGAATATTTTAAAAGGAGGGAGTAATTGCAATAAGCTCTTGCACATATATCAGCATGACTATGGTGACTGCAGCCTTCAAAAAAAAGAAAAATCCAAACTTTAGAAATTCACACCCCTCATTTTCTCTGAATTAAGCCCAGCAGAAAGCCAACAAAAAGTTCCACCAAAGTTCCTCGAGTCTCAAAAGAAATTTGTCAAAAACTGTGTGCATTAAGTCAGTTGTTATCCAATTTTGCTACAGCACTTTGCAAAAATAAAAAATACCCATACTCAATAATACCTTTGTCACCATTAGAGATATACACTAACCAGATCTTTCAAACATCTGGAAAATGAACCCTTCATAAATAATTCTTATCCTCCACATTCCTTTAAGAACTAGAGGAATCATATTTTGCTCTTCATTATTAAGTGCAGGTTCAGCCATAAAGGAGAAAATTTATGAAATTTATGAAAAGTCAAGAAGACTTTTACTATATCACAGTATAAAAATATTTATACTTGCATCTCCATAGGCCACCAATGGGTATCCTTAGAACAGGGTGACCAGATGCCCAAACCTCAAAAGGACAAGGTCTTGGATTCCTCTCAGCCTGGCTTTTCTGGCAGAAAATGGTATGTTTGCCTACTCACAATTAAAGCCGTGATATTGGGCACTTTCACTTTCTTACAGAGCTCAATGCATATTTTTTAGGTTTTTGGCCATAGCCTTTGATAGGAAGAAGATATTTCAAAACCAATTTTTGCATTGGATTCTGCTCTTCAATACAAATCCAACAACATATGACATATTATGGTACTGCACACCATTGCATAGTTTCAAAATGAAGCCAAAACGGAAGACAATGAAGCCATTTTGGAGGACACCTGGCCAAGAGGCGAAAAAGGAGGACAAATCCAGAAATTTCCAGTCATATGATCACTCTACCTTAGACTTAATATCCATCTCTATGTATGTGTCTGACATGAGAAGGCACAATACATTCTGACATGTGTGGCAGTTGCTAACATCCACTCCCTCTTTTTGCTGATTTCGCCTGTTCCCCAGCCTGAGCCATCCTCAGGCCTCCAACTTACTGTGTGTGGCCTTCAAGGTATTACACTGGAGACAGTGGACTGCAGAATAGCAGCCCAAGTTGGATCAGAAGTAAGACCTAGATAAGATCTAGGCCTTACTTTTGGTCTAACATCTAATGGAGCAGCATTATATTAAAAAGAAGTGGCAGTAGCAACTTGAATCTGAAAGGTAACACATGCAACATCTTCTCCTCCTTAAGATCTTGCCCCTTAGACCACCATCTAAAAAGACTCATCTTGACCACACCATCCATGTGTGGAAATCCTCCCTTCATAGGGGGATTTTTGCTTATCACACCAAATGGGTCAAAACATTATGTACCATCTCAACATTATGCCACACTGTACATTAGCCATTAATTTTTTTATTTTCTTTGTAAACCACTTTGTGAACTTTTAAATTGAAAGACAGTATATAAATACTGTAGATATAGATTCTGGACTTTTCCATTTCAGAGACATTATCAAGACCTCTGATGCACACCACTGAGAGCCCAGTCCTATCCAACTTTCCAGCACGAACATAGCCTCAACACAGTCCTAAGTCCTAAATAAACATCACCTTACCTTGAGGCTTACCTTACTCTATGACTGCCCCACTGCTGCGGGGTACAGCACTTGTCCTGTTGGCACAGCTGCATCAGTGCTGGAAAGTTTGAAAGGACTGGGCCCAAATCTGACTAGGTTCATGTCCTAAAAGTATTGCAGACATTTATCATTCCAAAATTGCCAAGACAGGAACAGAGTATCACAAGTTTGGCTAGTCAACCAAGCAGACATGGCTCCCATGCCAAAGAAATGCGCCTGTGTTGTCTTTTAGCTACTGTACAAGATGATTTTGTAATGAAAATTTCTTTGGTCAAAAAACAGTGTGCAGAAGCTAACACAGAGATGTCCATTAATACTCAACAACAGCAGGAATGAAAAGCTGTTCAAGGATATAAAGTAATGTGCTTGCAATTTGTGTTTACTTTTTTCAATTGAGGCTGCTGTTCCCTGATGATGGTAATTATATTTCAACTATACTTACTGCATTAAAGATGTATCATCTTAAGCAACATGTTAATTGGCATGCGTATTTATGACTATATAATGACATCGATAGTGAACACTAAGAGCACTGTTATTAATACCAGCAGTTAAGAAGAACAGGAAAAGAAAACGTAAAATTATAACTGTCATTTGCAAATTTAATTAATGTTAAGGAACACTGACTCTGAGATAACAGAAACCTGCAATTGCAATTATTTACTTCTAGCAATGATATAAAAGATATGGATAATATTTCAACAAAATAATAATTAAAAAGTAAAAACCATTTTAACAAAGTTTTTTTCTTTAATGGATGCAGAAGTTTTGTTATCAGTGATTTCATTAGTCAGATGGCTGCATCAGTTGGTTTCACAGATAGGATTCCATTATTTAAAATATCACAGCTCAAGATTATGAAAAAATAGGTATTTATGTAGGTGACAATGTAGCATTTATGAGATGCTGAATTTCCTATAATCCAATGAAGCAATTATGAAAATTTAGTAATTTAGAATTTATCAAAATGATTTATCAAATCCAAAATTTTGATTGATGTTCACCAAGAAATGATGGTGACCAGGAATGATGACCAAGTTCTGTCCCTCTGGATTCAGCCATCTCTGCTGAATGAACTGCACAAATGCCATCTCAGGCTTGAACTGTCTCAAAACAAACTCAAAACTCCAAGGGAAAGAAGGGAACAGGATGGTACTTGGACAAGCACTCCAGGTCCCATGTGAGAAAAGTGCGGATCTGGGTCTCACATTGTGAGTAAAGCAAGACACAGTGTATGTGGATTGGAACACAAGCGTTAACATGAGACAGAGACTGGTCAAGGGCTTGAGGGGTCTACCAGGAAAGACCCAAGAAAGCTACCCATGAAGGAGGATAAAGATATAACTGGAATCCTCTCTTCTCTCAAAAACACTCTGAGGTACCAACAGACACCTGCTTAAGTCATTAAGAACACAACCCTTTCTTCCCAAGGCAGCACAAGAACCATGTGCTGGTTCCTGAGTTTTGTGAAAGTGCACTGGCCTGGTGCACTAGTGGCCTATTGGCTTAGTGAAGCCAGATGTGTGCCTCAAGGCAGTAGATTTGAGCAAATCCAGACAAACTGGCACAAGGGGTGAGAGAGAAAACAGTAGGAGGGAGGAAGAGATGGGGTTTAGGGTGAGAAGTATGGACCAAGAGCAGGATGAACTGGCCACAGCAGCATAAGATTTGAACCTGCTCAGATATGAACCTGCAAAATGGTGGGCACAGATCCAAGGAGCCAGCATATATCAACTGGCATATAACATGGGCTAGGGAGAACAAAATCATCTCATTCATTTTGCCCCAGCCTGCACCTATCTTTGCACTTGATTCAGAGAAGACTAGTCAGCTTACCTGTTCCAGCACAAGGTAGGATTATGCCCTAATATCCCTATCTATAATGCAGTGGGGATAAGGTGTGGAAAATGTGCAAAGAGAAAAATGTAGGTATTGCTTTGTTTTAATCACTAGTTGGGTGTTCAGTTATCTCATAATAGCTAATATTTTATAGCAGACAATTGAGATACACGTTAACATAAAAGAAACAGGGGTTAGGGAAGTTATATAAAACTTATTATTTTTATCCAAGTTATATAAAACTTTACAAAATTAAGATTAAAATGAGGCTGATTTATACATATTTGGGTGCAATCCTAATCTAGGCCAGCACAACTCATTGGTCTTCAGAGCAATCAGAATTGTGGGAAAGTTCAGAGTTTTTAAAATCCACTTTTTGTTCCATAGGTTTTTGTGTTTTCATTTTCTGGTTAATTGGCCATAACAATTGATGGAATATAGATACAGTGGCACCTCACATAACAAGTTTAATTCATTCTGGAAACATGCTTGTTATGTGAAGCAGATTTTCCCATAGGAAATAATGGAAACTCAGAAGATTGGTTCCACAACCCAAAAATATTCATATAAAAATATTAACTGTTTATAAAAATGATTAAAAACACTGTAATATAACACAGTACGAAACACTGTAATATACAGTAACACTGCAATAAAGAAAATACTGTACAGTACTGAACTGTACTGTACTTTTGAAAACCGTCATAGCTGGTGTGAGGGTTACACAGAGGGGTTACACAGAGGCTGCAGTCCTAAAGAGTAAGAGGGTTACAGAGAGGGGGATGACTTTGACTGCAGTCCTGGGAGTAAGACCCATTGGACACAATGGGGCTCACACCTGAGTAGACATGGTTAGGATTGTGCTCTTTCACAATCACTAATGGAGTCACTGCTATCCATTGACTCAGTGGCCTCTTTGTCTTTTTGTGCAACTTTAACATTCCCAAGCTGTTGATGGGGAGCAGCACTAGAACATTGAGAAGGCACACCTTCCAAGTTGCCACACACAGATCCCACATACAAAACTGAATTTAATGAATTGCACTAATTGGCCATAACCTTTGATAGAATATAGATATTTCAGTGCAGTTTGTTTCATTGCATAAAACTATCTTTCCAACAATATGTAATATGATGGTATTATCCTTCATAAATACCCCGTTTTTCACAATTTTAGTCACTAGTGTCAAGCTCAGCTTGTCGCCCACCTAAAGCTTGTAGCCCCCCTAGCTATGCCACTGCCTGCATTATTGTATCACAGCAGAATATGAAGAAAAGTCAGAAGCTGAAGCAGATGCAAAGTGCAAGTGTTGGCTTCCTGGCCACAGTTTGGCTAACAACTCCATCTTTTATTACATATTGATGGCTCCAGGAGTCCATTATTCCCTAGTTTCAGAGCCCAACACTTGTAGCATATGTAAGACTCATTCATATGCTGATGTATTCATTATTCCCTGACTCTCAGGAGACATTATTTCTGTAGCACATCTAATTACTACTAATGAGGGTTATGACTTAACTTGATCTTTTCATAGTGAAAACTAGCTCATTCTTGAAATAACAGAAATGCCAATCCACAATTATCTAAATCCAATAGCTATCCAAGTTTACCTGCTGATGAGTTCCTGCTCACTAGGTTTAAATGGTGCATGAGCTTAATTTCATGGACATGTATGGCTTATCTTTACCACTGAAATTGTTAGGAAGTTGTGAGAATTCTATCCTTTTCCACCCTTTTTTAGCAAAAAAAATAAAATCAAGTGAAAAGAACAAGGGAAGAGCACACACGCATGCATGCACACGCACACAAAATATAATATCCAGCAGCAAGGCTGGGTGGCTGCTTCCCAATGGCCCCATTTGAATTTGGGGCTGGGCTGAGATCAAGCCAATCTCATTCTGGGGCAAAGCATTTTGAGACTAGTTGATTGCTTCAGGGATGGTAAGAATTTTTTGCTGACACCTGGATTGGCTTGGGGATGTCAGTTTCTTCCCCTACCTCAGACTAATTTTAGGGTGTAAGGCTTTTTTCCCTTGTTAAACAGGTCAGTCTCTTGCCAAGAAGCATGTGGGTAGGGCTAGGTTAGGACATCTCAATGTCCATCCAAGGCAGCAAAGCTGCCAGTGAAGGTGACCCGTACCACTCTTGTGATGTATGACCAGGTCCAAGAGTTGGCTGGCCAGACCCATGACAAGATTTGCATGGCTTGGCAGGGTTCACCCTGTTAGCCAGACATCCAGACATGTCTTGATCCTTTTGGGAAAACTTTGAGACTGTCTTTGTGAATAGGGTGGAAAGGCGGCCTCAAGTTAAATGGTTCACTCCAGTGAGAACTCACAGGAAAAGTATCCAACTTTGTACATTTTCCCTCTTTTACACCACATGTTTGGACTTTGGGAAGGTTATATGATGTACCCTGCTGCAATTATTTAATAAAGTGGCCCTTTACTACCCAAGAACATCCAGTCTGGCATCTTCATTTTCCACAGTTCCTCATTAAACCAAGGAGGCATGTATCAGAGACTGCTTAGGAATGATCTAATCCACCACCCAAGGCATTTTCTTATTCCAGAGGTTTCTATAGTCACATTTTTAGTTAACATTTTAATAAAGGGACTGTTTCAGAAGGTCCTGAAAAGAGTGTTAAAAAAGAACAGTAACTTTATTTTTCTCTGTTAACTTTCTTAACAAAAACCATCGCTAATGACCACACTGTAATTAAAGGGGAAGTCAATATTTTCTTTTTATATGCCAGCTTTATTCACAACTCTAATGATCTAAAGGTACATAGACACAATCCACAAAGCATTGCTGCTGTGTAATTTCAGTTCATTTCCAAGGAGCTCCGACAATGAGGCATTAAATGTGGGCCATTCTTGCCTATTACTAAAAATAAAAGCAAGACCTGAATGGTTTAATTAGGTGTATGAAAGGTGCTAGCACAATGCCTCCAAAGGATATAGAAAACACTCCTTATTCTGGTTAAAATTATGGACCTAACCATGCACTCGTAAAATAATAGTAAACTGTTACAAAATCAATAGGAACTCCGTGTGCATTCTGAAGTTAAAGACTGCATCCATCCTACTGTGTTTTAATAGAAAACAGAGTTTGCCATCAGATATCAAATGCTAATCAGTTACAGAAATCTGTTAATAGTTTCCCTTCAAAGAGACACCACTGGGAAACTCTATCAAAATAAATGTGCAGATAAAAGGAAATAACAAAAGGGTTAGGCTGAGATCACTTTTTTTTACAAAGACAGTCACTTGGACTGACCTCATTTTTATTAGCATGAGTATCAAGATCATCCAAACATGCAGGTTTTTTGTTTTTTAATTTTTATTTTTTCTCCAAGGGTGTTATATTAAATCTGGGCCTGAAATGCTCATTCTCCAGCCAATAGCTAAAATCATATCCATCATACTCATTACCAGATTTTTGTGCAAATACTTTGGATATTATAAACCATTTCATATAATATACTGGTTGAGTCTTACCATTTGCTAGGATTCTGTTCCAGGAACCTACTTGGATGCAGAATTTCACATTACACAAAAGCTATTAAAAGATTAGGCAGGTGTTTTTAAGAAGCCTCCTTACTAGGATAATGCAGCAAGCAAGCAGGTAATCAATCAACCATCAATCAATCAGTTTCCCTTTCTGGAGAGAACAGCTTATTTCAGCTGGCCCCTTCCAGGTCAATATCCATTGTCAATTCTGACCAGCAGCTGCTTTCCAAGGTTTCAGATGCATATTTCCAAACTCTGTCTAGAGACATCAAAAGTCAAGCTAAGTCAGCTATGGCACCTGCATTAGAACAGGTTTAAATGATGGTTCCTGCCCCATCTCAAAAACTTGGTGGGAACCACTGGCAGTTGCCATTTCAGATCAAAGAAAGACATGTGACACTGAACAGGACAAAATAATGATCAGAAGGGGGGCCATAAAATAAATCAATTTTAAACAGCTAAAAAAAACTTCCACTCTGCCACACTACAACCTCTCTCCTGTTTACCAAATACTCCAAAAATGAATAGACAACAAAAATGCAGGGTTCATTGCAAGCCTAATCAGAATTTAAATGAATCAGTAAATGCAGTGCACCAGGCAGATGTCAAAAAGTCAGAAAAGTACTAAATTTATTTTGTTTAAAAAATGTACAGTATAATACCGTTAAGCACTGAAAAGTTAGCATCCCCTACTTCTATCCTTTGATTTACAAAAGATTGGCTAGTAAGTTACATAAGTGTCATGTCCACACGCAAACCATATTTCCTTTAAGCTCCCTCAATCATTCTTAGGTTCACAAGTGATTACAGAGATTAAGTTAAGAGTAGTTTACTACTCTACATTTTACATTTCTAAAGGTCTGCTATTGAATTTTACTTGCACAATTTCAATTTAATTTGCATACAGCAATTTTGACAGCTGCAAATTAATATGCCCTTTTATAGATTTATATTAGCACTCACAATTCAGAAAGCTCTAATCGTTAATTTTTATGGGCTCTTCTGCAACATTTAGAAGTTTAAAAGTCACCAGTAATTTGGCAAGATGATGCTTACAGCTATATATGAAATCAGTATGCAAATAAGCTGGCAGACAAAATTCATACCTGAGTGAGTTCAGAAATCCTGTTTACATTCCACTAGCAAAATATACCCATGTTGCAGGAGTAAAATACCCCAGTGTGCCATCCCATGGCTTATCAAAAGGGCTTATCTGATACTATTTTTCATGGCTTATCTGATACTATTTTTCACAAACACAATGCATGGTTCCTGGTTGTGTCAAGGCTTCCACCATCGTTTCACTGCCTAAAAAGTTGCCTACAAATAGTCCGAATGACTACAGGCCAGTGGCACTTACTTCTACCTTAATGAAGTGCTTTGAGCAGTTAGTTCGGAAATATATTATCTCCTGCCTCCCTGATTCCTTTGATGGGTTTCAGTTTGCTTATAAAGAAAATAGATCACCTGAGGATGCAATTAACACAGTGCTTCATATGACTTTATCCCATTTGGAAACACAAGGGAATTATGTAAGAATGTTGTTCGTGGACTTTAGCTCTGCTTTCAATACTATTATACCCCATAGATTAATAGCTAAACTAAAAGATTTAGACTTTCAAGATTCTATCCGTTTATGGATACTGGATGTTTTAACAAACCTTCCACAAAGGGTGAAACTAAATGATTATATCTCCACTGTCAAGATACTCAGCATTGGCACTCCACAAGGTTGTGTCTTCAGCCCACTATTGTTTTCTATTTATTCATCTGATTGCACCAATAACCATACCAATAATAGGATTATTAAATTTGCAGATGACACTACGCTAGTAGGACTTATTTCTGGGGATGATGATCTGCGTATCAGGATGAGGTATTACAGCTATCCCGTTGGTGCAAAAAAATAATCTCCTGTTTAATATTCAAAAAACTAAGGAGTTTATAGTGGACTTCAGCAAAAAAAAAGAGCAGATATCCAGCCTCTGTATATAGATGGATGTTGTGTGGAACAGGTGGTTGAATGTAAGTTTCTCAGGACCATCATAGCAAATGACCTGACTTGGAGTGCGAACACCGCTGCTTTAATCAAGGAGGCACAAAACAGTTGTATTTTCTAAGGATTCTCAGAAAACAACAACTGGCTGAGAGTTTACTGACTACCTTCTATCAGAGTTCAATTGAGAGCGTATTAACCTACTGTCTCTCTGTATATGTTTACAAGCGCGCAGTGGCAGAGAAAAAGGCGATTCAGAGGGTGATTAAGACGGCCCAAAATATCATTGGCTGCTCACTCCCCTCCTTGGAAGAACTGTATAGGAACAGATGTGAGAGGAAGACATCTAATATATTGAACGATTCCTCTCATCCGGGACATCAGCTCTTTGAACTATTACCAACAAGAAGAAGAGTCAGGGTATTGAGAGCAAGGACGAGCAGATTCAAGAACAGTTTTTACCCAAGTGCAGTACTGAGTTTAAATGTGGGGTCGTAAGTTTTTGCGAAATTTAATTGCTGGGAGCAATGGGGTATTTACTTTTGTATGGGGATGTTGTATGGTTAGTGTGTTTGTCTAGTTTTACCTTGGGGAAGAGCACCCCATTTCTTATTTTATCTAAACTAACTATTTGGTAAATCTAAAGACAGATGAAAGGGTGTAGTAACAATTTCTATTTCTTACTGAAAGCCGCAACATCCCAAAAGTTATTTGCTCTTCAAACAAAAAATATCCTTTGCTGTTTAAACCAAAAATATGAATTTAGAGCCCAATCTTAACCATGTCTACTCAAATGTAAGCCCCACTGTGGTCAATGAGGCTTACTCCCTGGAAAGTGTCTATAGGATTGCAGCCTTACTTTGAAGAGAAAAAAGCTTTACACAAGCACAGCATAAATAGGTACAGGAGTGGCAAAGTATTACAGACTCTTCCATAATCAGGAAAAACATGAAGTATTTAAACTTCACAGCTCATACATCACCACAAAGGTATCTGTCTCTCTGGGGAGTAATACCACATAATCTGCTGATAAGCAGATGCAATCCAACACACCTTAGCACACAAGCTCTATTGTGGAATCAACTGCACTGACTTCCAAGTAAATGTGTTTAGGATCACATTTGTAGCTTTATCCTCTGAGGATAAAGATACAAATGACTTCAGGCAAATGAAGGATTAAAGGATTTCCCCGCTTTCTCTTGCCAGTGAATTTCGCACATAAAGAAAAGCCTTATTTGTGTAATCTAATCACTTAGCTAAATAAGTTGCTCTCTATCTCAGAATATTGATATATTAACCAGCATGATTTAGACTGCTCTGGTTTTAAATATATTTAACAGGGAGTTAGGTCAATGAACATATTGAGCTGACTGAAATAATAGATATCTGGTGCTGAACATGTATAAAGCAACAGGAAATCAATTTACCAAGCCACGAACACCAAATTTTGTACGGTATTACAAAAATGGTCTGAAGCAATGAAAGTAAAACCAGTAAAATGGCTTCAGCTATATAATTAAATATTGGCCAAGAATGGACAACAAAAATATCAAGAGATAACATTTTCTATAACTTTTTTTAAAAAATTGGTAACTATATGAATGAGGAAAAGTATTTTTTTCCCTACCATGCATTCTAATGTGAAGCTGGAGGTCAGAATGAAAAACCCAATCCTACCCGACCTTCCAGCACCAACATAGCCACAATGCAGCCACTGCTATGGGAACAATATTCCCTTACCTTTATGGAGCTCTGTGACTCCCTTCCCCCCACATGCCCTCCAGGATTCAGCCCACATGCCATTGTATGGTTGCATCTCCACTGGAACGTTGGATTGGAATGGGGCCTTAGTGTATTTACAATGCTTATCTTTATTCACTCTTCAATAAATTAGCTTCATGAGACTAGCAATCAGTTGTATTCTCCTTCAGCCCACTCAGCAATAATAGTTTCTTGATCTCATTGTCCATTCATCGCCGATTTCACAGAACAAGGACAGCATGGAAGAGTCACACAGAAATAACTCATTCTACAGTGGTCAATAGTTAGACAATTAATTCTGCTCCTCAAGCCATACAACAAGGGATTGGAAACCTTCAAAAAGTTCTCTTCTATAGATGCAAATTGGGTTGCAATCCTAAGTACACTTTCCTGGGAGTAAGATCCATTGAATACAATAGGGCTAACTTCAGAGTAGACATGTATAGAATTGCGCCCTTATTGTCTTTTTGGAAAACATTAATAAAAGTGGGAAAATCCTATTTCCATGTAATGTGTGTTTTGTGTAAGTTACATGTAAGTAACCTCTGGAATTTACTAGAGCAGCAGTTCCCAACTTTTTAGCACTGCAAACATCTTATCCTCCACTGTGGATCTCAATACAATGCCTAATGTTGTGCCTCAAGGCATTTTTGGAAGTCTCCGGAGTCCATTTCTGGATCACACTAGGCCCCTGACCTCCAAGAGTACCTGAATACCTTCAAAAGCAACCCAGCAGGAAATTGGAAATGGCTGTACACAAAATTCAAGTCACTTCCGGTCACTCCCTCTGGGTATTTTGAGACACATGAAAGCAAATGAAGTGGATCATGGATTTTCATTATTGGAAATGATGTTTTAGGGTTCCCATGTGTGAAACTGAGCATCGTGTTGAAACTCACCACACATCAGGCTATGACTCACCAGTGGATCACAACCCACTGTTTAGAAAATGGTGTACTGGAGCACTTCAGTTTAAAATCATTCACATGATATGCATGGGAATACAGAATCTAAATGATATCACTTTTATAAGAGATGTATGTGCTGTCATGTGCAATGTACATATTAACTGGTAATAAAAATTAACTATGACAAAGAAAATGCATACAGGGCTAAATTTCAAAAAGCAGTTCTGGGATGTGTATGTGTGTGCATGTGCATCTATGTTCATGTGTGTGTGCATAGCTATTCTTTTTTAAATGAATGTTCTCCCCACTTTGGTGCTGTGGCGCCTCACGTAAAGAACACCTCACGTAAAGTATGTTTCACGTAACAAACAAAAATTTATATAGGATTCTGCTTCATGTAAAGAAAGTGCATCACGTAAAGAATGCTTTCGTTGGCAGTTGGGGCAGATGCGCCAGCCAGCAGCCTGTTTAAAAAGCTTCAGGGTTGCCTAGCGCACCTGCCCATAGCAAAAGCAACACTTCTGTGCTGTTCCTCCTGTGGCCAGGCATCTGCTGGGCAGAGGGAGAGAAGAGAAGTGGAGAAGTGGGAAGCAGCTCAGGGTAGCCAGAAGGGAGCAGGGGAGAGAGAGGCTCAGGATGGAGAGAAGGAGAAAGTGGGGAGACACTCTGAAGGTGTCTTGGATTTCAAACTCCTAACCATGTCTCCTCAGAAGTAAGTCCCATTGTATTAAATGGGTCTTACTCCCAGGAAAGTGTCTTTAGGACTGCAGCCTAAGTAGACTTCATAGGATCATGCACATTGAATGCATGTTTTGAATTCAATCCCAGTGTTCTGTCATCATTTTTACATCTAGTTAATATTTTTATATGAATATTTTGGGGGTTGTGAAACCAATCGTCTGAGTTTCCATTATTTCCTATGGGAAAATCTGCTTCACATAAAGAATGTTTCACGTAAAGAACATGCCTCCGGAACAAATTAAATTTGTTACGTGAGGTGCCACTGTACTTTGTTTTGAGAAGTTATTGGCCAATCTCCCTAAAGAATCTCCCCAAGCACTATTTTTTTTAAAGTTTGAATAAAAATGCTTTAAAAGTTCAGTTACTACTACTGACATATAACAATAACAGCCCTTGACTCCAAATCCTTGTAGAAAATCTCTCAGGGCCAAATAGAGCAGGTTGAAGCTTTAAAACCAGGTACATTTGAGGTTATGCATCTTCCATTAATCAAATATACAGCATTTGATTTCAGCAAGGTAGACAATTCTACTCCTTGTTTTGATTTATACCTTTCAAATCACAGGCAGTTTTATTTATGCCTCTCAACTGTAGATTTCTGTGGTTAGCTTAAATCAGCCTTCTGTCAAGGCTCATAATATTGCACTAGATTTTCTACTGCATAAGAAATCATTGAGGAAAAACCAATAACAGTACAGAAAATAAAAGTATACATAACTGGATTATGATGAGTCAAAAACTGGAAGAGAAAAAATCGGTTATAATGTTGCTGAAGCTATCTTTGACAAAGCAGAATAAACACCTCTTCTTGGCATTTTCCTATGGCTCAAGCCCAATGGGGCTTTGTGTTAAAGAATGTATTGCTAACACAAAAATCAGAATAGCAGCAGCACAGAGTGTCTTGGTGACACCCAAGATCGAAGCATTGGCATCAGCTTGACTTGATCCTCACCAGGCGCTCCAGCCTTCCCAGCATTAAGATCACACGTAGCTATCAGAGTGCTGATTGCGATACTGACCACTCCTTGGTGTGCAGCAGAGTAAAATTACAAGCAAAGAGGCTGCATCACTCAAAGAAGGAAGGAAGACCACAAATCAATATCAGCAAGACCCGCAGTCTGGAAAAAGTGAAGGAATTTGACCAAGCACTTGAGGAAATTCTCTCGGGCCTGGCCGAGGCAAATGCTTCTGAACGATGGGAACATTTCAAGAATGCTGTTTATACTACCGCCTTGTCAGTTTTTGGTAAGCAGGTTAGAAAGACAGCAGATTGGTTTGAAGCTCACTAAGAGGAGCTGACGCCAGCCCTTGAGGAAAAGAGGAGAGCTCTAACTGCATATAAAGCCTGTTCTAGTGAGCGCAACCTTCAAGCCCTGCGAGCCGCCCGTAGCAAAGTCCTACAGATTGCCAGGAGATGTGCTAACAATTATTGGCTGCAGCTTTGCTCTCAGATCCAGGTAGCAGCTGACACAGGCAACATCAAGGGGAGGTATGATGGCATCAAGCAGGCCTTAGATCCAACAGTGAGGAAATCTGCTCCGCTTAAGTCTGCTACAGGTGAGGTCATCGAGGACCGAGCACAGCAGATGGCATGCTGGGTGCAGCACTACTCTGAGCTATACTCCAGAGAAAATGCAGTAACTGAAGAAGCATTAAACAACATTGAGTGCCTGCCTGTCTTGGAGGAGCTCGACAGTGAACCAACTTTAGAAGAACTAAACAAAGCCCTGGATTCCCTTGCTTCTGGCAAGGCACCCGGGAAAGATAACATCCCTGCTGAAGTTCTGAGGTGCTGTAGAGGGACCATTTCCACTGAACTGTACAAGATATTCTGCCTTTGTTGGAGGGAAGGTGGAGTACCACAGGACATGAAGGATGCTAATATCGTCACACTGTACAAGAACAAAGGCGACAGGGGTGACTGTAACAACTACCGTGGCATCTCTCAGTGTTGTAGGGAAGCTGCTTGCCCGAGTCATACTGAAGAGGCTTCAGGTGCTTGCAGAGAGAATCTATCCTGAATCACAGTGTGGATTTCGAGCCAACAGGTCCACCACTGATATGGTATTTTCCCTTCGACAGTTGCAAGAGAAATGTAGGGAACAAAGACAGCCACTCTTTGTAGCCTTCATACAAAGAAGGCTTTTTTTTTTTTTTTACAAATTTTTGTGTTACAAAGGCTTTTGACTTGGTTAGTAGGGATGGCCTTTTTAAAATCCTCCCCAAGATTGGATGCCCACCTAAGCTCCTCAACATCATCAGGTCTTTTCACAAGGACATGAAGGGCACTTTTTGATGACTTAACATCAGACTCCTTTCACATCCGAAGTGGAGTGAAGCAGGGCTGTGTCCTTGCACCAACTGTATTTGGGATCTTTTTTGAAGTCATGCTGAAGCATGCTTTTGGAAATGCAACAGAGGGAATCTATCTCCGGACCAGATCAGACGGAAAACTCTACAATCCTTCCAGACTAAGAGCAAAGTCCACAGTCCAGTTGAAATGCTTGCGGGAGTTCCTCTTCGCCGATGACGCTGCTGTTACTGCTCACTCTACTGAAGACCTTCAACAAATTATGGACCGTTTTAGCAAAGCCTGCCAAGACTTTGGACTAACAATCAGCCTGAAGAAAACACAAGTCATGGGTCAGGGTGTGGATCCACCTCCCTGTATCACAATCTCTGAACATGAACTGGAGGTTGTCCATGACTTTGTGTACCTTGGCTCAACTATCTCTGACACTCTCTCCTTGGACTCTGAGCTGAATAAACGTATTGGTAAAGCGGCTACCATGTTCTCCAGGCTTACAAAGAGAGTATAGCTTAATAAGAAGCTGACAGAACATAAAAAGATCCAGGTCTATAGAGCTATAAGGATGCCAATGAATGATGATGATATAGTGACATTTAAATTGGCAACACTCAGCTAAAACCACAGCAACAACTACTACTAATATTTATACAGTATACTGCTTTTCAACAGTAACAAAATGTTTTTGGAGTAGTATACATAGCAAAAGATGTCTCAAAAAGACAATGTAAGGTGACACAAGGCACAGCCACTGGGAGGGACACTGTACTGGAATGAATAGGGACAGCTGGTCTTTCCTTAAATACAAGAGAGCCACCACTTTAAAATGGGCCTCTGTGCCCTGTTAACAAAGAGAATTATGCAATATCGTACCATTGAAAGAGTTTCAAATTGTGCCTCTTGTCTCCAACTCGGTGATTTTCAACCCAGTGTACTGTGGCACACTGGTGTGCCGCGGATGATCTGCGGGTGTGCAGTGGCTCATTGAGGACAAGTAGGAATTTGCACCCCTTCCCCGCAGCACAGTGTACCTTGTCAACAGTCCAAAAGCCAATGATGTGCCTTTCCAGTTTTTAGTGCCCTGTCAGTGTGCCATGAGATGAAAAAAGACTGAAAATTGCTGTTTTAATAAACTCATGAAGCACTCACCATTCATCTACACTGCTTCTCCTCCCTGTTCCCTTGATTATAAAAAGTATGGAAGTGGCAGTGTGGATGAAACCATGGTGCACTAAAGCAGCTCTCTTCTTCATTCTTCCATCCTGTCATCATCTTTTTACGAAACAAGGAATAGGAATTAGCAAGTCTTCAGCTGGTCCAACCTACCGCTGCAGAAAGTGAGCTGCTATTTTGGCTATAGGGATGTTGAGGTTATCCATGCTTTCTGGTTTGCTTTTTGGGTTAAAACACACACACACACACACGGTAGCTTTTCCTCAAATTAGACTGAATCTTTAGCTTAACCAGTGTGGCTATGGCTGCAATCCTAAGTACACTTTCCTGGGAATAAGATCAAATGAACACAATGGGGCTTACTTCTGAGTAGACGTGGATAATAAAAAGCACTAGATGCTGTTTCAGGACCTCCAATCAGAGCACGATACCATTGTCTTTCGAGACTGAAGGATGCCAATGAAACCCAATGGGGCCAAACAACCATGAATCGTGTTCCACTGGTGCTGACCACCATAAAGCAGCACCGGCCATAAAAGACAGTCCAGAAGAACCACTAGGAAGGCTCCAAAGCAGCTAGAAGTAGCTGTTGGTGGAGGTAAGTCACAAGGGAGGTAGGATGAAGTGGACAAAGGCTGAAAAGGGCAACAACTGGGGTAGGAATGGGTGGATCAGGTCCAGAAAAGGGGAAGGTGTGGAGGCAGCAGTGGCTACCAAACCCTAATTCCTCTCCCAGACCTTCTTTTTGGTGCTGTTCCAACAAGACGGAGCAGGGAGGAGAACAGAGGAGACCAGAATTAAGAAGGTATTTCATGCCCCCCTCACAGCTCCTCAGAGATAGGCCACCTTTGAAAGTCAAAGGCACTCCTTCCTTAGCTTTGGCATGTTTCAGGTGCTCCTTTTTGTATTTCCTTTTCTGAACCTCAGACGATGCCCAGTTTATTACAAAAAAACCCTGCTCATTTAAATGTATGTCATTCTATCTGTTTGGGTTAAGTCACCCACTGGAGTACTATATGACTCTGATTTATAAGGGAGGCTAGCTAATAATTTCTTTTAGTTTTTGTATTGGTGGTGCTATACTAGGTGACTTTTTTAGTTACTTTATGTTTTAACTGTATTTTTAGAGATACATGAGCAACAACAATTTGAGTAGAATCATGCATTTTAAAAAATTGTTACTTGCCAAAATTCTAGTAAAACAAACAAAAATACAACCAAAGTCTGATGAACAGCTTATGGAGGTACTCCAGCCTTTTCTTCTTTCTCTTTTAGGCATTCTGATTCCAATGTGAGATAATTGAAAGACCCCTCTGTTTCTGACCCTTTCCATTTAAAAACACTCTCACAGGCTGGTCATTATTTTATATAGAGCAGGTGGTACTAAGAAAAAGTATGCATTAAAGATTGGTTGATGGACCCAAGATTAACAATTGATTAGCTTTAATGGACCATGGCAATAATAAACAAGGACCTGTTCGGAGATTACCCTGTCCCATGAATGTTGCTGACACAAATGGCTTTTAACTTAAAAGTGCTTATATCATCAGCATCTCAGCACACCAAAGGGCTAATGAAAATGGGAAGAGTATGAGAGTGAAGACGCATCTTTATAATATGTCTTCTATAAAAGATGCCTCTGATTTCTTTTTTTGTAATAAACTGGGCATCTTCTGAGGTTCAGGAAAGGAAATACAAAAAGGAGTTCCTGAAACATGCAAACGCTAAGGAAGGAGTGTCTTTGACTTTCAATATTAATAATGGTGAAACATTAAAAAGGAACTTCTAATATTTAATTTTAGCCATATTTTAATTATATTACAGAAAAACACTGTGAAGTGCCTTAAAGCCTACTCTTTGTGTTTGCTATATTGTTTTTAATTTTAAAAATGTACACATAGATTTAGGGTGCACTACCAAGCGTCTCTATTCAGAATTAAGTGTAATTCTGTTCTATGGGACTTATAATTTCTATCAGGAAATTGTGTTTAGGATTGCAGTCTTAGGCTGCAATCCTAAAGACACTTTCCTGGGAGTAAGACACATTAACAAAATGGGGCTTACTTTTGAATAGACATGGTTAGGATTGTGCTTTTAGGCTCCAATCCTAACCTCCACTTAGACCAACTAAGCCCTGCATAAGTCCTGCACTGACCTGGGGGGGTGTCACAAAGATTCAGCAACACACTTCTGTCCCACTCCTGGGGAGTTAGGCTAATGCACAAGCATACACCAACTTTCCTACACTATTACAGAAAGACAGGCCAGGTGAGTTAGACTGGCTTAAATTTCTTGGGATTTCATGTTTATTTATTTAAAGTATCAATGTCCAAACTTTCCACCTCAAATATTCAAGACACCAGACATTATAAAGACATAAAAAAGAAATTAAAACACATATTCAAAAGTGACCAATAACATAGGTACACCCTTCAAAAACAATTAACTCATGTAAGCCCATCTGTACCCAGCTTCACCCCCTTTGAGGTTAGACTGACTCCATTTGATGTAAATGTGTAAACATAACAGGCGTAACTAAGTTTCCACTAAAAAATCTCTGAGTGAACAGAACAAAAACTTTGGTCACACAAAAGCAATACAGTACTATGAACAAACACCACTGATTAAAATGTAGTAACATGTTAGTGTAGACGTGTGCACCTTAAAAAACGTATCCCACACTGCAGTTGGTGAAACAAGTCTAAACATCAGAGAGAGAGAGAGATGTTTAAATATTTGTTTTTCTTCCTACCTGTAAATCAGCATCAAATTCATGTTTTAGGTGGGCATCTTCTGCAGCTTCAACAAGGCGCTAAAAAGAGAAAAAGAAATAATGTATCTGCCAACGGCCATTTATCAGATATTGGCAAAGGTGAAGAATACAGAAAACTCTCTCCAGATGTTGTATCACAGATTATATCTTAAATTAATGAGTTTCAAAAGTAAACTGGATCATGCCTAAGCTGTTTTTCCAGCTAGATATTCCAGCAGCCACTATTCCTCCAATGGTTGTTGTTGGGGCAGATGTGATCAGCCTGGCTCTTCCTACTTGCCAGATCATCAGCAAGTTGTTCTGACTAACAGCAAATTTGTGATGCCATTCTACAAATCAATGGTGAGGCCACATTTGGAGTACTGTGTCCAGTTCTGGTCACCATATCCCAAAAAAGATAATGTGAAAATGGAGAAGGTTCTAAGGAGAGCAACTGAACTGACTGAGTGAAAATTGAGAAGGTTCAAAGGAGAGCAAATAAAATGATTGATGACTTGGGACACCTTCCCTATGAGGAAAGGCTACAGTGTTTGGGGCTCTTCAGTCTAGAAAAGAGGGCTTGAGGAGGAGCATGACTGAGACTGAATGGGTCTTCGGCCTGATCCAGTGGAGGCTCTCCTTATGTTCTTCACCTACACATTTTGTGCCTTGATTGCCAGGGTCCAGTGAGTTTTTGGGTGGTCTGGGCAGATATCAATCTTGACTTTTCCAACTTGCCAGACTTTTAAAAAACCTTGACTTTTAACTTTCCAGCCAGCAGAATTTTGGTCTTACCCAAGACACAATAAAGCCAGCAGTGGATTCACTGAAAGGTAATGCTAGCAAGGAATATGCAGGAGGTTCAGAAAATGACATCTGATTGTTTCAGAGCATTCATCTATAGCAGAAACACTGCATAATTATTGGTAACAGTGTTCTGTGTGCTTGGCATTTAGTCATGCTGGCCACACAACCTCAGAAGAGTCTTTGGACAACGCCAGCTGTTTGGCTTAGAAATGGGGATGAGCACCACATTCTACAGAGTTGAGGAATACAGTCAGTCACAGCTAGCAAGGCAACCTGGGAGGACACCTTTACTTACATAAATGAATATATTGGAGACAGAACATATAAATTCAAATAAGTTCATAAAAACTTTCTAATACAGAGAGAGGAGATTGATCTAGACCAAGGGTCTCCAAAGCCAGCATGGGAGCCATATATGGCCCTGGGAGCCAAAGGTAAGCCCCCCTCTGGCCTACATCCAAACTCTAGTTTCTTAGGAGCATCCTTAAAAGAGTCTCCCTTAAGATTATCCTGAAAGTTCTCTGGGAGACTATAGCAGAAGACGTGGCCAAGAAATGCCTTAATAAAATTAAATAAATAAATACTTGTCAAACAAGCAAGAAAACATTCTAATAAACTATAGCAGAAGACAGAATTAAAATTTGTTTACCCTCATGTAAAGAAACAGTGGTTGGGAAAGAAAAAGAATCCCCCCAAAATGGATTATATATACAGCATCAACTTAAATCACATCTCTGTAAGATACTCAGTAAGAAGTACGTAAGATACTTCTGCACATTCATTTCAGACCTTAGGCTAGAGCAGTGATTTTCAGCCTTTTCCATCTCATGGAGCACGTAACCCTTAGAATACCAACCGGGTCCATTAGACCCGGTATGCAAATGTATGCAAATTAGGCTATTTTTAGATGGTATTCTACAAGACACTGAAATTGTCAAGGCACACCATCAGTTGTCTTTACCATTGACAAAGCACACCCAACTGTTCAAATCCCCCAATTTTCCTATAAATGAATGTCAATCTCCAAATTCCTGCAGCGCATTTGACGACTATCCGCGGCTCACCAGGGTACCACAGCACACTGGCTGAAAATCACTGTGCTAGAGTTTTGGTATTTCAAAAGAATTACATTTGATCAACAGTGATCAACAGCGCAATCCTATGCAGTCTTTTCAGAAATAAACCCCAATGAATTTAAGGGACTTACTCCAGCTAAATATATATAAGATTGAAACCAAGGTGAACTATGGCCTACAACTGCTTATACCAGAATATATCTGCTACTCTTTAAAGTGCCACAGGCTATTTTGTTGTTTTTATACAGCTCTGGAAGTTTTATTCTTTTGAAATGATTCGATAAGCAAGTCACCTTAACTTTAATGTTTTTTTAAAAAAACACTGAACAGATCATTTTGAGAGACAAGCTTTTACACATTTTAGATTGAACAAAATGAAACAAACCAAGATAAATTTTCAAGTGGCATAAACCTTAACGCTATAATATTTCATATTGAAAGGCTAATTACATGCCAAGAAAAACAAGAATTTATGTACCACTCTAAACTTGTTTCAGAAAATAGCATTATATCAGACAGTCATAAGAAGCACTTCCATAAAATCCAGTCACTAGAGTATAAAGGAAGAACAAAGTAGAAAAATCATTGTTTCCCACTCTTATAAGACCTACTTCTCATATAGCAATGTAGAAATATCAGAATAATATCAGCTATATTTTAAGGAAAAATATTTATGATCAGTAGCAAGGTGACCTTTCCGTAATAAGTATTCTTCATCCATAAAATCTGCCATATCAGACTATGTATGATCCTGATACATTTACAGCACAATGCTAAATGATTAAGCAGGCCAGATGGCCTGAGCTGCATTCAGCACCTTATCGGGGCTGAAGGAGAAAACATTTCCCTTACCCCCGGATAGGGCTACAGTAGCCTCAGTAGGTCTACACCTTCAGAGGTGGTGCAGAGTTGAGCACACACGAGCTACCAAAGGCTGCTCTGCACCACTCAAGTACCAGGGCTGCAATCCAGCATATCACTGGGTCCCAGCCTGCCTCCTACTTCCCACCTGTCCACTCGCAGGATCACTCTCCCTTGTCCCATAATGTCAACCTCAACCCTGCCTTCCTCTCACCCCTCCCAGACTTCTGTATTGGCTGAGCTCAAGCAGGACAGAGGTAATTTCTGGTGCTGACATGGATGCTAGATGCAGCCTCCATAAGCTGGCACACCTCTATATGCCAGTACAACATTATTTTAGGAAGGCAGAAATGTGCTTCATGCATGTTTGTGACCTTACCAGGCTGGACTGCACAGTTGGTTAACAAACTATCAATTTCATACTACGAGGAGTATGTTGTGCAATAATTATTCTGTGAATAGGACAGGAACATATCATTTCCTATAACTGCATCCAGATAACCATTAAAATTAATTTTTTATACAATAATCTTGGGAATGAAAAAATAAAGTACTGTATTTGCTGGCTCATAAGACGCACTTTTTTTTACTCCCCAAAGGGTGGGAAAATGTCTGTGCGTCTTATAGAGTGATGGGGCCAATCCTGGTGCACAGTACCCCATCATGTCATATGTCATTGGATTCATATTGAAGAGCAAAATCCAATGCAAAAAGCAGTTTTGAGATATCTCCTTCCTATCAAAAGTTATGGACAAAAAGCAAAACAAACCAAAAATATAAAAACAAAAAATACATTTTTTGGCAATTTTTTTAAGTGGGTAGGAATTTTGCCCTGGGGGTAGGAATTTTGGCCTTGGGGTTCAGGAATTTTGGGTTTGGAATTTTGGGTCACCCTGGCACAGTTGTAATCCTAAGCAGTCTTCCCTGGCTTGGAGACTTGCTCCAAAGTAGATATGCACAAGACCTGGTTCCTACTTCTGCATGCCTCTGCATCCCTTCCTGGATTGGAGATTTGCTCCAAAGTAGACATGCACTAGATCCCCTCTCCTTTCCCTACCTACCTGCATCCCCCACCCCTAAAGAACCCCCCTCCCGAACTTACCTGCCTTCCTGGACCATTTGCAGTGAGATTTGTGCAAAATGTTGGTGTCTGATCATTTGCAATGAGATTTTTGCAAAAGTCACAAATCACTGACACTAGAGTTGAGGAGTTTTTGGGGTTTCCAGAAAATTAGAAGAGTGCTTGAACCTTAAAGTCTTTCCTCATTTGTTAATGACAGGGGATAATTGTTCTTAATACCACTGTTGACTTTACATGGTTGAAATATTATTCTGCTATATTTTATTAAATATATTAGTACACCAATTGGTTCAGATTTTTTTCTTGTTTTGCTCCTCTAAACTTTGGTGCGTCTTATGGTCTGGTGTGTGTAATAAGTCGGGAAATACGGTATTTTGTTCATTGTAGCTATTTTTCTTTGCTGGTTTCACTTCCAAAGGATTACACTGTACTCTTGGGAGAATTCAAGAGTAGATTACTAAAGTTTAAAAAAAATTACCAAGATTTGTTTTTATTATTACCTCATTGGTGGGTTAATTTCAAAGGTGAAGAAGAGATTTTGGTTCAAGAAAGCTTTGGATATTTGCAGGTGCTCTGTAAAAGGTTAGTTTTTTTTAGAAAGTGCTAAGATTTATTTGTGTTGAGTAGTCTAGGTAATATTCTGACATATACGGGTAAATATGCTAAAAGTTCATCTGAGTCTCACAGGTCTTTATTGTTTTTCCGTTGTTCATTACCAAAGGTGGGAAAGGCAATAGAACAAAAGGTCCATCATGACCCCTGCATTTTACCAAATTCAAGGAGAGTGAATGAATTTCCCTCCTCCTTTTAGTATGGTTTATACAGATTGGCTGTGCTTTGTGTTCTTCCCTTTCGTCTGATGATTCACATCAGTGTATCTTCTCTTCTTAATTTATTTATATGTTTTTTTTCCATGTCTAAATAAGCCAAGAACACTAGGGATCTGATGTGTGAAACAATATACAGTATAAGCATGTATAGCTCATACATGATCATGCCTTTCTTTTTTCAACACGGATTTCATTCAAGCCCATGACTGTGTTAGAACTATAATGATAGTCTCAATGGAGATATTATGATGCACATCAGGCATATTCAACCTATAAAATTAGATTATTAAACTGGGTGGCCTTAGGGCAGTGGTTCACCCTCAGCCTCACCTACTTCACAGAGTAGTTTGACAGCAAAAGGATAAAACCTTTGTAAGCCACCTTAGCACTGGAAAGGTGGAATATAAATTAGTAGTAGTAGTAGTAGTAGTAGTAGTAGTAGTAGTAGTAGTAGTAGTACATAAATGAGATATATACAATGTGGATACTGGAATGTGCACAGGAATGCTGGCTATTTATATGCACTGTTCTGTTTTTGATGCATAGGTTGTTGAGCCAGTTTTATGCAGGGAAAATGTTGAGGGGTATTAACATGAATCAAAGATTGTCTTTCATTCAAGCACTCTTTCTCCTCTTGAGGATCATAAATCACAGCATGAAATCACCTGAGGTTCACTCTTGAGGTTCTTAAAACACAGCATGCAATCATCTGAGCTAGAGAAAAGTTAGGAAGAATGCTTCAAAGCCTTTAATTATATGTGCCATACCCAGTGCAGGTAAGAGGTTATGATAATAAAGCATATATAAACACACATATCCAAACATTTACTGTACATTGACAGGGAAACCCTCCACCTGGGCAGCAGTGTTAGACTTTGAGGTATCTCTTCCCTGAGTTTTTCAGAAAATTAGAATCTGGATCAGAATCTGCAGAAATTGGAATTTACTTCAAAATAACACACATAGGCCACAGAACCAGAACCTAAAAGTAGGGCACAAAATTAAACTAATTAAAATTAATGTTCTTGCAATTAAATGCTACTTAGATCCTGAGAAATCCATTTAAAAAGATTATACAATGTTATGACAGTTAGAATGGGAGGCTCTGAAAGGACAACAAATGATAAAGGCCTTTTTATATGCTGTAATCGTACTGTGCAGTATTATACTCACTTAGGGCGCAATCCAGAGTAACTACGGGGAGTTCTTGATCCGGTGTAAGAACAATTTGCTCTGGATTGCAATATTAATTTCCCATAGGTTTTCATTAGGTGGTGCAGTAACTACGGGTGCACGTAATGCCTCTTATGTGCTCCCGTAATTACTCTGGATTGTAGGGTTATATGCATAAGGTCTTAAATGCAACATCTGCAAATGCTTAAACAATAAAGTTATTATATTTAAAGTATTGATATATTACACAATTATTTTACTATCCCATGTACCAACTTTCTTTCCTGAACTGTTTAATGCAACATTCTTGACAATGCACCAGAAAGAAAAACAGTAAGAAAAATAATGGCTATACTGTAGTTTAAAAGACACTAGGGGGCAATAAGTGCTGTTCAATTGTTCTAAATATTTAAAATCACAGTCCCTACTGAACTTAAATCTGATATGGAGCTGGACCACTTTGTATTGTGGTTGTGACACATATTTGCTTAAACAACAGGTGATGCCTTGTGGTAAATGGTAAACATGGTCTGGTAAACATTTATGGAGCACATGGCATATTAAAAAGATAAATTCAGTCTGCAATCTCTAGTGATTCCCAAAATTTTAGAACTAGGACCCACTTTTTAGAATGATATTCTGTTGGGACCAACCCATGTTCACCAGCCTTTAAAAAAGAACTGAAAAAGAAATATGTTATATGTAACCAGAAAAAGACCCACCAACAATTATCTCCCTATATTTACACATGCTTGAAAACTGAAGGAGCTCAGCTCCTTGTAGGGAAAATCACAGCTATCTTGTACACTGCAGAAACACAGCTCATTGAAGGCCAATTAGCAGCTACAGTACAGTGGTGCCTCACTTAAAGGGCTTAATTCGTTCCGGAGGCATGCTCTTTAAGCAAAACGCTCTTTAAATGAAGCAGATTTTCCCATAGGAAACAATGGAAACTCAGATGATTGGTTCCACAACCCCCAAAATATTCATATAAAAATATTAACTGGATGCAAAAATGATGATAAAACACTGGAATTGAATTCAAAACACTATAATATAATACAGACCACAATTACTGTAATAAGACACTGTAATATTCTGTACAGTAAAAAAGAAAAGAAAAACCTTTATGGGCAAGGATGACTGATTTTCACTAAGAGTCACTGGTGTCTTTCTGAGCAACTTTCACAAGGAACCTTTCTCTGTGTGTGAGATCTACCTATGCAAACTAGATAGGCAGTCTGCAACAGCAAAGGGGCCAGATCCTATGCTGTTTACTCAGAATCAAGCCCCATTAAATCCACTGGGGCTTACTCACAGGAAAGTGTGTAGGCTGCATTTTGCATGCACAGCACCATCAGAAGGGCAAGATTCTATGCTATCTACTCAGAATCAAGCCCCATTGAATAGGCTGGGGCTTACTTACAGGAAAGGAAAAGTGCAGGCGGGGAAGGTGGTGGAGGGGCAGAGGGGTGGTTGTAATGGGTCCAGGCAGGGGGGCTTCCTTGGGGGCAAGGGGTCTGTTTGAGGGGGCTGCAGAGGGGGTGCAGGAGAGTATTCCCTCCTACCTTATGGAGGCTGCATAGACTGGGCTGATCAAGTTTTCTGGCTGCAGGAGAATAGCAGCCATCTTTGTTCCTCTGACGAAGAGGCTTTTCTGCTCTTCTGCCCCCTCTGCTGGTCTCTCCCAGGTACTGCAGGGGGAGAAAGTCCCACCTCACACCCTCAGCCCAGCCAATGCTGGGGAGAGACACGGAGAAGGACAGGGAGCCCAGCCAATTATGCGAAAATATGCTCTTTAAGCAAAGCGAAACACAGAAATTTTTGCTCTTTAAGTGGAACGTGCTCTATACAAGGCACTCTTTAAGCAAGGTACCACTGTATCTTATCTATATATCTAAAAGAGAAAAGTCACTCACTGACTCACTGACTCATCACGGCCCTGTCAAAACCGCTGGGCCTAGAAGCGTGAAATTTGGGGTGGGTGTTCCTTCCGTGACTGAGGGGTGCACTAAGAACCGGTTTTCCGAAATTCCAATGGGAAGGGGGTGAAAAGGGGCGCAACACATTTTCCTCCCTATACTTTGCATTGGAGAATTGATGACTCATCAACATTCCGCCCCAACTGCTGGGCCTGAAGCATGGAATTCTGGGAGTTCCTTCTGTCACCTGAACTCCCACCAAGAACCATCTGGAGGAATTAACCCTTCAGGGGCTGAAAAGGGAGAAACGTGTTTCTGTCCTATACTTAACATGGGAGACTGAATGACATCCAGCCAATTTGGTGCTCGGTGCCTGGTGTACTGGGGGGGATGTTGTTTGGAGGAAGACTTTGCACTGGGGAAGATGCTGCAAAAGGGGGGGTTGCGCATGGGTGGGTTGATGCGCATAGGGATGTTGCACATGACAGAATGATGTGCATGGGGGTCGATGCGCAGTGGGGGGAGTGATGCACTGTAGTGGAATGGCGTACGGGGAAATTTTACTCCTGCAACACGGGTACACTTTTCGCTAGTATTTTAATATCCCTAGGGCTTGAAGCAGATATCTGATCTTTCATTGTCCATTGGTGACCAACCAAACCTAGGTTGTGACCTGCAGGATAGGGCATCTGGATGCAGGTGTCTTGCGTGCTCCCTGAGGCATTTGGTGGGTTGCTGTGTGACACAGGAAGCTGAACTAGATGGGCCTTTGGCCTGATCCAGTGGAGGTTCTTATTTTCTTAGGTCCCAGCCCACAGTTTAGAAACCATTATTATAACTCTTTATGTTGGTCTCACTGAATTCAGTGGGGTTCCTTCTGTTTATATAAGTATAGGAATGGCCAACAGTGTCACACAGTTCAATTCTATACAAAATTGTGCAGTTCTACTAAGTGATTTGTGGGGGGGGGGAAGGGAAGGATCAGAGTTCTCAGTGATGTTCACTACTGTCATCAGTGTGGACAGGTCGCAGTACGATTAAAAAATTCTTACAAACAAGAATGGAGTGGAAAGAACATTGTCATTCTCTGTGCATTTTCTAGTTTTAAAAAAAGCAGCTTAGTGGGGGGTAGGGAGATTAGAAGGTTGTCTGAAAGTGTCCTTGCTACTTCATCAATTATTGGTAAAATAGTTAAATCTAAAACACTGGCAATAGCTCCATCATTGTTGATTTCCTTTGCCCCAGTTCAACCTAATCCTTAGGAAAGGGAACAACAGATTGCTGAAAGGGCAGCTTAACTCCAGGCACTTCTCATATACTAAATTGTTTGTCATGTACAAAGTCATAAAGAAGAGACCTGGAAATACTACATACAAACAGATTATGCTACACATGAACTCGAAATTTAAAGCACAACAGAATTCAGCTGAGCTGTAGGAATTAGAGCACAATCCTAACCATGTCTACTCAAAAGTAAACCCCATTGTGTTCAATGGGTCTTACTCCCAGGAAAGTGTCTTTAGGATTGTAGCCACAGTCACATATCAAATTTGGAGACATTTTCCACAGTGTTCTCAACGGAGCTATGGCCCAGTCCTATCCAACCTTCTAGGACTAATGCAGCAGTACTGGAGGAGTATATGGGGGGGGGGGGTTCACCTGCATCCTATAGCAGGGGCTACTCATTGAGGCTTCCTCAAGTTAAGAGAACATTTGGTCAACTCACAATTGTTTTGTGGCTTTATCAGGACTAGAAATTTGGATAGGATTGAGCCACTAATCAATTTCCTAGATTTTGCATACTTTTTTCCACATAATATTATTGGGGGTTTTTTTAGCCTTCCTGTGGCTAAAAACAGCTGCATATTTCCAGGGATTCAAGATGAGGATGTACAGTAAGGCTGGATAAAGTGCTTAGTTTTTTATTGCAAAATAATGACTTTAAACCCAAAATGAGTTGGACATTATAAAGAAATGTTCATCCTGTACTCTGCATGTTTACCGAATCTCTACATGATCAAGTCTTAATTACTTTTATAATCTCAAAATATCTGGCATGCAATGCCAACTGCTTGAATTTTTCTGTCCAATAATCATCTTTTAAAAAGCCCCAAAATATAACATAAACTATTTGTATTTACAGAAGTAACACAGTCAAAATGCTATATTTTTAAATTTTATCTTTTATCTTAACCACAGCCTTTGTTCTATAGTTACTGTAGTTATTTTAGTTATTTTCAACCACTGCACTGCGGCACATTGGTGTTCTGTGGATGTTCAGCAGGTATGCCACAGGAGTTTGGGGGAAAGTCATTCATTAGTAGTGCCATTGGGAGATGTGATCTTCTAGCCTGCAGCATGGTGTGTCTTGTCAATTTTTTTTAAAGATGGTGTAGCTTGACAATTTTAGTGCCTTGTCAGTGTACCAAAGATGAAAAAAAATGAATATGTCTATGTTGTATACTTGAAGCGTTTGCATTCCAGGCATAACCCCATCACACAAATGCAGAAGTAATTGGTTGAGATATCATCACATCATTCACCAATTCATAGGAAGAAGCTAGTACCGTGGTTGCTTTTTTAACTTTTTACAATTACAAACCACCACCCCGATAGACTGCCAAATATGTCCTCATTCAACCTTTCACAGACTGCCAAAGTCATCACCATACAACCTATTAGATACAAGCATGGCATCAAACCCTTTCTCTATATATACATTCCTCTGCTGTCTCCACCTTTCTGTAAACAGGGTGGAAGGGGGTGGGAGGGACAGAAGCAGAGGAAGGGGGAAAGGGTAGCAGCTACAAGGCTTACCAGGATGACAACCAAATTATTGGCAGCTCTACTCAGAAGTAGTCCCACTTCAGCCTTCAGTTCAATGAGCCTCCTGGAGCCAATATTTCTCCAAATCAGCTAAACTGCCTCGCCCTAATCTTCTCTCCTAATCTAGGAGAAAATCCTTTACCCAGTGTCCATTGGTTTTTCAGAGATGGGCAAGGGAGCCTGCTTCTTCCTCCCTCACTCTGCTTGGGACTCTGCATCCAATTATAAGACAAGAATCTCTTGCCATACTTCAAAGAAAAGAGACAACCATGCTTTGTCCAATGATTATTGCTTTTCTCCTATCAGAGATCATCAAGAAAGCCTGCTCCAGCCTCAATTCCAAAAACAAAATATTTACTCTTTCCTGCCATTGTCTGGGACCTCTCTGCAATTCGCCTGGTCTGAATGATGAACCCATGAGTTTTTCCACATGGTGAAAAAGCAAGCAAGCACATCCAGATGCAGCTAGACTTGTTTGGGGAAAAACATGGAGAAAAAATACCCTTAATTTAGTGTTTTTCCAAGTCTTCCATGTGAATAACTCAAGTGTCCACAAGTCAGCAAAAAATGTGCATTTTCAGACTTGAGTCAGACTTGAGTCACCTGATTCGAGTTCTAATCCCTATGTTTTGCCTATATATTGATTGGCACAGGGCTGGGAACTTTAAAAATAGAGAATTATCAATTCAACTCACATGCCAGAGAGTGGCCAGAAGTACCCTACGTAGTAATGGGGCAATGGATGACTACAAGAAGACAATCAGGAGTTAGCTGTTTGCTAATTATTTACCTTGCGTCCTAATTATCTTGCTAGTTGATGGTATCTTTGAAGGTTATGGAAAAAATGAGGGTCTCTTTTTTCTACTTCCTGTTTAACATCTAATTCACCATCTTCTTCAAGTCATGTTTTTTAAGATAAGCAATTGTATGGCTAAAAATCTTAAATTTCTAGTTTCTGCTTAGGGTTTCTATCTCGGCTCATATTATTGTATGCAACCAAGCAGGACTCAAGCCATTATTCATTACTTTGAACATTTACAGTTTCTCTGCTGAAACCAATAAGATTTTTTACAGTAGGATGACCAGAAGTACTTGCATCTTGCTTTTAGATGGTAAAATTTGTATTCTTTCAACCACAGGCTATTAGAATGTAGCCAGGTTAAATGATTCTGAAAACTTATTTATTTCACTTGATATCTAATTGGAATTTTTTCTGCTGTTGCTGCTGCTATTTCACCTTAGGTATTTATAACTATTATACCTTCTATATATGACTGCACATTTTTATGACTGGCACTGCTTTATCAGTCAGCAACAGTAGGAAGGTGCACCACCATATACCAGCACATCACATTCCTTCATGAAGCCCAAGGCAATGGAGAGTTTTCCAGTTTTCATATCTTTTTCATCCATCCAGGCAGTGATCAGAGGAACTATACTTGATTATTTTCACCATGACTAGAACATTTTATGTTTTTAAGATAGAAGGCAATTCTTATGAGTTTATTATAGAATTAACTTGCATACTATGAAGTAGACATATTTCCCATATGGTATTTGAGAACAAAGACTACATAATTAAGACATTCAGAGGACAGATAAATTCCTTTGGATAAGGCTCAAAGCAATGAGACTGTGAAAATGTTCCTGTACAGTTGGAATAATTGAAATGACAACATGGACCAATCTATCTGAAGATAGATGAGTGACAGGCCTGGTCTGTAAAGGATGAAAGACATGGCAAATGAGTTAGCTGTGCAGGCTTTACATGAATGCATGCACACACACATACATCTGTTAAAATGCAACTATCTATCTATCTACAGTATTTATATACCGCTTTTCAACTAAAAAGTTCACAAAGCGGTTTACAAGAAAATGAAAAAATTAATAGCTAATTAATAGCTAATGCGTCGCTGTCCCAAAAGGGCTCACAATCTAAAAAGTAAGAGAACACGAGCAGAGCCACAAGAACAGACATTGCTGGGGTGTGTAGGGCCAGTTACTCTCCCCTTGCTAAATGAAAGAGGAACACCCACTTGAAGGAGTGCCTCTTGCCAAGTTAGCAGGGATAAACTACTATCTATAGTTTCTTATAATCAGCCCATAAAATTATTGACAGCCCATAAAGATCTGCCACAAAGATGACAACATTATATTTAGCACACTAATTACATGTGTTCCTATGTGCGTACACTATGTATTCCTGTGCATACACTATGTGCATCATGGGACTTTACATACATGCAATATACGTAGGGCCTAATCATGCAAACATGAGGGCCTCATCATATGGACCTTCAGCATTAGTGCAGTTGTAATGAAGCCCTGGGATAAAGGAATAAACATAACATTATCTTGAGGAGGCTTCAGTGAATACCTCACCACCACAGAATACAGCACACACTATATAAGGCTGCATCAGTGTTGAAATGTTGAATAGGACTGGGGCCTAAGGTAGGCATGAAAAGTATGGACTAGTAAGGGTTTGCTACAGCATGATGCTTCCTACATTTTGCTGAAATCATACTTTTGTGCTGGTCCCAGAAGGAAGTGAAGTTACAATCAGCCTAAATTTCCCTTCAAGGTACAATGTGATATAAAATAAAATAAATGGAAATTTCCCTCCCTTTGAAAATCTGGCATCATTCACTGCTTCCAAACTGTGTGCATTATTTTTAACTTCAGATAAGTTTTATAGACAGATAATATAAACTATTTATTTTAGAATGCTGTTTTTGAAACCTGAACCTTCTTTGGTTAATCCTAAATGTCATCATCTAAAGCAGGGGTCTTCAAACGACGGCCCCCAGATCGGATGTGGCCTTCTAAGGTCATTTAACTGGCCCGCAAAGCCCCTCCTCCTAATGACTTTGTGCCAAAGGGAAATTGGCCAGTAAACAAGAAGACTTAGAAACAACAGGCAACTTGCAGATTGTGAACTTGCAGAACTTGCAGACTGTGCAACTTGCAGAAGCATGGATTTGTTTTTTTTCCAAACCCTCTATGAACAATTAAAATTAAAAAAGCAATGACCCTATGGAGAGTAGAGTAAAACTGATTATTTTTAGTACCGAGGGACAAATTCTAATGACAGTAACCATAATATTGATCTCCTTAAAAAGCCAGAAATGAAGCCTTCCATCTAAATATCTTAATTCAGACTAACTCATTTATATTCAGGTTAGAGGTTTCAGCAACTCATTTCACTCATAGAAAACCAAAATGAAATTGAACAGGCTTATTTGATAAGCTTTGCTTAAAGTGAATTCTTTGAAATTCAAATATATTTTGCTCGAGTGCAGATATAAATATTTGCACATGTGTTACAGGCCTTTAAAATTGCTTTTTAAATGGGCTCTACCACAACTAACTGAGACATAATTGAGTTTCCATCAACGATCAAAAGGAGCCAGTTAACCCTGGGATAAATAATTAGCTCCTGTTTAATTAAGATAATTCTCCATTCTAAAACCAAGGGATTATTTTCAACCCACACAAAATTCCATTGCTTTAATGAACTTCAAAGCATGATCGTGTTTTTACCTGTGGGAACCATGAAGAGAGATAAAGGTGGTGAAGCATGGCAGCTGTACCATCTACCCATCTGGTATCAGAACCCTCCTCATTTTTGTTGGGTAGGATAGCTCTAGGAAAGCTGGCATAGCGACTATTATTCTGATCCTTTGGGCAGCTTTCAGTAGCACAATATTGTTTCCAGTGAACAGGAAAATATGCAGTGAGTGTAGTTTTCAAGGATTGACAGACATGTCATCTACCCATAAACCATGCTCATTTTGAGAATGTCACCCGTACTGACAGAATGACATGCATGCAACTTTAATAGCCTGACATACATACTGTACTTTCTCCAGTGCTTTATTCGTCATATTCGATACAGCCTTCTTTTCTCAGGCGAAACTGCTTTCCTTCCGTTCAAAGTCGGGTCATGTTTATAACTCTTACAAATGTGGTTTTGTCTGAGCCCTGTAATCTCTGAAGTGGGATATGAAGGGATTTGTAGAAGAGTATTTCCCAGTCCTCTCTATGTTCCAGATGCCACCACAGTGATATGCAGAAATACACTCTTCCTAAACTGAAAAATGCAGTTTAAGGATGCAGGCAGATCTCTATATAAATGTAATAGGTTCTCCAGTTGGATTTTTTGAACCAGACGTTTTTATAACTTCCATACTTAAGTTAACCAGTGGTCAGTTGCACACATATCTCAGTTTGTGTTAATAGCTGTAGTCATTGTAGAGTCAAAAACATTTGTGACTGACCTTATAGAGAAGAGATACTGAAAAGACCTGCAAGCTGAAGGCAGGAGTTTCCCAAAACCTTCTCACACCTGAGGAGGCATGCTAAATGTTTCCATCCCTACCCGATGATACCCCAACCTCTGCTCTTCACACCACCAATATTTTAACTCAGCAGTCTCTTTTCCTTCAATTTTCTATTCCTTGTTCTTTCTCAATTCAGAAAGGGGAGGAAAAGGAGCAAAGAAAGCAAATAAGCGGACACAGGTGGTACCCCCACTAACCCACTGCCTGAGGCAACTAATTAGTTTGCCTCATGAACAGACATGGCCTGGGATAAGGTTTTGAGAAAACAATCCTATGTGGAATTGTTTGAAAAGCACTGTATATTTAGCCAGGGGAAGATTTGGAGATGGATATGTAATAGTCTTCAACTATCTAAATGGCTGTTACATAGAAGAAGTAGGAAAACTTGTTCTCTGTAGCTCCTGAGGACAACGCTGAAACCAATGGGTTGGAATTATAGGAAACAGATTTCAGGAAGACATAAGGAAATATTTCCTAATTACAAAAGCTATCCAGTACTGAAAGAGCCTGACATGTGCAATTGCGGGCTCATTTATTGGAGGTTTTCATTATTTTCATTACGTTCACTGGAGGTTAAAATATTTTATTTAGCATAAGGCAAGGGCTGCAAGTGGTTAAGACACTGTGCCTGTTAACCAGAAGGCCAGGTTTCGAGACCCGGGTTGGTCCCCACAAGATAGGGCGAGCTCCTGTCCTTAGCTCAGCTCTGCGACGCAGCTGGAACCAATCGTATCAGCTCTGCCTTTCCATTGGACTATTTCAATGGTGTGGAGAGGGGGGATTTGCTGCTTGGGTAATAGCCTATCCTCCATATCAATCTAACCCAGGCCTTCGTGCTTCGCATGCAGCGTATGCAGTGCTGAACACGATACCATAGTCTTTCAAGACTGACGGAGGCCTGCATATGGCAATTACAATTGCTGGGAAATCATTTGTCAGGTCCAGCAGCTGGTAAACGTAGATTGTTTATGCCTGGGGTGCAGGCTAGTCAGTGTTGTTATATAGGAAGCTTGTAGAACTCTTCTCTTTCAAGGTGGAATCCTTCACAGCATGGTCATCATCACATCTGGTATCAGGGGATGCCATCAGGCTTCCACCAGTAATTTTCAGGTCAGCCAAGCTGTAAATGATGACACCTTTTGGCTCTAATATAACTCATGACAGCTTATTATCTTGTAGTCTCGCATCCAGGAGCTGTCCAGATCCTTCCCTGCTTAGTTTTCTTCAGCAGCCCTGCACTCATCCAAAGACCACACCTGACTGATGGTCTTCCATCAGAGATGCTGCAGTTGCCTACATTGAGCATGGGGTTACACTAAGTGACCTCCAACATAACGTCCAACTTCCATAATACTATGACCTGGTCAGGATTCAGAGTTAGCTGGATAAGCAGAAACTGGAGCAACAGCAACCAGTGTTGTCCCAAATGGGATGACAGCAAAGCAACCTAAAGACAGTCAATATGGCAAACAGCACTATTAAACAGAGTTGCCAAATGCTACTCATCAGTACTTATAGCCTTTTTAAAACCTACAAAATCTTTTTGGAGAGCTCTGACAAGAAGTCGTAATGGTGCATTTAGGAGCTCTTGAAAGTACAGTTCAGGTTCTGCCTGCTGTAACAGGGCCACATGAGATCACTTTTCACTGGTGCTTTTCCAACATCTCCCAGAAAACTGACTTTCTTTTTTGCAACCTCAATTTGTGCTGTCTTAATGAAAGGCATTTGGGGCTATAGTGTCCACATCTTAAAGAATTATTATCACTTCAGCAATAAATAAGTATGATTCCCCCAAAGCCCATTATAATAAGCATAATTCTTCAAAAACCACATTTCTATCGATTAGACACAGAAAGAAATATATAGATACTGTAGCATCAAGTACTTCTAATGTAACAAAAGAACTCAGTATCCTTACAAAACAAGTGCTTTAAAAATAAAGATTTCTCTCTGTCACTAGTTCACAACTCTTTCTCTTTCTCTAGGTCTGAAATCCCAATGAAATCAAGTTAAAGCCTTTTATTTTTGCCATTTCAGTAATTGCAGCCTTAAGGAATTGAACTATTTTTGCACAGGAAAACATCCCCAACAAGATGAGACCCTGCAGGCCCCGTTTCAGCCCAATCTGTTTTCAAACCACTGAGATATTAAGTCCTTAATAGGAAGTCAAACTGTTGTGTGTTTCCAGAGGAACATATTGGCACCCAGGGGCTGTTAATGTGCTGTCGGCAACATCTTGTATGCAGCTGGGGCTATTGTATTATGAATAGATCAGAGGCATTAGTTTATTTCACTAGTTCCAGATGAAGGCTGATGCTCTTCAGGACTGTCATGGCACAGAAATATTGCGTGAGATGCAGGAATTTTTGCAGCACTTGGCCTAACTCAAAATATGACATGACCTCATCCGTCAGGCTGTGTCTCGTTGCCTATAGGCAAGTATTCAAGCTGCAAAAACTTCCTAACAATTTCAAGCAAATTAGTGTGTTATAGCTCTCAGAAATCCAGCCATGTTTTGCTGCTGTTTACACAAGAGCAATGACAATACAAATATAATGCCTCTCACTTTTATTGTTGTGAGATAATCATGAGGCCTGTTTGGTTTGGATTTGAGAGAAAGAGACTTGAACCCTTGTTCATCCTCACAGTGCATACATTTAATCAAAGTTCCAACAAATCAGAAATTGTAATGAGAAAAAAGATGGGTACACTGGGTAGGACACCATCCATCACATCACAGGGTACAGTCTAATATGATGTTGCCACAGACCTAAGCAGACCTGGTCAGTAAGTGACCATCTAGGAACCCCATTTACACCTTATTGAAGCAAGGCTATCAATAAAATATATGATGTTCTCTACTGCTACACAAAGGCACTGCAGTGGCTCAGTAGTTAAAGAAGTTGATTTGAAGATTGGCAAGTCAGTGGTTCAAGACACTCCACCTCATGGTGGAGTGAGCTCCCATCACTTGTCCCAGCTCCTGCCAATCAAGCAGTTTGAAAGCATGCAAATTCAAGTAGATAAGTTGGTACCACTTCGATGGGAATGGAATTCCTGGCAATAGGCCCTTCATCAGGCCATCCAGGTTTCCCCATGCTGCGTCAATTATGGTTTGGATGACTCCAATCCTCAACAAGCGGACCCTGTCACCAAACAGGACAAATGCTTAAGAAGTTGCCTTTTGCTACATGAAAAATACCGAAATGTGAAATGTGTATGAATGGCTCTTACATAACATGGATATTTCCACTGGTTGGCTTGTGAACCTAAGGCTGCAATCCTAAAGATACATTCCTGGAAGTAAGACCCACTGAACACAATGGGGCTTACTTTAGAGTAGACATGCAATCCAGTTGAGTAGACTACAATCCAGAGTACCTACAGGAAGACGTAAGAGGCACTTACTCTGGATTGTTCTATGTATTTCCCATAGGTTTCCCATAGGTGGCACCATAACTATGTTGATGTAAAAGGTCCTGTAGTTACTCTGATGCCATGGTTAAGATTGTGCTCTTACATAAAATGCCCAATCAATGAATTCTTTGAAATGAATTCTCGCTATAAAGGCCCTCATTTTTATTATTATTGTCTAATGGTAGAACTGAAGGTGTTGTACTGGCCACTGAGGGCAAAAAATAGTTCATTTTGAATATCTTCCCCTTTTGAATATAAATTACCCTTAACTCTGCACTTAAAAAGCACTTTTTGACAATCAGTTTTGATGAAAGCCATCTTGGAAGGCCACTACTGTTGTGACAGAAAATGTTAACAGAACACACAAAATTAGCAGGGCTTTTAAGGTTTTTATTAAGATGCATTTTTCAATAGAACAATCGTTTTGCAATAAGTAACCTTTGCCTGACATTTTAAAAGTATGTTTCAAATTGCTACTCATAGACTATAACTAAATAAAAAAAGCTTTCTTAATGGTACAAAAGAACCTAGTGGTTGATTTTCTTTTTTTAAAAAATGATGTCATTTTAAAACATGTTTTTATCTCTAAATTTTGATAACAATTTGTTATTTGGGTAATGATAAAATAAATAGAGGGGGCATGTATCATTGGATCCTGTGTGTGTGGTTTTACTTCTACATCCGGTAGACACCCTCATTCCCAAACATGTATGCACATCTTGGGTTTAGGCCTTCCTAATATGTGAAAAGAAGTGAGATTTTGCTTGCTCCTAAGGAGGTCCCTCTATGTTTAATTAAATCTAGGTGTTTGAGACCAAATAAATGGACAATTATCAAGAAAAAGTCCCGCCTGAATTAAATTAAAATTAAAATTCCCCAATTGAATTAAATTAAAATTGCCCAGCTGGGCAGTTTTTTCAGGTTCTGGGGTCAAGAAGTGCAACACACGCTGCCTTAATCTACTGTTCAGCAGGAATATCCCTAGATGGGCCATCAAACCTTTTTGATGTCCTCCTGGAAAAATCCATCCCAAGTAAATCAAAACGCATAGCTAAAAACATCCCCCAAATACTCTTGTCCTGCCAAAAACTCATTTGTTTCTTTTGTGAAAATCAGTCACAAGTCAAAGAACTAATCCAAAAATGCAGACTGAGATGGGTTGGCCAAGTCTGAAGATTGAACCCCGATCAGCTACCACATAAGCTCCTCCGGCGAGAGCAACCTATCCACTGGAGAGTTCAACAAGCAGCACCAGAGAAGATGTGGCTCAAACTGGTTGAACAAGAACCAGCGACTGACCACTGACAAGACTAAAAACATCAGCATCAACCGCCAAGAGTGGAAGCACACTGTGAATGATGCAAAAAATCCAGCAGCACATTTGCAGCAGGACATAAAATCTTACAGCAGGACATTTGCTGAGAAATACAACAAATGTATTTCCCTCCCCAATCGCCAGCTAAGGACTAAGGAAAAAGAAGCAGCATATGACACTTGTAGAGCAGAGCTCCCCTTACCTCAAATTTTTCCTTGTGCACTGTTTCTATAAGGAATAGTAAAAAGCGCCATTCCTCTCCTGTGGTTCTGCTGTACCACCATTTTATTTTAAGGGGGGGGAAAAAACAAACCAAACCAGCCCAAACATGTGTTATATGTAATGTACAGTTTCAACCTAAGAAAACTGGATATTGCTGGATAGTCACGCTAGATGTTGTTTCAGGACCTCCAATCAAAGCACGATACCATAGTCCTTCGAGACTGAAGGATGCCAATGATGCAGGAGAAAGCTGTTCATAAATTATAAAGAAAAAGAAAGGGGAAAGTCTTGAAACCCCAAAAAGAGGTTCTTAATTTAACTTCATAATTCTCAATCTACTACAGGGATTCCCCACTTAGGGGATATGGATAGGTTAGGGACTGGAGCATTGTCCAAAAGGAAAACTTTTGAAAAGTGGAATCCAGTCTTTTTCAGATGTAAAATGCAATATGGTCACCAAAAAGACATAAATATCACTTAGAAAAGCCTAATTAACACATATTTATTAACATATAACCAAAATACATATCAAATTACAAGAAAATGAACAATGGCATATTTCAGCAATGAAAATCTTATGTATTTGAATGATGATTATTTACTGAAGAAAGTCATAAGTAAATGCAAAAACAATCTGATCATGTCACATGCAAATCAACAGAGAAGACCATTTAAGCCAGTGGTTCTCAATCTTCCTAACGCCGTGACCCCTTTATAAGTTCCTCATGTTGTGGGGACCCCCAACCATAAAATTATTTTCGTTGCTACTTTATAACTGTAATTTTGCTACTGTTATGAATCGTAATGTAAACATCCAATATGCAGGATGTATTTTCATTGTTACAAATGAAATGTGTGTTCTATGCACACATTGAACACAATGGGATTTATTTCAGAGTAGGCATGCATAGGATTGGGCCTTGAGGCTGTCAGTCAGCCCCAACGTGTGCAGCTACAGCCGGAGGTCTGGCAAGCCTAACCTGGCCCACTGCACCAGGAGTTTTTAGGTGACCCCCAGGAAAGCTCTAGGCAACCCCCAAAGGGGTCCCGACCCCCACTTTGAGAAACACTGATTTAAGCCTTTAGACCAGCAGAGAAACGTTGAAAAAGTGAAGCATGTGTTTAATGAATGAGTCCTGGATAGAACTGAAAGGTGTTGAAAGAGTGGAACTATCAGAAAACAAACTGTCAGAAAGTGGGGGAAGCCTATCCAGTGGCTCTGGTTTACTGGTGATTTGGTTTGATGTATGAAATTGGAGTCTTAGTTCTGAAATTATCATTTTGTGTAATTAACAACAGGTGTGCATATATACAATTAATCTTATTTCAAGATGTGAAGATACACACAGGATATGGTTCTACAGGCTTGAAAGAAATTCAGGAGAGGTTTTCATAGTTTTGCAATGTAATTTTCTTTTTGAAAAACTAAACTTTTTTCATAAGAGAACAACTCCAAAGGAAAAGAATAGTCTATTAGAGCACAATCCTAACCATGTCTACTCAGAAGCAAGCCCCATTGTGTTCAATGGGTCTTACTCCCAGGAAAGTATCTTTAGGATTGCAGCCTATGGGCACAATCCAGAGTAACTAAGGGGAGTCCTTGCTCCGGTGTAAGAACAATTTACTCTAGATTCCGATATGAATTTCTCATAGGTTTTCATTAGGTGGTGCAGTAACTACGGGTGCACGTAATGTCTCTTATGTGCTCCCGTAGTTACTCTGGATTGTAGGGTTAGTCTCTTTGAAACAATATCATTATGAGCCCAAATAAACTTTAAAGACAGCAAGAATATAATATCCATCTGTTCCCCTGAACAAAAAACCATAAAATAGTGACTGCAGTTTTCTTACACAGAATTCATTCATTCAACACTAGTTCCACTCTTTTAATCTCAATGCTGATCTCAAATTGCTTTCCTCCATGTTGATTTGCATATGATGTGATGATCCATGGTGTGTTTTTGTGTGTGTGTGTGTGTGTGTGTGTGTGTGTGTGTGTGTGTGAGAGAGAGAGAGAGAGAGAGAGAGAGAGAGAGAGAGAGAGAGAGAGAGAGAGAAATCATGCACACTAACTTTAGCTCTGGGCCTATTCCCATTCCCGAACACATTAAAGAGAGTCAGTTTGCAGAAATCTTTCTGTTCTTGGAATTTGCAAGATAAAAAAGGCATTTGCAATTTGCTAGCTAAAAAAGCATTGGAAGCAGCATTTGTAAACTAAAAAGATTGGGTTCAACCATTTTTAGGCGCCAGCTCCTCACCTGTCAAAAGAGCCAGGGATGTCCAAATACATCCACATTATACCTGAATATTGTCATTATATTACCATTCGCATAAACTATAGTTTTGCCCGGTTTAGTCATAATGGCATATGACGCATTGCCATTAAACGTGAAGCAAACAGAATCTGATCATGCAAGGGAGGAGGGAGGGAAATCATAGATACAGGGCTTGTTCACATTGTGTCAATCACCTTACATGAACTTGCTCAGACTTTTTACAGACAATATTTAGAGATTATTTCTACTGTAATCCATCTGCAAAATAAAAGCCAAACTATCAAAGCTAGAAATATGATTAGTGTGTGGAAAAATAAAGCATAACACTCCATTCTTATACACTGGAGCTGAACTAAATAAAGGAGAATACAATTATTGTGGTTTGTGTACAAGCATAAAATGGAACATCAGAACAAACATATCTAGCATGTTTACATTTTAAAACAGCTAATTGTTTTCAGTGATTCACAGGCTGTTAATGTGGTGAAAAATATCTGTAACCGTAACTGCAGAATTAAGAGCATTTGACTGCTCCTCCTTAAATTCACAGCTTGTTCATTAAACCTGCAAAATTAAATTAAAACAAACCTTTGCAAATAATCCTGTTTGTTCTTCTGCAGTGCTCAGCCTTATTTACAACCCGACCTGGTTTGAAATCATTAGAGATTCCTTTACTCCTCAGCTCATTTAACAGACTGTCCAGATATTTTTTTTCCACATCACTTAATACTGCGTACCTGATAAACTATGAAATTCACTCCCAGCTGAGAGAGGCTAACATTAGCAACATTTCCCGAAATTTGCCTTTAAATACAAGACACAGGCGCAATCCTAATCAATTAAGGCCAGCACAACTCACCCATTCCCTGTTCCCAATGGTGGTGTGGGGAGGCTGGTGCATGTCTGTGCATGGGTTTAACATCCCCCCCAGAAGTGCATAAAAGGGTCTTATGGCACTTTTGAAGCACCTCCAGGCTAACATGGAACTTGTGCTGGGACTTGTGCTGGCCTAACAGGAGGTTAGGACTGCACAAAGGCATAACCTGTGATTTTAGTATTGATTATGTTAATGTTCTGTAGAATTTGGAAGCATTTTATGTTGTTTTAAATACTTTCTGTCTCACATATGTTCTTATACATATTTTGTGAGAGCTTGGAGAGATTTGAAGTATTCCCCCATCCACACTTTTATCTGAATTTTATGGGTACTAAACAAGCCCACATCACTTCAACTCTAAAAAGCATTTCGGTTATACATTTTCCTAAATATCTAGGTAACTTATTTTCAACCACTGTCCAGTGGCACACCGGTGTGACACAAATGTTCTGCAGGTGTGACATGTCAGTTTGGGTGGTGTGGCTTGGAAATTGTCAACAAACTTACGGTGTGCCTTGACAATATTCATGCCTTGTCAGTGTGCTTTGAGATGAAAAAGGTTGTTAATCTCTGATTAATGTCATTAAATCAAGGAAATGTGTATGACACACCTGATATGCTAGTATGTCCAAAGTTAGATTTTTTAATTGTATATGGGTTCCTATACCAGAGAGCACACAATCTAGCCAAAGCTAAGCAATTTTCATGGAAAACATGTAAGCACATGCTTAATTTTTTAAACTTAAAATCAATGGAAAATAGAAGTGGTTAAATCGCACTCATTATTAGAATAAAACTAAAATCTGACAGCCTACTGGGGCTGTGTCTAATGAAGAATAAACCTTGAATCCAGAGGCGTACCTAGGCAAAACAGCACCCGTAGCAAGGACTGAAATTTCGCCCCAATCAAAACAGTTAGAAGGGACACCATTAGGTCATTTAGTCCAACCCCCTGCTTGCAGAGTGACCAGATGCTAAACCCAAAATCCCTCCCGTTCCCCAAAATTCCTGTCATCCAAAATTTATATCTGGTTAAAAAAATGTAGGATGCCCCTCAAAAATGTAGGACATGTTAAAATAAAGCAAAAATATCTGTAGTGGTTTCCTGTACTTACTTTCAATACTTTTAAAACTGAAAACCTTTTAACATGCATGATTCTGACCCAGACATGTAAGACACCCTCAGAGCAGTTTGAAGCAACACGACCCATGCAAGTGAGGGGAAGAGAGGTCAGAGAGGTAAGTAGTGAAGGGGAGGGGGGAGGGGAGAAGTAAGTAGGGAAGCTAGAGGGGGTAGTGGAAGGGGCAGTGACAAAGCTAGAAGGGGCAGTGGCATAGCTAGAGGGGGCTGTGGAGGGCAGCGGCATAGTTAGAGGGGCAGTGGCTAGCGAGGAGGGTGATGAGGCTTGGGAGGGAAGGAGGTGGTAGTAGCATAGATACAGGGAGCAGGAGAGGCAGTGGGGGTGATGGTGACTGGTGAGAGGGGCAGTGAGGCTTGGGAGAAAGGGAGGTGGTGGTGGCATAGCTACAGGGGGATCAGGAGAGGCAGTGGGGGCAGCAGGGACTCTCTGAGGGGAAGGGGTTAGGTGAGTGAGGAGGCTCTCTAAGAGGGAGAGAGGTTCTCTGAGGGGGAGGGGGAGCATTCTAAACCAGGGTGGATGGGTTGATCTTGGGGGATGGGGTGTAGGGGCAGATAGGGCTGGCTGGGCGGCCAGTGAGGCAGGCAACAGCACCCAGAGGAGCAGAAGGTGCGCTGCTGGGCTGGCTCAGCTGCAGGCAGGTGGTGATTGTAGCTCCTGGAGGAGCCAAGTTGGCAGTGGCCCAGCAGCAACTGAGCACAGTGCTGTGTGCTGGTGCTGCTTAGGCCTCTGGGCCTGCTCTGGCCACAAGGCAGGGGGAGGAGCTTCTTCACGGGCCCACCTCACTCCTCTCCTCCTCTGGGAAACCCAGAGCAGTGCGTGCATCTTTTTAAAAGGCTGCCTGCATGCCTGGTTCTATGGGGGCGACGGTGGCAGCCGTAGGGGCACCAGAGGAGGCATGCAAGACCCGGGCTGGCCGGAGGGAAGCCTGAGGAGTGTCAAAGTGTCGCCCCTATCACCCATGCAGATCGCATCCCGCACTACACCCTCCATACGCTACTGTTTGAACCATTCTGCATCATTCACAGAAAACAAAGGCTGTGAAAGACAGTGACTTCTGCAGTGAAAATTCTCTACACAGCTGCAGAATCATTCAAGTATGCCTGAAATGTAAGCACCGTCCATACAGAATGAGTATTGGGTATTTTCCCTTGGCAGTATGTGGCCGCGGTCATGGAATGGGAAGCGATCAAAATCACTGCCTGAGGCAAATTTGCAACTGCACATTTTACAATTGCCAGCAGCAGGTTGTGGGGCAAAGCTGGCACTTAATGATCCATGCAGACCATCAGCACAAAAAACCCTCACATGAATGAGGTTTTCTTTTTTTTCTTTTAAAAAGAAATGGATGTGAGCTTTGGAGATGATAGGAAGTTATCTCAGGTTGTATTGTAGTTAGGTCCTAAATATTTTCAATTATGTGTACAGTCTTACAAAGTAATCTGCTTAGAAGCACACCAGAACCTTATACTCTCGTGATTGTCAAAAACAGTGATAGTTTTCAAAAATATCCTATAGTTTCAAATTTTCCTGTTACTATTTTGCCCATCCCATACTCTGTTTGCTTTTCTCAAACATTTAGCTACCGTTCCTGTCGGAGCTCAGCGGCTCACCACATAAACAGATGTTGAGTGAGAAGCTGAAAGTGCTCTGTGCAGACCCAACAGCAGCATTACTAACACATGGCTAATGAAGTTACTATGGCTACAATCCAGAGTAACTACAGGACCTTTTTCACCGACGTAGATACGGTGCCATTTCCTATGGGAAATGCATAGAGCAATCCAGAGTAAGAGCACAATCCTAACCATGTCTACTCAAAAGTAAGCCTGATTGTGTTCAATGAGTCTTACTCCCAGGAAAGTGTCTTTAGGATTGCACCCTAAGTGTCTTTTACATCTTCCCATAGTTACTCTGGATTGTAGGGTATGAGTCATTTAGGGTACAATTGTAATCTAGGCCAGAAAACTCATCAGTCTTCCCTTTCCCGTGATGATTTAGGGAGGCAAATGCATGTCTGTACACTGGCCTAACCCTCCCCTAAAAGTGGCATAGAAGTGCCTTACAGTACATTTATGACATTTCCAGTACAGCACGGTACTGGTGCTGGGACTGATGCCGGCCTAACAGGGATTAGGATTGCAACCTAAATTGAGTAAGCAGCTCCTTTCCCCACAATAGATGGCAAACACCTAGAGATACATTAATATACAAATGCGGTTTCTGCAGGCTCTTGCTGGCCCAGCAAAGTACTGAAACCGATTAGTCTAGAAAGTGGACAAAAACTTGTGAATCTTCAATTTGACCATGAACTATGCCCAGAGAGCTCTGTGTGCAAAATTATATATAGACTTTTGTCTTAAACACACTTGACAGAGAGTGAGTTATCTAAGAACATAGAGGGACTTACTTCTGAATAAACAAACTTAGGATTGTTCTGTGTAAGTCCTAGAGAATGGGAAGAATTCAGCTGAACCAGTATTACTTCCCGATGTCCATCTCTCATTTTTTTTTAAAGTTATTTGATGATGTCCATATATTCTGAATCAGAGAAAATGAAATCAAGTTTTCTAATAAAGTAGAGCACTTGTTTTTTAATTAAATATGCAAGGTTTTAATTTATTGTAAGAATGAGATTAACTTATATAAGGGCACTCTAGGTAAGGGTGAAATCCAGAGTAACTATGGGGAATCCTTGCTCCGGAGTAAGAACAAGTTACTCTGGATTGCAATATGAATTTCCCATAGGTTTTCACTAGGTGATGCAGTAACTACGGGTACATGTAATGTCTCTTAATGTCTCCCATAGTTACTCTGGATTGTGCCCTAAGGCAGACATTGCGGTGGGTGGCTCATCTGGCTAACAAAGCAGCATACATTCTGATCTTTATGAGGATTCACTTCTACTTAAGGAACAGATTCAAGTTTGGTGGAGCTCTCAGACTAACCCCTTCTACTAGATGGGTAGGGGAAATTCATACACAGAAGAACACTTTATCAATTTGTCACATGAAGAGCAGATGCAGCCCGAAGGGAATATACATTCCCTTACTTTGAAGGAGGCCTGCATGTCTGCCTCCTCACTGCAGGAGGTACATGCCCCATTGGTATGGCTGAATCAACACAGGAAAATTGAATAGGATTGGACTCTTAGCGTATCACTTTCAACCCCACACCCTGACATAGATTAGATTGCAGTGGATATTGATACCTGTCCTAATAACATCCAGATCAAATTACTTCATTGTGTTTTATGCTGGATTGCCTTAAAAGGCTATTAACAAAATTCAACATATTCAACAAAATCTATGCAATATGATTGACAGAAAGTCAAGGTTTTGCTAAATCAGATAATACAATAATGGGATGAAAGCAGTAAAAATTGCAAAAATCTGAGCATATAGAGACTTTGTAATATATGTGAACAAATTTTAGTTGAGCTTTCTGCTCCATAACATATCCATGTAATTTATTGCATTTAATTGCTTCCTGACTTACTATTAAAACCATTTCTTACAAACTCAGTATGATTGTAGTGTGCTGTTAACTCCTTTGGAAACAAAACTATTATTTATAATAGTGGGCTGGGTTTTTGTTTTATTGTTAGTATGGTATGTACCAACGGAGGCTGGCATGTGTATGATTCCTGAAGTGGTGACAAGGTTATACGTTGTGGCTAATCAAGATTCATTAAGAACAAAATGTATCAGCAGTGTCTTTGTAATGACCGGACCACTAATTTCATTTTAAGATTTTGATGAAATAAAAATGAATAGCAGATGACATTATCCTAGAAATTTTAGCAAAGTCACATGTCCTAGATAAAAAGCAGTATCATAGAGCATATGATGATGCCAAAAAACGTAGGAGGAATGTTCACATTTTGTACAAATGCTTAAAGAATCATTTCTTGAGTTTGAGTTTCTTTCATTGTCTAATTAACCACATTTTCTCAGATATGCAAGTAATCTCTCATTTATTTTTAATTTTTCTGAGAAGTCTTTTGAATCATTTAATTCCTATACCATACCAAACCAAAAAGTAAAAGGAATGTTAAAAAAGAAGCATATATCTTGCCATAAATTTTCTAAGCTATTCACAAAAACAGTACAGTGAAAATAGTTAGTCACCACAAAGAGGAGGGTGGATATTTTCAAGGAAGCAGAACTGTGTGGGAAGCTGACAGGTCTTTTCAAAATAAAAAGGAAAATTAAACAAATACATAAGAAATTCTCAAACAAAACTTGAAAAGATTTGCTAGATCGACATGTTAATAGAATTTTGTGGGGGGTTTTATTTTTATTTTTTGCATTTCAACTATTGATTGTTTTTGTAACGTTGCACAAAGCTTATGTACCTCCCTTGTCATACTGAGAACAGCATGGCCATTTACAGGCAATTATTTCTATGGAGTAGTGAGGACCACTTTCACCTTCTTCTGATCAGTACACTAACGTACTTCCCTAGCTCTAACACTAATAACTAGATTACAATACAAGCATAACAGGAGTACTGTATTGAGTTTCACCACATTTTGAAGAGGCCCTCGAAGCATCAGAGGTCTGCCTGATTTACCTCCAGTAAAGGGTCCAATGACTTCTGAGAACCTTCCTGGCAGACCTCTCCAGCCTGTAACAGGCAGAACAGATGTGAATTTTCAGTGACTCTACCATCGCTTTCTCCCACTTTCCCTGCTTCTTCAACTAGGCTTCCTCTAGTCTCTGAAATGATGCAGGGCCCTTTTAGGATGCCCCTTTTCCCATCCCTTTTTAGGATGCCCAGAATCCTGGAGAGGATTCTGCCAACTCTGGATGCTCCTGCCTTGGTGTCCCCAAAGTGGAAAGAGGAATGGCCTGATCAGTTCCCTTCTGATATTGTAACTTAGACACGTGGTGGAGGCAGTGTTATTGAGAGCAACAACTGGGGCTCTGCTCTCCACTTACTCTCCACCAGCAGGCTTGCCACTGTAATGAAAACCAAGCCAGAGTGGCCACCGGCAGGAAAGGGGGAAAGAGGGAAAAGATGAGGGAAATGTTAACTATTGCTGCTGTTACAACCACAAATACTCAAGTAAACTTGGAGCATACTTGAAAGGAAAGCATGCTGTCCAGTGGAATACCCTAGAGCTTGGTGCTTTGCCTAAAAACACTCAATGGCTTGGAACCAACCCTGGGTCAGAAGCCTGCTGATTCCAGTTTTATTCAGCATCCAGTGCTTGAATGTATATATGATATACAATGCAATCATTTTCAACCACTGCATGGAATTGCCGTACCAGACAAGACCAGGGTTCTTCTTAGTATTGGTGTTTTTGCACCTTTATCTGGTTAGGGAACACCGCATGGATGAAAGTTAAGAATGGATATTTATTTGACCTTAATTTGTTTACAAATTTATTTTCTGTCAGTGAATGTAAACAACAGCAATGTAAAAAATAACAATGTAACACATGCAAATGTATGCAAAACCCTAAATAATTAGAAAAATAAAGGTAAAAACATTGATGAAAGTCATGGAAGGTTGGATAAACTTTGGTCATCAGTATACTGATGTCACCCAGCTCTATCTCTCTTTTCCTCCTGAGTCTGAGGAGGCAGTTGAAGTCTTTAATTGCTGTCTGGAGGCAGCGGGGAGCTGGATAAGGGTGGAGAAGCTGAAATTAAATCCTGATAAGTCAGACATTCTCCTGGTCCAGAATTCATTAACCGATGTATTGGAATATCATACTGTTCTGGATGGGGTTGCACTCCCTCTGGAAGGAGCAGGTCCACAGCTTGGGTGATCTCCTGGATCCGCAGCTGATCCTGGAGTACCAGGTGTCAGCTGTGGCCAGAGGAGCCTTTGCTCAGCTTCAGCTGATGCGCCAGCTGCGGATCAGTCACTGAGTCATTCAGATCTGGCCATGGAGACCCATGACCTAGTGACATCTAGACTGGACTATTGTAACACACTCTACATGGGGCTGCCTCTGAAGATGGTCTGGAAATTCCTACTAATGCAGAATGCAGTGGCTTGTAGGTTTGACTCGGTCAGGCAACTGCTTCAGCCCCTACACTGGCTGCCTATTCATTTCCAGGCTGAATTCAAAATGCTGGTCTTGACCTTTAAAACCTTCTACAGCTCAGGTCCAGGGTATTTGAGATACCGCCTGTGTCCATACAATCTGACCCATCAACTTGTTTAGTCATCTGGGGGGCGTCCTACTGACTGTGCCACCACATAAAGAGGTGAGAAGTGTGGCGGGTAGGAGCAGGGCCTTCTTGGTGGTTGGACCCCAGCTCTGGAATTCCCTTGCCTTGGACTTGAAAACTGCTCCCTCCTTGCATAGTTTTCAGCGGGGCTTGAAAACATTTTTATGGGCAAAAGCTTGTAGTTAATCAGGGAGGTTGGGGTTTTGTGTTTTTAACAGTGTTGTTAGCTAGTTTTTATCAATCTTTTAGGGTGGTGGGTTGTTTTATATACAGTGACGCCTCACGTAACAAATTTAATTCATTCCGGAGGCATGTTTGTTGCATGAAACATTCTTTACGTGAAGTGGATTTTCCCATAGGAAATCATGGGAACTCAGACAATTGGTTCCACAACTCCAAAAATATTCATATAAAAATATTAACTGGATTTAAAAATGATGACAAAACACTGGAATTGAATTCAAAGCATGCATTCAATGTGCATAATCCTATGAAGTCTACTTAGGCTTCAATCCTAAAGACACTTTCCTGGAAGTAAGCCCCATTTAACACAATTTCCTATTATTTCCATTATTACCTATGAGAAAATCCACTTTACTTAAAGAGTGTTTCACTTAAAGAGCATGCCTCCAGAACGAATTAAGCTCTTTATGTGAGACACCACTGTACATACATACACATAGAGTATTTTTTTAATGTTGTTATCTACCTTGAGTTGTCCTGGCCGAGAAAGGTGGGATAAAAATTCCATAAATAAATAAATAGAATGGAATAAAACAGAAAAGAATGTGGATGAAATCTGAAATGGTAGTTATAACTGAAAGCAGTTATAACCAAAGCAGTTGAAAGAGCTAAGTGATGAAAGTCAAGGCATGCGTATATATTTGCAGTAATGAATTGTATGCGGCTATGGATACACCTGGGTTATGCGGAAGCATAACACTGTATATTGTGGCACTGTGTCTCTTTTGAAGGTTTTGTGCAGAAACCCAGAAGTTCTGGGCTTTATCTTATTCCCACAGTTGTTAAGAAAATTTGATTCAAATTTAATGAGTTTCAGATCTTTTGCAGGGTAGGGTAGAAAATCCCATCTTCTCTTTTAAAGGTATTACTGAATGGATGACACCTTCTAGGCTGCTGACTGCAATTCCTTCCAGTTGGAGTGACTAGATGCTGTCATTATCTGAAGGCTCTTTGATGGCCTGCGTAAAATAAGCCAAATGTCTTGTGCACTTCTTAAGGGACAAATGGCCACATGAGCCACATCACATTCAGTTTTGTCAGCATATGTTCAAAATTGCAGCCAAAGCACCTGAAACTAACTGGAACCCGGCAAAAAATCTGAAGGCACAAGTAAGTGATGCAGGTACTGGATGTTTTTGCATCTGAAGCAAATAGTAAAGATTAAGTTCCTATGCTCTGGAGTAGAGCTCATTTAATAATAACATACAAGAGTGGCAAACAGGAGTAGGAAAATGGGATCTCAGGAATCTGCTGCCTGAAACAAGTGCTTCATATTGTTCAATAGTAAAGCCAGTCTAGCAAGTATACACATGCCCAGTTAAAAATAGTTTCATTCAAAGGTGATAACTTTGTGGCTTCCCAGATACCGATGTGTTACACAACTGATTACAGAGAAGATGGGTTTGTATTTAAATGCATATCTGCAAATGATACAGACATTACAGATACTAGTCAGAGGTGGGCACTTACCGGTTCGGGCCTACTCGCCCGAACCGGATCTTCATTTTGGGCGGCCGTTAGCGAACCGGTAGTGGCGTGGAGGGACCACACTGGGCGGACCGGTTTGGAGCCACTACAGGCCTTTGCGGCCGCCATTTTCAGTTTGCGTGCGCGGGGCTTAAGAGCCCAGGAGCTGGCGCAGCGCGTTCTCCCTGCCTCCTCCAGCTGGCCGCGGGGAACGGGCTGAGCCCCAGGTGGGAGGTGCTGGTGTATTCTCCCTGCCTCCTCCGGCTGGCCATAAGGCGGGAGGCGCTCCTCCGGCTGAGCCCAAGGCGGGAGGCGCTGGCGCGTTCTCCCTGCCTCCTCCGATTGGCCGTGGGGAGCGGGCTGAGCCCAAGGTTGGAGGTGCTGGCGCGTTCTCCCTGCCTCCTCCGGGAGTGGAGGGCTGAGCCCAAGAGGACTGCAGCCTGAGCCCCATCCTATACAGGTCTACTCAGATGTAAGTCCCAGTATAGTCAATGGGGCTTACTCCCAGGAAACTGTGGACAGGATTGCAGCCTGAGAGCCCCAATCCTATGCAGGTCTACTCAAGTAAGTAATTTTTATTTTTTAAATTTTTTTATTTTAAAATTAAAAACCTCCCGGCCCCGCCCCCTGACCCTGAACCCGCCCACTTCCGGCGAACCAGATCTTGGGCCAGGCCGGGCCCACCCCTGATACTAGTGCATTATCTGGGAACAGATGTAAAAACACAGCAATATGCTAAAACATAAGAAAACAATATGCATAAGTAAAAATCAATAATTTCAACTGAGATTCCTCTCACAGTTTCTCAGAAAAAAAAGGACTATGCTTTTCTGATAGAAGAATGGAAAAACAAGATTATCTACAAATGGGGAAAACAGGTCAGCGTTATTTTCAAATTTTTCAAAGAATTGGACGTGCTTCAAATGGCAAGAGATTTAGAGCACAATCCTAACCATGTCTACTCAAAAGTAAGCCCCATTGTATTCAAGGGGTCTTACTGCCAGGAATGTGTCTTTAAATTGCAGTCTAATGCAGAAACTCAAGGAAGAATGTGAAGAATTAGTAGGATGAGAAAAAAAAAATCACCAGAAGAGTCATAAGCAGTTACAAGTAGCACTGAGGACACTATGACAACAATTTTGATGCTATGATACTCCTGGTGCTCAAGGCAGAATAGGATTGGGCTATTAGTCCTTCCACAAAAGAAAAAAAGTTTCTATTAGCTTCCAAAGCACTTTATTTCATTGATGTAATAAATGACTTTTGTACAGTTCACTATATTCTTGTAATCTTGTATAGTTCACTATATCTTGTATGGTTCACAATATTCTTCATTATATCTTGTATAGTTATAAGACTCTTGTACTCTTATAGTTACAAGGCACTTCCTACAGACTAGGCTAAATTTATCCTCTTGTAATTTATGTTCCCTGTATCCTGTCCTATCCTCAAATACATCTTTTCTTTTTTTAAAAAAGAAACTCACATTCTTCTGAAAATGTAAAAGCTGTCGACATATCTATCTTAGACCTATCATCACTCCATTATTTTCAGCTTTCTTCCAAGGGCTGGAGTCTTAGATGTCTTCAGACTGGGTGTGCTCAGTGCTGAATCAACTCATAGAAGCAGATCTTCTATTGTTGCATAGCTTAGAATGATACTTTTCTTCAGAATCACTCAGCCAATTCATGATAATCATCAATAAAAACATTACAATCTAGAATATGGACTCAAAACTCCTGAGACAGTTTTATTATTATCAATATGCACATATACCTTAATAGAGCAAAGGGAAATGATGAGCAGAACATTTTTAGACATCCTTAATTGCTGCTGAAATATGGCATTGGTTGATGTTCTATTGACTTGGTCCTAATTATAACATTAAAAACAAAGCTGAGTAAAACAAAATTGGAGGTATCATTAGCAATACAAAATAGGAAAAGAAGCCAAAACAGAGATGAGCTAATCTGCATATCTTTGCAGGCTAATTTGCATATTTGCACGTCTTTGATTTGGACAGGAAACTGGGATGGTTAAGGTCAGTGATATAGATCAGTCCTTTTGTCAGGGCTTCACATTCCTATCTGCTATGATTCTGCAACTGACTTTGCTCCTCCTATAAATTTCTAATGCAATGTATGCAATGTCCTCTGACATATAGTGCAACACCACTGTTTGTGTGACATACGGTAAGTCCTTTCTGTATCAGATTTTATATCTACAGATATTTCTGTCTCATTGATTGGGTCCCTCTTTAGGTCCTTTTCCAGCCTCTCCAGAAACATGAGAAGACAAAATTTTGAAAACCCTTTGCATCCTATGAGTTTCTGATAATAAGTCAGACAAAATCAGAGCAGGTGAATCATTAATCAAAAGATTTGATTTCTGCTGAACAGTTCTTTGAATTATACTCCTGAAAGTGTTATCACAAATTCAAACATTTATGAAGGTTTCAAGATTAAAGACAAAAGGGAGGTACTACCATGACTTACCTAAAGGAAAGGAATTTAATTATCAATATAAGCCCTTGAATCCTAATATCATAACATCAACATCATAGTAGAAATTATCATAACATCATAGTAGAAATTATTTAATACATAATTAGAAATCAAATTGTCAGCCATTAAAATGGAATCATTATAAATGATCAAACAACTACAACTTCCCTGAATCCCTGGCATATAATCACCATTATTTCAACAAAAAATATCACACAATACCAGCCATTGTTTGTTTAAATGATTAAGTATAAACCTCAGTAAGTTGTGGTCCAGAAATGCTCAGTTACAAGCAGGTAAATTGAAAGAGGCAAAGGCAAACACAACTTTTCCAAAGGCCACTGAGAATCTTCAGTAGCCAGATGACATGTCTCTGATGTTCAAACAGCTTAACAAGTCACAGTTAAGTAGTAACTGTTTTACGCTCTTTCAATAATTCCAACAATTGCAACAACAGACTAATGCTAATGAATGTGTTTTACCAACATTCTGAGTGGCCTCACTATCATCCAGCCCATAGAGTTCATTTTAAGATTCATGTATATTAAGAGCACAATCCTAACCATGTCTACTCAAAAGTAAGCCCCATTTTGTTCAATGGGTCTTACTCCCAGGAAAGTGTCTTTAGGATTGCAGCCTAAGTTTGTGTAGTGTACAAAGTTCATATAGTGGATAGCAAAGAGGATCCATGGTTATCTAATGCCATTTTCCCTTAGGATAAATAAATAATAATAAACTCAATAAACTCAGCTGTTAATGAGAATTAACTTATTGGATATACTCTGAACATGCATTAAGTATTGCTGAAATCACTAATTACTTAGGATGCAATCCTAATGCATTTAGGCCAGCCTAACTCACCTGGCCTATCTTTCTATGATAGTGTGTGGAGGTCGGTGTATGCCTTTACACTGGCCTAACCCCCTCCCCCCAGAAGTGAGACAGAAGTGCCTTACGACACTTTTGTGACACCCTTTGGTCAACACAGGACTTATGCCGGGGGTTATGCTGTCCTAACTGGAAGTTAGGATTGCATTCTTAATCTTGATACTTTAAAAGATCACTTTAAAAGATCATTTCCCTAACAACAAATTAGGAAATGACAACTATTGCTATAGAAATTGGAATATCACCAATATTCCAAACATGCAATTCAATAACAGAATTTAAAAATGTGTGCCATTTTAAATTAAAATGATGGATGGCATTTAATTTTACTGACTGGAAGATGTCCTTTTTTATTGCTCCAGGTCCTAATTTTCTTTCTTGCAGCACTGGATAAGTCCAAAGAAGTGAAGTTGAGAAGTCTTTGTGCAATCTTCAGATAGGTACATCAGTCACAGAAGCTTTGGTTTGGACAGTCTTTATTATTTACCACTTAATGCTGTTGTGAATCATTGATGTTTGTCCCATACACATAAAGCTTTACATAATAGTCACAGGTTGTACCTTCTGCATTCCACAGCCATTTGACTCCACTGGTTTCAGTTTTGAATCAATTCATTTAGGCCAGGAGTGTCCAAATACTTTGTCAGGAGGGCCGCATCATTTCTCTGACACTGTACCAGGGGTCGGGAAAATGATTACATTTCAGATTTGAATAAATGTACATAAATTTGCATATAAGATTTTATTAGAGACATTAAAGACTTGCCCAGGGCCCAATAGAGCAGTCTTGCCGAGAGCCACATTCCGCTCCATGGCCGGGGTTTAGACATTCCTGGTTTAGGCCTTAAAGACAATATAATGGTTTCCTATCTCACTACCTCTGGAGCATCCCAAATCTAATGGGCTGCCCTGCCAGCTGAATGTGGAACAGTTGTCCTCTAATCCCAGGAGAACTCCAGCAACCAAAACTCCCCTATAGGATACAGCAAAAGCTGTACCAGCAGTATTTATCAACACAGGGGATTTAATTAGGGCTGGGCTGTTAATTAGCCTAGCCTTGTAAGTCTTTGTTTACACTTAACTGCTATAGTTTGAACTGTCACTATAATTATGAATGGTCTGATGCCATTAGAATTACATAGCCCTTTAGCTCACTTTTTTTTCACCTGACAACTAAGAACAACACTTCTCCAGCACAATCCTAATTTGCAGTGGAACAAGCAAGCTGGCTGTTTTGGGTTGCTTCTGCACCAGCCCAAGACAAGGAGAAACTTTTCTCTTTACTGGTTAACACTGGACCAGCCCCACTGTGCTACTTGGATAAACGAAATCACCGAAATCAATGGTGCAAATCGGAGCAGCTTAGGATTGTCCTGAGCTGCCCAGGAAAAGTGCTGGGTCCTGGCTCTGTTTCCTTCTCTTCATCCAGTTCACAGTCCCGCCACCTGGCCTCACCTGCCCCAAAACACCTCTTCCCCGCATACTCCCTGCCCGCCAAGCAGCTACCCCAACTAACTTATTTCCAGTGCCCAAGGCTCTCTCCTGGTTACATAGTTTGCAACACCCCTGCCCACAAGCCAGCACATTTGCAACATTCCTGAGCCAATGTAAGGAACTTGAGCACTGGCTCAATGGTGCATTAGGATTGCACCCTTCACATTTGTATACTTTATTCCATCAGGAAACTTCAGAGGCTCAGATGAGGTTCCCATTCTAGGCACAAACCAGATGTAATTCTGCTTAGTTTTGGTAAGGTAGGCTGCCACCTATTCCATCAAACGGTGTCGTTTATGCATCCTCCGAAGAGGGTTTTAGCCTCAAAATTGTTGGTCCTTTGGGTGCGACAGCCTCTTTGTTTTCTTTCCTTAGTAACTGATAGCAACTCTAGTTCCGATCTTCACACACACACATCCAGCTTATGGTGTGGAAGGTCTCCATAGTAACACCATATATTCCCTGGCAATGTCTGCTGCTGGCATGGAAAATCTCTATGAAAAGGACCACTTAAAAGGTGATTAGTTTGAATCCGTTTTTAAGGTTTAAGGAAGGAAGCATTCCTTATCAGTCTCCATGTGGCAAATGTAATCGGAAGAACCTGCAATCAGAAGAACACGGAAGAACCTATCAGGCTTACAGCCAAACTTTCATTGTTGCAAAAGCATGTCACCCATCCAGGAACGGAACTGATCAACGGAGCAAAAACCTAGGGCAGCCTACTCATCTCTAATTCAAAAGTGTCCTGTCAGGATAACCTATGGGCAGATAAGTCTGAGAAACAAGATTTATGTTGTTTGTCCACAGATGTACTCCCTCTAGTTGCTAATATGTTGAACTAATGAATTTGAGTGTTTTTTTCAAAGCGTCTATTCTAGGAAATTGTTTACTTTCAGCCTGCCAGCAGTTTCAGTTAGCGTTTCCACAAGGGTATTTACACTGCAATTACTTTGATTGACGGCACTCTTTGAAATGGTCGCCAAAATTGTTCCACTGAGCCATTTAGCTGGCTAAACGAAATGTTGGCCAGCAGATGAGCTTCCAGATTTTATCTTCATGCCTGCAGAATTCCTTCAGTGATGGAACTCAAGTTTCATTTAGTTCTACCAAAAATTCAACTGCCACATACAGTTGTGAAAGAAAAAAAGATCAAAATATTTTCTTCATGGCAGAATCCAGTAACGGAAAGAGACCCGCAATACTGACTCCTTGCAGAAAAAGAGCTCATGCTCTTTTGTATATATTATCTGTACATATAAGAATATAAAAGTTTATTATTTTCAAACACGCTCATATGTATATCTAAGTAACTGCTTGTGTTCACTGAATAAAACTTACATTTTTCTAATATGAAATGTTGCGTTACAGACAGCATATGAGATATGCTTTCCTTTATCTAGACTTTATCAAGAAGGATTTCTAACATAGATTGCATGAACATGTCAAATGAGAAAAGCCATTTCTAATCATTAAAAAAAATAAACTTTACAATGAAGGAAATGTCGTGGGCTGCACATGGCAATTAAAGAAAATCTTTCTTGCTTGCAGGAACATATTTCTTCCAAAACAGGAACATAATATTTTTTAAAAATCAAAGATTTAACAAGGCAACTTAATGTAGTCAGTACACAAGAATTTCAAATTCCATATGGCATGCTTCACATTTTAAAGTGGGATATATTTTTCTGGAGCAAAATATGCTTTTATTGGCAACAGTAAGCGATGAATAGCAAAAGTGATAACATACTGTAACCTGTATGTCTTGAAATAATCTTCAAGAATTTCCTTTCTTGCCAAAGGGGAAGATAGTTTGGGAGGGAGTTTGAGAGTTCTTAATGACTACAGAGTTCTTATTGCTACTGCTGTACAAAGGAAAGCAAATACAAACAAGATGCCCAGATTTGGGAAGAGTAATTCCCACTCAACCCCACTCAGCCAGACCCAGGTGCGGGCATTGCTGGTATCTTCTCACAATACTTTGCTACATGGTAGAGATGTCACCACCAAATGAGACATGAAGAAGCCCTGTTCCGCTGCCACCACAGGCCATGGACCACGAGGGATATATTTCAAGACTTTGAATTATAAGAAAGATTTTGTTCAACATTTAAAGCATCTGAAAGCATTAAACCCATCTACACAGATTCACAATCTTAAATGACAATGGCAACCTTCTCCCCTACCCCCCAAAATTAGCAAAATTTAACCAACCAGTCTATTTTTTTTAATTAGCTGAAGCATTTGTGTTATGAGATCAGCAGGCCTCCGTCAGTCTTGAAAGACTATGGTATCGTGCTCGGCACTGCATACGCTGCATGCGAAGCACGAAAGCCTGGGTTGGATTGTTATGGAGGATAGGCTGTTACCCAAGCAGCAAATCCCCCCTCTCCACGCCACTGAATTAGTCCAATGGAAACACAGAGCCAATACAATTGGATCCAGCTGGCGTCGCAGAGCTGGGCTAAGGACAGGAGCTCACCCTGTCTTGTGGGGACGACCCAGGTCTCGAACCCTGGCCTGCTGGTTAACAGGCATAGTGTCTTAACCGCTTGCGCCACCCATAGCCCTTATGAGATCATGTTGATATTATTTTATCCCTTCTACCTTGACATTATCATTATTACTGTAATCCTATAATGCCTGTTAGCCTGAAACAAACTTAAAACATGACAAATGGAAAAGCAACATTAAAGTCCACAATACAGTACAGTAAGTTCTCGACTTATGAACAAGTTCCATTCTGGAACCAACACCATTTACTTTAATGCTTTTTCACATTTTGGGGAAAAACGGAAAACTAGTGTCAATTTCTATTTTAAATTTACTGTTAGCATACTTTGTACTCTTAATACTGTTTATACTTGCAACAGTATAGTACTGTTTATACTTACACTATTAGAGACCTATGCAGGCAGAGGGTGCTCAATTTACTTGCACCAGAGGTGCTTGCACTATGGGAGACCCATGCAGGAAGAAAGGGGCTCAATACTTGCCAGCAGAGACTCCAGACATGATGAGAGACTGATGCATGAAGGGCTGAGGCATGAAGGGAAACCAATAAATGCAGAGGGGTGCTGTACACTTGCAGCAGAGACCGCCAAACCGTGCGCAGAAGTGCCAAGATACAATGAGGAAAAGGTAGCAGACACACACTTCCTCATTTGATAACTTCTGAGCTGTTTGTATCTTTGAAAGTTCATATCTTCTAGAGATGTTCATTGCTATAAAAGTTTGCATCTTGAAAGGTCGTAAGTCAAGGACTTACTGTATTACAGTTCTTCAAAGTACAAACTCATGTTTGCTATTTATGGCAGCAACAAGTCCCTCTAAGTCCATGTATCTAAAACAATCATACTCAACCTGTACTTCACAATAATGGAGTTCATTTGCATTCACTTTCTGTTAGTGTGCTATTTCACCCGGCCATATGTACTGCTACAGCAGTGCAGACAACAACATTGTTCCATAATGTAATTTTTGTGCTTCAATGATTCCAGTAATCTAATCTACATAATAAAACTGAGAATCATTTCTACACAACAATTTATGGAACAGGTTGGAAACTATTTTCCTCTTTCACACCATGCAGTTTTTGATTGCGATTTACTGATTCTGCCTGGCCTCCAGAGTACTTTCCTAACACTGACATAAACCTTCCAATAAGACACAGTGCTCTCATTTGAGCGGGAGATGTCTGTTTCATGTGGAAGAATATCAGTGCCAACATTAAAAGGACAGGCAACATTGCCTACAGTTATATTTTGGTATGAAGCTTTTTTGCTACTTTTGTGAAAGTTTAAATACATAAATCTACTCAGATGGACAATAAAAGATAGGATAAAATGCATGTTTGCTATCTTCTCACTTTGAAGCCATTTACCTTTTAAACAAGTCTTCAGTACATCTTTTAAAAAAATGTGTTATGTTCACATTCTCAGTGGGATTCTATATTAAGGGTACAATCCAGAGTAAGAGCAGTGAGGAGAGCCCTAGCTGGGCTGCTCCAACTATTCATATCCATAGCAGAAAGTTATGCTGCATCCAGAGAGTCAGGAAGCCTGGGCTGCCCTAACTACTCCAGAGCATGCTCAGTAGGCACCAAGTCAGTGACACCTGGGGAGGGCTTTCTCCCGAGGAGACCCCCCTCAGATCACACTGAACAAGGAACAGCTGTTGTGCCTGCCTTAGAAGGAAGCCCAGAAGTTCCTGACAAGTAGTTATAGCTGCAGTTCCTCTAATGGAGGGTGGATGCTTGGATTGGCCTGCTGTATCCTGAGGTGAGTGGGCTGCCATAGTTGTTCCATATCCTGAGGTTGAGAGGCAAAGCTTGCAGCTAGGCTGGCCAAGAACTCAGATTTTTGGTCAACACTGCCATTCTTACTCAGGCCTTATTGTGGAGCTCTATGGGTCTACTACACCTGCTCCTGAGGTGGTATAACTCTGAGGAGCTGGAAGAGGGCATTTCTGCCCTGGAAACAGGCTCTGGATAGAAACTGCTCTGCTCTAGGCAATGCTCAACATGCCCTCAACATGCCTCTCCTGAGCTGCCTAGACTACCCCAGTTAGGGCAGAGCAGGTCCACCTCTCTTTGGGGCAGCCTTTTCCAGAATAACTAGACTGGAGCATCTTGCAGTTGCTCCACCCTAGTGAAAGATAGGGCAACCCAACTGCTATTCTGGATTGGGCTGCCTGGGTGCAATCAAAACTGTCCCTTGGGTTGGCAAAATTCCCTTCATGGACCCAGTAGTGCCATGAAATACTGATGGGCAGATTTCAGTTTCTATTTGGTCAGACAAGTGTGTGGCCTCCTTTTATTTCCTACAATTCCTTCTGAGAAAAATCTCCAGGTATTTTGTTTGTTACCAAAAACTCATATTTAAATACAGATTTTATTCCCCTACCAGCTGGTGCAATAATTAACTGAAAACTATGCATTTAACCCTTAAATGCCCATCTAAAAATAGCCTAATTTGCATAAATTATAAATGCGGGCCCAATGGACCCGGTTGGTCATAAAAGGGTTAAATGTGTATTTTCTTTAAAACTTACAGGATGCACAGAATCTACAGATGTGGCCATATCTTACAAAATCCCATCTGCTGCCAGGTGAAAAGTGTTCAAAACTATGCATTTCTTTTCAAATTTTGTCTAGATAATTCAGTAACACTCCTAACAAGTCTCAATTTTATACTTTAAATAAAACCACAGAATTCAGTGGTACTTGAGACCCATTTCCATGTTTCCATCACCACATGGACAGAATTGGAAAGCAATGATGAAAACATCGTGATTTTGTGCAGTGCATGGAATATTTCCTAAGTAGTTCCATCCATTGCCAGAAACACATAGTCCTGAAATGGAAAATCTCCAAACAAATCATAAAATTGCTGGTTATCCAATACTATTTTAATCCATAAGACAGGTTGATTCTCCTTCCCTACAAGTGATGAGGATAACGTATTGATCAGCCCTTACTTTCAAGGAGACGTGTTTGGGTATTCTTTTGAGATTATTTCAGGAGGAAAGGATCACAAGCAAAATACACTGAAACTTCCTTTTCAATAACCCTTCTTGCAGAAGTTCTATTTCTGGATGCTATGCAGAAAAAGCTGTTAAACCTTATTCATTATTCTTTTCTAGTGCTTAATAACCCTTAATAGACCTTAATTAACTTGCACCAAGTAATCCATATGCAAGCCTGCTCCAATATCAGCCAATGATACATCATTACCATACAAAAAGCAACTTCTCTGGGGAGGGGTGACAGATGCAAATCTCTGATAACAAAGAGAACAATCTCTCTTATCTGAGTGTTGCAGAGATATTATAAGTTCTACTGATACAATTGAACATGCAGCTGAGACACAAAGTGTAGATTCAATAAAAGCCTTTTTTACAGTTTCCTAAATCTTGCAGCATCAGGACTACTTTTAAAAATGGCTGTCTATTGTGGCCCACTTGACAAAAAATATACAGAATTAATTAATTTATTATTATCAATAAATTATTCATAATAATTAGGATCCTGTGCTGCCAAAGATGCTAGAGGTCTTACATTTAGTATGCGTGTGTAGACATTTGCTAGACTTTTCCTAGAAATGAAATTCAGAGTGTAGTCCCCCAATCTTTGCACTCATTCCAGGATACCCAGAAGGGATTTAGTAGCCAGACGAACAATTGAAATTGGGCTCACTTACAATCAGCAGCACACCGATTCTGAAAGAAAATTGGAAATTGTGATATTTTGGACTGGGTAATGAAGATTACTTCATTTCAGCTAACATTTTTTTCCCTGCAAACCAGGCAAGGGAGCTGGCAAAAGTATTTAGTATTTTAGTTTTAATATTATATATATATATATATGTGTGTGTGTGTGTGTGTGTGTGTGTGTGTGTGTGTGTGTGTGTGTGTGTAAAATTGAAGAGTCATTGGCTGACTTATTCATCAACACCCAGTCAAAACCACTGGACATAGAAGCATGAAGTTTGGGGAGGGATTGCCATCCATGATGTAGGCACCCACTAACTACTGATTTTTTTACATTCAAACCAGAAGTGGGTGGAAAGGGACGCAATGCATTTTTGCCCTGCCCCAACCCCTGGACCTAGAAGCATGACATGCCTGTTGGTGTCTCTTGATGCCCAGCAGTTCTCACCTGTGCCTGCTGGTGCCCATCTGTGCACAGAGACCACAAATATTCTTGAAATTTTACTACTGCAATGCCAAGATAATTCTTCTAGTATTATTATAACAACATAAGAGCCAGAATCTGGTTTTTGAAGTAAAAATGCATACATAGTATACATGGAAACAGAATGAAATTTTTTTTTAAAAAAAGGCCAAAAGTAATGTAAAGTTATAGCAATAGGTATCGATCCCCACTTAGCCATGAAGATTCCTTGGTGACCCTGAATCAATCATTATCTCTCAGCCTAAGGCTACAATCCTAAAGACACTTTCCTGGGAGTAAGACTCATTGAACTAAATGGGCCTTTCTTTTGAATAGACATGGTTAGGATTGTGCTAATAATCAGAGTTTTTCAACCAGTAATACATGCACCACCAATGGTACTTGAAGTGGTATCAGGTGGAACTCACAGAGCTCCTACACATGTGCAGCCAAGCAGTCATACTGCTAGTGATACCTTTAAAAAACCCTCATGTCCACCTCAAGCCTCTTACGGGTGTTTATTCTTTTGTGTTGCATCAGGCTTTCCAACCCAAAAACTGGCAATGATGTTATTTCTTGTGATATTTTGAAAAGGTGGATCATATGAAGTGGTACCGTGGAAGGAAAATGTTGAGAAACACTGATGTAAACAATAGGCTAGGCCACAGGATTGTTGTAAAGAGAAAAAGGAGGTAAAGAATTATGAACACCACTCTAGGAGCCCAACCCTCTGCCTGTTTGAAGTATGGGGACATATCCAAACATCTTTTAAAAAATAGGCTTATATTGTTAAAATTTGTTATGCTATAATTTTCTCTCTCTCTCTCGCACACGCACACGCACACACACACACACACACACACACACATACACATATATGTGTTAATTAACTAATGAGTAGACCAAGTGATCAGAATGTGCCATTATTGGCTGATGTTGCAGGTTTTCCACCTGTATGTATTAATTGGAGCTCATCACAATGCATGTACATGTTTCATCCTGTAATGCTGTATCATTTACGTTAAAAAGTTTTTTTTTCTTGCTAACTAATATCCATAACTGGGTCTCACAGAACCCCAATATTTCATTTAAAACTTTATTAAATAGCAGAAATAGTTACATTCTTTGCAGGAACAATCCTGCAAGTGTCTCCTTTGAATTTGGTTGGGAATGGAAGTACAAGTGTGAGCTTTCTCTTTAGTGTCACCGCAATTATGAAACTCTGTTCCAGAAGAGTTAAGATAAATCCCCCTTCCCTCATGGTATTTTGGCAAGGGCTTACCACATGTTTGTTTGTCAGATGTTTGGGTGATATGTTCACTTTTGCCTCCTCTGCCTCTTTAAGGCTGCAAACCTAACCCACAGTCAGGTTAGCATAAATCCCATCACAAGTCTCATGCTGGTCTGGGGATGTCACAAAAGTGCTGTGAGGCACTCCTGGGGGAGACCTTAACCAGTACAGACATGTGCTTGCCTCCTTTCATCACCACAGGAATGGAGAGACCAATCAGCTGTGATGGCCTAGATTAGAGTTGCACCCTAAAAGATTCATTCTTCCTCCCTGTAGAAGCAGCACACACCCCCACTTTTATAGTTGTTGGTCTGAATTGCCAATTCTTTTATCAGGGATTTCTCAGGGAATTGTTCCCTCAGGGTTGTATTACAGCTACATTGGCACAGAAAGATTGGATAGGATTGGATCCTAAAAAAAGCAGGCCTCCGTCAGTCTTGGAAGACTATGCATACACTGCATGCGAAGCACAAAAGCCTGGGTTGAATTGTTATGGAGGATAGGCTGTTACCCAAGCAGCAAATCCCCCCTCTCCACGCCACTGAATTAGTCCAATGGAAAGGCAGAGCCAATACGATTGGATCCAGCTGGCGTCGCAGAGCTGGGCTAAGGACAGGAGCTCACCTTCTCTTGTGGGGCCAACCCGGGTTTTGAACCCTGGCCTGCTGGTTAACAGGCACAGTGACTTAACCGCTTGTGCCACCCACAGCCCTGTTGGATCCTAAAATAAATGGGCTTAAGATGAACTCTGGAGCACATGGATCTCACTAAAAATGGGATCCATTCACACCTGCTTTCAAAGTTACATCACATGTATGCAGTTGAAAGTATGAGCAATTCATGCTCTGACGGTTGTGTGGGATGTCCAAATTGGTATTAAGGTTTCTTCCTCCATAATACAAACATACCCATACGACTGGGCAAAGCACAAACTAAAATAACACAAGGAAGCAGTGAATCATGTGGTTGAAATTCTCAATAAAAATATGGCTGAAACCCTTTCATTTGTTTCAGGTAATTAGTACAATCATAGCAATCTTTTTTAACATCTTCATTCTGTCAGTTAGTCCTATTTATAGCGAGACTTGTTTGATTCACCATAATTTGATTCCTCCCACAACCCATTTATACACTTTGCTTTAAAAAATTGTATAAGTTTCTTTGCATGTTAATTTCAAAGTGTCTGAAATAAAAAAGACCTAACAGTTATAAATCTCATGGACATCTGTATTTATAAATAATTACTACTGAAGGGAAGAGCCTGAGTGCACAACCTTAAGCAGACAGAGATGCCTAATAAGGTCAGCTTGCTGCCTACAAAAGTGAAAAGTTGTGAAAAATCTATCTTTGTGATGTCCATCTAATCGAAAATGACTGACTCGCTCACTCACTCACTCACACACCCAACCCAAACAACCAAAAGTGAAATTTGGGGACGGTATTCCTTCTGTGACATAGGCACCTACTAAGAATTGATTTTGAGAAATACAAACAGGAAGGGGACGAAAAGGGGTCCAACATGTTTTCATCCTTAAACACTGAAGAATCACTGACTCATTAATGCCAAGCCTAAATCCATGGAGCTAGAAGCATGAAATTTGGGGAGAGTATTCCTTTGATGATGCCAGAACCCATTAAAACTGATTTTGAAAAATGTAACCCCTAAGAGGGTAAAAAATTGTGCAATGTGTTTTTGTCCCTATAATTAACATTGAAGACTGACTGATCAACACTCAGCTACAACCCCTGGACCTAGAACTATGACATTTGGGAAGCATATTCCCCCAAAAGAAGAGTAAGAAGCAATTTGGTATACAGTGGTGCCTGCTGCCTGGTAATGCTGGGCACCCTGTGCCTATTGAATGGCATAGATGCCAAGTGCCCAGTTCTGCCCTGTTGTGCACAGTCGTCCCCAGTGGAGCCGCTGCCCGCAGGGGTCCAGTGCTATATGCTGGTACCTGCCCGGGATGCCCACTGCCCAGTGAGGTCCGGTCCCACCAGCTGTCCACAGGGCTCAGAATAAACTTAAGAGGTTTCAGGTAGGTTGAATCTGACTCAATGCAAGTCCAGATGAGCCACATTGAGCCAAATCTGCAGATGCAGATAAGTAGATAAATGGATTAGTAGGCTCAACCTGTCTTTGTATGAGAGATTCGAAATCTGAACAATCAGATTTGCTTTTTATTAAGTTTTTCACTCTAGCATTAACCAACTTGTAGGGAACCCTTGTCAAACAAACATGAAAGTGTAGCTCATAAAATACATAGGAAAATATAGTTACAATTCAGACATATGGCGCAATCCAGAGTGACTACGGGGAGTCCTTACTCTGGTGTAAGAACAATTTGCTCTGGGTTGCAATATGAATTTCCCAAAGGTTTTCACTAGGTGATGCAGTAACTACAGGTACACATAATGTCTCTTACGTGCTCCCGTAGTTACTCTGGATTATAGGGATAAAGGGGATTCTCTCTCAAAGTTCCTTGAATTGCCATTGTTTCTTTTTTCCTTTCTTACATATGGTAGTATGTCCTTTCTGAAACAATACATTAAAGGTATATAAGTAAAAACCTATTTTAGATTTTACCTATGCAACATGGTGGCTCATATTATACTATTCAAACAAAATTTACTGTAATGGGTTGGATCCCAATTGCTGGTGGAGCAGTTCCAATACTGAAACTCCTTACAGAAACAAAAGGAAATTGAGCTTGGATTAAGATTCCTTGCACAATTCCATTCCTAGAAGGAGTTTCTGATAATGGAGCCACTATAAACAAATGGACATAACAAAATGTAACATAAATCAAAAATATATAAAAGCTTCCATCTTGCCATGGAAAATATTTCATATACAGCCCAATCCAGAGCAACTAATCTGTCCACATAAGAGCCCTTAGGTTGCCCTATCTAACACTAGGTTGGAGCAACTCCCAAGATGCTCCAGCCCAGTTACTCTGAAGGAGGCTTAGGGCAGAGCAAGGCAAGATAGGGTGCCCTAAGAGAGGTGGACCTGCTCTGCCCTAGCTGGGGCAGCCTAAGCAGCTCAGGAGAGGCAAGTTGAGGGCATGTTTAGCATTGCCTAGGGCAGAGCAGTTACTCTGTATCCAGAGCCTGTTTCCAAGGCAGAAATGCCCTCTTCCAGCCCTCAGAGTTATACCACCTCAGGAGCAGGTATAGTAATGAGTAGACCCATAGGGGTCCATGATAAGGCCCGAGTAAGAATGGCAGTGCTGACCAAAAATCTGAGTTCTTGGCCAGCCTAGCTGCAACCCCTGCTTCTCAACCTCAGGATATCGAACAAACTCCGGCTGCCCACAAACCTCAGGATACAGCAGGCCACTCCAAGAAGCCCCTTGTATTCACTGTAGAATGTACTGGCATCTCATCAGGGACTCCTTATAATGCAGGCACCCAGTGGCGTCACCAGACTGGTGCGGCTGGTGTGAGCTGCATTGGGGATGCGCTCCGTATGGGGTGATGTGCCGGAGGAGTTTGACTGTCCTTTGGCAGGCCCTGGGCGTCAGCACCCCCATTCAGGCCTGCTCCAAGGCGGAGCAGCAGCCAGAAGCTGACACTTGTCTGAGGAGCTGGCCTGAACAGCCGAGGTGCACTGCGCAGAAACACACTGAGCATGCCGAACAGCTTCAGCGGAGACTTCCTTAGAGCAGAGAAAGTCCGCGCCTCTGCACAGCCATTCGGCCTCACTCAGGAGGCGGAGTGGCAGCCGAATGGCTTCAGAAAGAGTACTGCACAGGCACCAACTCTGACGCCTGCACAGTCTCCCCCGAAGCCAAAAGGCTTCAGAAAAGTACTGCGCAGATGTCAGAGATGGTGCCTGCGCAGTACTCTTTCTGAAGCCAGTTGGCTTCAGAAACAACTGCGCAGGCGCCAACTTTGGTGACTGTACAGTCCAGGTGGGGGGGGGCACGCATCCCAGGGATGACGCACAGACTTCCGCACCAGGTGATGTGCAAAGTCATGTCACCACTGTAGGCACCACAGCTGTTCCTTGTTCAGTGTGATCTGAGGGGTGTCTCCTCAGGAGCAAGTCTTCCCCTTGTGTCAATTACTTAGCATGCTCTGGAGCAGTTAGGGCAGCCCAGGCTTCCTGACTCTCTGGATTCAGCATAACTTTCTGCTCTGGATACAGAATAGTTAGGAGAGTGCAGTTAGGTCAGAGCAGGCTGAATTTGCTCTGGATTGCAGCCTAGCAGCCCAATCCAGAGCAACTAATCTGTCCACATAAGAGCCCTTGGGTTGCCCTATCTAACACTAGGTTGGAGCAACTGCAAGATGCTCCAGCCCAGTTACTCTGAAGGAGGCTTAGGGCAGAGCAAGGCAAGATAGGGTGCCCTAAGAGAGGTGGACCTGCTCTGCCCTAACTGGGGCAGCCTAAGCAGCTCAGGAGAGGCAAGTTGAGGGCATGTTTAGCATTGCCTAGGGCAGAGCAGTTACTCTGTATCCAAAGCCTGTTTCCAAAGCAGAAATGCCCTCTTCCAGCCCTCAGAGTTATACCACCTCAGGAGCAGGTATAGTAATGACTAGACCCATAGGGGTCCATGATAAGGCCCGAGTAAGAATGGCAGTGCTGACCAAAAATCTGAGTTCTTGGCCAGCCTAGCTGCAACCCCTTCCTCTCAACCTCAGGATATGGAACAAACTACGGCTGCCCACAAACTTCAGGATACAGCAGGCCACTCCAAGAAGCCCCTTGTATTCACTGTAGAATGTACTGGCATCTCATCAGGGACTCCTTCTAAGGCAGGCACCCAGTGGCGTCACCAGACTGGTGCGGCTGGTGTGGGCTGCATTGGGGATGTGCTCCGTATGGGGTGATGTGCCGGAGGAGTTTGACTGTCCTTTGGCAGGCCCCGGGCGTAAGCACCCCCATTTAGGCCTGCTCCAAGGCGGAGAATCAGCCAGAAGCTGACACTTGTCTGAGGAGCTGGCCTGAACGGCCATCTGAGGTGCACTGCGCAGAAACACACTGAGCATGCCGAACAGCTTCAGCGGAGACTTCCTTAGAGCAGAGAAAGTCCGCGCCTCTGCACAGCCATTCGGCCTCACTCAGGAGGCGGAGCGGCAGCCGAATGGCTTCAGAAAGAGTACTGCACAGGCACCAACTCTGACGCCTGCACAGTCTCCCCCGAAGCCAAAAGGCTTCAGAAAAGTACTGCACAGGTGTCAGAGATGGTGCCTGCGCAGTACTCTTTCTGAAGCCAGTTGGCTTCAGAAACAACTGCGCAGGCGCCAACTTTGGTGACTGTGCAGTCCAGGTGGGGGGGGGAGCGCATCCCAGGGATGACGCACAGACTTCCGCACCAGATGATGTGCAGAGTCATGTCACCACTGTAGGCACCACAGCTGTTCCTTGTTCAGTGTGATCTGAGGGGTGTCTCCTCAGGAGCAAGTCTTCCCCTTGTGTCAATTACTTAGCATGCTCTGGAGCAGTTAGGTCAGCCCAGGCTTCCTGACTCTCTGGATTCAGCATAACTTTCTGCTCTGGATACAGAATAGTTAGGAGAGTGCAGTTAGGTCAGAGCAGGCTGAATTTGCTCTGGATTGCAGCCATAGTCTACAATGTTCATAAGGGGAATTCCAAAGTAACCAGGATCTTGGGTCTGCACCATTCCATTACTTCTCAATGAGGTGGGAACCCTTGGATTATGGGAACATTATGGGAAAAAGGAGTTGTTACCATCACTGCCAATATCTTTGGCAGGTTCAGCAGCAACTCCTATCTCTCCCACGCTAGGCTGAAATAGAAGGAGACAGTGATTTTGGGAAGCCTTCAGTAACTTCGGCAGAGACTTCTCACCATAATGAGACAAGGCCTGGAAGAAAGTGCATTGGTCAGCAGAGAGGATAGGTGAAGAAGTAATTCCCATGGGATTATGTGAGGGGTGATGTTCCCATTTGCAAATGGGATGCCCATTAGTGAAGGCGGGTTGACAACCTGAGCAAAAGAAGAGTCCTAATATCCAACCTAGGAATTATTGCTATTGTTTTCTGAAGCAGAACTTCTATAACACACACCTCGGGTACATGCATGATCATAACACAAATGTCTTATCTGACAAACCTACACAATGCTATTCTAACACTAGGTATTTGCAGAGTAGATGATTGCTGTAAAACTCATCTGCAAGGAGGAAAAAAAAAGTTCTTCTATCTTGGCCATGTTTATGGAATGCAAATATGGATATTCTACTCCTTAGGAAAAAGGTGTATTGCTACATGCAGAATTTCATGATAAAAGCTTTAATGTTCCTGCTTTTTCTTGATAAATCCTGCTGGTTTACTGATGCGTGAATGTGCTGAAATTGAATTACTGTACAACAGCAATTACTTTTCACAGTACAACTATAATGGGAATCAATTCTGCAGTGAACACCAGGTAGTCAGAATACAACGAAAAAGCAGGGATGGAAGAACTCATAAAGGAAAACATCTTCTATTCCTCTTTCCCACAATTTTCTGTATGGCTAGAGTATGAAAGCATCTTTAACAACAACAACAACAACAACAACAACAACACCACCACAATATACACAACTTGCTTCATGTGATCCAGAAAGTGGTTCTTTTTTATCAGAATGAAGAAACCATTTTTAAAAGCACTCTATATTAGCAGAGTGAAAACTATAGTTTAAAAAATCTGCTTCTCCAACAGCAGAGAGAATATTTTTAACAAGGAAGATGACTGAATTTGAATTGGCACTTAGCCTTTGCAAACCCTCTTCAGCCTTCTTTATTTATTTTTTTATGCTGTATTGTACAAACAACATAACAAATCAACTTGGCCACTGTTCTTCCTATCAGGTAAAGTTATTTTACAGGATTGAATGTACTCTTCCTTTATGAAATTCAGTGTGTTTAATTGACAACAAAACAATATTTGGTTTTAGATTGCTTGAATGCATTTTTATGTTGCACATAATAATGAAGATGTTTTCTGGTAGACAGTGGCAAAATGGAGCAAAAATCCATTTTGTAAAAATCTGTAAAAATATTGACACTGGAAAGAATGCAATAGATTGTCAAAGAATAAAAGCAGGCCTCTGTCTGTCTTGAAAGACTATGGTATCGTGCTTGGCACTGTATACGCTGTATGCGAAGCACAAAAGCCTGGGTTAGATTGTTATGGAGGATTTGTTGTTACCCAAGCAGCAAATCCCCCCTCTTCACGCCACTGAATTAATCCAATGGAAAGGCAGAGCCGATACAATTGGATCCAGCTGGCATCGGAGAGCTGGGCTAAGGACAGGAGCTCACCCTGTCTAGTGGGTCTCGAACCCTGGCCTGCTGGTTAACAGGCACAGCGTCTTAATCGCTTGCGCCACCCGCAGAAGATAACATTCTACATTCATATTAATTCCTTTGACAAAAAATAAGATTTCAGTACCTTGGACAGCTTACGGTTGTGTACAGCTCTGAAGTACAGCTAAGAAGTCAGCAATAATTTTGCCCCAAATAATGTATTGACATTATAGTGACTGTCAGCATCATTATGAGATATACTGAATTTAAAAATTCAAGTATATTAACCAAATAATACATGCAAATGCCCCTCTTAAAAGCCACTGGTCACCTTCTCCCACTGAAACATTCTTTTTTCCCCCTTGACTTGATATCTGAGTTTGCCAAAGTCTCAAAAACCTTCCATTAAGAAAAACTTGTGTATTTCCACATATTCACCTATTTTCACTTGTTACAGGAAATGAAACACTTCTTGTTATTGGGGATCATCTGAAGTCACCAGAGACACTGACAACAGTTTCTGCCAAACATTTCAAGTATGTATTCTCAAAGACTACAACACCGTGCTACTCTGTTGCAATAACTGTCTTAATGATAAATATCCTACATTAGCATAGATGATTATTGTAGTTAGTGCAATAATGCATTTAGTTGTTGAAGGCAAAAATGCAGCTCTGTTATCATTAGGAAAGAAAAATGGCATGACAGAATTGGAATTAACTGCTTGCCTGGTCACCAATACTGAGCTAGAAATTACGGTACGTTATGGTAACTGGCATTGAACAAGAGGGGCTTCTCTTTTTCAAACTTTTTTGGGCACATAACTGTGGGGATTCATGATGTTATCATTTGATGTACTGATAACTTTCCAGAAGCTGGCTCCCTACAGGCATATCCTAAAGAAAAAGGATAATGATAAACAGGAGCCAACCACCAGAAACGTTACCAGAGCTGGAAGTGCAATTAAAGTCAGTGTTCCCCAGAGAGGCTTAACTTAAAAAGGAGTTTAGAAAGTCCCACACATGTACCACAGAAGCATTTTTAGTCCTCTCAAGCTCAGCTGACTACACTGTTTAACAACTGTCTAGAGAGATGATACCTTTTATCTCAAGAACATGGTTGGGGTGTGATTATTTAGATTTGAAAGTATTTGAGGCTATGTTATGCTTATGGCTGTGAAGCCTCCCAATGAACAGCATATACATGGTGGAGAAGCTCTGCTTCACATTCACTTAGAAGGTAGGAGAGTTGGGGTATATACATGAAAAAGAAAAAACAGGAAGGAGAAAAAAAACTTGTAGAGAACAGGCAGGAGTGCCTTTCAGGGTTTGCCGTGATTAAGCAACATGAACCTACTCCTTGACACATATTTTCTCTGTGAACTACTGACTCTAGGACATGAAAAGCCTTGGGTCAGTTCAGAAAATGTGCTAATGCTTTCTGTTCCTTTCCAGTGAGCAGTGCCAGTGTCTGGTTGGAATATGTGAGGCCCATAGTAAAAACCTGCACTCCATGGCACTCCTCAATACAATCCTCGTTGGCAATAATTCTGAAAACTTTTTTTTATTTTCTAAGACAGTGCCATGTTTTACAGTAGCCAAAATATTTTGAAACACCTTGCAAATTTGTTAGACAAGACACATTACAAAAATTATCATGCTCTAATTGAAAGAAAACACAGTACTGCTCCTCTTCATTCAACATTCCAGCAGAACAGATTGTTATTCTTCTATGGGAGTTGGCTGGGTCCTGCTGCTACCTCTATACTGCCTTATGGTAAACCCAGTGATCTGGAAGTACAACAGAAAGCCTCCAGCTGCCATCGCAGAGATCAGCCATTGATTCCCAAAATGTGATGCATAATGGTGATCATTGGTTAAGCAGGTAGGACTACAATGTCCCACACAGCCTCTTAGCCTGCATTTGCATCACAGACCCCATGGCTGTCTCTCCGATGGAGAGAAAAACATGAATGGAAAATGGTTGTTTAAAAATACGAAGAAAACTCGGGTTTCCATTTGTTGTGTCCCACAGTGAAAATTGAACAGAACTGGGTCAATTCAGTCTAGTTTTCATTAATCCTGAACCAAATGCCTTCAAGGTCCAAAAGAGGAAAAATAATGTAAATGGGGTAAATGACTTATATTCATTTTTGTGGCAAAGCAGGTATTACCCTGTACAAGGGTAGAACAGATTATTCTCCACTCACTAATGTAAGCTCAAGGGAACAGTAGCCATCAGGAGGAGTTCTGACACTACTTTTAAATGTTAAAAAACAGGAAAGGTTTTAAAAAGAAAACACTGCTCTGTCCCACTGCATGGCAAGCTTTCTCCATCTTCATCATTAAAAAATAAATGGAACAAAAACAACAGGGAGTTAAGAATGAAATGAACACAGATTTAACTAATGACAAAATTAACAAGGGCATTAAAGCTTGTGTCAACTCCATGTACACAGATGTTTACATCAATCTTATCTCAATTGCAGATCAGGAAAAGCACAATTTTTCCACCTGTACTGATTGATCACACTAAATAAAATCCTCCCCAAGCATCAAACACCTCATTCACTTGCCCTAGCATTGTATTATATTTTCTAGAAAGGTCTAGAATCTTGCTGGTTTTTGCCTAAAATTTATTGACATTTTGACATAGCTTTAACTGATGTAGCTGAATGCACATGCATGGGCTTTCTGTGCTCTCATAAATGGTAAAGTTCTGCATACACAGACCTATTTTTACTGGCAGGGAGGCTTTCATTTGCTTTCTGGTTTTTAAAAAAAATTTATTTTCTTACCTCCTCTTCACATAATTCAAGTACAGACTCCATTTTAAATGAAGATTTTAAATGGAATGTTTTAAAAATATTTTCAGTGGAATCTATTAAAATAGATTATCTATTAAAATCTATTAAAATCTATTAAAATAGATTCCATTTTAAAAGCCCATTGTAACTAATTCTAAGGAAAGTCCAGTAACTGAAACAAGGAAGAAGGGCGGTGATAGTAAAAAAAAAATTGTACCAATTACTGAGAACATAGTAGCACATGTTGCCAAAGAGCAGACAGATTCTGCATCTGAATTGCTTTTCTTTTATTTTTCCAAAAGAAATGTTGTTTAGGTTGAAATCCTAACCTCCAGAAAGATCAGCCTAAGCCCTGGCATAAGTCCTGGGTGACCTGGGGGTGTCACCAAAGTGATACTTCAGCCCTACTCCTTGGGGTTAGGCTAGTGCGCAGACATACCCTGACCTCCCACACTGTAATGGAAAGACAGGCCATGTATGTTAGGTCAGCCTACGTTTCTTAGGATTGTGCCTTTAATGTCTTACTCTTAAAATTAAAGGATAGGTTGAAGGATCACATGCATCAAAAATGCACACAAGTTCAAAAAACATGAGGAAGTATGGCCAAGTGAATAGGATTGGGCTGAATAAATATGCAATAACTTCCCTTCAGATATTTCAGTTTGCCAAACATAGATCCCTTGACATTGAAATACAATTTCCATATGAAGTATACGAAGGCAAGAGTATACAGATGGAAGAAATAATATGATTTTTTAGAAGTCAAATATTTTTATTTTGGATATAACAAAACAAATATTTACCTATCTTTTAGATATTGGCTTATAGATGCACATTATCTTTCACTCAATGTGGTAGAATCTCTTGTATTTTCAAAGAATTACACAGATATTTTATGCATTTTCATAGTTTTACACAGATATATAGAGAAGATTAAGCTATTGCTACACAATGGTAGAACTATACAAAACGAAAATTGAAAACTGTCTGCTACCTACCCGAACAGCTTCAGCCTTTTTATGAAACATTTCCTCCATATTCTTTGCTAACTTCTTCACAAGTTGAAGGCCATCAATTTCTTCTATGGTGACATCTTTCTCATATTCTTTATATTTCTACAAGAAAAAAGCAGCTGCTAAGTGATACAGCAGAACCAGTAACAGTATATATGTACTATAGAAGTTTAAAAAAACAGTTTCAGTGTAGCCTGAGGATACATAAAGAAAAAGGATTCTCATGACAAAACTAATTATTTGGAAACGGTTCCCAAAGAGGGAAAAAAGTTGATTCCTCTCCTTTTTGAAACAGTTTTTGGACATGAATATCACTGTAATATAAAACAGCAAAACTAAAATACTTTCTAATAAGTTCTGCAACATGTGTTTATATATTCATTCTTACATTCTGTGGTTTTTTACTACTCATGGGTCCAACATTACATTCAAATGTTATGTAACGACTTTTCTGATATTATAAAGAGTACTGTATAAATATTATTTAAAGTATTTCCATAATGCTTTTCAATCAGAAGGAAAGTTTACAAAAAAAGGTTTGCAAAAGCAAAGAAATGAGAATTGTTTTCCTATCCCAAAGTGGCTCACAATTAATTATAAAAGAAGCATACAGGAGGTACCAGCAAACAGCCCCTGGAATAGACAAGATGAAGATGGACATGAAGATGGAGGCTGCTAAATGTAACACTGTGGACATTTAAAGGTGCCTCTTTGGCAGGATGACCATATGTTATAACTAAAATAGAGGACAAGGTCCCCCAAAATGTTGGTCAACCAAGAAAATGTAGGACATGACAGAATAAAGGCTTAAAACTTTCATGTGGTTAACTAAAATATTACTTAATATTAAATTTTAAAACTACTATATATGATTTATTGCACCTAACTTCTTAATGATAAAAAGGTTAAATGTTGCCTACTCACAAGGAAAAGGACAATGAAGAATAGTACTGCAGCCTCAGTTTGTCAATGTGTCTAAATTTCAATCTTACTAAAGTACAGTTAAAGTAAACTACAGGTCCAACCTTGTTATCCACTTATTTTTTTACACATGTATTTGACCCAACATGAATGGCCACTGCAAATCACAGTTTTAAAAACTGCTTTTCTGCTGTTGTAGAGAGAGGGCACAATCCAGAGTAACTACGGGGAGTCCTTGCTCCAGTGTAAGAACAATTTGCTCTGGATTGCAATATGAATTTCCCATAGGTTTTCACTAGGTGGTGCAGTAACTACAGGTACACATAATGTCTCTTACGTGCTCCCGTAGTTACTCTGGATTGTAGGGTCAGTCATGCAAGGAGCTGTGCTGAGCCAGGAAAAGGAAGGGGGCCTTTGTAATTTTAATTGCTGACTGCCTCTCTACAACAGTAAGAAAAGGTGTTTTCAAACAATTGGAAAGGGATGCACTTTTAATTTTTTTAATGCTTTGATTTAACACATTTTTGTGTGTCAGCAGGGAGTCTCAGAATCAATCCTTTGCAGATATTAAAGGAAAACCTTATTCCAATAGGAGAAAGAAAACAAAGTGGGTCTTTAAAACAATTTTTCTATTTTTTTAGAAGGGTGTTTTTTTTTAATCCAAAGGAGTTTCAGGAATGGAACTTAGTGAATAACAAGGGACATCCGTACATATAAATATTTCCTACCAACCATCCATTTTCTTAGCAAACAAACATGCCAGGATTGGGTTATTTCTCCTTCAATTTGTCTGCAATTTGATCTAGTCAACAATACAAGCAAATTGTGTACTGTCTACTCAGCAGTGGGGGTTATGACTTCATTTTAGAACGGACACAAAAAGATGGACATCACCATTTTGGAGTTTGGCACTGGGTACCACAATTTTCCAAGCTTAGCTGAGGGGCTGGCTGAATGGAGTCTACAGCTTCCCCTTTGCCATCCAGGAGGTTGCCTGCTGGGTTCTGCTGCCAGCTTCCCACTCCCTTACAGACCCCCATGTGCAGGGTCTATGAAAGAGGGGTCCAGCAGGTACATTGTTTTGGGGCCCGAGAGCTACAGAGGGGCCCATGACTGAAGGACCATTTGAATGTTTGTTACTAACAAGCATCTGCTGAAAGATCTTTCAGTAAGCTTAAACTTATAAAAAATTATTTGCGGTCTACTATGTCACAAACATGACTTGACCTAGCAAGACTAAGCATTGAGTCTAGCATTGCCAGACAAGTTGATTTTGATAGCGTTATTAGAAATTTTGCACATAAGAAAGCCAGAAAAGTACTTATTAAATAGTTAAATTTTTTTCTAATGTTTTCCTTGATAAGATTTTAGTATTTTATATTGTCACATTACTTGAATACCGGTATGTTTTAACATAATGTTTTATATGATCAATAAATGAGCATTTGTTGAAGTTTGATGTACATTAATTAGCCTCAATTTTTTATTTCAAAATAATTTTGCAAGTCTTAAGGGCCCCAAATAGGCTTTGTACCACTTAAAAAAATTTCTCTTGGAGGCCCTGCCCATGTGGCTCAGGGAGGTTCCCCAGCTGCCTGCCTGGATCCTAAGGTGGAGTGGAGGGAGAAAAGATCTGCACCACTTTGGGGAGCTGGGCAGGTCCTGGACACAGAACCAGGCACATTACAGTCCAGCAGCCCTAGCTCCTCTGCCTGCTGGGTCCTGACACTTGCCCACCCAGATGGATTGCAGTCCCTGAAGCAACAAGGCTTTCATTTTGTACTCCACCCACTTCAGGGACAACAGTGGAACAAGGGGACAGATGGCAAGGCTTAGCAGGCAGCCACCCCTGTAGCATGCGTTCCGGACACTTGACATCTCCTGAGCACAGCCAGGGGGTTACCTGGATTGATGCGGAGATAGCTGTGCTGGCCCAGGAAAGATGGAGGCCTTAACAAATGATTTTCCTTATAGCTGTGTTTCTTCATATTTGTCAACCCATCCACCTACCAAAGTGTGTTTGTGAACCACCCCAAGGTGCGTTATAACAAAATCTTCCTCAGAAAATTCAGTGCCTTCAGAAAAATTCAAGGTGTTTCACTACACCTTTGGCAACTGGCTGCAGTAGTGGCAGAGAGTACGACCTGCCTGCCATATCCATCAGCTCCCATTTCCATCTGCCTGCCATATCCATCAGCTGTGGCAGAGAGTACGACCTGCCTGCCATATCCATCAGTTGATAGGAGCTATAGTTCTGAGGCACACAATTGTCCCAATACTGGCTGTGTCTTCCTTCTCTGCTGCACACAGTCTCAGCATTGTCACCCTTGGTGAAATTCAGAAAGCTGGACTAAATGGGCCTTCAGTGGGATCCATCTTCTTATATAGGCTTAAAAGGAAGCCTTGAGCGCAGACTTAGTTTTGTCTTCAGAGAAGTGATAAGATTAAATTAGGTTGCAGCTTGCCTTGAGTTTTGGTCATCATGGAAATGGATTGCCCTGTCATTTCTGCAATAGTCCTGACCCATGAGTGCAAATAAGTGAGGGAGTGATTTACAGTTGATTTATTGGCCGAAACTTCTTATGCTATAGGTGAATATCTACAGTACCTAGTCTAAGCAACTTCTAATGTGCTTCTTCACAAATTTATATATTCAAAACACCAATTCCCTTTGTTAGCAGAATCAGCATTTGGCAAGAAATCCTGCTCAGTGCAAGAACATTTATCATTTCTGAAAGAAAACATGCACAGAAAAAAAACCTGCATTAATTCTGCAGCATCTATTTTGCCAGATCATTTCACACAAGCCCAAGGAAAAGACAAATACTACTTCACTGTCAAAACTTTTAATGTTGCTTATGTACTTGGGTCAATTTTTTAGTTGCATGTTTACTGAGAATCTGGTAACAATGCACCAGCACAGCTTTAAAAAAAGTGGCAGCGAAATGTTTTGCAATATTAAAAAACCCTTTCATTACAACCCACAAGCCAAGGGCACTGTCTAACTCCAAAATGCCATCCTACCAATTACTACCTATTCATTTGAATTAAGCACTCACCTTTTCCAGCTGAATTTTGTCTCCAAAATCTAGCTGCGCATTAAATTTGATGGCATATTAGATTTGAGTAGATACAGGTCTTTTGATTATAAGTATAGGTCAGTATTTAGTTTTATTATATTGTAATTATAAAATGTAACATAAACCCATTGTTGTATAAAGTAGTGCAATTAGGTAAAAATCATAACATAAACCCATTGCCATTTTATTATTATCATATAACTAATTATTATTTGCAGTAAAATTAAGGGTGCAATCCTAACCACACTTTCCTAGGAGTACAGTAAGTACTATTGAATTCAATGGGACTTACTTTTGAATTTAGCACTGTAATTTTTCTTCCTGCTTTGCAGCTATGCGTTACAATTGCCAGTAAACTTTTTTTTAATCTCAAGGCTTTTAAAATAGAAGTGCACATTAGATTCAATGGCACATTAGTTTCAAGTAAATACAGGTTTTTTAGGGGGACTACTCAAATTCAAATAAAATGGGTAGCTATTATGACAATCAGGTCAGCCTAATGTAGCCTGGAAACTCAGGCAATTTGTTACACAACCCAAAAATATTTATATAAAAATTATTACAATACTGTCACGTAATACAAAATAATAAAGAAATGCAAAAGAAAAATAAAACAAATTAACCTGCACTTGATCTCTCAGGCTGCAATTTTCCCCCCTTACACAGGAGTGAGCCCCACTTATTATAATAGGGCTTACTTTAGAGTAAACATGCAACACTAGGTCTCTCAGACCCCTTTCCATTGCCCTCCTTACATAGGAGTGAGCCCTATTGACTGAAATAGGCTTATTTCAGAGTAGACATGAATAGGCTAGTGTCTCAGAGAGGCTGAAGAAGAGCTTACGGAGCACTAAAACCAGCCATTTCCCAATCTTGACTATTTTTTACACTTGTATATCAAGTTGAAATATATTAGAAATGGTTGCTTGTTTTGCCCAAAAAAAGCCCCTCTCAATCCAAATTACTTTAAATCCAAGGTTTTACTGTACATATGTATTGTTAAGAATATTATATATTTTGTCAGGCATAATGTATGCCTGTTATATGAGAACCCATGTGCCTATGCGCAAGAGGAAGTAATATAGATGAGTGAAGTAGGAACCGTGGGAAGGAATGTTGCAGAGGGTGCAGAGAGAAAGGTATTAACACATAAAGGATGATTAATATCTGTCTGTTGCTTACCCTTACCCTTCCATGATGCTACATGGTACCATTCCAGGTCTCTAATATTACAGTTGGTTCATTGTCTCCCATTGATATAAGAGCATTCAGATAAAACAGTGTGACATGATTTGGCATGCATAAGAAATTACCACAGTGTTTCATTCCAGCTGTGTGAGTTAATGAAAAGTTGTTTCAGTCTCTTACTCTTGAAGCTATCACGAAAGTCTATTAGCTCCTGGAGACGAATTGAAGCAAATGTGGAACAGCTGTTGACAATTCCTGTATGGACAAGGGGCAATTCCCTGTGTTCAATGAGAAGATGCTGAAGTTTCACTCAAAGCTGGGGAAAGTGTATTATACATCTAGATGAGATATATTCAGGTTTGCAAAAGCACACCTGTTTCTTCAAATTAACTTGAAAGATGTCCCTCCTTTTAAATATGTTATCTGTTCAACATGGTTTAAATAGCAGTATCTTTTTTCCAGATAGAGGAAAATCCTCTATCCTGGATTATGTGGCCATAGTTGGATTTACTGTATGTCCACTCGTGCATCTGAAGATGAGTGCTGGTCTTATGCATTCTAATGATTTCAGTGCAGTCAGTATAAAATATTATTATTCCTTCTTTGACTTTGAACAATTATTGACCCTATATATCTGTGCCAATAGTCACATTTAACTGAACATTACTAGAGCTGAACATTACTAGTGTCTTCTTAGAAAAAAATGAAAAAAAAAATTCTCACTTCTTAGAAAAAAAGTGAATTTCTGTTTTCATGCTAAAGATTCATTCTTTGCATTTCCACTAATTCTGAGAAATCCTCTTCTTCAGCTGCATGCGTGATGACTTCCTTTGTGTTTGTGAAACACTGCTTGGAAAATCCTGGGACTGAAATGCTTTCAATCAGTTGCACAGTTTTGCGTGTGGGGATAGAAGAGCATGCATAGGCAGGGTGACCATATGTCATGACCTCAAAAGAAGGCAAAGCCACCAAAATGCAGGACATCCAAGAAAATGTAGGACATGACAAAGTAAAAGCTAAAAATGCTCATATACCATAGAATCATAGAGTTGGAAGGGACCCAGTAGGTCATCTAGTCCAACCTCCTGCCTGCAGCAGGAAATCCTCCTATATATTGTTTTCATGTGGCCACTTTAAACATTATTTTCCTTATTAAATTTAAAACTTTTACATATAATGTATTGCATCCAATTTCTTGTTGGCAAGAAGGCTATATGCTGCCTGCTCACAAAGAAAAGGAGGACAATGAATTTTTCCCAGGACACAAGGCTTTAAAAAGAGGACATTTCCTGGAAAAAGAGGGCTTATGGTCCACCCTGTGCAAGGCTTGCTACCAAATGCAAAACACCCTCCCTTTATGTAAACTGAATATGCTTTGAATAGTTGAAAATTGCTTCATTTAGACCTCATTGTGTTAATGTGTTATGAATCAATCAGTTCCATTGAGTCTGGCATGATAGAATACTGTAGATAGACTGTAATTTCCCAAATTCAGTCACAGTGTCCATAAACTAGTGGGTAAAATAAGGTAGGAAAGCAACATTGAATGGCTGAGAATGAGCATCTCACCATTGTTGTTGCATGTTTTAAGGTGCAATCCTAACCATGTCTACTCAAAAGCCCCATTGTGTTCAATGGTTCTTACTCCCAGGAAACCGTCTTTAGGATTGCAGCCTTATACTTTTTTCCTGTTAATTTAGTCACTTTCTGATGTACAAAGCTAAGAGGACTAATACAAAATGGTAGTAATAGTATCAATGTTGATGTATTTTAGGTTCTTGTCTGGAACTTGGAAAACTGGCTCAGAATTGCATAGCAGCAGATGATTTTCTCCTTATCTTTCTTTTCCTCACTTCTTTTGTTCTAATTGATTTTAATATGGAAAGACTCTGCCAACCACTGTGATTACAGCTCTTTAGCTTCTTTATGAGAGCAACACAGATAGCAGCACAGTTATCTTAAACCGTAATTAGGAATCCTATCTACAAAGCTACCTGTTCTGGAAAAAAGGAACACTTTTAGCAAATGGACTCAGTGTTGGCACAGTGGAATTGGTTATCAAAGTACTGCTTTCTTACTTAGGGGGTAGTATTGACTCAGCCAAAACAACAGATCAGGAATGAATAGACACATCAATTTTTTTCTTCATTGTGAGAAAACTGCTATCCTTATACTGACAGAGCAGGATGCCAGTGTGTGGATATTTTGGGAACTGAATTCCTGGAGAGCAAGATGGGAGAAGGGAGACACTTATAGAGTTTGTGGGGAAAAATAGTCATCGAACAAATCCTCAGTTGATTCATCTTTCCAGAATCTGTCCTGCAGCCTCATGTTGTGCAATTGCACCTTCTTCATGATGTTGGGGATTATATGGAGGGTATGTGCAAGACGAGGCATTGGTTTGGAGAGTTCCAAATGTGCATAATCTACCTATCTATCTACAGTATTTATATACTACTTTTCAACTAACAAGTTCACAAAGCAGTTTACGAAGAAAATGGAAAAATAATAATAGCTAATTAAAAGCTAATTGGTCCCTATCCCAAAAGGGCTCACAATCTAAAATGCAAAAAAGAACACCAGCAGAAGCCACTTGAACAGACATTGCCGGGGTGTGTAGGGCCAGTTACTCTTCCCCTGCTAAATAAAAGAGGAGCACCCACTTGTAAGAGTGCCTCTTGCTCGGTTACCAGGGGTTTAACTAGATGTTGGTTTGGAGTGTAGGAAATCTACTAAAAAAAGTGAACCTAAGAAGTCACTAGTGGACTGATTTGAGTGCATTCTGCTGGCCACTTTTCTGCTACTTTGTTGAAATAACATTCTGAAAGGAAGGATGCTCTGAGGATGTGGATTGTTTTAGTTACGACATCTCATATAGACAGCTTAGCATATGTTCATCATATATAGGCATAAAGAGGAATACAAGCCAAGAATTGTTCAAGATTTAGTGCTGTTATACTTTATGCAATTATCTTCCCCAACTTTGCCTTATTAATGCATAGCTAGAATTACAGCAACAAGACCGAGAAATAGAGGTTTAAAAACAAGAAAATACCATAAAATCTCGACAGAGGACTGATATGGCTATTGCAAGCACAATGCTTTTCAAAAATATTTCAGCAGTGGAAGACAGACACAGCTTAGCAATAAACTAAAGAGAATATTGAACTTCAGCAGAAACAGGGGCACTGACTTGCATTCTCTTACTTCAGCTAAAACACTCTTCATGTCTCCAATGTTTCTTACGGTCTACAGTTGCTTATCTCACTGAATAATGTTCTCCTAAAACTTCTCTCTCTGGGTAATGCAGTAATTTTCCTTTCCCTCTGATATAGGCTCTATTTCACTGCTGGCATTATTCTCCCTTATGTCAAGGACAGAGCATTGACCTCTCTCCTGTATTTTGTCACATTCTTGAACATTTTCTGCCACCAACTGATAAAATATTTGCATTGATTTTCTTCTAACTGTTATGTATGTCACATATGGCTCCTGGAGGTATTTAGGGAACGAGGGGAAAAAAATGAATACATCCGTAATCCTTAAATTACTGTTAGGAAATATGAAATTAAGAATTAGATACAAACCATCTCCTTTATGGTTTATTAGCACTACATGGATAGAGCTTGGGACCAATTTTGAGCAAAACAATTATCAGGATAAGAGTTTAAACAGCCTTGCCATTCTGTTTTTCAAGCTTAAGGCCTAACATCAATGCCTTTTACTATATTTTTTTAAAATCTAGATAGTTATACTTATTTGCCTTGTAACTCCTTAACACGTGGCCCTAAATATGTTACACATTAAGGCTGTAACCGTAACCTCCACTTAAGCTGGCATAAGCCCCAGCATAAGTCTTGTGCAGTTCTGTGAGTGTCACTAAAGTGCCATAAGGCACTCCTGCCCCACTCATGAGGGGTTGTTCCATTGCACAGGCATACGTCAACCTCCCCACAACACCATAGGGAAAGATATGTCTTGTGAGTTTGGTGGTCCTACATTGATTAGGATTGCGCCATACGTCAATTCTTATAGTTTTGTGGAAAACTCAGCAGATACTGAATTAGCAAATTCCAAAATTACTGATCCAATGGGATGAATGGGGTTAGAGATAGGGGCAGGAATGCCAGCAGCAAATAGCTTCAGACTGGTGCAGATAGCCTAAAATGGGCAGTGGGTACAACTTGTTATATAACTTTTGTTCCTGCAGATAAGCAAATCCATGGGGACAGAGAGCACAATCCTAAATACGTCTGTTCAAAAGCCCCTTTGTGTTCAATGGATCTTATTTCCAGGAAAGTGTCTTTAGGATTGCAGCCAATGTGTACAAATCACTAAAACTTATTTATTAACTTTTGCAATTTGCTGTCGCAAGATACGTAAAGGGGAATAGACAAATTCATGGAGGACAAGTCGAATGTGGCTGGCAGTAATAATGGCTACCAGAAACCTCCACATTTGGAAGACATTTAACACTGAATACCACAGGGAAGAGAGCAACAGCTAGAGATGGTGATTTCCAGCTGAAATGAGAAGCAGAAATCTGAGTTTGATGGGCTTTTGCTACGAGCAAGCAGGTCTTAGAATGGGAGCAAAGCATTATATTCTTGAAATGGGGAGTTAAACATTCAAGGATGTTCACCATCCCCTCAGTCTCTCCTTTTCCCACTTTTTGAATAATTATTTTAGCCTGTTCTTTGGGAATCTTTTTCAACAATGAGACAACACAGAAACCAGTCAGGCCCAGTATTTCTTATACTGGCTTTTCAACTCAATCTATAAGGTTGTTCTTAGCTGGAGGTGGGAATTAAAGTCTGAATAAATCTACCCATAGCTACTATCGAAAAAATACCTTAAGATCCTTTTCCCCATCTCAAAATACTGTCAAATCACTTGTCTTACAACAGCATTGCTGGAGTACAGAAGCAAAATTCACACCCAGAATCTATGTTCTTTTAAGTTGTCTCCAAGAACTATACAAAAGCAGCATGTGATAGATTTGAAAACAATGAATTGCAACAGGAGTGGCTAAACCATGGGTCACAATGTACATGAGGTTCTTTGATATATAATCAGAGGTGGGCAGCAGCCAGTTCACACTGGTTCTTAAGAGCCTGTTGTTAGTTTGGGCCCAATCCTAGCGAACCATTAGTAAACCCACAGCTAGGATTGGGCCAGAGGTAGCACAGGTCTTTTTAAATTTCAACTTTGAGCAGAAACTGAGGAGGAAACTCCTCTCCACCACCTCTCCGCAACAGCCAGTCAGACCCAGAATGTGCCTGCCTCTTCCATGCCTCTCCCCTCCTCCTTCCCTCCCAACCACTTGCTAAGCTGATCCACTTGTTGCTAAGTTCAAAAACTTCTCTCCATTTAAATTGCAATGGAAATCATTTAAATCGGGCTCCTATGTGCAGACAAGAGCCAAAGCAAACACAGACTGTTGCACAGTCTGCTAGATGACCAGCACAGTATATAAGTCAAAATAATCATATATTTTTCAACTCATGGTGAGTTGAAAAATACACCCTAAAGCTTTGTAGGATGTTGTTCCTCATCCTCCAGCATGCTGAATGTCTTACTTTGATTCAAATCCTTATTCCTTGGAAGTATTGAAAAAAAATTTTCTTGTGTGATTGGCAATGCACCATGGGAGCCATGCACGTAAATGATGCCCTTCCTCCAAGTCCCACCATCCTTCACAAAGGAAGGACTGACTTTTTAAATGTATGTCAATGGGACTTTTTCAGGCTGCTGCCCTTGGGTCTGTCCATGTTTGGGGGTCACCCCAGTGTGCCCCTTGTGTTGGTTTTGGGGGTTTATGTGCAGAACCTCTTTTTCGTGAAGGGTGCTTTTTCAGAATTTGGGGGTCCCTGGCTGCCCCAAACTTTGTCCTGCTGCCTTGTGCCAGTGGGTGTCTCCCCTTCTGCCCCTTGGGGGGCTTCCCCAAGTACCGGACCCCTGAGGTGCCAGGATAAGGGGGAGACCCGTCTGAAGCTTGACTTCCAAAATCTCACTTTGTTCCCTTTTTCCCTTTTTTCTTCCTCCTCGTCTTCCTTTCCCTCCTCCCTGAAAAGATCAGCAGCCCTTCTAGTGAGTCCCCAGCAAGCTAGGGGTTTGGGGGGCTCCATGGACTGGGGAGGGTGAGTGGATGGAAGAGGCTCTCTGCACATGCTCAGAGGCTCCTTGTAGAGGCAGAGCTGGGAGCCTCTCTGCACATGCTCAGAAGTTCTCTGTAAGATTAGAGGTGGAAGAGGCTCTCTGCACATGCTCAGAGGCTCCTTGTAGTATCAGAAGTGGGAGACACTCTACACATGCTCAGAGGCTCACTAATAGTGGAGGTGGAAGAGGATCTCTGCACGTGCTCAGAGGCTCCTTGTAGTGGCAGAGGTAATTTGGTAAACTAAGGGTTAAAATGATCATTAGGACATAGATTGTTAAAAAATTTGAAGCACACCACTGTATATAATGTGTTCCTTGTGGAAATAGGTTGCCTGAGCTCCTTTACGTATCACAATATAAAAGGTAAAATAAAACATTTTCAAGCTTCATAATTATTTACAAGGTATAAACTGAAGGTTTACAGGATTAAAATGCACATTTAATGTTCATGATGAGTATATACTGTACATTTAACAGTAAATACATTTTAATGCTTCTTAAACATTGCAGCTTTCCAACATCTCTCTTGCAGCCATCAAACATTTGAAGTTAATAATATGTGGGTCTTACAGTAAGCAAGCACATAAAATACACTTTTCTAAATTATTTTCACACTGGTGATATCTGAGTACATAAATGCCACAAACATTTTTTCATCGCTCTTTTAGTAAAATATGTAGTAGATGAAGTTTGAAATCTAATTAAAGAAACAGGCAAGTACACAAAGAAACAACCAAAGCTCATTATTCAAGCTGTAGCTCTTTTCAGTTGCTTTTCAGTTTGCAGATGAATAATCTACAACTTACCATATCTCAAAAATATCACAAACCTACTGTATTATGTACAGTATATGGTATTATAATAAATCAAAATACATAATGAATACATCTTTTCCCCTCCCCCACACTGCCACTGCGAAAAAGCTATATTTCTTAAAGCAAATTGCAATGATTATTTAGATATGTCCAAAGTTTTCCACCAGTTTTCTTTGGTAGATGTTTCTTGCTCTGTTGGTTGGAAACTGCACAAAGGCGAAAGCTAGATTCTGCTGCTGAAAATCATAGTACAAATCAATATGGCACAAACCACTTGGCCCAAATCACATTTCTCTCAGTCAAAAAATCAGCAGAAAGTGGCTCAAAACTCTTGGCCTGGACTGTATGATCATATGCTCAAATCCAGAAAAGAGGACATCCCAAAATGAAGGACATTCAAGGAAAATGTAGGACATGACAAAAAACCGTTCCTGCATTCTTGTTACACAGTGGGCTTCAGTTTAGAGACTACTGGTATATACCAGTATGTACTGGTCCTGGTAATGGTATATACCTGTTAGGGTTTGAATCTAATAATGAAACATGTTTGGTCAGGCAAGTTGATTCAAGGCTGATGCAATACTGCAGAAGGCTGATGCAATCTAGCTGATGCAATCTGTAACTGCTCTTACAGCATGATTCAGCAGAATTGGAAGTGCTGAGTCACTGGTCACATGACTGCAATATCTCTAACTGATTGGTGTTTCACTATATTTAAGTGTGTATGAGATTATTGCAAAGTGTGGGTTACTGAGGAGGAGTATTATTACTGTTTGATACTCTGAAAGACTGGACTGTATCTGTGGACTGACTTGTGGACTGTTTAACTGGATTACTGAGACTGGAATAACCCTGCAACTGGATGTATGTATATGACTGATCTACTGCTTTGACCTCCGACTGTGTTACTTGACTTATCTTCTGCCTGTCCTTTTGAACAATATAGTTATCTTGAACTATAAACAGCTGTGTGTTTACTTTGTGCTGCTGCCCTCTCATCCTCTGCACAACTACTCTGCTTAGCCCTGCTAATCCTGCAGGGACTCACATTCCTAACAATACCAATATACTGTATATACAGCATACTACTGGTATATACCATCTTTTTTTAGCCAAAGAAAGTCTACTATAAAGTGATTTACTGATTTTACTGTAATCACGTTTTCTGCCATTCATAAAGTGAGGATCTATGTTCATATGAACAGTCATAGGAAGAAAAAGCACATAAAATATGATAAACATAAAAACACCAATAAAACCAGCAAATTCCATAGTGTGGGTGTCACCATCAAGAAGGCCATTTTAAGCCCCAACTATCTTACCATCTTAAGTGAAGGCATATCTGATAACTCTAGAGAAGTGATTGGCAAACATTTTGGCAGGAGGGTCACATCATCTCTATGATACTTCACCAGTGGCCAGGAAATTAATTGACATTTAAAACTTGAATTAATTTACATAAATGAATACATTAGAGAGCAAACATACGAGTATATGAACAAACTAATGAATTTCACTTAGCTTATTTATAATACACATAAGAACTGCAATATAATACAAGTACAAACATGAAGAACCACATAAAAACTATTTGCCACACACTTCTTATATAGTGAGACCATATAGACTAAGCCAGAAACACACGGAGACATAAGGCAAGTGGGAGTTCAATTAACCCCCACAGACCAGTACAAGCACCCACAGAGTGCCAGAGAAAGGGCCAAAAAAGAGACAAGAAGCTCAGTGGAAATTGGGGACTCTTTACTAATGGGTAAATTGGGGGTCTCCAACAGCCACAAAAGGCCCCCAAGGCCGGGGTTTATCCACCCCTGTCATAAAGGACATGGTAAATTATACAGGCAAATTATATGGTGGTTCTACCTAGGGCTTTACATTCCAAAACCAGCACCCTGAATTGGCTCTAGAAGCAAAGTGGGAACCATGGCATTTGTTGAAGAGGCAGTCCAGCCTGCTCCATCACTCTGCCCAGAAACAGCATGTTCAAATGATTCAACATGGATATTAGAAAGCTTGCTAATAGAAAATGTTCACTACTACTTTTTGTTGCTTATTTATTAACTACTTAACTTTCACTCTCTTGTGCATGGACAGGATGGTGAAGGGAATGTAGGATAACTATATAAGAAGTTGTAAGCTGCAACGAAACATTAAGCTGTAGAATATGAAAATATCTGATTTTTAAAAATTGAGTGAGCTCAATTAATAGTTCAAATATTTTACTCATCTGTTGATTGATTGATTATGAGCCATTTTCAGGACTGGCATGAGGGACTGGCTAAGTCATGCATACAGGACACACCCACATACAGGAGGACTGACTGCCATGTCACCACCTAAATCAATGGTTTTCCACCACTGTGACACAGCACACTGGTGTGCTATGGAAGGTCTGCAGGTGTGCCATGGGACTTAGGGAGGGTTATTAGGGCACAATCCAGAGTAACTACAGGAGCACATAAGAGACATTACATGCACCCATAGTTACTGCACTACCTAGTGAAAACCTATGGGAAATTCATATTGCAATCCAAAGTAACTTGTTCTTACTCTGGAGCAAGGACTCCCCGTATTTACTCTGGATTTCACCCTAAGTAGGGCACTTGGGGGATTTGAGTCCCATTATTAGGACAAGTGGGGATTTGAGCCCCATACCATCAGCATGTATGCCTTGTCAATGGTCAAAAAACTGATGGTATCCCTTGACTATTTTAGCACCTTGTCGGTATGCCTTAAGATGAAAAAGATTGAAAATCTCCAACCAAAACAATCAGTTCTGGTTATAAAGGCAGAAGCTAAGACAACTTTATGAGGGGAAGGTGGCAAGCACTATGGGCTTATACCAATGTGAAATAGGCACTGACCACTTCAAAAATTAGTTTTCAAAAAATCTGTTCAAATACTATGCATACAATGAAATCCTCAGTGCAGTATGCATGGAAGGCTTTGTTTCATATTATTTCTTTTTTCACCGAACAGCAAAGCACTCTATAATACTGAAGAATTTTGAATGGCTATTGCACCATTTAACTTTTACAAGGTATTCATACTGCAGCTGATGGCTTTCTGTGTTTAACAGAGGGAAAAACAGATGCTCCTTCATCATCAACAATAATAAAACTGAGGTCATGGTCATGCATGAAGTATAATCTCAGTATTGATATCACAAAAGAGTAAAGAGTTATCCTTGTTTGTATCCCAGGAAACAAATTTAATGGAAAATGGTGTCAGTCTTGAGGTCTTAAGACAAGACCTTCTTTCCCTGACATTCAATACACTACTACAGCAACAAGCTAAACAAAATAATGTGCACTGGTTTGATCATCCGAGGGGATTCCAACCCCAGCCCAGGGGGCAAATACAGCAAGATTCAATGCAACCTGTAGTAAAACCCCTCCATCTAGCCCCCAGGCAACCCTTTGTAATTCTCTGGATTTATCTCTAATACAGTGGTACCTCGCTTAACGAGTGCCTCGAATAGCAAGTGTTCCACATAAAGAGGAAACATTTCTGTGGGATTTTGCTTCACTTAATGAGTTGGATTCGCATAGCGAGTGCCCCTTGGCTGGGCTCCCCCTTCTCCTCCCTGCATTGGCTGGGCTGTGGGATTGAGGTGGGACTTCCTACCCTCCCTGCAGTACCAAGGAAGAGGCCAGCAGAAGGAGCAGAAGAGCCTCTTCATCCGAGGAACAAACATGGCTGCCTTCTGCAGCCAGAAAATATGGCCAGCCAAACCTCTGCAAGCCTCCATCAGGTAGGAGGGAAAACTCCTCCTGCACCCCCTCTGCAACCCCCCTCAAACTGACCCCCTTCCCCCAAGGAAGGCCCCCTGCCTGGACCCCACTACAAACACCCTCTTCCCCCCACCAGCACCTTCTCTGCCTACATTTTCCCTTTCCTGTGAGTAAGCCCCAGTGGATTCAATGGGGCTTGATTCTGAGTCCCAGGAATTCTGGCCCCTTTTCAATGCAAGCAGAAGCCACTCTCCTGCTGCTGGCATCCTATGGAAAATGTCAGGCTTGCATCCTATGCACTTTCCTGTGAGTAAGCCCCAGAGGATTCAATGGGGCTTGATTCTGAGGAGACAGCAACGGATCTGGCCCCTTTGCTGTTGCAGACTGCCTATCTAGTTTGCATAGACAGATCACACACAGAGAAAGGTTCCTTGTTAAAGATGCTCCAAAAGGCACCAGTGACTCTTTTAGTGAAAATTTGTCATCCTTGACCATAAAGGTTTTTCTTTTCTTTTTTCTGTACAGAATATTACAGTGTTTTATTACAGTAATTGTGGTCTGTGTTATATTATAGTGTTTTGAATTCAATTCCTGTGTTTTGTCATCATTTTTACATCCAATTAATATTTTTATATGAATACCAATTTTTCCATTATTTCCTATGGGAAAATCCACTTCACTTAAAGAGCGTTTCACTTAAAGAGCATGCCTCCGGAACGAATTAAGCTCTTAAGTGAAGCACCACTGTACACTCTTATATGTAAATTTAGAGCACAACCCTAACCATGTCTACTCAAAAGTAAGCCTCATTGTGTTCAATGGATCTTACTCCCAAGGAAAGTGTCTTTAGGATTGCAGCTTCAGTGAGGGATAAAAAACCATGAGGAAGGAGTTCATGAAGAGAAAGTAAGAGTATTGCATTTGTCAGTTCATATTGACCAAATATTTTACTGTCCATGTGAACAAGAACATGGTCAGGTCAAATTCTGTAAAGGTTTACTCAGAAGAAAATATCTCTTAGGGCACAATCCAGGGTCACCTTTGGAGCACAAGCCCCTTATGCTGGCCAAGGACTGTCACAAACATGCTTATTTCCTACTCCTTGAGAGTTGGGGAGGCCATCCAAGAAAAATAGTAGGACATGACAAAAATAAACTTTGAAAGCACTCATATGTCAATCAATCAACCGTACTGCTTTTCAACCAAAGTTCACAAAGCAGTTTACAGAGAAAATGAAATAGCTAATAATCCTATTATAGAGTTAATTTAAACATTATATTCCTTATTATTAAATTTAAAACTATTACTATTTACTATTACCTTATTATTAAATTTAAAACTATTATCATATTAATAAATAATATAATTTATTAATTACAAAAAGGCTACATGCTGCCTGTTCACAAGAAAAGGAAGGATAATGAAGATTTTTTTCCAGGACACAAGTAGAGGACATGTCCTGGAAACATATGGTCACCTGGCTTGAAGGGGCACACCTTCCACCTAAGCCGCTGAGTTGGTATGCCTGTTCCAAATGACATGGAGAGACTCAGTTCTCATAACTGTAGTTATAACTGCAAAGCATTCTCCCTTCCAGGTATTTTGCAACAAAGTAACCATTAAATGTTACATGCAGCTCCTGATTAACATGTAGTTTGATGCCCAAATTCATTTAACTTGGCATGAAAAAGTCCTGAGTGTGACATAGCAGGCCTCCGTCAGTCTTGGAAGACTATGGTATCGTGCTCTGCGGACTATGGTATTGTGCTCTGCGCTGCATACGCTGCATGAGAAGCATGAAAGCCTGGGTGAGATTGTTATGGAGGATAGGCTGTTACCCAAGCAGCAAATCCCCCCTCTCCACGCCACTGAATTAGTCCAATGGAAAGGCAGAGCCAATACGATTGGATCCAGCTGGCGTCGCAGAGCTGGGCTAAGGACAGGAGCACACCCTGTCTTGTGGGGCCGACCCGGGTTTCAAACCCTGGCCTGCTTGTTAACAAGTACAGTGTCTTAGCCACTTGCGCCACTCTAAGTTATTTTAAATTAAGTTCCTCAAAAACACTCACTAAATATATTGCAAACTTACTAATTCTCTCTGCCTTTGAGCAAAAGAAAACCAAAACACAAAGCTTTGCTCTCTCCCTGGCACCATGACATATTTCACAATCAGAAATGCGTACCATTTCATAAAATGACATTTTTCATTTCAGAATAGGTAGATTTGTATGTGCTCAAAATATCATATATAATATATCGGAACATCATATATAACAGGACATCATTTTCCATTTTGAAGGAAAAAATATGCTTAAGCCTCACATTGTGCTTTTAACTTGCTTTCTTTTTTGCATCCTTAACTCTTTTTACTTTGAAGTCTTGAGGATATCTTGTATCTCTCAGCATTAGCTCTCAGCATCCAAGCACCTCAGGAACAAAGAGATGACAGAGTAATAGATGGCCTGGGTTTAACTAAGTAAGTGATGGTAGAGATGAGGGCTGATAAGCTTAACATTTCATCTCCATGCTGCCACCGTGGGTTGCCAGAAGATTAGAACTGTCTCACTGCGAGGAGGGCAAGCTCCACAAATTCACTCATACATGGCAGTTCTATAATGAGGTGATACTTCATTCCTTAAACTACTGAACTAGAACTGCACAAACAGATGTGTGCCTCTGGCAGTTCTCATTGACGCTGGCTGCACAAGCTCGGCAGTTTCTCCACAGACTGCAAGCACAATGTCCAGTCGCCGCAATTATTATTCAACACCGGGAGTTGCCAAATAATTAAGTCCAGCGTGTTGTGTGTAGATTCCTCAGAACGCTGCCAACATTTTTTGTCTCTAAATGTACAACCAAGATGGTAGTTATCACAGAGCAAGACACAATTAATTTATCTGGACTTTTAGAGTGCAGGAAGACAACAATTTAAAGGTTGTTTCTAGGTAGATGCAGATGTCTGTTTTACAACATAGGCTGCAATCCTAAAGACACTTTCCTGGGAGTAAGACCCATTGAACACAATGGGGCTTACTTTTGAGTATACATGGTCAGGATTGTGCTCATAGCCTACTTCACATATGCACTTGGTGTGTGGTAAAATTCATTATTTTGGAGAAAAAAAATACTGTATTTACTCGAATCTAATGCTCATCTTTTTCAGCTGAATTCAATCTCCAAAATCGGGATGTGCATTAGATTTGATGATTAAATTTGAGTAAATATGGTATTTTTGATTATGAGTATAGTATGCGCTTGATTATGAGTATAGTATGCGCTCCCAGATTCGATTGTGCATTAGATTTGAGGTGTATGTGTGTATTACACACCCCTTCACTGGAAGGGGTTGAAAAGGGGCAGAACGTGTTTTCAATATATATAATGCACCATCAAATCTTACATATATATAGTCTGCAATCCTAAAGACACTTTCCTGAAAGTAGGTCCCATAAAACAGTATGGGAGTTACTTCTGAGTAGACATGCTTGGGATTGCACCCATAGTGTCTTATACACACATGCAGTAACTATAGGTGGCCCGTAAGTCCCTACCCATCCATATATCTTATGTATCCAGAGTATGGATGGGTAGGGACTTATGTGCCACCCTGTACAATAATGCCAGAGACACGTTGCAGGGGTTCCTGGAACCTATTCAACCTCTCCTCCCAGGTTCAACTTGTTGTCTGGTGGCTTACCGGAATGCTGTGATGACAGGGCTGAACAACCCAGGTCAATAACATGGCACTGATGACAAGTGTCATCAGATCACAAGCCAGGAAAGTCAAAGTAAACACCACTCCCTTGTCTACATGGAGGTTCGAATCAAAGATGGAGGTTCAAAAATCTAGATGGATGGATCTAGACAGAATCACTCTTGGCAAGGGAAGCACATTAGTGGCATAACCATAAGGTGAGCAGACGTCCCGGACAGCAAACTTATCACGCCTATTGTGAAAAAGAAAAGTTTGACTACATGTCCCTTGGTCTCATCTAACAGGGCTTAGGTCCTTAACCCCAAATCACCTTACCACATTATGCAGGGTCCCAGTATTCACATACGTATAAAACTGTAAAGTCACTGACTAACTCACTGGCTCACTCATCAATGCCCAGCCAAAACTGCCTAGAAGCATGAAATTTGGGGAGGCTGTTCCTACCATGATGGAGGCACCCCTTAAGAAACAGTTTTTGGAAATTCAAACCAGAAGGGGTGAAAAGGGGCATGACTAGTTTTTTCCCTATACTTTACATTGAAGAATCCCTAACTGATGGATGCCCTTCCCCAAACCCCACATCTAGTAGCATGAAATACATGGAGTTAATACCTTCTGTGACAGGAGCACCCACCAAGAATCAATGTTGAGAAATTTAACCCCTAAGGGGCTAAAAAGGGGTGCAATGCATTTTTTTGGGTCTATACATTGAAGACTAATCAATGCCCAGCCCCAAATCCTGCACTTGCTCAGTAGGAGGGGTATCCACAGTTGAGGGGGAGTGTTGTGCATGAAGGGATGATGTGCATAGGGTGGGAAGATGCGCATAGGGCGGGACGATGCACAATGGGGGGATAGCACACGGAGGCTATTTTACTCCCACAACGCAGGTACATTTCACTAGTTAGTATATAAATTACACTACTGTGTGCTCATGTTACTTTGATTCAAAAAGAACCCCTGGTAACAAGCAGTACATCAACAGGATCCTCACACATACAGCAATACTCACAACATTTCTGTTTAGGTTTTCAAACACATGTAGGAAAGGTGTGAGAGCGGGAAGGGGCAACCTGTGTACTGAATTAAAAAATAGGGTTTGTCTGTCTTCCAATCAGAAATCTGACCTCCATGTACACTCTTTTGGATGCAATTCCAAGGAATCTTGGAGATTAATTTAGGACTGCAACTTTATAGGCCCATCCTATGCATTCTTTCCCCCAGAAATAAACTCCACTAAGTAAAAAGAAGCTACTCCCATGTATTCACTTCTGCCTTTACAACATTTTGCATTGTACACAATAGAGGAGAAGGAGGAAACTCATAGAGAAATCATAGTGCACATTTTAGATAATAAAGGATCAGAATGAGTTTTCTTGCCATTTTAAAATATGCCTGTTTACAATACAGTACTTCAGTTCTTTTTATTTTTTTACATACCAGTGAAAACATCCAAGTCAAACATGAATCATTATTTTAAAAATTCTCTAGGTAATGCAATGTTTTCACCGGGGACTATAATTGTACTACTGTCTTTAGTGTGTACAAGGCAACTGTCTTCTGCCATCATGAATTAAAGAAAGGATCCATCCACCCTAAGCTTACAAATTAATACACTGCATCCATTAATTAAGTTTGCCATTTAGAGCATAATCCTCACCATGTCTACTCAAAAGTAACCCTCATTGTGTTCAGTGGGTCTTATTCTCAGGAAAGTTTAGGATTGAACACAGGAAAGGCTTTAGGATTGAACACAATGGGGCCTACTTTGGAGTAGACATGGTGAGGATTGGGCTCCACATCAATTTTTAATAGCCCTGACTAATTTCTTGCCTTATTGGTAGACAATAGGTAGGATCTCATTTGCATTTAAATGAATTAATGGATGCAAAACAGCAGTGGCCTTTTAAAGGGGATGGCCTCCTTCCAACAAGGTGACCAGTGAAACAGAATTCACGAGCTTCCAAAACCTGTCTCAAAACAGTGTAATCTAAAATAAATAAATTGTAGCTTTCGTTGAGCTTTTTGTTTTGCAACAGGGAGAAGCTGAAAATGATGGGACCGCAATTTCAGTGAATAGGCCTAGAGACGGATCACAAGCTTCTGAGGTTTATGTTGCAAGCAAAGCTCCTCAACGGAATTGCAGAGCTACAATTCACAGTTGCCTTTTATGTAAGGCAGTGGTTCTCAATCTTCCTAACGCCATAACCCCTTTATAAGTTCCTCATGTTGTGGGGACCCCCAACCATAAAATTATTTTCGTTGCTACTTTATAACTGTAATTTTGCTACTGTTATGAATCATAATGTAAATATCCGATATGCAGGATGTATTTTCATTGTTACAAATGAAATGTGTGTTCTATGCACACACTGGACACAATGGGATTTATTTCAGAGTAAGCATGCATAGGATTGGGCCCTGAGGCTGCAATCCTATCCACATTTACATGGGAGTAAAGGCCCCCCTGACTATAATCTATCTATCTATCATATTTATAATGGAATTTATTTCAGAGTAGGCATGCATGGGATTGGGTGCTGAGGCTGTCAGTCAGCCCCAGTGTGCGCGCAGCTACAGCCAGAGGTCTGGCAAGCCTGACCTGGCCCCCTGCAACAGGGGTCTTTAGGTGACCCCCAGGAAACCTCTAGGTGACCCCCAAAGGGGTCCCAACCCCCACTTTGAGAAACGCTGATGTAAGGAGTATGCTGGGGCTGTCTTCATTTCATTACAGGCAATATGCATGTTGTAGCATATTACCCATGGACAGCTTTGACTGCATAAATCATAAATCTTACTTGCTGTACTGGCACTCAAATTCATCCTACCACAGCTGCAGCAAAAAAGAGTCTCTCTTGTGTGTTTAGGCTAAAAAACGTTGCACTGTGTACAAGTGCCAAAAATACAATTATTTCCAGGTATAGAACCAGAAATCATAGCTGATGGTGGAGGGAAATTTGGCCAGGCAGCTTTTCAAAAATGAATACTTACCAAATGGTGGAGTGGGAAGAACTAAAATTTGGTTTCTGGGTTTTGCATATACTCAATTTGAAATTAAAACTATAAACTGATGCAAAACAGTTTTACCTTTTTCCCAACTGAGGAAACCAAAGAGGACTAGAGAGTTTTCCTAAGGAAGCTGCTGAAGTAATGGCTGAAAAAAACTGAAGACCAAGGCAGTCTTTCAGATGTCAAGTCACATGGAGTGCATAGGATTTTGCAACAATTCAAAAGCGGTGGCAGAACTAAGTATTGAGCTCCAGAACCATCTAAGGTCAGCTGTACACATACACAGTTTTATTCCTTTGTTGGCATCAGTTATTTGTGAAGTCTAAGAAGGAAATATTTAAACTAGTCCCTCTTATGATTCTTTTGCAAAATACAACTTAACTTTATGACTGGCTATTTCACTGAAACAAATTTTTTAATGTATTTAAATGGCAAATATAAATATGCATGTATGTAAAATATGTAAAAATGCATGAATGTAAAATGCATGTATGTAAAAATGTAAATATGTTTACACTGTTATTGTCCCAGGAGTACTGAGAACACATAATTTTCTTTGTAGTAATTATATATACCCTACAATTCAGAGTAACTACGGGAGCACATAAGAGACATGATGTGCACCCATAGTTACCTCACCACCTAGTGAAAACCTATGGGAAATTCATATTGCAATCCAGAGCAAATTGTTCTTACACCGGAGCAAGGACTCCCTATAGTTACTCTGGATTGTGCCCTTAGCTGAATGTAATATTTTGTGTACACATGAAAGATCAGGAAAAATCTGAGAGGATGAGTATTATTACATGGCAAATGTTTTCAGCTGAAATAAGCCAAAAGATACATTTAAGTAACTCTAAAAATATTTATATAGAATTGAAAACACATAAACACAATTGTTTCTCATATTGGGTATCAAAGTTTTACTGAAAAGAAAATTTTCTCCAGTCTCAGAAAGGTCGATACAGATTCCTTTTGGACCCACTTAACTAGGGTCCAGTGCTAGTCTGACCAATATTGTTACAATACTGAAAGTACCTACCCTGCCTTCAAATGCCACACTTTTTATCCCTAGTGTTTATGTGACAGTGATCACCCAACAGGTGAAGAATGAAGTTTGGATTGTAGTAAAATAGTTTCATGCTGCAGTTCAAGACATAAAAGTTTTTAAACATTCCATTTTTTACATCCCTTTATCTTGCTGGATCAAAATTATGCTACACACCCTGTCCAGAAGAGTTATTGCAATTAAGGAAGCTTTTTGGATACATGGATTAATTCATCTGCCAGTTTAAATGGTTTGTGAAGGATTAGGGTTAAGGTATATTCACAGCTAATCAGCAGCAGCAGCATAAATTTTTTCAACCAAAAAGTATACAGAGTCATTTACAGAGAAAACCAAATTAATTAAATAGTTCCAGTCCAAAAAGAGCTCACAACCTAAACATTTTTATTCCATACTCTTACTTTTATAGACAATATTAATTTTACTATGTTGGACAATACTTATACTGTCCAACATTGATTTTTGCTTCTTTATGTGACATTCGATAAGATTCCTCATCAACTACATCAGCCAATTAAATTAGATTCCTCAGATTTTTTTAAAATGGAGAAGCTGGATAATCAATTGTACAGTATACCTTGCCTAATTTAACTAATAAAGTGAAGTTGGGGTGCACACTATATACAGAAGACTATTTTTCTGTTCATTTTTAAAAAAAAATCAGGGACAGATACAGAATGATTCAAATTAAAAAGGCTATGTATTTGTTCCCTATATGTTAGATTTCAGCTTGGTAAAACTGACAAAATTAAGATAAATTCCAGGCAGGGTACAGCATTCCCATTATTCTCTCTGTAAATCTATTTGTAATGATTTCTTCTTTCTTTTTTCCTGTAACCTCTTAAGCCTTTAAAATTTTCCTCACTGCATTTCACATAGGTATTTTTCCATGGTATGAGAAGCTATATGTAAGATGCTTATCAAACGAGCATAGCTTTGCATTTCCTCAGTTTATATATATAAAGACACCCCTCCACCCTTTAGTACTGTAAGGGAAATAGAATTGACTTCATCTGAAGAAGCAGATAAAACCTGTATGATCACAAATCATATGATGGACTGAAGACAGAAAAGATCATGTTAATTCAGAAGCAGGCCGATCAATAGAAGCATCTTTTGTATTTCAAAGACTCAGCAAATAAGTAGTATAGCATAATCCATAAGGACAATCTGATATATTGCAGTAAACTGTAATATGCCTCAAAAATTGTTCTTTCCTTTTTTCAGTTACACAGAAACTCATGTTACTGAAACAAAATTACTACAAATTATAGTCTGCTATTGTTAAAACACACCAAGAATGAATTCACCTCAACAAAACCAGATATTTAGCTAAAATCCCCATTAATATTGAAGTATGGAACTTGGGGCCCGATCCTATCCAATTATCTTAGGCCAACACAGCCTTGAGGTGAGGGAACATCCCCTACAATCCAGAGTAACTACGGGAGCATGTAAGAGATGTAACGTGCACCCGTAGTTACTGCACCATCTAGTGAAAACCTATGGGAAATTCATATAGCAATCCAGAGTAAATTGTTCTTACACCGGCGCAAGGACTCCCCATAGTTACTCTGGATTGCGCCCAAACATTCCCTGTTTTTGAGGAAGCGGCCATGACTGTCCCCCCACTTAATCAAGAGGCAGCATATCCCCCAATTAATATGGTAACGTAGGCAATGGAAACTTTTATTGGGCCCTCAGTGCATTTATCCAATTGTAGACGAGAGGGAAATAATTAGGCACCAAAAGTTCTTATTCAACATGACACAATTTACTTGAAAGTAGTAAAAGTAGGTTGTACGAGTAACTTTCAATAAGCTATTCAAGGAGACTGGTATAGTTAGTCACTCATATTGTCCCCCTGGTACACATTACCTCAAGTACAAGGTACACCTAATGGGTTATTGGATGTGAAGTAAGTTTCCTACTTCTAGGTGACCTACAGTCTAGGTCAGTGATTCTCAAACTTTTTTTGCACTGGGACCCACTTTTTAGAATGATGATCTTTAGCCACCTGTTTGGAATTATGATCTGATTAGTACCAATTTTATTAACATTGAAGTGATAATGTCATGGCCAGAAGTGACATCAATTTAGGCTTCAAACCTAAGCCAAAATCAGCAAAATGTCCCATTACACAACATGCTCAGAATCCAAGCTTTCCAGCCTGGAAGTCAAAGCAGAATTAAGATTTTGCTTCTTCTCCAATTATACAGACATCGCCCTTTCTACCTTTTCATTTTCCCACTATTTCGGGCAAAGCACCACACATCTGACCCCCTGGTGAAAGATGGATTGAATCCTAAAATGGACAAATCCAAAAGCACAATCTCTACTCAGAGATCATCCTTCTTTACACCAATCCAACCTCTTTTGAGATTTTAAGAGGATGTCTCACTCTCTCTTAACACTGTCCCTAAATATTCAGCTGCCAGGATCACACCACGCAGTCTTGGGCCAAATAAAGTCAATAATGGGAAATAGATGCATTTTTTACCTAACTAAAAATGTTTCACTTTAGGAAAAGGGATACTAGACATAGGGACACTAGATCAGAAATGGGAGTATGACAACATAGGGGGAGATTAGCCTTGATGCCAGAGACACTCATCTCCCACAGCAGCAGTAATCTGATGGGGAGAGGCTATTGTGTGTGTAATCTAATCAAACCCTGGTTGCAATTTTAAAAGAAAAGAAAGCCCAAGAACATGAACTACAGTGGCACCTCACGTAAAGAACGCCTCACATAAAGTATGTTTCATGTAACAAACAAACATTTCTCTGGGATTCTGCTTCACGTAACAAACTGTGCTTCACGTAAAGAACATATTCGTTGGCAGTTGGGGCAGATGCGCTGGCCGGCAGCCTGTTTAAAAAGCGTCAGGGCTGCCTAGCGCACCTGGCCATAGTGAAAGCAACACTTCCATGCTGTTCCTCCTGTGGCCAGACATCCGCTGGGCAGAGGGAGAGAAGAGCAGTGGAGAAGAGGGAAGCAGCTCAGGGCCAGCCAGAAGGGAGCAAGGGAGAGAGAGGCTCAGGATGGAGAGAAGGAGAAAGTGGGGAGATATTTTGAAGGTGTCTTGGATTGCAGCCTTCTAACCATGTCTACCCAGAAGTAAGCCCCATTGTGTTAAATAGGTCTTACTCCCAGGAAAGTGTCTTTAGGACTGCAGCCTAAGTAGACTTCATAAGATCATGCACACTGAATGCATGTTTTGAATTCAATTCCAGTGTTTTGTCATCATTTTTACATCCAATTAATATTTTTATATGAATATTCTGGGGGTTGTGGAATCAATCGTCCGAGTTTCCATTACTTCCTATGGGAAAATCCACTTCATGTAAAGAACATTTCACGTAACAAACATGCCTCCAGAACGAATTAAATTTGTTACATGAGGCATCACTGTATGTGTATAACTTTATTTGGCTGAGTCACCAAGAAAAGTGACATGAATCCATGAATATAGTATATAAAATCAATCAATAAAGGAACATGTGAAAGACAGTCATTCATTGACTATAATACAAATATTTAAACCCTAATATTTTGTGAATTGCCATATCAATATTCATACAGTTGCAAAAAATTATATTACAGTTTACACAAAAACGTGCAAGACAATTAACCATTCATGTACCACTGATTATCAACAGAAAAGCTCAATTAGAGTTTGTCTGAAAATAAACTTCAATCTTTAATATTGTGACTATTGTCTTTAAATATCCATGTAACTCAAAGCAGTGTAACGCTCAATAAATAAAGTGCTTTAGAAGACCTATATCAGCTTCAAGGAAAAGTGATGTTTTTGTTTTCAAGTGAGCGTTCCTCCTTTATTTAGCAAGGGGAGAGTAACTGGCCCTACACACCCCAGCAATGTCTGTTCTAGTGGCTACTGCCAGAGTCCTTTTTGCATTTTAGATTGTGAACCCTCTTGGGATAGGGATCCATTAGCTATCAATTAGCTATTATTTTTTTCATTTTTTTTGTAAACCACTTTGTGAACTTTTTAGTTTAAAAGCAGTATATAAATACCGCAGACAGACAGACAACAGTTGGTTAGAAATATGCTAGGAACCTGTTACCTTTTGTCAATTCTTGCTTAATATTAAATGTGAAAGGCTATAATGTAGGGTGTTCAAACACGTGGTCCGCAAATTTGGCGGCTTTCGAAAGGCCTGCCACAGCCATCAAACCCACCATATCTTCCCACTTCTGAAAGCTTTTTCATCTCCCTGCCACATCGTTCCCACACTCACTGCCACTTCTGCCTCTTTCCATTTGAGTCTATCTAGTGCCTTCAGCAGCTCAGAATGTCACATCCAATTACTCCAGTGTCTATGCTGTCAGAGGGTGACATCAGGCCATCAGAACTTGGACTGCTCTTCTAGTCTGCACTGAATTTAAAATAAGTTATGAGAGGGTATATAACCAAACTAAAGGTAATGTGTAGTTTGGTTGTATATAGACAATCTCTGGATCAATCTTTCTTTCCATCTACAGTATTTATATACAGCTTTTCAAATAAAAAGCACACAAAGTGGTTTACAAAGAAAATGAAAACTTTAATAGTTAATTAATAGCTAACAGGTCCCCATTCCAAAAGGGCTTACAATCTAAAATTCAAAAAGAATACCAGCAGAACCCACTTGAACAGACATTGCTGGGGTGTGTAGGACCATTTCTGATTAAAAAGATATCACGTGTACAGCTCGGAAAGATTTCAGTCTTAAGCCCTAAATCTTCAAATGTACATGGTTAAATTTCACTACAATTTGATATTTCAACCTATACCAAAACAAAATTTGAAAAAAAATACATTAACTATGCATTTAGGGAAGAATTTTCCAGACAAAAAGGCAGGTTTTCTTGTAGGCTACAAAAGAATGCAAGCTCAGATTGATAAAGTGATGTAGGAAATGGGATGTATTCTCTACTATAATGTTGTCAGCTTTTTGAAAGAAACCTACCATCTATACACAGCTTAGGTTTCTTATCAAAAGTACACCTTAGACAAGTTTTTCAAAAATTCCAATAAATCTAAGATGTATTTAAATAGACAATTTACAAATGCATTAAAATTTACAAATTACAGTAGAAGTGGACATGATATATTCTGGAGTTTCATTAAGAGATATTTACCACAGCATTCATTTATCTGTTTAAATAAGTGTATTTAAATAAGTGTATTTAAATAAGTGTATTTAAATAAGTGTATTTAAGTGTATTTGATATTAAAAGTTTTTAATATCAAATACTGCTGAATTTCATTTACTTTTCTTCCATTCATTGCTGATGCACCTGAGCTTCAGATGTCACACTAAGACAGCATTTTATTTAATGACAACATTTTTATTCAAACAGCTCTCACTGCTTGAATTTAAAGCAATTTCATTACACTTTGAAAACCTGAGGGAAAATAATGTGTTTAAACTACACTGATACTTAATTAGCATTTTACAAACTGTGTTTATGATGTACGTTTGCATTATGCTCTCGTGAAATTATAGTTAAAGAAAACCCTTGAACCGATTGGTTGTTACTGCTGTACGAACAGTACTGGGAAATGTTCATAAAGACACAAACCAACAGTAAAGTAAAAACACAAAAATGAGACCTATTCCAAAACAAGGATTTTTTTAAACTAAACACGATCTGCACACCGCAGAACCTTACTCAACTCAGAAGTTAGTACCAATTCATCACCAGACCCAAATCCTGTAATGAATATCTGGCAAACCAAATCCAGCATCTGGAAAGGCATTTTCTTTACTAACAGAACTAGCCGACACAGCTGCACAGAGTGTGGATCGGCAAATAATCCATCCCTAATTTTTAAAGGCTTTTACTGAGTAAATTTATTTCCTCACTGCAGGGTGCAGCTCATATCCAGGCCAGTTGATATTTTCCACCCATGGTTTCTTGTTAACTGCCACACTCAGCCAGCGTATTGAGAAAGTGTTCAATCAATAGTTTCCAAACACTTGTTAAGCAGGCAGTCTTTTAGGGGGAAAAGTGGAAGCATTTTCAGTGGCAAGTTATGGCAATCGTTCTGGAGTATTTTTACTCATTTTCATTTGTTTCTTATAGAAAGGGCAGCACAGAAATTAATCAACTTGCACCACAAGGCTAAACACATTTTTGTGGAGCTAAACATCCTCAGAATAGAATATGTAAAGATATATTTGGAATAAGATTCAGAAAAGGAATCAGCTGGCCATATAGTAAAATTAAGGTTGGGGGAACCTTTATGTTACTCTGAGATTTCCTTGAGGCATAAAACAAAAAACAGTTGTTAATATGTGAGCGTTTGTTGAGTCATCAAGAAAATATAGGGTTTTATTTCCATTATACCTAGAGCTACAGTATAAGGATAGCCATGAACATGACAGATAATACAATTGCTCCAGTTTGGTCTATAAGGTCTGAAACAGCAGGTACATACAATTTTTTTTAAAAAAAGAACATACTGTATAAATTAGTATTTTGTTGTTTTTGCTCATGGAGCCTTCAAATGTTCATTATCAAGCTGAAGTCTTGGTGGAATAATTCATTAGGTAATTTTAACTATTTCAAGCAGCAATCAGGACACAATTTATTAGCACTTTCACCTTGATTTCCCATCCTTGTATCCCTAAAACTTTACTTCAATTGATCATAAAGCAAAAATTATCCTTCTGTAAAAGCAAATTGCTGACTGCCAGTTTTTTAATGTAAAAAGTACATGAATACTATTTTAGATGGTATTTTAGATGACTAAACCGTAGGTATGTTCGCAGCTTGTTCATGTGACGTATGATAGAATGAGAACAGATACATATGTCTTCAAAGAGTCTGGATGCATCATCCTCTAATTTTTGCCCAGTTGAAACTGTTGAAAATAATATTGCCCATTATAATACTGATCCTGAACTTTTATTTTTCTGCCTCCAGATATTTACTTCCTATTGCTAATACTATGTTTCTTTTTGAAGTGCTTAGTATTAAATATCGGGCCCTAACTAAATAATTATTTTGCTCCCCAAGACAATTTTCAGCCATAGTTGCTAGGCTAAGTTGGTGTGAGTGAAGTGGGGTGGGGGAGTGTTGGGGAGAACCTCTAACACAGCAATGGTCTCTAGTGTTGCAAGAATACATAACAGCAACAAATTGCTCTCTCAAAAGAAGAATGGAGGTCTTACATGAAGTGGAACAATTAATTTCACGCTTGTCATCCCAGCCTCAATAATGTGTTGATTTGAATCAGATATTTGTGGTGCGTTACTCCATGCAGCAGACAGGCTTGATGCCTCCTGAGCCAACGCGCTGCAATGATGGCTACCATTGTAAAACAATCCATCAATAAGAGTAATTACAGTATTGATCAAAATGGTTGGCTGTTTCGTATCAGAATCAATTCGGAGGAGGTGCTAGAAACAGAAATGTCTAATGGACTCTTCCATCACTAGTCACCACAGCAACTGAAACAGCTAATATTCTGGAAAGCTCTTAATAATTACTCATTGACTCTAGATTTCTGCTTCAGTAGGAAACAATATATAACCTGCTTACTGTTGCTTGAAAGTCAAGGTTCCAATGCAAATTTATAAAGTGCTCTGATTAGTACAAAAAAAGAGTGAAAAATAACCTTTTTCAGTATTCCGTTAATCAGAGAACCAATTATATTTCTGCTATGTTACATTGTTTCTGAAACAAGAACTGATGGGGGAAGCACGTTTTACGGTGGCTGCTTTTTCAGTGTTTTTGAATAGGCAGTGCAAAATGCATCCGATTCTAAATGTAAACATGAGAAAGAGCAATGCCATTAATGCAAAATGTTTTTGTAAATGTAACTGGATTACAGAGTGGATGACACAGCTCCACCTTTGGATGCTGAATGGATGCTCCAGAGAGCAGATGCCCAGTACCTTTCTATTAATCTGAACTCCCCCTTTCTGTCCAAATAATGCTGAAACACAGTTTTGCTTTGGGCCAGACTACCAGTAGATGTTACATGAAAATGCACATAACTATTTTTTGAAAAGTGTAGGGATGCAAAAGGGATCAGAAGAGTGGAAAAGAGTGGTTTACCTTTTCTTTGCAGGCTGTTCTTTTTTCCAGCTCTCTCTCTCTGTCACTGACACCCCCCCCCCCCACACACACACACACACACACACACGCACACCTATTTCTCCATGGAAAATACAAGCAACTGTATTTTCCCCTCCCTAGAGTGGAGAAACTGTAGAGAAGATTCTTAACCGACACTATACAGAAGATAAAGTGTTAAGCATTTTCTCTTTCTTTGCCCCCTTCCACCATTCTTTCACTATCAGCCATATATCTCTCAGCCAGAGAACAGAGAATATTGTAACATGAATGCCCCACCGAGCCAAGAGAAGTTCAATACATAGTACTTGCCAAATTTTGGTTTTCTTTAGAGGATAGATTGCTGGACACTTACAAAATCTTGGTAAAAAAAATACATATACAGGTTGAGGTTTGCAGGATGGTAAAGAGCAGAGCACATCCTACAAGGAAAATTAATTCCCCAGAACAATCTAGTCCCTATGCACATTCTCGTATGCCTGATTTTGTCAATGGCGCTTACTCCCTAGTAAGTGTGTTTAGGATTGCCACCTCCGTGTCTTTCAGTTCTTCACTTGTTCTAACTTCTCCATTCAGACTGCCCCGATCTGAAAAATTTGCTGGTTAGTTTGTGCTCAGAAATTTGGTTGCTTCATGTTCTGAATCACTTCAGTCTCTTTATTATAGTTAAAAAAAATAGTTGGTGGAAGCTAAGGAGAAGAGCATGAATCATCTTTGATGTTGGCCATCATTAACAACCATTAATAATCATTAGCCACCAGCAACTGGGCTCTTGAAATAAAGGACAAAGAAAGCAATGCCAATCCAGAATTCATAGACGATTGCTCCATTAGTTACATCCGCATTCCCTTCATCTGTAAAATCATATTAGGCTATTTACAATAAAAGACACTGAAAGCCTAATCCTCTGCATGTCTACTCAGAAGTAAGTTCCATAATAGTCAATGAGGCTTATTCCATGAAAGTCAGGATTGGATTGCAGCCTCATTCATTTAAATTTCACTTATTTATTTATATATAACTGTGGTTTTCTTCCTAAACATGTGTAAAATATATGCAGTTGCCCTCATACTGAAAGATTTGAAGACTTCTGCCTTAAATTGTGCCACATCTAATTCAAATGAACTGGGAATTTTTATCTCGGCAGTTTCAATGTTTTCCAAAGAAAGCAGAACTGCATGAAATAATACATTATGGGCACAATTCTAAACAATTTAGGCCAGCCTGTCTTCTAATAGGGGTGTGGAGATGTCAGCGTATGCTTGTGTACAGCCCCAGGAGTGGGGCAGAAGTGGTTTGTCATTTTGTGACACCCACCACTCAGCAAAGGACTCATACTGGATATTAAGCCAGCCTAACTGAAGTTTAGGTTAGCAGACTATACTGTATCTTACTGATGACATATATTCCAGAACATACCCACTGAATATGTGTAGTTATATGTACAGATTTTTGTTGAGCATAGTTTCTAGCTAATACAGGTACGATATAATTATCAGCAGATTTTTTACCTGGAGTTTTATCTCAGTAGCTAACCATGGATCCAAAATAGTGCAGTAGAACCTATTCAATCACCATAGAGAGAGAAATGGTTAAGCAATGCAATCTTAAGATGCACTGCAACCAGGCATGGGCCCAAGCCGGTTCGGGCCAGATCGCCCAAACCAGTTGTTCCCATGACCCTGATGCTACCGAACCGGGAGCTGCGGAGTCGCCTGAAAACCCGGCGTACTGGTTTGGATGCCGGGCAGAGACACACTGCACATGCGCCGACTTTCACTTGACATCAGCACGTGTGCAGTGCATCTCTTCCCGTGGGAAGAGACACTCTGCGCACATGCCAATCTCGGCATATGCGCAGAACATCTCCTCCACCTGGAGGAGACGCACTGTGCATGCGTCCGGGGTTGGCGCATGTGCAGTGTGCCGGGGTTGGGACCCGCCCTCGCCCCACCCCCAGCTCCGCCCCTGACCCCAGCCCCACCCCCTGGCCCCACCCCAACTTCTGGCAAACCAGTTGTTGGGGTGGCCCGGGCCCATCCCTGACTGCAACCACAAGTGATGCTGGCTTGTGCTGCTCCAGTTTTGGGCTGCATGCAGCTCAGCCTAGGGCAAAAGAAAATGCTTCCCATTACCCCAGGGAGAGGTGCTGCAGACCCAATGTTGCTACTCAGATCTGTGCTATCTAAAGAGGTCATGCAGATCTGAGGAGTTCACAGACTCACAACACTGCCTGGCCACATCCCTGCCACCTGTATGGCCTCCCTATTTCTGAAACACCTCCTCCAAGCCCTCCCCACTCATCTGCAACATGGGACCTTCCTTTTGTCACACAGAGGTTGGAAGTAGCCTACATGGGCCAGTACACATGCCTGGGCTGACCCAACCAACACTCAAGGAGGTAGAAATACGCTTTATAGCACATTTGTGACTCTCTCAGGTCAGCGCCAGGGATTGACACTGGCCAACCACTCTAGATTGCGCTCTAGTTCTGTGGCAAAAAAACCCTAAACTTCCTAAAAAAAACCCAAAAAAACCCAAAGGTCCTGGGACAAAATGGCTAAAAAATGTTGTATGTTGGAACTTACATCTAGTGAATATCTTTTCTTTTTTTAAATACTGTACTTTAAAACCTAAAAGTTACAAGCTATACTTCGGCATAGTCACCATCACACGAAGAAACCCTTGTTCTGTTAATAGTCAAAGCATGCATGTTTTCTTCCGTCATATTGCAAAGTGATTGGGATGCTATTAATACCTTGCAGCTGGCTGAATTTAGAAAAGTTCTGCTGTTTAATGTGCATCACTATAAAATACTCATGTGACAGATTTTCTGTCACTCTTTATAAGAAGTATAATCTCCTTCTCTTGCCTAAAAAGGTGTTCCATGGAATTCATAAAATTTTCAAATCTGACTGATTCATTTGCAATAGTTAAAAGCTGAGTGCTTTCATACAAAAACACTATTCTGAATTGAAAAGGAATTTGATCACTGCCAATGTCCATGCTTATGTTGACATTAATGCAGATCAAGCCACGGAACTGTGCTCAGTATAGAACAAACACAGACCAGTATACCAAGACCTGCAAAATTGAATCCAAAGACATTTCAGATATCTGCTTCTTAAATGCAGTTCACCATAAAACGGGGGAACCACTTTCAAAAGCAATCTGTGATGTCATAAGAGAATCTACACTTGAAATGAAAGGCACACAAACTATCATCAAATAGTTTAAATCTTGGCAATTGATTGCACAGGATTTTCATTTTTTAATTTACCAGTATATCCTTTTACAAAACCTTAAAAGGTCCTACAAACATGCTTAAATCATTACAAAATATCCTCTTTGTGTGTTTCTGTGTGCGCACACCCATGTGTATCCAGAATCTCCATCCTCAAGTGTTGATGGCATCCCAAAAAGCTTCCTTGTAGATCCAAAAGCATAGTCTTTCAAGATTGATGGATGCCAAATACGTAGATCCAGGTCTGACAGAACCCTGGTCCAACAGGTGGGTGTTCTCATTTCATTGTTTCTGATGAAGAATAGAAACTCACTTCATTGTATATGATGTTGGATGGAAACTATCTCAGCAGAGTAATAACCACAGTATCCTCAGATACATCCTGATTATTTGCTAAAGTTCAGGAGCACACAAAAATTAGGCTGAGACCAGAGTCAAGTTTCTGGAAGGTTTACCCAAAATTCACACTGGTTTATATTTACAGCATCTAGCTTTGACTAGAGTCCTTATAGACCATGACTCCTAAGAAGCTTCTCCTGCTTTCAAGAAGGGGAGTGCAATTGTCATTTGTTCCAACAGTTCCAACTGGCAGTGACAGTTGGAACTGTCTTTGTGCATGCACACACACAAACATAGATGATACTCTGTAATGAGTTCCAACTGTCACAGTTGGAACACCTGGTCCAACCACCAGATGTTGCCATATATGGGTTTTCAAGATGTTCTGCTGTCCCTTTCTGATTCATGCAGGTCGGTGTTGTCATTTTCCAACATAAGAGGAAAGAGGCCAATGATGGGAGACAGTTTGGCTTTAGTAGGCAGCTTGGCTTTTGCCTACAGTGGCCTACATGGCACATCTAAAGAGAGAAAGAGTGAAGGGGTGAGAAACAATAGCACCACTGGGTGATGCAAACCACAATAATTTGCATTGCCAGCAGGGGTGACACGAGGACGCAAGTCACCTGATGCGGCAGTGACCAAAGTTCACCCATGTGCAGTGCCTTTGGAGCACTCCTCTGAAGGAGAAGCAATCAGCCCCCCCTCAGGGGAGCACATCAGCCGGACACCACTGTACATGGTGTACATTGCTAATGCACAGTGGTGTTGGAGAGCTCCCCTGAGGGAGGTACGACCAGTGCATCCGTCAGAGGAGCACTAGGACCTGGGGGTGCGGCACAGCCTCGGCAGAGGTGACGTGCTGAGGGAGTGTCAAACGCATCATGCCCATTAAGCATGTCACCTGGTGTACAGCACACCAGTCGCACTACCCCAGCAACGCCCCAGTCACCAAACATGGGAAACCAGTGCATCACACCCATGATGGACAACCACCTTGCAGTGGGTGGACCAACAACCTAGGTGATGGGCCTATATTGGTGGCTCAGATCCAACTAACCCCATTTGGGCCACCGCCACATTACTTGGCAGAAGAATTGAAGAGATTGTTCCAGAATAGAATAAATAATCACTGGTCCTACTCCGAGCCTTGTTGCCGCACAGAAAAACACAACACACTCACACACAAACACCCTCTACTGATCATTTGTGAAACACATACATCAGAAAAAACAAAAGTATTGCGGACTTGGATAGAGCAAAATGCATTCCAAACCACAAAGGAAACATTACGTTGAGAAAGAAAACCAAGTTACTGAGACTCATTAAATTAAGGTTAGTTCATAGAAAGATTTGATCAAACAAAACAAGAATGTGCTCACTGAAAAAAAAGATACTACAATCTAGCAACAGTCCAAAACAAAAATATGAGCAGTAATAAACAGTGAAGATGAAATACACTCCTTTCAAAGTGGTTTCTTTTTATATTTCATGAGAACTGTACCTTTTTACTCCATGTGGTCTTTTCCAGTATTAGTTGCTAATGTATCTTCTGTATTTTGTTTAGAGTTATTTACTCCTTTGGTAATTAAGAAAAATTTATTGATTCATTCAATATGCAAACTTATTTATGAATTATTTATATTGAAAAATGGTATATTATCGTTAACATTATTGTGATAATCCCAGGCATATAGCATGCCACAGAAAAGCAGGATACAATCTCTCTTAAGGCAATAATTAAGTACTACAAAGGCACAGAGGGAGCTGTTTCTCACTCTGGTTGAATTCCATCCTCATGGAGATATACCAACTTTTGAATCAGAGCAATTTCCTAAAGCAACACTGTACAACATTTTGTGTTCTATTTTGTTTTAATTTCAGTGATCTGTTGGTGATACAGTAAAATTTTGGACAAGAGACCACTTTTGTTGATTTTTCTTTGTAAACCATTTTGTGAACTTGATTTGCTGAAAAGCAATATATTAATATTTTTAATAATAATTTCAACTAAGTACACAACACACACACAAAATATGTTCCTTCAGGATCGGATAGGCAACAAACTGTATCATACAATATAAAACAACACTACCATTTCCCAGAGGCCAGGAAAGCTCACTTATTCCTGCTGAGCCTCAGAAGGCGTACACCGGCAGGTATTTCAACTGCCAGTCCTCAGGAGATCTGATTGCACCTTTCTGCAGAGAAAATTGCTATGCCATAAGCTAGATACAAACTATCAGCACTTATAGGGTGGGTAAAAAGTGACAAAAAGGTTAAAAGATTTAGCACAGCATGATATCAGACTGTCAGACCTTTGTAAGAATGTCTTCTTTGCTCTTGTTGCTTATGTCTTCCCATCAGACCAAATCAGACAAAAGCATCCTTTCTAAAAGCCAGGTTAGAAAAAGATTAACCTTTCCTAAATGTTTAAAACACAGAGTACGAAGACACACAACTGATAATGTGCACAGCAACTGAGACTTTTGAAAAACAGCAAAATTTAAGTAGAACAAAAGAGGTAGATTGATGCATATTTTGAAAGATTTCTCTTCCATATATAAGGGTACAGGTTAATAAAGACAGCATTCCTTATTACATCATAATTAGTATTTCCCAAGCAAGAAGTGGGGAATTACCTTAAAGGACCTAATAAACTGACTTAATTGAGAGATACTGGATCCCAGGAAACTCTCTCTTCAATTTCCTATTTTGCCTGTCCACCAGGGATGTGCTGGATCCAAAGTTCAGAGTCTCAAGTTCTCCAGCCCTCTTGAATCAAGTTGAAAACATTACTGGGCGGTCTTCTGGCCTTGTCCAGAGGCATTTTTATACTTGGTATGTATAGAATTAAATTCAATTAGAAAAGCAGGTCAGCATACGAGTCAATAATAACCCCCCAGAAAATCAGAGGGTCTAGAGTATGTTGTGTGTATGTGCTGAAGTTCTCATTTTTCACTCCCTGGATGTTCTTGTCCCATCTGCCATCAGTGATGTCTGTGTGAAATCTTTCACTTCAAGTAACCAACACCTGCATTTCCATTTCATTTATCAATTAAACAAAACTTGTACTGTTATTCGAGTGAATGCAACAGTGCCTTTTGAGCCCCAGCAATAACCCTCCCTTCACCTCAAGACTCTCAATTCCACCCACAGATGGAATTGTTTGTTTGTTTCTCCCACAACAACAAAATCAAATTTAATTTAATTAAGTAAACAAAAACAAAAATTGTGTCCCTTATTGGTTACGGAAACTGTACTGGGGCAAAGAGGAATGGTTATTCTTTCCCTGCTAAATATAAGAGGAGTACCACTTAGAGGTTCCTGTATACCCAGTGAGAATTGGGTAACTGCATTATGATATATGTACATGGAAATGAGAGTTGATTCATATCCACGCCTCATTGGTTGCATGTAGTATCAGTATCAGAATTACATCTAATTGGCTCTCAGAGAAATCAGTATCATGGGAAAATTTTGAACTGAGAAAACCCACTTTTTTGTTCCATATGCTTTTGTGTTTTAATATTCTTGTTAATTGGCCATAACGTTTGATATCATATCGATACTCCAATGCAGTTTGTTTCCTTGAACTGCAGTTTGTTTCCATTCTGCATTAAATTATCTTTCCAACGATATATAATATGATGGTTTTATCATTAACACATACCCTGTTTTTTTACAATTTTAGCCACTAGTGTCAAGCTCAGCTTGTAGCCCCCAAAAGCTTGTTGCTCGGTGCAACTGCAGCCCCTGCACTCTCCTAGGTACGCCATGCATAGCAGAAAGTTATTACCGTATATACTCGCATATAAGCTGAGTTTTTTTAACTCTTTTTTTGGAGCTTAAAAAGCTCCCTCGGCTTATATGTGGGTCAAGCAGCCAGCTAGGCCAGTAGGAGTTCCCAGGAGGAACAGGTTTCTTTATATTACTCCTCCTCCCTCTCCCCAGAGCCTCCTCCATCCTCCCCCCTTCTTTCCTATGAAGCCTAAACAAGTTTGGTGTCCAAATAAGTAGCTATTCTTTATAGTCAGGGTGAGAAGAATTTTCTGCCCTGAAGTCTATTAAGGAAGGCTCTCTCTGGGGCTCTCAGAAGTCTATTAAGGAAGGGTCTACTAACCCTGGGGGCTGTTAAGGAAGGGTCTCTCTGCTAAACATCTTATTTTGGTTAAAAATCTTATTCCTCACAAGTTTTGAGGAGATATGATTGCAAAGGGAGGGTCTATGCAAATGACCTGTATGCTGAGTCAGGAAGGTTCATAGACGCCCCACTAAGAATTCTCTGAGAGAGAGGACCTTTGAGTGCCTGCACTCCTCCATCCACTGCCTTTGCATGCCTACTCAGAAGCAAGTCCCATCCTAGTCAATGGAGTTTACTCCCAGGTAGGTGTGGATAGGATTGCAGCATCAATCCCTGAGAAGCCTTTTAGCCTTGTAACCCTTTTTTAGCCTTGTATCTTGGTGGGAGCCCTGATGCACCCACTAGGTTAGCCTTCCCCCCAGATAAATCCCCCATCCCAGCCCTGATGCACCCATTAGGTTAGCCTTCCCCCCAGATAAATCCCCCATCCCAGCCCTGATGCACCCACTAGGTTAGCCTTCCACCCAGGTAAATCCCCCATCCCAGCCCTGATGCACCCACTAGGTTAGCCTTCCCCCTCAGGTAAATCCCCCATCCCAGCCCTGATGCACCCACTAGGTAAGCCTTCCCCCCAGATAAATCCCCCATCCCAGCCCTGATGCACCCACTAGGTAAACCTTTCCCCCCCCCCCAGATAAATCTCCCCATCCCATCCCTGATGCACTCACTAGTTAAACCTTCCACCCAGATAAATCTCCCCATCCCAACTTGCACCCAGCCCTGATGCACCCAATAGGGAAACCTTCCCCCCCCCCACAGAGATATCTCCCCCTTCCAACTACCCAGCCCTGCCTGCACCCACTGTTGAAATTAAGTACAGGAAAGCAATAGTGGTGTTTTAAGCTTATTTTAACATGTCCTATTTGGACATACAGATGATGAGGAAGAATCCAGTTTTGAAGGATTTTAATTCTTGTGTTCTAGCTTGGTTGCTGATTGAGCTAAGGTTTTTGTACTTTTAAGATATTGTTTAACTGTTTTTCTTTGAAAAATATATTTAAAAACATTTAACCTACTGATGCTTCAGTAAATGTTATTTTACTGGTATCTACTTTTATGGTATTTTGAAATGTACCAGTAGCTGCTGCATTCCCTACCCTCGGCTTATATGCGGGTCAATAAGTTTTCCCAGTGTTTTGTGGTAAAATTGGGTGCCTCGGCTTATACGCGGGTCGGCTTATATGCGAGTATATACGGTACGCTTCTTCAGAAAATGTTATGTGGCAAAAGTTCCCAATTGTCTGGTTTCTTTTGCTTCTGCATAAATTTCCATAAAAGCAAACAAATTTCTACACAATGTGATCCAGGGTAAAGATACTCATTAGTTTACCATCAGTGAGCTTTTTGGAGAAAGGGTGGTATTTACAACATGAAAAAAATTAATGCATGGTGATCTGTAAAGTTAACGTATGTAATGCAGACGTACAACTACTTGTATATCAGATGTACTGCAGAAGTTGAAGGAACAGAGACATCAAGAAGTGAAAAATAGGATGAGGTCAAACTATGAATAGCTTTAAACGTTTGATTAAGGAGCCCGTGCTTGATATGAAAGGGGGTGAGAAGCCAATGAAGGGATCTTGAAATGTCTCGTGTGATCAGTGTGGTAGGAGAGATGGATAATTTTGGCATCAGAGTTGACGAAAGGTGAAAAAACAGATATGAGAGGGAAAGGCCAAAGAGGAGGAGAGCTGCAGGATGGGTAACAAAACAGGAACCAGAGCCTCAGCTGAGGCAGCAAAGATCAGCTAGAGCTTTGCAATGTTACACAAGGAGAAGTGATGTTTCTTGGCAAAAAAATGTAAGATATACAGTAAAAGAGAGCAAAAAATCAATAGGGTGAATGGTGATGATGTCAATGAATACAAAGAGGGATGAGGCAACCCAAGCTCATTTGTGGCTGATGGGATAACCCACTCAGTAAGGCAGTGGTTCTTGAGCATTTCAGCTCAGAACCCCCTTCAGCTTTTGACCATTTGTCTGGGACCTCCCCACCCCCCGGGAGGTCATCAACATGGAAGAAATGTCATAGTCGGGAGCAACCTTAAACAGGAAGTGACATCACTGTAATGCTTGAGCTCCTACATAACTACTCAGAAGTCCCATTGTGTTCAATGAGATGTACTCCCAGTAAAGTATGGATTGAAACCCGAGTACCCCAAGATAATGGCCCCAGGGCCAAATTCCAATATTGCACATCCAGCTTTTTGCAATCCCACCAGAAATGGTTGTGATCCCCGAGGAGTCCCGATCAGGCATGGGCCCAAGCAAGTTCGGGCCGGATCGCCCGAACTGGTTGTTCCCCAAACCCTGCCGCTATCGAACCAGTAGCAGCGGGGTACCCAGAAAACCCAGCGTACCGGTTCAGTATGCTGGGAGGAGACGCAATGTGCGTGCGCCGACCTCGGCGCTTGCGCATTGCATCTCCTCCTGCTGGGGAAAATGCACAGGGCGCACACCAGAGTCAGCGCATGCGATGTGTGTCTCCTCCCACTGGAAGAGACATACTGCGCAAGCGCCAATTGGAGGAGATGCACTGTGCACTGCTGGGGGTTGGCGCATGCGCAGTGCGCCAGGGTTAGCGTCTGCCCCTAGCCCTGCCCCTGACCCCAGCCCCGCCTCTGACCCCGACCCCAGCCCCGACCCCAACTTCCAGTAAACCAGTTGTTGGGTAAGGTGGGACCCACCACTGGTCCCAATGCCCACTTTGAGAAACACTATGTAAGGAATGTTGCCGTCTGGTAGTGTACACCAGTCCTCCTACACACACACTATTGAAAAAATCAATCAGTAAATCAATAATCAACAATAGTTATATACCACTTTTCAAAAGATATATCAGAATGACAAGCAGACACAGTCTGTGCGGGTGGATAGAGGCAAAGAGAGCTACCTAGTGAATGCTCAAGATAGAAAGTTGGGTGTCTTCAGTATACAGGCAATGTTAGGTTCATCAAGTCAGGGGACTTGATGAGGTTACCCAAGAAAGTATAAAGTGGGAGGACTAGAAAAGAGGAAATTTATTCCAAGAAATATCTTCATCCCGAATCTCTTCAAGAAAATAAACATAGGAAAACCACAAAGTGCTTCAGGGGAGCTGCTCACAACATTAACTCTTAGCCTTTCAGGATAATACTCATTATACTATCCCATGGCTAAAACTAATGTACTGTGAATTATCTACCACTTCATTATAATTTAAATGACTTTTTCCACCTCTTTTGCAATTCATTGTTTGGAGTCTTTACCATGAGACTAATGAAATATTTTATGTATCCGTCTTTTTTTCCCTCACCATCATCATAAGAATATTTTAAAAATCTTGATCAATAAATACCCTTTTGAAGCCCATAAGGGTAAAACCACTGAATGTAACAAGTCCTGAGACAACTCTGCAAGAAAAGCATCTGAATATGTATTTGGGAAATCAAACACAATCTATTGTGGTAAGCTAACAATTATTCAAATCCATCATTGGTCAAAGTAAATTTGAATTTTGCTTGTAAGGATGTCACATTTTTACTACTTTTGGCCTGCTCCAGGCCACGTTGCTTCATTGTTTCCACCAGTAAAGGGCAAAAACACAATTGTTGGCAGGAGCTCAAAGCAGCTAGGCCTGGACCAGGCCTGTGACGGGTTCTACCAGTCTTCCTTCTAGCCCCCCCCCCTCCACCTGCTATCCGTGGACAGGTCTTCCACGACCACGGAAATCTGTGTGGCATCATCATCCTCCTCTCCCAGAGTATACATCCCCAAGAAGAGTCACTCACAGGTAAGTATGGAACAGAAAATACGTTTACTAGGCACAAAGCGTAATGGTTGCAGGGTTCACTCACATGGGGTTCTTCTTTTTACAGGTTCAACACAACGCTTCAACACCGCGCACAACAGGTAGGTAACACATAACTAAAGTCCAACTTGGAAAGAGACCCCTGCCTCACTCTCTTCTCTTTTCTTTCCTTTTAGGGAGGGGATCCTGGACATCGGCGCTTGCTCGTTGGGATGGGGTTGCCACCAGCTCCGGCTGCGCTTCCTCCGGGCACCAGCTTCGACTCGTCTCCAGCTATATTTCCCCTCTGGAGCACCTCCGGTCCCGGGCTTGGGGCTGCTTGCTCCCCTCCGGGCTTGTTCCTCCAAGCCCTATATGTACTGGGCTCCTTCCAGGGCAAACTCTCCCGCCAGAGTGTCTCCCGCTCTTTTCCCTCCAGCTCCCTTATATCCCTTACTCCGCCTCCCATTTCCTCCCACCAAACACCTGTCAATGACGGCACCCCTCCATGGGCATACCACCGGGTTGAGGGTCCTACAGTAATGCCCCTACGGGGCGGTCCCCCTCTTCCTCCCGTCCTCCACATCTCCACCATGTCCTCCATGCGCCACACCTCCACAGAGTCCGGGAAAATCTGTATATCCAAGGGAGGGTAGTTGGGGCGTTCCCATATTTTCAAGCTCTCCCCCATGTGGACCCCCATCGGCTCCATGTTGTATCGGGAGTAGGCATCCCAATCCGGCTCACAAGGCCAAGGATGTCACTTTGTGTGGCCTGCACCAGCCATAAACAATGTTCTTTTTGGAAGTCATGGTTCATTTGTTTCAAACTAATCTTCTTTATTCTTTTACTTTCCAGTTAATATGATGTAAAAGTTTCTAAAGTCAAATTTGGTCTTCCAAACCTGTTATCATAAAAGATATGATACATTGTTCAAAACAGCTCAGATAAACAGTGTTGTATAAAAAACTTTTAAACTGGGAAAAAGTTATCATTTCAACCAATTTAACATTAGAGTTTAATCACTTCATGGAATGGCTCATTGTGTCTTCTATGATTGAGGATTATAGTCAAGATATTAGAAAAAGTCAATTAGCATTTCATTTTAAATAGCCACGCTATTATCTATTTACAGGTTATACATGAATAGCAATTTAACCCTCTTTCCAATGCCGGCTTCCAAAGTTTGTAGTGGAGGGAAAATCTAAATGAGTGGAAATACCTCGTAAATTACTCACTAGGAAGTACACAAATTGCACTAAAGTTTCCTTCTATATTCTGAGCTTTAATACAGTACATAACCTGCAGGGCTCTGTCATATTTTAAAACACTTTATCTCAAAAACAGTTATAAATCCTATTAAAATGGATTAAGGCAAACGAAGCATATAGAATACAAAAGATAATTTATAAATGCTTCCAGTTGGACAACTACTGTGATAAAATATTAGAAAAACAATTGTGTTTGGATCCCATTTGCTGTTTCTGCATATATATTATAGCTATTGTTGTTAGTCAGAAATCTCCTGCAATTCTGAGTATGGTTGATTAACAGATCTCTGCCAAAGAAGTTCTCAGAAATCACACTTTAATATGAGCTTACTACTAGCTCATAGGATTAGTAATCACTGCAGTAAATACAACAGGAGAACTTCATTATTTAAAGTTTGCATTTTATTATTAATGTGAAATAATACTGAAAACATACCCACGTTGTGGGAATAAACATACCCGCACTGTGGGAATAAACATACCCGCACTGTGGGAATAAACATACCTGCATTGTGGGAATAAACATACCCGCATTGTGGGAATAAACTTTCCCCTGTATGCCAAATCTGCACTGTGCATCAACTTCCGATGCACAACATCCCCCCATGTGCATCAACATCCCCCCATGTGCAACATCCCCCATACATGTGCATCAAAATGTGCATCAATCCCCCCATGTGCATCAACATCCCATGTGCAACCTCCCCCATGTGCAACATCCCCAATAAGCATCATCCCCCATGCGTATTGTCCCCATGGTAATCAAAATTCCATGCACTTCATCCCCCATGCGCATAAACCCCCCATGTGCAACATCCGCTCATGCGCATCAAACACCCATATGCAATGTCCCCCATGCATACCCTCCCTCCCAGTGCATCAGGCACCGGGCACCAAACTGGCTGGATGTTGGCCAGTCAGTCTTCAATGTTAAGTATAGGACTAAAATACATTGCACCCCTTTTCATTCCCTTACGGGTTAAATTTCTCATCATTGGTTCTTGGTGGATGTTGATGTCACATGCAATGACACCCAGCTCTATCTCTCCTTTCCTCCCAAGTCCGAAGAGGCAGTTGAAGTCCTAAATCGTTGTCTGGAGGCAGTGGGGGACTGGATGAGGGTGAACAAGCTGAGATTAAATCCTGATAATACAGAGGTTCTCCTGGTCTGGAAGTCCTCTACTCAGGTACTGGAATATCATCCTGTTCTGGATGTGGTTGCACTCCCTCTGAAGGAGCAGGTTCACAGCTTGGGGGTTCTCCTGGATTTGCAGCTGCTCCTGGAGTCCCAAGTGGCGGCTGTGGCCAGGGGAGCCTTTGCTCAGCTTCCACTGATCCACCAGCTGCAACCATACCTGAGTCGCTCCGATCTGGCCACAGTGAAACCATGCCCTAGGACATCAAGATCCCCAAGTAGGGTGAGTCCACCACCACCCTTGGTAATCTGTTCCACTGCTGAACCGCCCTCACCGTTAGGAATGTTTTCCTGATATCCAACCGGAATCTCCTTTCTTGCAGTTTGTACCCACTGGTTCTATTCTGCTTTCAGAGGCAGCTAAGAATAAATGAGCCCATTCCTCCATACGACAGCCCTTCAAGTATCTTAAGAGGACGATCAGGTCTCCTCTCAGACTTTGGTTTTCCCATTTCCAATACTATAAATTGGCCATAATTCATTTTAGTTATCAGTCTTGGGAATCACTTAATGGCAAGAACTGCTTTGGTTCATATTCTTTTAGATAGGATGACATTTAAGGACTTGGAACAGCAGACTTGTGTACAATTACTCAATGATGCATGTGTTTCTTTGCACCAGACACCGAATCTGTCATGACCCAGCAGGAAAGCGATAGCTTTAAAACTAAGGATCCAGCTAGAGTTAAGAACTTTAATGTCTCATTGACTGCACACTGCCTACCTCTAAAAACAGCCTAACTCATGTTAAAAAGGATGGAATTTTAAAGTGCTTAACTTTGGCTGGGTATGCCCTAGTAAAATGATATGCTTATCAAAAGTACAAATGCTTAGAAATAAATCCAGCCTTAAAGATATTCTAAGCTACCAATTTTTAAATAATATATTAGCTTTTAAGTGCTATCATAGCAAATATGTCATGCTAATATTGGACTACGACTTCACCAACTGAAGCTAATCTGAAACGTCTTGGGTTACTTTTCCATTTTTCAGATTACAAGCCCAATCTTGAGTTCTTACCGTTGAAAATGTTCCATTAACATGTTCACGGGCCCTCACCACCAACCCAGAACCAGAGTCAGCCTGTACTGGACAAGCACGGTTAGAAAACCGGTGCTCTGGAGTTGGGGCATGACGGGAAGGAAGGAAAGTCTCCTATGTTCGAGACTTGCTAAATAAAGTTAGCAGGGGTATGCTGTACGGTATAATGAGAGTCCAGTTTTATAATTTTTTCCCCAATGCTTATTATCTTCCAATATTTGTCTCCAGAAAATCTGCAGGCACTGGGAGGGGTGGGAGACTGGGGAAAAATCCTTCACTGGGCTCCTCATGATGTCCTATTGTCACATATATGCTACCACTGCCACCATAAAGTTCAGGATTTGGATCAGCCAGGTGCTCTTTCCAATGGGCATGAATCCTTGGCCACTGCCCAAGTTCTCTCATTAACCCTGACTTCCAGAACTGGGCCTGACCACCTTGTTGCAACTTTGGAACCGCCTCCAAATAATTTTTTATACAGAACATTTTCCCCCAAGACTACACCTATAAATTCTTCTCATGCTTTACTCTGAGTTGAATTTTTTGAAATTGCTCAAGGTCAGGTTACTCAGGTCCTGAAAACATTCACTAGCAATCAGAGACAGGTCTGCTCTCTTACAGTATTTTATTTTGGGGGAGTTTTGTTATTAAACTGTAAATGGCATTTAATGATTTGGAAGAAAAGGACGCTACAAATGCAGACAAAAACAAAGAAATGACATTTACGCTGTAAAAAAGGACTTCTGTTCTCTACGTTCCAATACATTTTAGTTTTATTTTCCCATGTTTTTTAACCCTGAAATTTAGGCAAATGCTGACATCATCAGGCATAAGTAGAATTCAACACTTATTTTTAGAATAATACCCAAGCGTGAAAAACATATGTAGGGTCTGTTTGCAACTTCTCTACAGTTCACAACGCTTTAGTAATTTGACACTGCTGTCACCCCAATGAAGCTTGAATTATTTGGTGACATCTTGTAGTTGTGAGTTTGGAGCACAATTTAGAGAAATTTTTTGTCTAGTAAAAAAAGTGCAAGCCTCTGAAAGATACAGCTACCCTGAAGCGTCAATTTCAGAATTGCCTATTCTTGCAAAGAGGCAGCCAAGTGTAATGCATTAGCCATTAGAAGTGCCATTAAAAGATGCTCACCTGTTTGAAAGATGGCTCTGTGTAGGTACTAGAGCACATCTGAAGAATTAATGTCTTTTTCTTTACAGATTTAAGGTAATATTGTGCATTTTCCTCATAGGTCCTCCCCACAGGGAGCAACAGGAAATGTAAACATAGGACAAAATGTTAACATGTTTAATAGGTAAATACTAATCCCATTGCTTCTGCTATTATAGTCTAAAACTTTCCTTCCTATACTGCAGTGGTTCTCAATCTTTCTAATGCCATGAGGAACTTATAAGTTCCTCATGTTGTGGGGACCCCCATCCATAAAATTATTTTCATTGCTACTGCTGCAGTGCTATGCATACTTTCTTGGGAGAAAACCTCACTGAATTCAATGGGAATGACTTCTGAGTACACATGCATAGAATTGGGCTCTAAGGCTGCAATCCTAGCACTTTCCTGGGAGTAAGCCCCATTCACTATCATGGGACTGACTTCTGAGGAAACCTCCATAGGTTTGGGATCTCAGGCAGCAGATCCAGCCACAGTTCCCTGGGAGTAGCCCCAGTCACTATCATGGGACTGACTTCTGAGGAGACCTCCATAGGATTGGGATCTCAGGCAGCAGAGCTAGCCACTGTTTCCTGGGAGTAAGTCCCATTCACTATCATGCGACTGACTTCCGAGTAGACACACATAGGACTGGGCTCTAAGGCTGCAATCCTAGCACATCCAAGGGAGTAAGTCCCATTCACTTATCATGAACAACAACATTGAGGGGGCTTACTTTTGAGTAGAGCACAAGGAGCAGGGCACAACAGTCAATGCACAAGCAGGGCGCCCACCAGACAGCCCACCCACCAGAGCTCTGGCACCACGCTCATACCTCAGCGTGCTTCACTCTCAGCCCACAGGCACACTGAGGATCTGTGGGGAGGGGGGAGGAGGAGGAGGCTGCCATCTGTGGTGAGTGTGTCGGGCGCCTCCCAGCCCCCAAGGCTCCACATGGGTCTCATACCAGCTCAGAGGCTCCTTCTGAGCCGCTTCTCCGTGGCTTATTCCAGCTGCAGCGGCTCCAGCATTTCTGCCAGGTCTTCTCAGCTGGCCCCCTGCACCAGGGGTCTTTAGGTGACACCCAGGAAAGCTCCAGGTGACCCCCAAAGGGATCCCGACCCCCACTTTGAGAAACGCTGCTATGCTGTTTGAGGAAATGTTTACTGCTACTTTTTTTACATGAATGCTATGAAAAGATGATTTTACAAAAGGCTGCAAAATTGCTAAAATCTAGTACATGATGGACAAAATCTGCATGGGTTGGGGTTTTGGACTAGGTCGCACTCACCTTTTTAATTCAGCCATGGTATCTTTAGCAAAGCAAATAAATAAACACATCTGTGATTATGGCCACAGGAAGAGAACAAGAAATAGGCTGTTATCTTCTCCGGACAGACTCTTATCAACTCATCCATTAGGGCTGAAAACTGCTACGAGGGATAAAATAACTGAAAAGGAATTCTAAATGTGTTATTGATGTACAGAGAAGTAAGGGGAAAGCGAGGATATAACTATCCATTCTGCCTTATTTTGATGTTAATGTTATATGAACTGTAGGCTAAGGTACCACAGTACAGACTTCTCAATCTAATTCACTATATGTTGTGTCATTTTGCTTTGTTTAGGCTTAAGACCACAAAGGCTAGCTATTTCAGCCCAAGCAGGAGGACTTCAGCCCATATTGTGAAGCAAGGAATAGTGTGCAGAAATACATTAAGACCTACATGTGCACATTTAATTTCCATTTTTGAGTTATGAATGTAACATGTTTCAGATTCATTACTTGAGACTTGAGAAGGTGGCATATTGTCACTGTTTTGTGACTTCCAATGTCATCTTTTGAGCATAAATTAGCCATGGGAGACTGATGGTGTCCAAACATCAGCCCTGGGGCCAAATGCAGCCTTCAACAATTTTCAATGTGGCCCTTGGCAAGACCCCTCCATCGGGCCATGAGCAAGCTTTGCAATGTCTCTAATACAATCTTATATGTAAATTTATTCAAATTTGAAATGTATATCATTTTTTCTGGCCCCCCTCACAGTTTCAGACAGATGATGTCTCCTGCCTAAATGTTTGGACACCCCTGGTCTATAGTAACCACATAACCTGCTCTAAAATACACTAATTTCTTATTATTAATCAGCATGACCACTGGGCTTCAGCTTCATAACTATGGTGACCATATCCCCCTTTTTCCAAGACATGCCTTCTTTTTCAGCCTCAAGTCCTAGAAAAAAATCTTCATTGTCCTCCTTTTCCTTGTAGATTTCTTGTAATTAATAAATTAGGGCAGCAATCCTAAAGATACGTTCCTAAGAATAAGATGCGTTGAACACAATAGGGCTTACTTTTGGTTTAGGATTTCATAGAATCATAGATCATAGAATCCTAGAGTTGAAAGGGACCGAGTAGGTCATCTAGTCCAACCCCCTCCCTGCAGCAGGAAATCCTCCTACATCATCCCCAACAGGTGCTCATCAAGCCTCTGCTTGAAGACCCCCAGTGAGGGAGAGTCCACCACCTCCCTTGGCAATCTGTTCCAATGCCGAACCGCCCTCACCCTCAGGAATTTTTTCCAGATATCCAACTGGAATCTCCTTTCTTGCAGTTTGTTTCTCCTTTGTTTCCATTGGTTCTAGTTCTGCTTTCAGAAGCAGCCATGAAAAAAATGAGCCCTCTCCTTCCTATGACAGCCCTTCAGGTATCTGAAGAGGGCAATCATGTCTCCCCTCAGCTTCCTCTTCTCCAGGGGGAACAACCCAAGTTCCCCCAACCTTTCCTCGTAAGACTTTCCTTTCATCCCACTGATCATTCTTGACACTCTCCTCTGTACTTATTTATATATGTATTAAATTCTATGTAATAGTTTAAATTTAATCATAAGTAATATAGTGTTTAAATTAACCAATTTAAAGTAATATATATGAGCTTCTTAGCTTTTATTTTCGCATATTTTATATTTTTCTTGGGTGTTCTACATTTTGGGGGGCCTTGTCCTCTTTTGTAGCTATCACATCTGGTCATCTGTCCATAATGTCTTTTTAAAAAATGTGTTATCATCTTGGAATTGCTGATCCACAAAACAATGTCCATATGAGAAAAAAATGAAAAATAATAACAAAAAGATAGCCTATGACTTAAAGTTAGCATTGTTTGTATAAGGATACCTACAATAAAATTAAGAAAATTACATTATGAATGCCAATTAATATTGGCATACATATTCTAACTTTTTATTTTGGCATTTAATAGAAAATGCTTTCCGAAGTATTTTTCTGCTCCGTTCCTTCAAAACATTTTGAGTTTTATAACCTCTTTAGCCTCTACTAATAGTATCCTCATGTGAATATGTATGGATGAATGACTGCCCATTTCTTTTCACTCTGAACTGAAGGACAAAAAAAGCAAGAAAAGTGACAGCTCAGCAGAAATTTAACCAGTGAATCTTAGGTCACTCTTCTGAGTAATGCGGGAAAAATAACTTCTGAATCAGGGGTTTATAAGAACTAGTAGACCACTATAATCTTGTGATAATTAAAGGCCTTCATTCCATATTTTGGGAGGCTATATATTTACAAGCAAAAAAAAAACCCAAAAAGACTGGCACACATTAAGCTTAAGAACAAAAAGATAACTGTTAGATGCTTTATTTTTGGAAAATTCAAAGAAACTATGGCTCTAAAAATTATTTCACATTGGCTCAGCAGAAAATACACAGGTTGAATATGATCTGCTAGTTTGGAATTGGGATAGAAACACATACCTCAAAATCCACTATACTACACTATACAAAGGTTCTACCACATTTTCTAGACCCATGTTTCTCAACAGCAGTATTTGAGGTGGTGTCTGATGGTACTTACTGGACACCTGGACTCCTGCTTCTTCTGATCTTTCTGGGATCTCTTGTATCATTTGTGGCAAATAAGTTTGTAAATGAGAATGAAGTGCTCCCTTCTGGCCATTATTTGCTTAAGATCATCCAAAAGAGACCATAACCTACAATCCAGAGTAACTATGGGAGCACGTAAGAGACTTTATGTGTACCCATAGTTGCTGCACTATGTAGTGAAAACCTATGGGAAATTCATATTGCAATCCAGAGCAAATTGTTCTTACACTGGAGCAAGGACTCCACATAGTTATTCTGGATTGCGCCCTATGCTTCCAGCAGGGACTATAAATGCTACTGAACCCACTATATGAAATGAGTTTGTTATCCCTTCTGTATTGCTGTGATAAAGTTTGAGAACTTTTGATTTCCATGAATAGTAAACAGATCAACTTAAACTAAGAAAGCATTTTTGTTGCTGTTATTTTAGATGGATGATGTTTACTAACAAGTCTTCTGCACACACAAGGGGAAAATTAGCACTGTTAGCTCATAAATTAAGAGAACTAATTTACCATAATTGGTATGTAGCATATATCAACAGTAACTAATGTGTTAAGTGCACACATGCACACACACTATTTTATCCAGTAACTACTATCAGGAATTCATCTGTCCACCGTTTTTTGTACATCAAAACAGTTCTTGTGTGCATACCAATGAAGAAGTCTACCTAAGCGATGGACAGAAATGACATATTTTAACGGGAAAACAACAAAAAAATGCAACAAATTATGTCTTTGTAGGATATAAATATTCATAGCTTGCAGCTTACCTCAAAAAACATTCCAAAAACAGTTGGATTTTCTGCTTTCAATATGCCACTGACAAGCTAATTTAAATAATATCAAATTAACATCTCAAAAGCACTGTCGTCACTAACATTTTTAAAGGTACGTGAATTCCCTTACCAGTCGTATACTATTATATTAAATCAGCACAACAAAACAAACAGCTAAAGTCTGAAATAAGGGAGATCTAAAATTTCGTTTTTGAAACTATCCCTACAATCCAGAGTAACTACGGGAGCACGTAAGAGACTTTACGTGCACCCGTAGTTACTGCACCACCTAATGAAAACCTACGGGAAATTCATATTGCAATCCAGAGCAAATTGTTCTTACACCAGAGCAAGGACTCCCCGTAGTTACTCTGGATTGCACCCATAGTCAACAAAATCTAGACATAAACATCTAGATATAGATTATTGGGTTTCAGTGTAGGTCAGATTTACCAAAACCTTTAATCCAGTACAATTTAATAATCTGAAACTGTGAACCTTAACAGTCTGATCTCGAGCTGGCAGCGGCAGAACTCCCATGTTGCCTGAATAGCTACAGCAGACTCATGTGGGTAAGTAGGCTGTTGCGGTGGCAGCCAGAGGCTTCCTTGGGCAGAATGGGACATTCATCCCCTTCCCTGCCTAAGTGATCAGCCCTGCATTTCTGCACCTGCAATTTTGCAAGATGTCCTCCACAGAGGCTCTGGATTTCGAAGAGCTGAGCTTTTCCAGACCCACCTTCCTCAATGCTGCACTTAAGCATGATCTTGGAAACTGTGGAGTCAAGGTGTGACAGATGCTCCTTGTTTCAAGTCCTGTCTGGCAAGTCATATGTGAATTTTCAGAGCTGAATGATACCCTTTTTCAAAATCACTCAGGTATGTGGTGCTGCCTTCTCCTTTTTCCTGACAAAGATTGACCCAATGTACTTTACTGAACAGGATCTCTCCAATCCTAGGCTAATGCACTAAAAACTACACCACTCTTTCATATGCACATGTTCCATCTCTCCTTGTGTGAGAAGGTTTTCTGCTATGTGTCCCTGGATAAGTCACTGTGCCTATTTTCTTGAAATTTTCCTTAAGGAAGCATTCTCCTTTGGAATGCCATTGTAGCATCCAATATGATCATCTTTCTAAAAGGTTTATATATATATTCAATTATATATATATAATTGAAAAACAAATGACTGACTCACTGACTGACGCATCAATGCCCAGCCAAATTTGCTGGGACTAGAAGCATGAAATTTGGGGATGGTGTTCCTTCTTCCATGACAGAGGCACCCACTAAGAACTGGTTTTTAGAAATTCCAACTGGAAAGGGCTGAAAGGGGATGCAACATGTTTCTGTCCTATATTTAACACTGAAGATTGATTAATATCCAGCAATTTAGTGCCTGGTGCTGATGCACTGGGAAGGAGGGTGCACTTGGGGGATGTTGCACATAGGGGGTTTTTTGCACAGTGGGGGGGATGGTGCGCATGGAGGGTAGGGAGGTCCTCAAAGTAATGGGTTTTAATTTTTTTAAAATATGTTGAAGTCTTACCCTTCTATAATGAACTACATGAGAAATTACCCTACAATCCAGAGTAACTACGGGAGCATGTAAGAGACATTACGTGCACCCATAGTTACTGCATCACCTAGTGAAAACCTATGGGAAATTCATATTGCAATCCAGAGTAAATTGTTCTTACACTGGAGCAAGGACTCCCCCTAGTTACTCTGGATTGTGCCCTAAGTCTTGTGTGCAAAATTTCACTTTATTTCAATATTTACAGGTGCCACATTCGCATTGAAAAAGAGGAACTACGGCCTATATAAAAATATGTAATCCATACATTCTTGTACAACCCTATAAAATATACAGTAATATATGATACTAACAGCCCAATCCAGAGCAACTAATCTGTCCACATAAGAGCCCTTAGGTTGCCCTATCTAACACTAGGTTGGAGCAACTGCAAGATGCTCCAGCCCAGTTACTCTGAAGGAGGCTTAGGGCAGAGCAAGGCAAGATAGGGTGCCCTAAGAGAGGTGGACCTGCTCTGCCCTAACTGGGGCAGCCTAAGCAGCTCAGGAGAGGCAAGTTGAGGGCATGTTTAGCATTGCCTAGGGCAGAGCAGTTACTCTGTATCCAGAGCCTGTTTCCAAGGCAGAAATGCCCTCTTCCAGCCCTCAGAGTTATACCACCTCAGGAGCAGGTATAGTAATGAGTAGACCCATAGGGGTCCATGATAAGGCCTGAGTAAGAATGGCAGTGCTGACCAAAAATCTGAGTTCTTGGCCATCCTAGCTGCAACCCCTGCCTCTCAACCTCAGGATATGGAACAAACTACGGCTGCCCACAAACCTCAGGATACAGCAGGCCACTCCAAGAAGCCCCTTCTATTCACTGTAGAATGTACTGGCATCTCATCAGGGACTCCTTATAAGGCAGGCACCCAGTGGCGTCACCAGACTGGTGCGGCTGGTGTGGGCTGTATTGGGGATGCGCTCCATATGGGGTGATGTGCCGGAGGAGTTTGACTGTCCTTTGGCAGGCCCCGGGCGTCAGCACCCCCATTCAGGCCTGCTCCAAGGCGGAGCAGCAGCCAGAAGCTGACACTTGTCCGAGGAGCTGGCCTGAAAGGCCATCTGAGATGCACTGCGCAGAAACACACTGAGCATGTCGAACAGCTTCAGAGGAGACTTCCTTAGCGCAGAGAAAGTCCACGCCTCTGCAAAGCCATTCGGCCTCACTCAGGAGGCGGAGCGGCAGCCGAATGGCTTCAGAAAGAGTACTGCACAGGCACCAACTCTGACGCCTGCACAGTCTCCCCCGAAGCCAAAAGGCTTCAGAAAAGTACTGCGCAGGTGTCAGAGATGGTGCCTGCGCAGTACTCTTTCTGAAGCCAGTTGGCTTCAGAAACAACTGCGCAGGCGCCAACTTTGGTGACTATGCAGTCCAGGTGGGGGGGCGCGCATCCCAGGGATGACGCACAGACTTCCGCACCAGGTGATGTGAAGAGTCATGTCACCACTGTAGGCACCACAGCTGTTCCTTGTTCAGTGTGATCTGAGGGGTGTCTCCTCAGGAGCAAGTCTTCCCCTTGTGTCAATTACTTAGCATGCTCTGGAGCAGTTAGGGCAGCCCAGGCTTCCTGACTCTCTGGATTCAGCATAACTTTCTGCTCTGGATACAGAATAGTTAGGAGAGTGCAGTTAGGTCAGAGCAGGCTGAATTTGCTCTGGATTGCATCCTGTGTAAGCAACCCAAATAAGCTTTTGCATTGAAAGAAACCAATAGTAAGTACATAATGTACTGCTTTTGGTCTTCATTCTTGGCTAAGATGTTGTTAAATGTCTTCATTAGAGCTACAGCTCTTGAATGTCATTTACAACACTCAGCTTCATAGCAACAGATTTAGCTGCCTGGTAGTCTTCCCTATCCTCCCATTCCTGTGGATCAACTTCTAAGAACTCAGTTGGCAAGTTGAGGATTTCAAAAAACTGAAGAGATGAATGGGTAACATAATCTGCCACTGTTTGCTGAAGAGCCTTGGTTTCAAAGTGTTGTAGACTTTTTATTTTAATTCGCCTCAGAGGTCTTTCTGTTCCTTCCTTCTATAAGGATCTCAGCATCTCCCTTTTCACTGGTAAGCTTGTCTCATCTTCGAAAAAGGAGAGTGAAAACAAAGTCTCACTAAGGTACCATTGATGACGAGAGAAAGCCTTTACTGCTGCCTTCGATATCTCTTTGTCTTCATATTCCACTAACTTCTTCATTAGTCAAAGGTCATTTCTTGGAGCAGAAGTTGCTAACTGCGCATGAAACCAGTCCTGGACATAGGATGTGACCACAAATATCGTGAAACTCTTCATACCAAGTTCTTCATTCTTTGCCATTTGGAATTGCCATTTGAAACAAGCAAATTTTCAAAGCACAGAAGATGCTGCATGTGGCACCACTGAAACTTTTCTAATCCTTATGAAACTTTACATAGGATTTTACTACCATACATGTGTCACTTCTGGGCGGTAAGACTTTCAATTTTCTGAAATTTATTTTTTAGGATCACCCTAACGGGGGATGTTGTACGGGGGTGATGATGCACATGGGTGGTTGGTGCACATGGGGGACGGTGTGCATAGGGGGTTGGTGTGCATGGGGTGATGGTATGCGCATGGGGGGATGTTGAGCAGTGGGGGAATGGCGTCCAGGGGAATTTTACTCCCACAACGTGGGTACGTTTTCACTAGTTGTAAAATAAGTTTGGTAGAATCCTTTGTAGGATAAAACATTCTAAAGTTGTCTTTTGGAAGGAAATTATGGAAAGGGCATTAACAGCATGATTTATGCATGTTTAGTTAGACCTAAATTAAACTGTACTCAGTGGGGCTCACTCCCATGTTTAGTGCAAACAGGATTGTTAAGTGTGCACTTGATAGCATTATTAATTTTCTTGCCTCTTGTTGGTAATATTGATTTTCCTTTTACTTTTTTATTGAATCTATCTCCAGTTATAGTAAAACAATCCTTAATAAACTTTTATATTATTACCTGAAGTTTTTGACACAATTTCTCACCCTTCTTCCTCAACCTAAAATGCCAGTTTCTCCAGGTGTACCATGACTAAGTATAAAATATCCTTTTACACTCTTGTTTGTAATATACATATAGGTCCATGCCTCTGAGTTCCTGTGCAGTTGCAGTAGCATATGCCTACAAGTCTGTTTCAGTGATCAGAGTACAAGTCAGTGATCCCTAAACAACTGAGTCAGCATTGTTTACTGGAGAAAGTTCAAGTTCATACTATCACGCTCAGGATAAATAAAGCATGCATGAATACCTAATTTGCAGCCTGCCTAAAGTTTCAGAATAAATGACGCTATTTTATAGAAAAATTTTTAAATTTGATTCAATTATTCTTGAGTGAATATTCACTTTTTAGTCATATACATTTCAGAATACGTAATTTCTTTTTCTATGCCAGCTATTTCAGTAACTTCTATGACTTCCAAGTAATATTCATGGCTTTCCTCAGCTTCCAAGACTTGTTGGAAAGCTAAATATAGGCTTATAAGTATAAACAGCAGTGAAATAAAGGGGGATGGGTTTATTTTCCCTGCAAACAAATATATCTGTAATGTTTAATAGCATTATCAGCCTGGAGACTGATACACTTAAATTATGAAAAGATTACTTTGGTTGATCAAGACAGTTAGGAAGCTAAATTAGAATCCAATGCACTTACTTAGCCATAATAGGGTTTATTTTCACATGAGAAATTGCAGCTATCAACTTGACACAGACAGATAAATCCTAATTCCATTAATCTGCAGGTAAGGAAGGCAGCACAAGATTTTTAACACCATCAAATAGTATCAACTGGCCAATGTCAAGTGCTAAAGTGAACATCTCCAAAGGAATGATACACTACCACTTCACTGATATTCCCGGATTAGTGTCATACTGTCAGTAAATCAGAAAGCGGTTAGTGTTATAGACTAAAAATAAATCAGCTTTATGAGTCCAATGGCTATGCCATGTAGTTACTGAGTATTCGCTACAAGACTACTGGCTCAGATTAAGAACACATTGGCTAATTTAGCAAGTCCAGAAATAAGAATAGCAAGGCAAGGAGTTCAAAGACCATGACAGAGTTTTTGAACACTCAGCAAGCCACAACACTGTCCACAAAGCCACACTGCCTTAAATAGCATCTTCACTCCTGAGTGATATGTATTTGTTTAATATTGCTTACTGTATGACCCTAGTTAGGGTTATATAGTGAAAAATTCAGTTAGGTTCATACCATAAACAATTCAGTTAGGTTCTCAAAAACTAATACCCATTTATCTCTCACACTTTTATGTTTTATGTCACACTCACATGTTTTATGTCAGCCACCTTGAGTCAGGCTAATTTGCCTGAGAAAGGCGGGATATAAACAAACAAACAAACAAATAAATAAATAAATACTTATTCCGTGTGTTAACACTGAGGAAGGAGGGTCACACAACTAACCTGCGAACTGGGAACTGGTACTTGGCTATAATTCACGCAGTGAATTTCATGATTAAACATGGATACAGGTCCAGGTCATAGTTATCCCAACATACCACACAGTCTCTTTAACATATCTACAGTTTACTACTTTTTAGAACTACAACATTAAGTTACAATTTCTTCTTAAACTATTACCTCTTAAATTTAATTATTCTACTTGGTTGACTTGAATCCCATAGCAGTTACCCCTGCTAACTGGGCAAGAGACACTCTTTCAAGTGGGTGTTCCTCCTTTATTTAACAGGGGGAGAGTACCTGGCCCTACACAACCCCAGCAATGTCTGTTCTAGTGGCTCCTGCTAATGTTCTTTTTTCATTTTAGATTGTGAGCCCTTTTGGGACAGGGACCCATTAGCTATTAATTAGCTATTTTTTCATTTTCTTTGTAAACCACTTTCTGAACTTTTTCATTGAAAAGTGGTATATAAATACTAAAAATAGGTAGTATTAACTCAGTGTTTCTTCAAACTGTGTATCTCAAGCCAGTTTTAGGGGTTTACATAACATCCACCTCAACCACCACTGAAAATACAGAGCTGAAAATATAGGGTTCAGAGCAGTTCCAAGTTACCATGTTCCTAAAGAACATGGTATTTTGCCCTGAATAGGTGGGATGATGAGATACTGGAAGTGGAGGGGAGGAAAAGAAAAAGGCTCCATAGGAGAAGGATCCATATCTGCCTTCAGCTTTCACTTCCAAGGTGGAATGTTTGAATTTCAAGTTATGCAAACAGAATTCACTGTGTAATGCAGTGGTATTAAATGCAGTATTTAAAGCGGGGGCATTGCGACTTCATTTCAGGGCTGTCATGAAAAGGTGGATGCAGTCATCTTGAAACCTGGCACTGGGCATCTTTACTTACACTTCCTGCCATGACATCACTTTTGGGAGGGCTCATGGACAGATTGTCTTTCTCAGAAGGGGGTCCTGAGCCGAAATGCTTGAATACCACTAGTGTAATGGGATTTGTGGCTCATCGCGGTTTAGGTTTGAAGTCTAAAATTATGTCACTTCCAATGATGACATCTTTTCCATGTTAATGACTTCACTTCTGGTGGGTCTCGACAGATTGGACACACTTTTTAAATATGACAGTGCTAAAAATTTTGAGAACCACTGCTCTATGTACATGTCAGAACACTGAGCTATATGGACATTACTTTTTCTGTTGGTGCTTACTGCTAATGCCTTTCTGTCATAAAAATGCAGACCATTTCTCATGGCTACAGATGATGGAATTCAGCACAAATATTGGATGTGCTTGGTTGAGCCGTTCTCATATGACCGTCACTGTCCATGGCCAGAAGTCAGCACAGAATGACACAAGAACCATACATGCTATTAAGACTTCAAAGTGTTATATAAATAAGAATTAATTCAACATGAGTTTATCTCAGCGAGAAAAAGGAAAATAAAATAAGCATGCTTATCTGGTGTTGCCAGCTGAGTTCAGTACACAAGGAATGAAGCCTAATGTTTCACAGCTTTGTGCTATCCACTTAAAAAAAGCAGGCCTCCATCAGTCTTGGAAGAACATGGTATCGTGCTCGGCGCTGCATACGCTGCATGTGAAGCACGAAAGCCTGGGTTGGATTGTTATGGAGGATGGGCTGTTACCTAAGCAGCAAATCCCCCCTCTCCACACCACTGAATTAGTCCAATGGAAAGGCAGAGCCAATACAATTGGATCCAGCTGGCATCACAGAGCTGGGCTAAGGACAGGAGCTCACCCTGTCTTGGGGGGCCAACCCGGGTCTCAAACCCTGGCCTGCTGGTTAACAGGCACATTGTCTTAGCCACTTGCGCCACCCACAGCCTTGAAATGAAAGGGTTAAAGATCAAAGCTGCCAATCTCTGTTGCTGCTGTATATGCTGCATCATTGCCTCTAATTAGAAGTTCTATATAGACTTCTTCCCCTCATTTGCAAAGTGAGGAGGAGGAAGAGAGTGTGCTGGTAGGCCAAGCCACTGCTGCGCTCATGAAGCCATTCTCCCCATAATCAACATTTTCCACTACAGACAGATGCTAATCGCAGGAAAACAGGGGATAGGACATCATGAATGAGGTGAGTAAGGACTTCAGAATGCAGCACACTCTTCCTGTCCATATCCCATTTTCCATGCCTACAAAATACAGCCATGGTAGGGCAATGCCTATACTGTGCATTACAGGAGGGGGAAACTTAATATGCCTGACCATTTCATTCTTTCAAGACTTTAAGGACCAGAAAGGGCAATGGTTGGCACATTATCTGATCAGGTGTTATTTTATTAGGCATAGGGGTTGTTTATGTTCTCAGTGACATTCCACACTTACATGATATTACCACTAACAGAAGTCCTCATAGTGGAGAACCACCATGGAGTTCAAGAGGGTTAGAGGTGGTATACATCTCAAACTTTCATATGTATAAAACCTTAACAAGAAACCAAGTACTGTAATGTCAAGTAAGTACAATTATCTGGTTTTTCAAAACTATGGCACAAAGTCCTTTTTAAAGTGAAATATATTGAAAAGATGTTCCATGAACCATATAATTATTACAGTGGCCATCCACGGACTTATATTAGTCATCCATACACAATCTTCCAAAGGACTGGAATGATGCTACCATTCATTATGACCTTCTCTGTACAATCTACATGCAAACATTGTGACCTTGGGCCTAAAGTTTGCTAAGGCTCGAGTTTAACATATTAGGTGAAGTACTAACTTAACTAGCACTGCTGATTAACAAGCAAATGCACATAGCACAAAAGGGTTTTTTTTAGCAGTTTATGAACCCTTATTGCTGCAACTGTATTCAAACCTGGAAGTAAGTAGCATTTAATTCAGTAGCATTTAGTCTAGTTCTAGGTACACATTGTTAAGCTTGGGCTATACATAATTCCTTATGTGATACAAAACAGAAGGCTAAAATAAGCCCACAACCTCCTCCCTTTTCTCTATGACAGGAAACGGAATTGCAGATTTGGGCACTTTGGAAAGGAATATTTTTAAAATGAAAAATTATTGGCTTGGAGAATGATAACAACACTACAAGCTTTGGAAAACTAAAATTGCAACCCAGAACCAAAATAGAAATAAATACAATAGCCCACATAAGAAGATGGATGAATTATTGAACAGGGCAAACCAGAATGTTTCCTAGTAGGCATTCCCTGGCCCCAGACAGGTAAAGAAGAGTAAAAATGTGAACAGATGCTGTGGTCTTGTCTCTTTCAGAGCAGCTGTAATTATATAATTTTAGCAATTAATTCTGGCTGACATTTTGCACAGCTCTGAATGCAGTATAGATCATTATTCAGAATGTGGCCTCTTGTCATTGGCTTCTCCTATGCAGACTAGTGGTTCAGGGAAAGGAGGGGGCTTCCTAGAAATGAAGCACATTTATTTTAACACATAGCACCATCAATGCATATCATGTTTTACAGAGTTGAATGCCAAGACAGTCCAGTCAAGTCGAAGAAAGGAGCAAAAAAAATCTTAAGAGCTTGAAATCAAATTCCTTTATGATTTTCCTCTACACGAGACTCATTTAGTGGGTACTAGGAGACAGGGCCTTTTTGGTGGTGCTGTCACAGCACTGGTATCCCCTTCACAGAAAGATCTCTGCATCTCCCTCATTGTTTTTAAACAGAGGTGGAAAATTTCACAAAATTTCACAAGGTCTTTTAATTCTGAGTTTAACAGTTACTATTGGTGTGACCTGCTATTTTTAATTTTGGTGGGGGGGGGGGGACAATAACATATTTTAGTTATTATTACTGGTTGCCCTGAACTGTATCATCAGGAAATGCAGGGAAACAAAGGATAAAATAAACATGAGCAAGTGTGGGTATACACTGGAAGCTTACCAGTAATTAAAGCTGGATGGGACAATTTAAGAAACTATGCCAAAGCACAAATACGCAATCCACAGAACACCAGCTAAATGCACAAAGCAATCTCAAAATATGGTGATCACGGATGCAGCAACTATCAGAAAGGCAGCAAATTCAGCTATGGAAACACAATGCCTGATTTGAGATCAATTCACTCCACTTCACGCCATCCATGTCAATAGATTCCTATACATATGCAAACTGTACTGTAGCAAGGTGCTCATGAATTAAAAAAATTAGGGTGCAGATGGTATAATTTTCCATGAGAAAACAATACTGTTTTATTTTATACACTATACTGTATAATTTTCCATGAGAAAATTCCACGTGAAAATTCCATTTTATATACTATGCTATATAATTTTCCATGAGAAAACACATTCAATTTTCCAAAAGAAAACATAATACAGTACTATATAACATAATCCTTTTTCATAGTTGAGTAACATTTTCAGGTGGAATGGATTAGCTTAAGTTGCAGTTAACCATGCAGTAACGTGCAGTCTTTCCCCATCTTTCTGAACACCATTGACATTCTTCAGTAAATTTCTACCTGTTCTAGATACATTCAGCAAAACTGCCTACTTCACCACTGCAATTTGACTCTGGTGGGATAGACAGTGGTGGGATAGACAGCAACAGCAGATCACATCTTCTCCCAACCTCTACTCCTGACTCAGTCTGCTCAGACTTGCATCAACTAAATAGCTGGCTCCGAACCAAGTAAGAACATAACATGGTCTTCTCTCTTAGGCCACTAGTATCAAGCTTAGGTTGTTGTCCCCTAATGCTTGTGCCCAGTACAGTTCCCACCCTTTGTAGCACCTAAGTTATGCCACTACCACAAGTTAGCAACCCACCTAAAACTGTTCTTTTGAAATTGGCCAAGGGTGTTTGCAAAGTCTTTTTTTTACATTTCAGACTTTTTGCAACCCACCAAAATTTGTCTCACAATTCACAGATACTTCCCAACCCACAGTTCGGAAAACAAAGTATTGTGAATAGAAGAAAGATTATACATTTTCTACTAAAAATATTAAACAGTTACTTCTGTAATTTAGTTTAAATGATAAAAAGATATATGAAAAATGTGGACTAAAAAGGGTTTTGATAAACTACTTGAAAACATTAAACTTCTAATGTTGAATATAAACTAGAAAAGTGAACAAGCATACATGAATCTATGAGCTTATATAATGTATGCAGAGCATATGCAGGCCACGTATATAGGTCAAGGTCTGCGGGATCCTGAATATAGGTGTATAAATATCTATTCATTACATCCAGCCTCAGTTCCTTCAGCTTGTGAACATAAACAATACCTTACCAAAACAGATTTACCTGTGCTGTGCAAAAGATTTCTTACTGGACACGTGCTTTTCTCAGATGTGTGTGCATCTTTCTTTTGCGATAACAACTCTATGTTCTCTTTGTATAAACCCAGTTCAGATATTCCACTTCAGATATTATATGTAGCATATGTTTTCTGCAATAGTGATTTGCACCAGAAGCTCCATGCTTCTGATTTGTTTATATGTCAAAAATACCTTTATGGTGGAAGTTACTACTATTTCCTGGATCTGACTTTGTTAACACTGACATGCTGGAGTATACTGGAAGAGCCCAATAGTGATACGATGGTTTTTAAAATTAATCTCACTAATGTGCTTTCTAAAAAAACAAATATTCACAATCTAACTTATGTGGTGTAATGGATAGCCATATTGAATCTTATTACAGTACCTATTTTATCTTCTAATACTTGTTTATCTTGTAATTGGATAAATAAATATCAATATGGGTATCCCTCTATTAGGGTTCCATTCCAGGACCTCCCATGAATAAAAAAATTATATAAAGAAAAAAAAGTATAAATTTTTTTTATAAAAAATGTATAAAGAAAATAATGAAAAATAGGTTTAAAGACCCACTTCCAAGTTTCTTGCGCCTCTTTTGCACCTAATTAATAAGGTGGTGCCTCAATATCCGCTTGATATTTGATTCTGGGACTGAAAAATGGAATGATTGCTTGCATGTCTACCTATCTACAGCCGAAAAAAAGAAAATTGATTTGCAGTGGCAATTCATATTGAGTCTGTGTATAAAAAAATCAGTGTATATCAAGTTTGGACCTGTAATACCGAAAGTTATCTGTCAAAAGCCAGATTAAAACACACTACATAGGTGGCATGTATTTTATGTAACAGAAGAACATGGCAAGATTTTGAATTTCTAACCATTTGTTTGGGAACCTCATAAATGGAATACTCTCATTAGTCACCCCTTGCTTCATTCCTCAAGATCAAAACATAACAAAAATCTATGCTGTTCTGCACCATTACAGAGACTAGAAAAATGTTCTGTAATCCAATTCCTAAGAACTTTATATGTAACTAACATAATAATTTTCAAGCATTCTAACAAGAGTATACCATACGTTATACAGCAAAGAGGCACACTGATCTAAGTTTTAAATATTCTGACGTTCAAAGGTCCCATCCAAGCCTCATTTCCCACTCAGCAACTATCAAGGTTGTCTAATGAGTGGGTGCATCCCTAGGCACTCAGTTTCAACACAAGTGCAGCCAAAACTCATGGCTGTATCTGCAAAGGTGTTGTACACTTCTCCCTAGGATTAAAAAAAACTGCCTGCAGGATTTTAGCTGGCACTCCTCAATTATTTGCCAATGTTATTGGGAGAAGCAGGAGAATGATAGCCAGTGTTAAAAAGGTGGCATTCAAACACTGCCTAAGCTTTCTTCCATAAGCCCTTTCAATACTAAGCTATACATTGGATATGATATGTTCTTTTAGCTGTTTTATTGCTGTATTAATTGTTTATTGTAAGTACTTAGGTAGCCATTAGTCAAAACCAAATTCCAAGTATGGTATTCATACTTGGCCAATAGAGAGATAGAGAGAATATCTATCCTTCTATTCATTCTTCTATCCATCTAAGTTGATCCCTGCTTTTTCTGTTGCGGTTGATGAACATGTTAAAACTGTAACAAGAGTACAGAATTTTAATATTTTACCCTTGACATAATTTTCTCCCACTCACTGTTTATAGTAGAAGAAAACTTCCACTAAAAGACATACAGAATATGGACATATATTCACTGTACAGTACCATAGGAGAAAAGGTAGAGGATCTTCTTTTTGACTTCTCTTTCCCTAATACGAGGGTGTGAATGAGAAAATCCATACTAAATTAGAAAATATTTAGTTAAAGTGACTGATGTCCTTATACTGGCAATCAAGAGCCTCCTCTGGCAGAATGCAATTCCCCCACAAAATTCTCCCCATGGGCAGAAATTTTTAACTTATAATTGTTGCCTAAGTCATCTCTTATGATGACTGAAGATACTTAATAAGATACTGAGATGCTGTAACATTGCAAGTATTAAAATAACTTGTATTCAGCAGATGCATTGAACTGCTAGCTCGTTATTAGCAAAAACAAGTGATACCTTAGTTTACGAGCATTATTTGTTCCAGAAGCATGACTGTAATCCAAAACACTTGTATACCAATGCAAATTTTCCCATAAGAAATAATAAAAGCTCACACAATTCGTTTCACAACCCAAAATATTCCTATAAAAATGATTACAGTACTTAATATAATACAAGATATAAAGAAAAATAAAACAAATTAACCTGCACATAGTCTCCGGGGCTGCAATCTGCCCCCCTTCCCACACTCACACCCAGGAATGAGTTCCACTGATTATAATAGGGCTTGCTTTAGAGTAGAAATGAAAGGCAAGGTCTCTTGGCTCATTTCCATTGCCCCCCTTACACAGGTGTGAGCCCCAGTGACTGTAATAGGCTTACTTCAGAGTAGACATTCAAAGGCTTGTTTCTCAGGAGAGGTTGAGCAGGTGCAGGAAGAGTGCTGAAATGAACGGTAACCCAGCAAGGACTATTTTTTGCTTGTTTGTCAAGACATCGCTTGTATATCAAAATTTATTAGAAATATTTGCCTGTCTTGCAAAACCCTCTCAATCCAAGTTATTCTCAGTCCAAGGATTTACTGTATAGGAGAGCTTTGTTCATAAGAATTTTTTAAATTGTTTTCTCACCTACCCTTTTGATAGATATGCCTAAGCAGCAGTCTTATACAAATGTATTCATAAATGCTGTTAAACGCAATGGGACTAACTTATTGACAGGCCTAGTATTGCAGTACTAATCCGAATCACCCTGAAGAAAATTTAGAGTTTGAAGCTATAGCTTATATAAGGAGGATAAGTTAGAACAACTTCACCTGAAGAACATAAAGTGCCTTATGTAAATAATTTACTTCCTATTAAATCAAAAGCATGCCTTTTAATCCTTATCCACACTGGCAGCTGAACTGCTTGTAAACTTTTCGCTGAGCATTGAAAAGGGCAGAGATGAACAGTGCAAGTTTATGTATGTTTATTTAGAAGTGAGTCCCAATGAGGTCAATAAGACTTATTCTCAGGAACATGCACATAGGATTGCAGCCTAAATGAAATGCCACAAGAACATAGCAAAATTTCACCCTCCTCCCAAAAACCTATGTATAAGTGATACAAATTACAATAGTCAAAAGAACTGACCTGATGACACCTTGGAAAAAGATACTAACAGACTTGTACTCAAGAGAGCATAAAATGCCAACTTCGTTGGGCTGGGATGGGTTAGGGATGGGTTTCTTTTTGGGTGGAGGTGAGGTTAAGTTGAGTCAACTTGTGATCCTTCTATAACTTTCTTATATAAGAACAAGGGTCAGGAGTTCCCTGCCAGGTTAGCAGGTAGATCTATTCCACACTTGTTCTCCTAACATTTCAACCTGTTGATAGTTTTCAAGCGTGACAGCTATGCACATGCAATAACTAATTTTAATCTCAACTAAAGCATGTACAAAATCATCCAACTGATTTGTTTTTCCAGCCTGCAAGAAAGATTTGGCTAGATAAATGGTATGTGCTCAGAGGTATTAGCCAAAATACATTTATAAGTCCAGGTGCCTGCCTTCGATATCTGAGAGCATGGATGCCTTTGGAAATTGGAAAACTGCATTCTAAGATCGAGAAACCCACACCTCACACCTTGAAATAATTTACTGAAAGAGCATCAACATGGTCAGAAGCCTATAAGTTACAGGAATCTTCCACTGTCTGCTAAAACCTGAAGACCCAATTATCTAGCAATAGGTTATCAAAGGCTAAGCTCATCACAGCTGCAGTAAATAATAATTTCTCTCACTCCTGGAAGCACTGCACAAAAATCTTTCAAGCTTAATATACAAAGATAAACAAAAACACTGAAAATGTCTGACACATTTCCAAACAAAGTAATATTCGTATTTTATATTCATCTCAGAGTAAATTAGGTAGTTTGGATGCAGCAGCTTGCTTAATGTGAATAAATCTGAACAAACAAATTGATGAAGGAAAAAAAATTAGGGAGGAAAAAATGAGTTGGGTTTTCAGCCACTTACATTGAAGTGAAGGATGTACAAGGAATACTTGAATGCTGTCCTCCATCAGACACATTGCACTGTCATGAACAACCATACACAGGTCTTCCAAAGCTAAGCTTTTGTGCAGGAATGGCAAAATCCTACTGGATCAGGCCAAGGGTCCAATGAGTTGAGCTTCAACTCAGTGGCCCACCTGATGTGTCAGCGAGCATTAAGACATGTATCCCTTGCAACTGGCATTCAAAGACAGGCTATCTCTAGTTATTATAGCATGTCAGTTGACTGACATTCACTCTATGAATCCATCCAGTCCCCATGTAATGACAGTTAGGTTAGGTGCCATCACTCAGGGTCTCCAAAAGAAATTATTTAAGGTGGTACAAAACCCATTTGGGGCCCCTAAGACTTGCAAAATTATTTTGAAATTAAAAAATGAGGCTAATTAAGGTGCAACAAACTTCAACAAGTGCTCATTTATTGATCACATAAAATATTATGTTATAACATACTGGTATCCAAGTAATGTGACAATATAAAATATTAAAAAATTAGAAAAAAAATTTAACTATTTAATAAGTGCTTTTCTGGCTTTCTTATGTGCAAAATTTCTAATAATGCTATCAAAATCAACTTGTCTGGAAATGCTATACTCAATGCTTAGTCTTGCTAGGTCAACAAGTTGAGTTTGTGACATAGACTGCAAATAATTTTTTATAAGTTTAAGCTTACTGAAAGATCAGAAAGATCTTTCAGATGGTACTAAAGCTGGAATTGTCAACAATATTCTCAAGCTAATACAAACTTTTGAAAATAATTCACACCATTTGTATTCTGTTAACAAATTTAGCAGTTCTAATGGTATAGGTGTGTATGTGTATGTGTATATGTGTGTGTATGCACATATACCGTATTAATTTGTTAGTAACAAACACTCAAATGGTCCTTCTGTCATGGGCCCCTTCATAGTTCTCGGGCCCCAGAACAATGTACCTGCTGGACCCACCTCTCAAAGGCCCTGCCATCACCACATCCTCTGGCGAGAAGTTCCACAAGTTATAGGTAATTACATAATGCATAAAGGGCGAAATCCAGAGTAACTACAGGGAGTCCTTGCTCCAGTGTAAGAACAATTTACTCTGGATTCCAATATGAATTTCCCATAGGTTTTCACTAGGTGGTGCAGTAACTACAGGTGCATGTAACATCTCTTATGTGCTCACATAGTTATTCTGGATTGTAGGGAAAGACTTTGTGGAATTTTCCCATCACTCAATTTTAATTTGTGTCCCCTGGTTTTAGTGTTGCATACAAGGACTTCCCTCTGTTTCCCAGTCTTCCATCAGTTCCTAATCCTTAAAATGACCTGCTTATTCCCTGTCTGTGGAGCTTTCCCAGGATCCTTTGGTGAGGGATTGAGTCAAATGACTTCTGAAAGTCCAGATACTGTATACAATATCAACTGATTCATCTACATGTCTGTTGACCTTTTCAAAGTACAGTACTCTATTCTAAAATCCTTGCAAAAACCATGTTGATGCTCCCTAAACAAAGCTTGTTCTTTTGTTTTATTTTCTCTTTGAAGGAACAGTTGTTGAGTTTCCTGGATGTTAAGGTGTCCAGCCTGTAGTTTCCCAGGTCCCCTTTCCTTTCTTTTAAAATGATTGGCATGATATTAACTATTCTCTAATCCTCTAGCATAGTGATTGTTTTAAGGAACATGTATATTTTAGTCAGAGATTGCAACTTGATTTTTTTAGACTATCTATATATATAAAAATGGAAAGTCACTGACTGATTGACTCACTCACTCACCAACACCCAGCCAAAACTGCTGGGCCTAGAAGCCTGAAATTTGGGGTGGGTGTTCCTTCTGTGACTGAGGCGTGCACTAAGAACTGGTTTTCAGAAATTCCAACAGGAAGGGAGTGAAAAGGGATGCAACGTGTTTTCCTTTGCATTGAAGAATTCCTGACTGGTGGGTGCTGTGCCCCAACCCCAGGACCTAGAAGCATGAAATTAGGGGAGGATGTTCCTTCTGTCACATGAACACCCACCAAGAACTGCTGTAGAGAAATTTAATCCTTAAGGGACTGAAAAGGGGCGCAATGAGTTTTTGTCCTATACTTAACATGGAGAACTGACCAACATCCAGCCAATTTGGTGCTCGGTGCCTGGTGCGCAGGGGGGCATGCAGGGGGGGTTGCACTGGGGAGGATGATGCGCAGGGGGGACTGATGCACAGGGGGGACTATGTTAGGCTGGCCTAACTGGAGCTTAGGATTGCAGCCATTTGCAATCTTTACAACACTCTTGAAAGTTAGTCCCGAATTATTCCCCAATCGCTACCCATCAAGTTCAGAAAATAATAGCTGGACTTAAACAAGTAAGCTGATCCAGCAAGGAGGTCTTTAAATTCTTTTATTCTTAACCTCTGTACTACAATTGCTCTATATGCCCTTGACTTCCACAGAGCTTTTCTTTTACCACACAGCAGTCTTCACAACTAGCCAATGGCAAATTTTCACGTGAATTTGGTCTGCCAAAGAGATAAAATTATGGCACACATCCACCATGCAAGTAGAGCAGTTTCTATTTACAGCTGTTTGGGGACTTGGAGCTATGGAAGGAACTGATACTCTTTCTATAATAGGCGATCATAGGACATAGAAAGGTTGACAAGTTTTTTTTTAAATTCTCCAACGTTTTCAATTCCAGAGATTTCTTGCCTCACTTTGTGTGAACACTTTATCTATCTTTTAAAAAAAGCAAGTGCCCTTCTATTTTTAACTTTCATAATAAGCACGTAAGACAGTCCCTTGCAGGTGCTCTGATATTATGAATAGAATCCTAACAAAAGTGCTTATCCTTGCATGTGCTGGGAACGCTGCATAGGCAAATAATGATATCTGTGTGGTATCCTCACTGGGAATTGGGTACTGACAGTGTCAGAAAGGGAAAAACAGAAACCTTTTTCTTATGATTTGCTATAGACTCAGGCTCAGCTTTAAGCCAATTTGACCAATTGCTCCGAATTTGGCCCTATACCTAAGGGGCCCCCATGTTAGGGTAATCTAACCATGGCAAATAAAAAATAACACATTGCAAAAGACATCACATTGCAGGTTCTATAGAGAACAGCAATGACATTAATCTCCTCTGAATTCTTCATTTGTTGATTCTGTTTAGAAAATTAGACATTTCTGTGATCCTGGGAAGCAGCAGACATCATTTCCAATGGGGCCTCTCAACTCCTAAGGTCAGTCCTGCTCTGACTGCACACTTTTCAGGGTGTAGACACCAATGAATACAACAGGACTTACTTCTGAATAGACCTGCATACTGTAGGGGTCAGAGTCCAACAGGGAAGGATTTTGGGTTCTTTCCAAAAGGCAGAACAGCCATGTGGCATCTCACTCATTCCAGTTTAATAAGGAGCCATTTATTACCACTCACTGAGAACAGATGCTCAACCAGCTTTGTAGGCACCTTACATGCCTAGTCCACACTTGTACATCTAGTTTCTAGTTCACAGTTACATCTAGTTTCATCTAGTCCACACTTATAATTTTATCACCGATCTAGCTCTGTAAAGTGTTTTGATGAAATGTATGTAAACTATATTCACAGCATTCCCACTAGTTTCATCAGTATAAAAAAGGGAGAAAGATTAATCTGATGTGACTGTTCCTGACAAACCTATCTATGCTTGCTATTATAAATCAGCCAACTATTCATAGGCATCCTGTTTAATCTTTTCCAGGATCCTTCCTGGACATCATGCTGGACAGTCCGTAATTTCTTAGATCCTTCTTACAAGGAGTATCAAGTTGTTAAGATTGAAATCAATAGTTTTATCAGTTTGACTATACTCCACCCCTTCAGACTATACTCCACTATACTCCACCCCTTCAGTGTGGGAACCTAACTAGGAGGAGACAGGTGGTATAGTAGCCTGTCTGAGCTTTCCTGTGGATGTACCACCCTGACCTTGCCAAAAGGTCTTCATCACCAACCCCTGGAAAATGGGGACAACACACCTAAATTGTTCTGTCCACCCTGATCCAGGTAACCACAAAGGGGAGCATCCCAACTTCATTCTGGGGTGAAGCCAGGCCATCCCTGATCCAGATAGCCTCAGGGGATCTGCCAGGCCTTAACCCAGCCTCCTGATTCCTAAGGATGGACTCTGGATACCTACTTCTCTTCCCCATTCCTGCACTTCCCTGCCAGACATGGCCAACCTGGCTAAAAACACCCATAAAACTTAAGTAGTCATGGGTAGGTTAAAAAAAACTCCCCATGGCCAATCAGAGGAAAAGCCAAAAAATTCCTACTTGACCATGTCCAGCTACTTGTAGGGTGGACAGCTGGGTTCAGCTGCTGTTGAATGCAAAGAGGGATGGAAAGCCAGAAGCTGGCTCAAAAGACCAGCTAAAGGTACACCCTTTATTCAACCACCAATGACTGCACAGTATTTGGGGCGGGGAGAACTTGAGCAATTTAACCCCGAGTCACATGCATGGCTGCAGGTTTTTGGTTTTTTGTGTTTGTTTTTTTGTAGCTGGAACTAGGGAACTTTTAAAAACTATGCTGTCTGGATTCTGAGAAGAAAAAAAAATTAATATCTCAAAAATACTTTTGAAAAATAGTCTGACAAGTGTGCACAATTTTTATATCACCATAAATTATTGCAATATCAAAGAGTTGTAACAGCTAAGCAAAAGTTACAAGGAAAAGAGACATGGTGCACTTAGCATAAGTTGCAAGAATTTATAAAAGGGAAGTAACTATGTAACATCTAATCTAAACTTTCAGAAAGGAAAAAGGCCATATCTTCACCTTCAGTTTAAGGACCCTATGAATTTACTTATTGCGTTTTCAATTAATCTTCACAGAACATTAGGATAATTTTCTTTTGTATTCATGGGCTTTCAAGGTGAGCAGCTAATAACTGGCAATAAGTTACTTGCTTAAGATTAATGGTAACTTGTGTGGAGCATTGTAATTTGTGCTGTCATCCTTAGTAGGATATATGGATGGATGAACATGATGAAAGGAGACTTCAGGGCCACTGGACACATTCTGAACAGAGCAGTGATTTTTTCAACCTTGGACATGCCCTTTGAAATAAAGTGACAATGTAAAATAAAAAGTGTTCAGCACCGAATGCATTTATGCACAGAATTTTCATTTGTTTTTAAATGCAAAAATACTGTGTAGAGCCAGTGGATAACCAATGAGAAATTGTCAATTCACAGAGACCAGGAGTCCTACCATCCTGTTAGCATTTCCATATCTACAAATTCTGGGCTCCGGGTCAAGCATGTATGCTCCTTGAGTTAGTTTAATAACGCATAGTAAAAGAGTTAATGGGAAAAGTTTGAAACTTGGTTAACAGTTCTGTGAAAATGCACAATGCAACCAACAAATGTTTACAAAGTTCTAGAAAGCAAGTTCCTGATTCAGTCAATAATCTGGAATCCACACAATAATCTGGGCTGGGCCAATAATGCAATTCAGAACAGTCTGTGCAGATCAAAATCCTAATTCCCAAAACAAAATGCAGTTCAGATGCTATCCACATATTCCCTCCAGCTGCTTCCCCATAGCGTACTCCCTTTTTCCTGTAAGTGGCACTGCAACGTTTGTTTCCATACAACGGTTATGTGAAATGTTTACATGGACAGCAGCACAAAGGAATTAGCAGCCACACTGCAATGAGGCTTGTGTAGTCACTTTCAGTGACTTGGCACTTGGAAAAAAAAGAACAGCAACCCAGCCACATAATTCAAAAATAACATTGACAAAGTGGACTCAAGGGAGCACGTTCCCTCCTCCATTCAAATCACTAAGGATCTATTTTCTAACACTTGAGGTTTCATTATATCATCAGCTTCTGGACTGAACCAATTCTAATTACAGTATTGCATATCAAATCTCCTTACAATAAAACAAATGAACCAAAGAGGTTTAAATCTGCCTGTGACACTGAATTGCTATGCATGGAACTCAAAGTGACAGATTATTCGACAAACAACCCCAAAGCTATTTTATGACCTGGACATGCCTGGGGTTTTTTTGACCTTTCCTTCACTGAACAGCAGAGCCTCAGGCCACATCACATTCTGCTTCCAACCACCCCATCAGTTTCAAAAACTGTTTGCCAAGCGACCTGAAGAGCAGCTGTTTGTGTTACACAAACCTAACACTCCCGTGGGCAAGTGGAACAAGCTGGGTATTCTTTGACTCCTTGCCCTGGGAACACTCAGTGAAAACCAAAAAAATAATAAACTGGAAAATGATATTTTAGTGTTGCACAACCCACTGTCCCTTCCTGTTTATAACATGAAGCTGGAAGTGGTTTTCTTTTACCTTAACAGCAGTTTGTGTGGAGCTGCAATGAGATTTCCCAGATCTTCCAAAGAGCCTTTGCAACCCCTAGTAAGTGTAAACTAGCTTTCCTTCCCCAGCACCAGCACAATCATCCTGATCATGTAGCCACCAATTTCTTGGTTTCCCCGTGGGTCATGACCAACCAGTTTGGGAACCAGTGATCTACAGTACTGAGCTTTACTCAGAGGTAAGAGTCCTAGATATGAAAACTGTAGGTGACCCCGAATGTAATATTATCTGTTTAAGATTTTTCTAAATATAAATCTGATGTATTTAGATCTCCCAATATTAAAACTTCGAGTTTTCACCTGGAACAAACCACAAGAACATTGCTTAAGCTAGTTCTGACAGTTGCAATAACATATTTTATTTGCATTTATCTGTCCCCCTTTTACAAAGAAAGTGATGGGGTTGGTTCCTTGGCTGACTGTTCTTATTCAACTTTTTCTCCAGTCAGAATCTGATACTTAAAAGAGTTTTGTCAGGTAGACTAGCATTAGTACCATCAAGTTACCAACTAGGGCTGAGGCAGAGACTAGGGATCAGAGTCTGATCTTAAGATCAGCAGTGAGGGCCAGGCTTTCAATTCCTTGCATATATAGAATCTGTATAATCACTCCATGGGGGCTCTACTTACTACAACATCTTCTTGCAGATATGCTGTTAACAAGAAAGCTATTTCCAATTCCACTGTAGTTTTCAAGAAAATAAAACTGACGCTTTCGTCTTTTGTAGATACTACAATGCAAAAATCACATTTATTCTGTAAAAATAATACACAAAATATGCTATTCAGTTGAAAGGAAGTCATTATTTGCTTTCAGGCAGAACAAAAGCTAGCTAAGCATGCAGATCAGATATAAAAACATAAAGGAAAAAGCAGAATTTGTATGTATGGCAACTCACCGTGGAAGGATAATATTTGTGTTAATGTTGCTAAGTGATAAGACGCATGGCATTTAAACACCTTATGTTTTAATCAACAGTCAACTTGCATTAAAATGAGTTTCATCCTTTTATTGTGCTCTTCCTTTCACATGCAACCTGTAACTCTGATTCCATCACTTGCAAAATTTCCTATCTCCCTCTCTCATGAAGGAGATGGAGAATGTAAGCCATGCATGTCCATATGAGACTCTCTGCATATATTTTTATGTCTCTCATATGCATCCATACTTCTTATGGTCCGTTTTCTGCATTTATAAGAACCAAGTCACAGAAGAACTCTTGATGTTTAAAACCTGCTGCCGACAGTGAAACATTATAGGTGGCAGAACATGTTTCCCATTCAGATACCATGCTTGGCCCCATCTTGCCTCCAATAGACAAGCTGGACTAAGTTTAGTCTTGTGCCTAAAATGAGTAGCTTCCTGTTTCTGGGAATTTGCCTTCAATAAGGTCCTATGAAGTATCCCCTCCCCTAACTCTCCGCCTTCTCAGAATCATTTTTCTTTGCATGCTTTGGAAAGGTTTACCAAAGAAAAGTTGTGACAGTGATACAAACAGATGAATCCACAGCAGTGGAGACTTTAAATTTTTCAACCAGAGAGCCACATCAAATATGGTGTCAAGGGCCAGAAAAAAATGCCGGTAAATATATAATTTAAATAGAGACTGAATTAGAGATGAACACTAGAAGTATAAATAAGAATGAATGAGCTCAAATTTTTAGGATTTCTAGCACCAACACACACCATAGAAAAGAGCACATACTTAAATGGATGCCCATTTTCCTACCTACCAAACACCTTTTAAGGGCTTCAGAAAGCACAAAAAAGTTACTTCTGGTTTTTGGCAAAACCAGAAAGTGATTTTTAAGGTTCTCAGAACACCCTCCAGACATGACCAGTGAAACAACAAGTGGGCAAGAAACTTAAAGGGAACCAGAAGCTGACCATGGGCCAGGTAGAAGCTGGCCGTGGGCCACATCTGGCCCCCAGGCATAGATTTTGAGATCTCTCTTTTAGAGGTTGATTTACCAAGCTAGTCACAAAATCTGGACTGAGATTTCCTCAAGGGAGATGTGGCTTTGACATAAACAGGAGGCAATGTATAGTTAAGCAACATACTTCTGTGGAAAAATGATTCCAAACTAAATGTAAATATTTGTACTATGCCTGCTATTAAAGAAAATGCAGGCATCTGAAGACCTCAATTATTTTAATGGAGTCCGAGCTTAGAAAGGTAGGTAGCACTATTTTCTCCGAAGAGATCTAGCAGTGTATGAAAGGTGGATGCTATTTGTGTCTCTAACTGCATATTGAAAAGCATCGCTATATGAAATTACAGCTTTTATAATTCCATCAAGAGTCTCCCAATGAATTAAGGCAACAGCAACTTTCAGACTGTGCAAAGCAAAAATAAATGAGCAGCTCAAAATATAAAGCAAGCCCAAGGAGAAAAATTTGGTAAATGCATAAAAAGGCATAAATTCTGAAACAGTCGTGATCAGAAACAGAAAAGCTAAAGTACGCTCAAAATGGATTCAGTACTCAACTTAGAATTAACAATCACAAAAACTAGATGCAAGTTTCATCTCATAAAGTTAGCTCTGGTTCATGAAAGGTATGCTAAAAAAATATGTTGCTCCTTCAGGCACCATACAAGATTAGAAAGACTCCCATGGCTATCCTTCTAAAAAATATCTGGAGGAACAGAGATAGACCTTCCTAAAACACTTTCCATTAATGAGTGGAATCATACAGTTCAATAAAAGCCATACACAAGGATCATACTTGTTCAATATTCTTTTGACCCATGGGGAAACAAACCCCAGAATTGCAACATAAAGGATGAAGGAGCTTTTAGACAATGTTGTGATGAGTGTGGAGACTGAAAAAGTATAGTCGAGTTGTTGCCTTGTTAATATACACATGTTCATGGTGCTGGGTGCATGTCAGGGCAGCAAGACCAAAGTCAGCCTGGCACTGTTTTGTTTGAGCTTGTGGAAAGAGAGCACCAGGACCCTTCTGAGCAATCATGAAGGCCCCAGACACAGTCTTCTCGGGGTGCTACACTATAGGAGTTTCATTTTCCTTGTTCTACAGCAGCAATTTTCAAACAATGTGCCATGTATGGTTCACAGGAATGCCATAGGTATTTGTCAAAAAACTGCTGGAGTTCCTAGACAATTTTGGCACCTTGTCAGTGTACCGTGAGATGAAAAAGACTGAAAATCATGCTCTACATTGTCAGAGAGGATGAGCAGCAAGCAACTACAGAGAAAGAGAAGTCTGGAAAGGGAGAGATCCTCCGTCTCGTGGCTGGATCTGCCAAAATAAATGGCTGTTAAAACCAACCATGGGTGTTTGACCACACACAGAGGATTTTCACGAGCCTCCTATGAGAGTTAACTTTGGATGTGTGGGGTACAGTATTTAAACACTGATACCTCTTGAAAAGACATGATTTGTGAGCAATGCAAGGAAGGAAACAAGGAAAGAAATCCACACTGCATTTTCCTTTGAATAGAAACGCTTTCAGTTTGCTGAATAAATGCATCTTTAAAACCCAGCAGGGCAACATGATGCGACATGAAACAATAACGTAATGCAGATTTAACCAAGAACCAAACCGAACACATTAGGAAGTAAAGGCCAGACAACGAGGGAAAATGAGGAGTAATGACTTGAAGGAGTCTTCCAAGCGCTCCACAATTCTAGCTGATTGTGTGACCTTCAGGTATTTGGTACTTTTACAAAAATGAAAGCAACAGATGGTTGATGTACCAGCTAGAGAAATTAAAAGCTGAGATAAACACTAAAAAGCACATGTTTATAGCTAAAAGAGAGTGATGGATGCTATTATGGGAAGCTTTTGCTTTAAAGATCCATTTGGCAACACAAGTGTGTGCCTTCTTAAGCAAAAGCCAAGTATTCATGCTTAATAGTGAAGCAGTTGTGCCCAGTGAAACAGTTGCCCAATCCTTTGCAGGACAATTGAGTTGAGCCTCTTATGGCAGCAGAAGACAATTCTGCCATAATTACAAATAGCTTGCATGGTGTTTGTCAGCTTTTATTTTCTTGCCTGTTGCTACAACAGGCAAGAATCTGACAGTTCTGCCACCAGACCCCACCACACCAGGTATGATAATGGGGTGGGGTGGATGGTTAAATGAGGAGGTTTGCATGACTGAGAAAGAAATGGGTTGTACCAACATGTACAACCTATACCAATCTGCTATTCCCTTTTCTTTCTATTTGCCTCCAGGCCTGCCTTCTTTTTCTCCTCAGACTTGCACAGGCTCAAACTCTGGTGTGTCTTCAAGGAAACCCATGGGCAAGCAAGAGTTTTATAAGCAAAACTTCTTGATCTCCCACTCTCCTCCCCATAGGATGCGGTGATAACGTTTTTTTGGGAAGTTACATAGGCTGGAATGGGAGAAATGATAGGATTGGGAAGCTAATTCCCTACTGTCCAAATTGTAACAGTGTAAGACAACAGAAATAAAGATAGGTGAAATTTGTCTTTCTGCAAGCTTTTTTCCCCGCTAGTTAGACACAAATGTCTGTGGATTTTGGAGGAACTGCTTCATATTTCTTTGTGGAATCATAGTTTCCCATACAAATCACCAGAGTAAATACATTTGTATGGAAATAAGAGGAGGATGTTGCAGTCTAGGGATCCCTTGATGGGAAAGATTGCAGACCCTCTTATCTCACAGATTTGCAGGAGGATAGCGCAAGGCTGAACTTTCTTCCCCTATGGTAGTTAAAGTGATCTCACTACGAAGACTGTTTGCCTTATGAGATCTGATATGCTGTTTTCATTATCCAAATATCTACACACACACACACACACAACTGTATAGTGGCGACACCAGCAGATACAGAAACCACATTGTTGGGAATAAGGATTGGTTTTGAGGAAGTATCTGCATCAGAATAGTACAATTTTTTTTAACCAATGATATAGAAAGCTGTTTTCTTACACCAAATATTTTTTGAGAGACAATATTCCAAAGTAACATTCACAACCAGATATTTGTATGAAAAGAGCATCACAATTCAATACACCTTTGGAAGATGTTATCAAAACCCAAAGGGCTTTCTGACACTTCAGGAATACATTTTCTTATTTTTGTACCATCTTGTCCTCACATAATCTGTCATTTACTTTCTGATACTTTTTTCACTGGGGGAAATGTATGCAGAAAACCATCTTTCCAAGTCTGCATAGATTTGGATTAACACATCAGTAGTACATAATCCAAGTGGACATTCTTGCAACTTGAAGACACAATCCAGCAAGCATCTTTCCTGGGCAAATCCCATCAAAATGAAAGCATCATTTTTTAATAATTCCTCATTCTTTTCAAGACTTGTGCAGGAGACTTTCCCAATGGATAATGTTGATAATTCTACAACAGGGCAACAAAATGCAACCTCAGACCGCAGTGTAGGGTTGCCATAAGTCCCCCAAAAATAGGGACAATCCTGTTTTGGGGGGATTATGTTCACATATTGGCAAATGGGACAAAGGGTCCTGTCCTGATTTTGTGGAAGAGAATTATGGCAACTCTACCTCTGTGCAACCATTTTAACCATAATATTAAAGGTAGCATTTTGGTGATTATGTTTTGGTCCTATCATAACTATTCCTACAAATGATTTAACCAGCCTGAATATCTTGGGACTCCATAAGTATCATGATGTTCCACTGTCTCTATTGGAACCACTCTCAATTAGTACCCCTCGCAAGGAACAATAAGCCATCCCTCCAAAAATTACAAATAACAAAGATGCAAAGCTGCTCTTTAAGGGTTTTACTTATGCTGCCATCCTGTGACCAAAATTAGAAAATGCAGAACTAAAAGCCCTCTTAGCACTGATAACCACGAAGCACCAAACTAGCTGATAGTCTCTTGAACATCATGACTATAGCCTTTGTTAAATACAGTAGTTGCAGTGGGAAGAACAAGGATTTCTAGAAATTTTAGCACATGTGCACTGATTTGTTTTAAAGGCAACAAGCTAATTCGGAATAAAATACCGTTATATCAGATTTCAAAAGTTTTTAAGAACATAAATGGATAGCTATTCTAAAGTCTTGATTTGAATTAGTTATGAGACTAGAAACCCACAGTTATGACAAATCCTACTGGAAGTAATTTACAAAGGTGAATAAAATGCCTCGATTTAGGAGAAACAAGTCAGAATGATACTGAAGTACTGAAGTATTTACCACTCACATTAATCTCTTCACAAGCATATTTGTGTCTCTCTCTCTTGTCCTGGCGATTGCCTTGTGCTTGACTCCCTTCTTGAATTTAGACTGGAAATTCCTTGGAATATTCCTTTTGGAAATTTTGGAAATTCCTTTTGCTTCTGAATACTTTTCTTAAAACTTCATGTATTATATGTACCAATAATAATATTAGAGCAATGGTTCTCATGCAATTCAGCCTGGAACCCATTTTTTAAAATGCCAATCTCTCTGGGATCCCCTAGAAGTGATGACATGATCAGAACAAGAAGTGTCATCCCTGTGATGCCAGAGCTCCTCCATGTCTACTCAGAAGTATGTCAATGTGTTCAATGAGACTTACTCCCAGAAAAACAGCATGAGTGCCCATTCAAAGATAGTGGTGCTGAGTGGCATATTCAAGATGGCGGCACCCAGCTTTTTGCAAACCCCTGAAATGAAGTTGTGATCCCCAAGGGGTTCCCCACTTTATTAGAGCTTCCCCAATGACTTTATTAGAGAAATCATCACCAGCAATCTTTCTGAACCTAGAAGATTTTGAGCCGCTTTCTGTAGAGAAGTGGTACTCAGCATTTCAGCCAAGGATCCCCTTTCAAACTTAAAAATCTGTCTGGGACCCCATTAAACTTACCAGGATGTGACATTGCTGTGATGCCTAAACTCCTCCATTTCTACTCAGAAGTAAGTCTCTTTGTGTTCAATGAGGCTTACTTCCAGGAAAGCCCAGTGTCAGATTCTTAGATGGAGGATTCCACTCTCTAGAGATCCCCTGAACTGTCACAACCCACCCATTTTGAGTACCACTGCTGTAGAGAAGAAAGAGGATCTTTTGAGAAGAAGATGATTCTGAAGATTTTGCAAACATCAACAATACTTGGATTTGACTTTCAGGAGCAATATTTTTAAAAAGTAACTATGAGATAAATTAGAAGGACAACAGCCTGAAAAGCCACACACATTTTGAAGCACAAACCCATGAAATCTCAAATATGAAACATAATTCAGGGTGACTGTATACAACGGAGGACAAAATGTTTGTAACTTTAACCATTGCGTAGAAGAGAGAATGTAAGCAGGTCAGGTCAACAGGGAAGGTTTTAAAAGCAGCACCTGTCAAAACTCCTTCTCCTACATAATGCTTAAACATATAGCCCTCTGTCCTCCATTGTATATGGTCACCCCACCCACAATCTCATGAAATGAACTGTAAGTCCAGAAAAGTTTATCCAACATTAACACTCTTAGCCTGTAATCCTAATGACATGTTCCTGGGAGGAAGATTCATTGAACACAATGGGACCTGCTTTTGGGTAGACATTTGTGCTTAGTGTGCAATCCTAGTGCACTCGTACACTGCCCATAGTTAACATACAGCTGAACCTGAAAAAGGCAACATACACTTCAATAAGCAAACACCTATTTGAAGTTTGGCTTGTTTTACTCCCCTCTAATGAAAAGAGAAAACTATGGATCAAGTTAAGTTATCCACTTCATATACCAGTGTTTTTTTTTATCAATTGGTCAGACCATTGGTGGGTCATGAAACAGACAAGCTGAGGAAAATGGAGAAAATGTATTGAGCACTTTGGAAAGTGAATTTAAGCCAGAGATGCATTTTCTCATAAGTAGGAAATCTAATGAACACAGTCCCCCCAAAATTCTGGAGAAGTCCAACCCTCAGGTGATTAAGAAAACGTATTGAGCCCTAGGAAAAGTGAAATGGGGCGGCATGTCTGCATTTACACTAACAGTTAAGCAAATGGATCTGAATCTTACCAAAGTCCAGGTGAAGAACACATGGCCTCCAGAATGGTCCTGAAATGATCTCAGTGGAACTTGACAAATGCTCTTGAAGGCAGTCCCCCAACAATAAAAACAGGCTTGATCATTTGGCAATGGAAGACCATTTTTAAAGTCTAGAATACTTAGGTGGGTTCCAAAAGAACAATGATTTTCAACCAGTGTGTTGTGGCACACTTGTGTGCCAGGGATAGTCTTCAGGTGTGCCATGGGAATTTGGGGATTGACATTTATTAATAGAATAATTAAGGGGTTTGAACAGTCTGGTGTGCCTTGTCAATGGTAAAAACAACTGATGAAGTGCCTTGACAAATTCAGTGCCTTGTTAGAATCATAGAATCCTAGAGTTGGAAGGGACCTAGTAGGTCATCTAGTCCAACCCCCTTTCTGCAGCAGGAAATCCTCCTAGAGCATCCCCATCAGGTGCTTGTCGAGCCTCTGCTTGAAGATCCCCAGTGAGGGAGAGTCCACCACCTCCCTTGGCAATCTCTTCCACTGCCGAACCATCCAAACCGTCAGGAATTTTTTCTGGATATCCAACCGGAATCTCCTCTCTTGCAGTTTGTACCCATTGGTTCTAGTTCTGCTTTCAGAAGCAGCTATGAACAAATGAGCCCCTTCCTCCCTATGACAGCCCTTCAGGTATCTGAAAAGGGCAATCATGTCTCCTCTCAGCCTTCTCTTTTCCAAGCTGAACATCCCAAGTTAAATGTGCCATGAGATGGAAAATAGGTTGAAAATCACTGCAACAGAATGTTGTTTTCAAAAGTGGGCCCCCAAAGCTTAAACATTTGGGAACCTATGACCTATACCATTTTAATCCAAACCACATGGTATACTGATATGTGGTCAGGCCCTGCATGTGTGAGTGATTCTTTTAGCTTAGCATTCTGGATTGGGATCCCAGCCTTTTCTAATAGCTTAAACAGACCCTGAGGGAAAATGTCCTTAGACTAGTTAGCCTAATTCAAGGCTAACAATTTTGGAGAATGGTTTTCATCAGGAGGTGAAAGCATTTGATACTCTTTATCCACCTGCCTGTCCTAATGATGATTTGGCCCTTTTGCTATTTAAACTAAAAATAGATCAAACACAGACATGCAAAGTTGGACACCACATTTATTGTAACAGGTGGGTTTCTGAGCCTTTAGGTAAAGTGGCACATGGTGACACCACATTGTCATAGTTTTTCACCCGTCCCCCTTTAGCTGCATTGGCAAGAGAGAGAAAAAAGCAAAGAATACCACAATATGTGTCTTTGGCAGAAATCGAACATCATGTATCCAGAGAATTTGGTAAACCTATGGTCCAGCTATGCAAACAAATCAGCAGTTAACCAGAAGGGACTTCAAAGAAACCAAAGTGAATGATTTTCCACAGCCTGGTCCAACACCTTGGCACTGCAAACAATCTACTTTCCAATACTGTGCCAAACAGGATGGGATAAAACCGTTATCAATACAAACAGATTTGCCTGAGGAAGGAGTGAAAACAGAAAGAGCCAGGCAGATGCATGAACAGAGAAACAGATGATAGGAAGATAAAATTGGTAGAGAGCTCTGCATGTACAGAAGTATTTTTCAAAAGACTGTTGCTTCAAACGTGCACTCGAAACTGGTCAAATGAAAGAAAACATAATTGGCCATCTTAGACAGAGAGCTGCAAGCACCAATTTCTCTTAGAGATGAGAATATAGATATGGAGAGTTATTTGACAGGGCATGGAAGATATCAAAGGAAAAGTTCAAGCTGCTAACATCCCTTCTTTTTACATAATTGATCTATAGAATGTGTTATACAACATTTTGCATGAACTAGTCTGAAATGCATCCAATGCCTTTGAAAATGACACTTGTCCTGGTTTCTGTTATCTGTAGAAAACTCAGCCTGACAAGGATTCTGAAATTAGCCTGGCCTCATTTCATTATTACTTTCTATTCCCCTTCAAGGTTCTTTGCTACCATACAGGATTATTGTCTACCGTTGCCCAATTCCCCCCCCCCCCACAGAGGCTTTCTCACTTAAATAGATGAAGACATCTTTTCCTGTATCTGTGTGGGTCATCCATCTATGGTTTCACTCATCCGTGGTTCTCAAATTGCCCCATCATGCTCATGACTCACCTTTGTTCATTTCTTACTCTGAAAAGGAAAGTGAACAGCAAGAACCTGGATTCATAGCTACTATAGGAATGCTACAGAAGGTCAACAGGAAAGGGACAGAAGAGGACTTCTGGATTCTCATGATCACCTCCTGTAGCATTCCTCTAACAGCTATTTGCTTCCTATTCAAAAGCAAAGGGAAGAAAAATCTTCCTTTAAGAAAGCATTTACAAAGAGTTGACTCATGAGTGCAAAAGGGAAATCTGAGTAGGGTTTGCTGCTATCGGTGGTTTTAGGTATGCACATTAGCAGCATAAAGCAATACGTGAGAATACGGGGGCCCGATGTACACAAATTTAACAGAGACATGTTAACATGAAAGTATGACAACAGGGAAAACTTAACATGCTGGGATTATCCCTGTCTTGAAGAGAACAGGCTTATATCAATAGTGGTAATATTATTGTGTTTGCATGTTTTCCACCCTGTGGCTGACAGCAGCAGTTGAATGTGTGTAAACTGCAGCAAAGAAGTGGCATGACAGCAAAGGGCATCCCTGCACAACCTGTTCAAATCAGGGCACTTCCCAGCCACTTTTTGGACAAGGAAAAAACTTCAAGACTTCCAGCTATCGACTCTGATGTTGCAGCTAGTTCAGGACCTAGGATTCTGTTTCTCAGATTAATCTACCATAAAGATCTATGATATATATGATGTACAGTTGCAAGCAAATGTGATCAACTTAATAACATTCCTCAGCAAAATTATATCCTGGTAGGTTTCAAGCCTAACCACGATCCTTTGCAAACCATGATCCTGTGTCCACAGACACAGTTGATAAGTATACATTTTCATTCTGTTTCATAATCAAGGTGCATGTTATCCCTATCTAACTTAAAGGACCTGTAGGATTAAGATTATTCTTACAGAATATTTTTGCAAAACCACTTTGCATAAGATACAATGATCAATTTTGAAAGGGTAATTTTGGCAAGGATAGTATAAGATTGAGGAGTTAATACAGTTCGATCTCAAGCAGGCTGCTTATATACAAGTATTTCCAACCCCTCCTCCCACATACACACAAATATATATTGACTGGCTAAAAATATTTAGTTAGCAGCTCAGCCATTCAAACCAACTCAGATATATGGAGGAATAAAATGCTGATAAATAGGTTCCACCTGTATTCGTATCACCCCCCCGCCTCCATTAGTTACTTTTGGCATACAGTGGATTGCCCTAATAATTCAATTCCATGATAATTCAGTACCCTGTGGTATGATGTGAACTACAAAACAACTAGGAAAGAGGTATTTACAGCAAAGGTTGGATTTTGCAATGACCATTACACAATTGTGTCCATGAAAACTCATATTTCAAAAGTGATTTCTATTTATTAACTGGTGTCAAGCATGAGTTGGATAATCAGAGCATGAAATAGCCAAAAATAACCAAAACACACTCCAATAAATCATGCGGGTTGTAAATAAAGCAAATGCATTGGGAAAGAGAACAGATGTTCTCTAAGCTATGGCCACTGAATATAACATCATATTCATACAACATACAACATACTGCAAATATCATACTGCATACAGATGCATACGACATACTACAAATATCAAACTTCTATAAAATCTTTGATGGCACACCAGATAATTTGCTATTTCAGGGCAAAAAATGAACTTCATTCTTCTTGTTAGTAGTACATAATTCAATTGATTTATATTTCAAATTTACATAAAAATTGGTTACCTTAATGAATATACTAGAGATGAATCTTATGAAAGGAATGACTTCAAATCAGATCATAAACACTTTCTAACATGCAGCTTTCCTAGCCCTCCGTCACCTCTAGAGGAGTCAGATGGAGGGGGCTTGCTGCAAGCTATTTTCTCCCAAAGCAAATGAGGTTGGCCCTTGAAATTAAAAGATAAACATCCTTTAAGCAACAGTTAAAGGTTTAAAAACAGCCTACTTGCATGAGTAAAAAGCTAGGCATGTTTGCCTTGCTTTGGGATTTGATGTCCAAATCATTTTGTCAGGCTTTGTTGAATATATGTTGTGCAATCCTGGCTTCTTAAACCACAGTTAAGATAAGCCATGGATAGAGGTGTTAGCAAATGATGTTTTTCACAAATTTCAATAAAAGAAAATTGAAAAAGTAGCATTTTAATTTCAAATTATCTTTCTAAAAATGATTATCTTGATGGTAAAAGTTTCTCAGATAAAGTATACATACACTCAAAGTGATATGACAAAGTGAAAACAGGTGCAGCGCACACAGGAATTCCAGAGCTCCTAATATGAAATTAAAAGAAGGAAAGGGAAAGCATGAAAACCACCACAGGAAAAAACACTATTTAAAATCCTACTAGAACATCTAGTAAGGAACAGAGGCACAATCCCATATTTACAGGGAGAATTCATGGCATATTGTAAATAGGCAATTTTAACTGGCCAGCACAGAATTCTTTTAGCACAAAGTAGAAGAAGCAACACTTCATCACACAACCACAACTTATATGGGACATGAGGCCATTGGAAGCAGATGAGGCAAAGCCTCACATGAGCTTCCAGACCAGCGGGACAAGATTTCCCAGATGTGACCAAATGTATTTTTTGATCATGTACAGGAGCTTTTCAAGATCCATAGAGCAGCCTCTGCTGGCTTCAGAAACCACCATCCCAAAAACTGGAAGTGTTTTAAAATCACCTCTGGTGGGCTTTCTGAAGCCCTCAGAGGCAATACACAGTATTTGTGAGAAAAGCTCCTGGGAGTCATTAGAGAACATCTCTGGTTGCACCTGGGAGCTCAGATCAGGGTAGTTTGGAAGCTCAGGTGATGCTTCCAATACCTGCATATTCCTTATTTTCACAGCCCCATTACCTGTTATGTGATTAAATTTTGTAACTTCCACTTTGTGCTAAAATGTAGGCTTCCAAAAGGTTCATGTTGTTTTTAGGAGGCCTACTGACCTGAAAGAAATACAGTACAGCACTTCTGGATCATATGATGTTCTATGCCTCGCATGATGTTCTGTGCCTCATTTCCCTGGTAAGAATAACCTTTGGAAAAAGAATGGTGCCTCTTGAGAAAAAATGCAAACTGAAACAGTTTAGTAGTGGAAACTGGTGCTGCACCAATAAAATGAATGAATCCATGATGCTTTTTGGATCTTTCTGTTTTTCACAAGCCCTAGAGAGATATTGATAACTCATTTGGAAGAAAATGAGACCATAAGGCAGTGCTAAGAAAAGTAAAATTGAGCTCAATTGTATTCGTACAAATTATTTTGTTTTTAATGCAAATATCTCATTGTATTGCATTATTTTGTATTCACCATCATTTTCCGCACACCTCTAGCTCTGGATTGGCTAGTCCACTGCAGTGTGAATTTGCAAGAATGAGAGAAGGGCAGATATCTGTCACATTTGTGAAAAACTGGTTGATTTCTTGCAAGTAAATTATGCAGACCATCTCTTGACCCTACAGCCCAGTGACATACGTAGTTCTAATGCAGCCTTTAAAGCTTGCCCCTGCATTCAAAGTTATTAACTTACGTTTAACATAAAGCAATTGATTATTATGGTAAAATTCAATTAACAGTATTAAGAATGTAACAGATGAGTTTGTGAGTCCATGATGAGCATAGAGAAAATAAAATGTTATGACATAAGTGGAGACCTATTGGGAAATTTGCCTAGATCTGCTTAGAGCAGGCAAAGTCACAGATGGTACACCCTGCTTTAGGCTTCACTGGGAAAAAGCTATTGCAGGCAGAAGCACGAGAGAAAATAGTGGAATTACAGCATGTTTATATTCCTATCATTTCTATAGGCAGCCATATTCTGGTTGGAAATTAGATTGCAAGCAAATCAAGTATACTTTCCCTGCTTCTACCCAAGACTCTTCTAGACAGCCAGTCTGAGCCACCACGTCTCACCATTAGCAAGCAGGAACATTTATATCACATCATTCTATTTTCAAAGGAATAACTTTGTGGTGTCTTCAGTACATTTAGCTTTAGTTAAAATACACAGGGTTTTCAATTGATACAATCTAGTTTCATTAAAATTCATGAATGTTTTGGCTCCCAGTGCTTTTCAGTCCTATCTTCTCCGTATTTACTTCAAAGCACCAGAAAATAAGTATAATTAGGATTGCAAATGTATTATTACATTAATTAAAATCATTAGGATTGCAAACTAATTGAACAAGCCTTTTGCAGGTTACCCAGAAGTAAATTTTATTTACTTATTCTCAGGCAAGTGTATAGATTAAAATTTCAGCCACCATTTAGCAGCGGCCACAGAAAGAAACACAAAATTAATTTTTTTTCTGGTCATTTTTAAGTGCCATTGCATACCTTTTCATTGCATCCTCTGTTCTCTTAATACACTCAGTAGACTTAAACTTAACTGAATTTTACCCTCAGTACGTACACACCTATCTTCCATTTTATTCTACAAAAATAGTGCTTCAACAAAAAAAGGGGGGGGAGAGTGAAACTCTCTCTTGGCTAAGCAGGAAAAGTACAAAAAGCCATTATGTGCCCATTACAGCTAATGAGACAATGGCAAACTCAATGATAAAAACAAAATAATAACAATAACAAAGAGCAAAGGCTAAGAATTTAATCATGGTTTTCCAAATAAGATGAGTTTTACAGAATCTTGAAAAGAGAAGAAATAGCTTGTATGGCAAAGCTCACCATTAATCCACTAACTATAATACAATATTAAAAATGCCTCAGGATATTTGCTCTTACATAAAGAAAAATATTTATTAATTATAGCAAAACTAATAAGCTTCCAATTCCCCTGCTCCAGGCACCGTTATCACATAAAATCATCAAATGGAAAATCATCAAACTAGAAAATCAATTATTTCCTCAGAACCCTTCCAACACTGCCCTTTAACCCTTCACTTTTCCGATACAAATTCAGATTGCAAAAAAACACACACACCAAGAGCAAAGCAAACTAGACTTTTCATGGAGAAATTCTTGGAAAGAGGAGGGCTAACCAGAAAGGGGGGATCTTTTCTCCGGAATCTGGGCATTTCCCTGAGCCTTTAAAAATTTTCATGCGCGCAGCTCTGGGCTTCCCAGAAGGGGAATCCAAGAGGCTGGATGAGAAGGAGGTCCCTCCTCTGCCTCCTTGTTGGCCAGCCTCACGCAGGCCACTCTTACCACCTTCGCAGCCCACCGCCTCTGGAGGCAACCTCATCCCCCACATTGCCTCCTTTGCTCACCTGCTGCTTCCCCGCTGCCTCCTCCATTCCCCCACCACTTCTCCGCCAGCCCTGTCCCCTGACCAGCTGCAGCCTCTGTGGGCCCACACAACTGCCACTACCAAGGTAAGTACCCCCGCCCATCTCCCTCCCTGTCTCTGCCAACCACCTCCCTCCCTGACTCCAACTTACCTGCCTCTTCCATCTACCTGTTGACTTCATGTACTGGATCCCTTGGGAGCATCTTACATGTCTGGGTCAAAATCATGTATGTTGAAGTTACTTGCATAGATTGTGCTTTGAGGGCATCTTACATGTCTGGATCAGAATCTTGTTAAGAGGTTTTCAATTTTAAAAGTGTTGAAATTAAGTACAGAAAAGCAATACAAGTATTTAGCCTTTATTTTTACATGTCCTACACTGGACCTACTTTTTAGGAGATGTCCTACATTTTTTTTAATCGGGTAGGAATTTTGGCTTGGATGACAAATATTTTGGGGAACTTGGGGGGATTTTGGTTTGGCATTTGGTCACCCTGCCAATATAGGGTGACCAGATGCTAGAAGTCAAAATGTAGGACAAGGTCCCCCAAAGGTCATTTTAGTCATTTCCTACATTTAAAAAAAAAGTCATTTCCTACACTTTTTAAAAAAAAATAGGACAAATGTTGGTTGTCCTACATTTTAACTACTGTGAATCCAATTTACCAATTAAAATGAAAATAGTTAATAAAAGAATGAGAATTTCAAGTTCCTTTGAAAATTGAGAATCTGAGGAAATTAAACTTTATCGTTTCATACTGGTATGTCTGAAAACAAAAAAGACTTTACCATATTGTTTTAAGTCATCCAACTTGAAAAGAACTACGGTTCTTATTTTTTATTTAAGTGACTAAATAAAACAAAGAAATGCTTCTCTCAGGCTTCAATCCCATCCACACTTTCTTGGGGGTAAGCCCCATTGAATACAATAGGACTTCTGCAGCCACAAGCAGCAGCAGTCTCCCGCCTCCCCCCTCCCCAGGTAAGCCACAAAATGTAAGCCCCCCAGGGGGTGATTTTTTAAAATGTAGTTACTCTGGATTGTAGACCAAGATGACTTTAGATAACTGCTGACTTACTTCTGAGTAGACATGCATAGGATTGTGCCCTAAATCTGACTTCTTTCTGATGAAAGGGTAAAACTGTGTATATGAGCTGTTAAACTTTAATTTAATGTGTAGCAAAGATTCTTCAAATTTCTCCTGATCTATCAGTCACCAGGACAGATATTTCTCGTTCTTAAGAAATGCTCTATTGTCTAAATCAGGCATCAGTCAGTTTTCTGGACTGTTACACTGTTTCAAAATTGCATAGATATTACCTATACCAAGTGAAAATGCGACTGCGTTTGTAACATTAATCATTAGCAATGCCATCTCCAAACAGGGTGGCAAGTTTAGAGTGTTGTCCACAAAAGCACATTTTCTGTGCTCTTTAATGTATTCCAGACAGTTTTCATTTGAATGCAAAGTAGCCGGCTGCCAATTCAGCAGCATCTATCTCCTCAGTGGGGGCTAAATATTCCACCTTATGGTTGACATCAGCAGACAAAGCATTCCCCCAAGGCCAGTGTCATGGGATTAATTTTGACTTCTGCAGCGTTATTTTATATAACATCTAAATAGCTACATGAAGCACATAAAAATGCTATGTAACATTTGTTGCAGACTCAACCACATCAGGCTGAACATCTATCCAGCCAGTTAAGCTCACACCCAATTCCACCCGTAGAGTTCACCGAACTGGAGCGTTACTGAAATCACATTTTAACCATCAAACAACCTCTAAATATAGAGAATTAGGAGGATTCTGCAAGGATACCAAATTCACTCACTGCCAGGATACCAAATTCAAAGCTGATTAAAGTTAAGTATAATACTACATAATGCAAAGACCATGCCAACCATGCTGGTCTTTTGGAAGGGAAAGGAATGCTAGACAAGCGCTTCTGACAAAATCTGACTAAAGCAAGCTTAGAGAGTGCTAGGGATAAACAATCATAGCCTGACAAACAAACAAACAGTAAGGCATAATCAATTGCTCTCTGATTCAAAGCAGAAAGGTTAAGCCATTAATTAATGCAGAGCAGTGTTTCTCAAGGATTGTCCTCTGCTGATCCACTTACATGGTGGTGTATCACTTCACTACCCAAATTACCATTGGAAGTAGCTGGTGGTGACAGTTACTTTGGGTTGGGAGGTCAGACTTTACCATAAAAGATTTTAAGGGCTCTGTAGAAGCTGGCACCTTTATCCCTCAATCCCTGCTACCACTGATCTGCTACTGGTAGCTGACTCTGAGATCAACCACCACTGATCTCTGGCCTATTAAAATTAAGGTAAAACCAAACCTGAACTCTTCAGCAGTATCTTGAGAAAAGTTGAGGAATGCCTCTACCAGAGACTTACGTGGGCTTTGCTTCAAGTCAGAGCATGTATAGTGAGAAAAAAATTATAATTCTTTATCAAGAAAAGGTAAAGTCCATAAATTGTATATATTATGCAAAAAGCAAGTTGCATAATTTCTCCCTTTTTCATATGATTGATTCTGCAATTCTTATATTTTACATAATATATTCTCTTCCCATCAGGTTAAGGGCAGGTAAAGAGCTTTGAAGGGCAGCCTACTATCTCTGAAAATCGTTCTGCCACATTCTCTGGCTTCTGAGGTTTCAGCAAGCAGTTGTCACATGTTTTCAAACTCATTTTCACAACCATAAGGGCCAAAGACACTGCCCTGTTCTATAAGAGAGTTGAAATTTTCTGGAAGCTGGATTCCATGCCCCTTACTTTCCAAGCTCTCTCACACTTTATTTGCCTGCTGCATACCCAGCTGTGTTACTTCCCAGAACCTATGGCATCTTTACCACTCTGCTTGTTGCCTCAATAGCTTCCTGAATCTTCAATCCTACTACACTGTGGTTCCATGACCTTCCATAGCTTAAGTTATTTGGATGACCTAAAAACTACTACTGCTTCTTTTAAGGATCATGGATTTGCCCAGCCTTTGACTTACCCTACAATCCAGAGTAACTACAGGAGCACGTAAGAGACTTTACGGGCACCCATAGTTACTGTACCACCTAACGAAAACCTATGGGAAATTCATATTCCAATCCAGAGCAAATTGTTCTTACACCGGAGCAAGGACTCCCCGTAGTTACTCTGGATTGCACCCTAAGATCTGCCAAAAGTTAGGTTCCATTTCTATATACGGTACCTGTTTCAAGTCAATGGAGCTTACTTCTGAGTAGAAATGCCAAGAAACCATGCTCACTCAAGAAACCAAATTCTGCAAAGTATAAATGGTTCATGGTAACTTACATTTTTGTTGTCATAAAAACATTTATTCTTTTAACACCTGGTTGAGAAAAAAAATTCATGTCTAGCTTGAAGTTATTTGGGTAGGACAAAGATCTAGGAGCACAAAGGTAACACACAAACTTATCTTGTTTTGATGCATTATTGGGTCATAACTTTTCATCTCAACTTTCAGCTAGGGCTGAGATTAAAGAAAAGGTATGGTTGACACCAGTATGTTTTCTTTTAATATTTTTATCTATTTTATTATCACTATTATATTGTTTTATCTGTTTCTATGCTAATCAAGGGAAATTGAATTGGACTCATAACTTAAATATATAGGTAAAGATGCCTAAATGAGTTTTTAAAACCCACCTTAAAAGAATATGGGTAAAAATGCATTTTAAGTTTTAAGTAAAAATGCATTTTTAGCATTTCCAAGGAAGACAAATTCAATCTCAAATGCAAGACTGCACTTCTTTTTTGAAGCATGATTTGGAACAGCCAAATTATAAGCATTATATTCATACAAAGGGTGGCTTCAGGAAACCCTTATATTTCTAGTAAAAAGTCCTTTGTATCAGTTGCGTTATTGACCTCAGAAGGATTAATGGGGCGAGTAAATGATCATTACTGCATATCAGAGATCCCATTTTGGCACAGGGTACTTTTTAATTTCGGTCTTCTGGGGCATGCTGAAATGCATTGCTTGGCTGAACAATGTAGGGCCTGCATTAAACCTACAGCTGCTGCTGTATAATAACGTAGCAGCAGTGCCCAAAAACCTGAAGTGGTAGAATTATGGACTATCATTCAAAGATCATCTGCATATGACCACAAGCATTTCTTTCAGCTCTAGATCGTATCCTTAAAATGCATGCATTGTGTCATCTTTGTAATTGTTTTTAGACTGTATATTTATTCACCACATTCTGCACCAATAAGGAATGAATGCAAAGAAAAGGGAAAATTTATGATCCGGACTTTGACTCACAAAAGCCTATTCAGGTTGGAACTAGTTCATTGTCTTTTACATCATGTGGTCAAAAAGGTCATCAAGAGTGATGCCAGACCTCTGGTTCTGCTTATTTAAAGGTGGCCAAGATCAGTTTATATTTGATGGCTAGCTTGTGGGAGGCACTGAAAAGCCCTTGCTCATGGTCATATTACTTTCACATAAATAACACAGCGGTACCTTGGTTTATGAGCAAAATTCTTTGGTTATAATAGGATTAACTAGAATAGCCAGGCTAGGTCTCTCAAGCTCCTTTCCACTGCCCCCCTTACATAGAAGTGAGCCCCATTACAAGAGTGACTATAATAGGCTTAACTCAGAGTAGACATACATAAGCTGTTCTCTCAAGAAAGACTGCTGGTGGAACGCCAAAACTGGCCAAACCTTGGCCAAGACTATTTTTCGCTTGTATGGCAAGACATCACTTGTACTGCAAGACAAAATTTATTAGAAATGTTTGCTTGTGTTACAAAATGTTCTCAATCTAAGTTTTTACTATATTATCCAAAGACTCCTTACCAAGAGCTTCATTAAATTGTGATCACGGAATTCAGGGCAGCAATGCTGCCACTAAGGATGGCCAGCACGGATGTGCATTGTTTCATATGCAACAGGGAACACAAGAGTACTGAAAACATTGCACTTCCATATACAGTGTCAGAATGACATATGCTTTTACAGTCCCTATTTGCCAGACCCAGTTTTTTATGTTTTCTGTCCTGATAAATCAGTTTTTCCTTTGCCTTGCGAAAATGCTACTAAAATTGTTAGAGATGCAGATCTTGAGAGTTCCTCTCCTTCAGCAGAGTATCTGGAGTAGCGTAATTTTATATATCAGCGGATCCCATACTGCTGGGTCTCAGTCCACTAGGACAACCAAAAGCAGGGCATTCCCACAAAAGCCTCGGAGAACATTGGAGAGGCATTGGCAAACCGCCAAAGCCCTGCAGGTGGCCAGCTTTGCCCCAAAGTAAGAAATAAGTCCCTTGACAATAGTGGGGCTGCAATTGCTGTGGCACTGTCTCTGCCCTCCTACCTGCCTTCTTTTAAACTCAACAAATCATGTAGTTCCTAATTCCCCTGTTTGGGAATAATAGTTTGGGAACCATTATTACATATAACTATTCTTTAAGTGGGAAGAGTGCTTCTCCATTTTAAAAACCTTTCATATAACAAATGAGCAAAATGTTGGACAGGTTTAGCATAGCTCTCTTCCAGAATTGCCTGTATTTATTTATCTCTGTCCCACCTTCCCTATATAAAGCATTTTCTGTGTGGGGCTGCAAATCAAAAATAAATTATCTGCAGTGAAAAAATGGAAGAATCCAGTATTCTATCTTCTTATTGAACATAATTTGTAAATTATAAATATACACATATGAGGTATGTGTAAAAAATATACATGTGAGGTGGAACCCCTCCCCCCCAAAAAAAATCCAATATTTTTGTCTCTGTATAGGACCATTTTAGACAACAAAGCCTTCTCTGAAAAAAGTTGCTGAGTCATTCAGATGCAGGGAGACTATTGCTACAATCCTAGACACGTTCCTGGGAGTAAGACCCATTGAACACAATGGGGTTTAATTAGGATTGTGCTCTATATACCATAACAAAAAAATAGGTCAAGCACCCCAAAAATGTAGGACATCCAAGAGAAATGGAGGACACGACAAAATAAAAGATAGCACTCTCAGATGTATTGCCTTCATGTGCTTAATTTAAACACCATATTACCACACTAAGTACTATAATAAATTTAAAAATATTATATACAATTTTTTCATAAAATTTATTAATTACAGGAAGGCTACATGCTCCCTGCTCACAAGGAAAAGGACAAAAATGGAAGATTTTATTTCCAGAACACAAGGCTAAAATCCAAGATGAGTACAGGAAAAAGGGACATTTGGTCACCCTGTCCCAATGCTGTTCCTTGCACTGATCCATCATCATCACAAAGGTGCTGTAAAGCACTTTTACACTAATGTAAGTGGAAATGGGCCAGCATGCATCCATGAACTGGCCTCCTAATGCTACTTCAGGCACCAAGAAAGTTGGGTTTGCAGTTGTTGATCTCACCAGTGAAGGCGTCTGGAGGGCTGTGGGGAGGGCAGAGGAGGGAGGGAAGTGTTCTGTGGTGGAAAAGTAGGGTTGCCATAATCTCTTTCACAAAATGGGGACAGGATCATCTGCCTCTGTCACACTGGCCAGGATGTGAACACAATCCCCCAAAATTGGAACTGTCGCTGTTTTCCAGGGCATATGGCAACACTCTGGGAGAGGGCTGTTGGGCACAGAGCAGGAAGTGGAGCCAATATCCAGCGCTACTGCTGGATTCTAATCCCAGTGTCAGACAGCCTGGACCATCTGGGTTAAGAGCTTCAATGATTCTCCCTGTGCTAAGAGAAAAGCTTCCCCTTGCTTTGGGCTGATCCCACCAGCTGCCTGTTCCAGGATTGGGCTATACATTTTTTTCATGAGGAGCTATGTCCATGCAAAGTACCCTTCCCCACTGAGCCAGTCAAGTGTTGAGCCATGAAAGCAGTCTTTCTCGGCAGCAATCAGCCCTGAAGGCAAGGGAAAGGTGTGTTTTACATAGGCATACTGCTCTTGAAAAGCTTCATGTTTTGCCCCCTGTGAGGAGGAGCTTCCAGCCGGACTCTTCTCTCTGGACAGCTCCCCTGAAGACCAGGGAGCTTCACTGAACTCTACCAGGGCTAAGTCCAAAAAGAAGCTCCTTCTGACAGGCTGGACTTGGGATGACAGGAGGGTGAGACATGATGTGCCACTGGACCCCAGAGGACATCCAATCGCAGTTGTGCATCCCTGGATAGACAGCCGCCAGGGAGTCCTAAGGTGTTTGGGTGCCTCAGACCAATGGAACCCGGTCCAAAGGACTACCAGGACTGGCCCCACTCCAGTGGTGGGATTCAAATAAATTAACAACAGGTTCTATGTCCTAATAACCTAAATTAACAACAGCTTCTATGTCCCATTAGTAACCGGTTCTCAGAACCAGGCGCTCATTAGCAAAGGGTTCTATAGGACCTGTGGGAACCCCCAGAGGCCCACCACTGCTCCACTCCAGAAGGGGGGTGAAGTCTCCAGGGAACAATAAAAAGGGGGAAAGGCAGGAGTGGCAGTTGGCTGTGGAGGGAGGATCCAGCTGGGCTGAGACAGCTGTGTTGCTTGTTTGGCATTGATGTTACCTATTGACATGTTCAGTAAAGTTTTTTCTGAGTTTGTGTGCGTGAAGATCTGTGCCTGCAACGTGAGGGGAGAGATGGAGGATGGAGTGGAAGGAGAATAGGAAGGAGAGGAGCACCACACCCCCTCTCTAGGAATGCTACTGAGTAGACCAACCGCAGCTGCTGAGGCTTACCTTGGAACAAGGGAACAAATGTCCCCTTTTCCTGAAAAGATCTCCAGCAGCCAAACAATCCCTCACAGGATACAGCTTAATGCAGATTTGGGGTGTCTATACATTTACACAATTCAGGAGTTTTCTAGAACAAGCATCCTTCAGAAACAGCAACTGAGATGCTGCAAAACTTATTCTAACCAGTTAACATTACACAGGAGACATGTCCTGCTGAACTAAATAGAGACTTCTCAATTCCTAAGCATTTGCAGTAATTCCTGAGAGCCCACGCATGTGTTCAATTAAACAGACAAAATTCCCTCTGCTCTTGAAGTAGGACAGGGCCCTTTAAATAGGTTTCCTCTCATATTTTCATGAAATACAGTCAGGAACACATAGCTCAATATTTAGGAGCAGGAAATCAAAAGTAGTACTACAACCTAATGGAAAAGCAATTCAAATGAAGGGAACAGGTCAACACTAGAAAAGCATCAGAATAAGCCAAGCAGTAATGTTGTCTTAACCAAAACATCATAACACAACTTCCTGGAACAAGTTATTAAAATTTCATTTTAGAATTTCTTCAAAAGAAAATATTTCAAACTGTAGAAATAAATTATTTGGAAAATTGTTAACGGACAAAAATTAAAAGAGGTTTTCTATTATTATTTCAACACCATGATGACACACAGGGTTTTTAGACCAACAATGCGTATACCTATATTCTTGATTTTAATAGAAGAGTATACTACACTTATACCACAAAGTTGGGACCAGGATACTTTACTGCTTCTTGATCTTAATCGATGAAGACAGCATATTTTAATATACACAAGCAAAATGTACCCACATTGCAGGAGTAAAATACCCTCCATGTGCCATCCACTCTGTGTTCCATCCTCCCCATTGCACATCAACCCGCCATGTGCAACATCCTCCCAAACCCATCAACCCCCCCATGTGTATCACCTCCTCACCATGGAACATCCCCTCGCCCTATGCAACATTCTTCCACAACCAAGGGCACCCCTGCCGAGCAGGTGCAGGATTTGTAGCTGGGTGTTGATCAGTCTTCAATGTTAAGTATTGGCCAAAAATGCATTGCACACTTTTTCAGCCCGTTAGGGGTTAAATTCCTAGAACCCGGTTTTTGGTAGGAGCTCCCATCACAGAAGGAATACCCTCCCCAAATTTCAGGCTTCTCGGTCCAGGGGTTGGGGTAGAGTATTCCTCAGTCAGGGATTCTTCAATGTATAGAGAGGAAATAGTGTTGCACCTCTTTTCACCCCTTTCCAAAAACCAGTTCTTAGTGGGTGCCTCCATCACGGAAGGAACACAATCTCCAAATTTCACACTTCTAGGCATGGTGGTTTTGGCTGGGTATTGATGAGTAAGTCAGTGAGTGAGTCAGTCAGTGACTCTTCAATTATATTATATTTAAAAAAGCAGGCCTCCATCATATCGTGCTCCGCGCTGCATGCGAAGCATGAGAGCCTGGGTTAGATTGTTATGGAGGATAGGCTGTTACCAAAGCAGCAAATCCCCCCTCTCCACGCCACTGAATTAGTCCAATGGAAAGGCAGAGCCAATATGATTGGATCCAGCTGGCGTTGCAGAGCTGGGCTAAGGACAGGAGCTCACCCTGTCTTGTGGGGCTGATCCGGGAATCGGACCCTGGCCTGCTGGTTAACAGGCACAGTGTCTTAACCGCTTGCGCCACCCACAGCCATCCCCCAATTATATATACATATATAATTTAAATAGGTTATAAAGACTGAAAATCCAACTGGTCAGAAGTAGTAGAAAGGGACTAGTAAAGAAGAAGCTGAAAGGGAAAGTCAAAAGGATCAAATCTCTGCATACTGGATTTATTTAAAGGCACAATAACAGAAGCTCATCAAGAATGTATACCTCAAAGTTGGGAAGATACTAGCAAGCCTAAGATAATGGCTCATGGGTGAAAACAAGGAAAACAAGAAAGTAAGAAAGCTTTCTTCAGGAAATGAAAATCTTGCCCAAATGAGAAGAGTAAAAAAGGAACATAAGATGCAGCCAAAAGAAATGTTAGCTGACAACAAGAGATGCAAAAATTTGGAATTTGAGAAGCACATGACTTAAAACAGCAAGGGAACAATAAAAGTGTATTCAAATACATTTTTGTGGGAAACTCAAAGAGGTAGTTGTATCATTGGAAATGACGGTATGAAATGAAAGTATAAACAGGATATGGACACAGAATGAACTGTTGGATCCTTTTTCACAACAGAAAAAGAAGATCTTATCCCCCACTTCTCAGCACAACTCCCCTGTCCTCAGATTTATACCAGTTACATAGATAAAATATGCCTAAATCGTGATTGAAACAGCTAAAACTATATTACTTATATCACCTATCTACAAAATTATAGCACCCCGGGGACATGAGATAGCTTGTGTGCTATGGGTATGAGCATACTGACTGTGGAAGACACTGGAGGGCACATGCACCCTTACAGCTGGTCAGGCAACTCTGCCCAATTGGCTGCAGAGTGCTGCTGCAATTTCCCTACTGTGGAAGACTGCATAAGTTGGACTGGCCACACAACCAGTGGTAGTCGCTGAATAGTGCATACCTTCTCCACAGCTGGTTGGTTGAAATTGGTATGGTAGCCGGATGGTATCATGACATCACGGTATCATGACATCAGTATCATGACATCACAGCATGTCTTGAGCACCAAAATCCCCATGTACTCTGCCTACCAACCACACTTTTAAGGTGATTTTACGTTATAAAAATGCACCCTTGTAATAAAAACACATTCTGCACAACACCTTCTGCACTTTTCCTTGGGAAAAACAAGCATCTGTGAAAACACCTCCCATAGGCCACTAGGAGGCCTACACAGAGGTAAGCTATTTTACTAACCTCTGACAGGCCACCATGTGCAACTCCACCAGTGCAACTGTTTTGGAACCAATGGTAGGGATTATGATGGGGATGAAGTATATGGTCTTCCAAAATACTTTTTATACAAAGGTAGTTCTACAAGACCCAGGATTTGCTTTGTTTATCTTTGCTCTGTTTTATCTTTTAGTATCAGTTTTATTTTTTGTCATCTTTTTGGAGTTTAATGCAGCTTATTTTTAGAGACTTTCAGATGTAATGAAGGATTCACATGCTTTCTAGAAAACAAACTTGCCTATCACATTTTCTGGTTCTTTATCTGGATCCAGCAGTAATTATGAGTCAGGAGTTTAATGCATGGACGGGCCTTGGATTCTGTAATCACTGTATTATTGTTGATTATTATTGTTGATTTTTGCACAGTTAGGAGGATGTTATTGACCAATTAATTTTATCCAGACACTGAGTCCTTTCTAAGGTCCTCAGATGCCTGGTTTTTATCCTCTTTTGCTATTTTATCCTATTATTATGTTTAAGCATGCCTACTACAGTACTTTTCAAACCCCAGTTCACTTAAAAACCCACTTAAAAACTTAAAAACCCTACTACAGTACTTTTCAAACCCAAGTTCACTTAAAAAGTGAACTTACTTTTTAAGTTCACAAGCCATTTACATTACAATTGAAAAGCACACATCTTTGCTAGGAAAGTAAAACCTATGTACTATACTCCTTTATCATATTTGTATAGACATAGAAATTCACAGTGGAGTCCTATATAGCCAAATCTTAGAAGCATCAAAGCCTTCTCATGCTCATTTACAGGACTTTAGACAACAGCAAGACCCATTATGCAGAGTGAGGTGGTAGAATTCTGGGCTGTTTTATTTCGGACTGCAACTAGGGAGTCATAACTTTTAAACTTTCCTTCGGTAAAATAAATAAAAAAAAACCCCTGCATACTGCAAATGAGCACACTGAAAGATAAAAAATTATACAGCAAACCTACCTAGATTGCAGATTTAACGCACACAGATGCTTTATGTATGGAAAAAGATCACAAATTTATACCTCCGTATGTTCATCCTGAAACGAAACAGTCCATAATTCTAACACTTTAGTCTGCAGAATGTGTCGGCTGACCTAAATACCTTCAGGTTTAAAAGATACTTCTTGGGGAATTTGGAGGCAAGTCATCTTATGCAGATCACATGCATCTTTAAAATTAATTTCATAGATGGTCTTTCAGTATCCTGAATTGTTGTCTTTTCAAATATAGTTGGCTTATAGTAATATGTGAGGATTAGATCTCTGCTATTTTCTCTTTTCATCATTTTGTTAGAGTGAGATTTGCATTCATTATGTCCATGTGACCATTACCTTTCTGAAAATGTTCGCTCTTTTAAAAAATGTCTCATCATAATGCATTTTTACTTCAGGTTCAACAGGTCAAAGTAATGAGGAGACCAGAAAATTGCCTTATTGGAATATTATATCTCATTTGAATAATGGTTGTCAGCATAAAATATCTTTGAATAATAAAATATGAAATAAGTCTGAAGCATTCAATAAACTAGCAAGTAGGCTGTAGAAAATGGAAGGATTTATGAAATTAATTGAAAGGAACAAAAGAACGACAGTAAGAGGTGAAGAAATGCAGTACAATACAAGGTGAAAATTTTGAAAGCATGCCTAAAAATCTGTTCACTTTCAGTTGTATTAACCTCAGTTCATCCCATGAGTTGCCTGGCAAATATCTGTTCTTCATACTCTTTAAATATAAATACACATGGGCCACAGCTCAAAGTTGTGAGTTACACGTTCATATATTTCAAACTGGCACATTCCTTGTACACTAAACATACTGCGATGCTGCTACGTTCATCTTCTCCCCAAGATGTGAAGAGAAACAGTTATCTATAATGAACTTTCAACCATGTTTGAAAGGATCTTTCAAATATTTAAATGAATGTTTACGTTCTCAAATGTTGGTACACCAACCCTCCCAAGAATCAAGAAAGGAATTATTTAAAACACTTCATTGACATAGCAGAAAACTGGCCTTGGTATTTTTCCCCACAGAACTCTTTGCTGTGGTGTGGGTGTGCATGTACAGAAAGTTCTTAGAGCTTCCTAACATTTCCCAGCTCTAGTACAGAACTGCATATCCCAAGCAGGTCCAGCCTTATGCTAAATGGGGGTCCACCCTAGGGAAATCTACTCTAGTCTTGTATGCAATTTCATATTAAAATGTTTTCAGATACATTTGGTACACTAACTCACATGCACTTAAGAAACACATTTGGATTGCCTTCCATTCTAACATAGAGATATAAAGCCTGCAATAGTTTTTTTTTTAAATATTGCATATTTTAAGATTCTAAAGACCTTGACTGAGAACGTGAGTCCTGGGGAAAAAATGTTTCTGATTGGGCCCTGCAGCTCCCAAGGCCAGCCTTGTCCCCAAGGGTCCTTAAGTCAGGAACCACAAATTGTTTGTTGGAATTGTTTGAAGCTGGTTGTGTAGGCAAACCCTAAGCTACGCAAGAAATGAGCAGGAGAGTTGTTCACATTTTCTTTTCTTCCCTTTCTTGAAGACAAGGGCTGGCATAACTCATCTGGCATATCTTCCAGTGGGGAGATGGTACGGGGAGGTTGTTGTATACCTGTGCATGACCTAACCCCCTCCAGGAGTGATGCAGAAGACCACTTTTTGACATTCCCGGGCCACAATTGGACTTGTGAAGAGAGGTTAGGATTGCAGCCTCAATGTTTAAGAACTGGAAAGGGACACTGATATGCCTGAAAAAGATATACAGACCCTACAATCCAGAGTAATTACAGGAAGACATAAGAGGCTCAATCCAGAATAACTACAGAGAGTCCTTGCTCAGGTGTCAGAACAATTTCCTCTGGATTGCAATATGAATTTCCCATAGGTTTTCACCAGGTGGTGCTGTAACTACGGGTACATGTAATGTCTCTTATGTGCTCCTGTAGTTAGTCAGGATTGTAGGGTCACTCTGGATTGCTCTATGCATTTCCCATAGGTTTCCCATAGGTGGCACCATAATTATGTCAGTGTAAAAGGTCCCATAGTTACTCTGGATTATAACCATGGAGTGCAAAGTTTTCGACATAACTTTTTTCTCCTTCCATGTTACTTAGTGGGAGTGGGGATAAGCGGTTTTTACTGGTCTTGAATGCAATCTTTTACCAGATCAGATCCAGGAGTAATTTGAACTGGCAACACAGGAATCTTCTCCCCAGCATGGTTCTAATCCAGATAACGGATTTTGTATTTTAAAAAAAGGTTTTGTGTCGTACTCTCTACAGTAGTTAAAAAAAAATAAATTGTTCTGTTCCTTACTGCATATCTGTCCTTGGTGAGTTCCTAAAGATGAAAAAGAAAGGAATACGAAGAGACCAGTCAAAGCTCAATGTTATCGTGTCATGTGTCATATCATTGAATCATAGAGTTGAAAGGTACCTAGTAGGTCATCTAGTCCAGCCCCGCCTGCAGCAGGAAATCCTCCTACATCATCCCCGACAGGTGCTCGTCAAGCCTCTGCTTGAAGACCCCCAGTGAGGGAGAGTCCACCACCTCCCTTGGCAATTTATTCCACTGCCGAAACGCCCGAACCATCAGGAATTTTTTCCGGATATCCAACCGGAATCTCCTCTCTTGCAGTTTGTACCCATTGGTTCTAGTTCTGCTTTCAGAAGCAGCTATGAACAAATTGGCCCCTTCCTCCCTATGACAGCCCTTCAGGTATCTGAAGAGGGCAATCATGTCACCCCTCAGCCTCCTCCTCCCCAGGCTGAACATCCCAAGTTTCCCCAACCTTTCCTCGTAAGACTTTCCTTTCATCCCACTGATCATTCTTGTCGCTCTCCTCTGGACTTATAACACTCTTGTGCTGTGTTTCATTAATGTACAGACTGAAAAATAATGTAGAGTGTATGTATGTGTATATATACCATATATATATATATGTGGTAATAAATCTGCTTCCTGCAGATAATCCCTGGTCTGAAAGGTATAATATTAATTTCACTTTTAGCCTCCTATCAATTTCCACTATTAGGGAGAAAAAAGCATTGCTGTAATATGACAGTATCATCATATACAAATTATGACAGCAGAGATTTGGCACAGTTTATGTCATCATAAAATGGCAGACTATTCCCTTCAACTGTGTGGAAGTTGACATTTGAACATTCTTGTTCTTAGGGCCCAATCCTACCCAACTTTCCTGCACTGATGCAGACGTACCAATGATGCAGACGTACCAATGGAGTATGGGCTGTATCTGCTGTGGGAGAAGGCTGTCACGGAAATTTTCTCAAGGTAAGGTCAATTTTGTAAAGCTGGATAGGACTGGGCACAGCACCTGTTTTTTCCCTATTCTCACTACCATGCAATCCTATCTTGAGGTTAAACTGTGCAGTGCCTCCTGTCCCGCCCCATCCCCCCCCCTCAAAAATACAAAAGTACAGTGGTGCCTCACGTAAAGAATGCCTCACGTAAAGTATGTCTCATGTAACAAACAAAAATTTCTCTAGGATTCTGCTTCACATAAAGAACATGCTTCACGTAAAGAACACATTCGTTGGCAGTTGTGGCAGACGTGCTGGCCGGCAGCCTGTTTAAAAAGCGTCACGGCTGCCTAGCGCACCTGCCCATAGTGAAAGCAACACTTCCATGCTGTTCCTCCTGTGGCCAGATGTCCGCTGGGCAAAGGGAGAGAAGAGCAGTGGAGAAGAGGGAAGCAGCTCAGGTCTGGCCAGAAGGGAGCAAGGGAGAGAGAGGCTCAGGATGGAGAGAAGGAGAAAGTGGGGAGATACTTTGAAGGTGTCTTGGATTGCAGCCGCCTAACCATGTCTACCCAGAAGTGAGCCCCATTATGTTAAATAGGTCTTACTACCAGAAAAGTGTCTTTAGGACTGCAGCCTAAGTAGACTTCATAAGATGATGCACATTGAATGCATGTTTTGAATTCAATCCCAGTGTTCTCTCATCATTTTTACATCCAGTTAATATTTTTATATGAATATTTGGGGGGTTGTGGAACCAATTGTCTGAGTTTCCATTATTTCCTATGGGAAAATCCACTTCATGTAAAGAACATGCCTCTGGAACGAATTACATTTGTTACGTGAGGCACCACTGTATAGGACTTCCAATTTTATTTAAAGGTATGATGCAGTTGCTTCTTCATTTACACTTTCACAGCCCCATAGAACTGGAAGACCTGCACTTCTAAGTTTGTGAAACCCATGCAATGGTGTGCTGTACCAATGCATGAAATCATGCGCTCAAGCAAAGAGGAAGTGGATCAGTGTTGTTCACATCTGCAGGCTGGAGGAATACAGTGCCAGATTCAATGTGCAGGGCACTTCCAATTTACTGTTCCTTGCCTCTTGCCATTTGCTGCTGATGCAAGTTACATCAGGTCAGTTCACTGCCATCTCAGATATGAAAACTGATTACACTTTGATGGCTAGAACAGCATTTGACTGCCAGAATTACTAAGTCAACAGACAATTATAATTAACTCAAAATTCAAGTAAATGCAAAGGAAGACCGTCTCAGGGGAAAGAGATATCTAGAAACAAATTGTTCTCTCTCCAAATATATTTTCCAGAATATTCATCTGTGATGGAAACTCTAATTTTAGTTAGTAATTTTCTCCAACATATGCAATGGTAAGTCTACTAACCACATTATCACAAATTTTTGAGTAATCAACCAAGACAAAATCTGACAGATCTCCTAGTTTTGTAGACATCATATTACTAAAAGAGTAACATTTCAAAATTTTTGCAAAAGGGTTAAAATAAGAAGTAAATACCATTTTAGTTTCTCACACCAAAAAAAGAAATTTGCAAACCCTATCAATACTGAAGCTGGATACCACAAGGAAAAAGGTGGGGGAAAAATCCAGCCTGAAAGCTTATTCCAAAACCAAGCTGATGAAATGAATGAAAATATAACTTTTCTACAGTACTGCTTAATTTGTAGCCTTTTCACTTCACTGCACATCCTGAGATTCAAGAGCTTCTGTGCTGTCATGAAACTGTTGAAGAGTTCAGGTTTGGACAATTTAACTTGTCTTTCCTCACAACCATCACAGAACAGGCGGTACCAGTTATTCCAACTTTGTACATGGTGGTCTGGAGCACAGAGCAGTTTGCTTGCCCAGGCATAGCCGAACAGTTCAAGATTAAGCTGGAATTCTAGTCTCCGACAAGCCCAGAAAATCTAATGTGACTTATTTGAAAGCAACATTTCATACTAATCTGCAGGTCTCAGTTAAGCAAAGAATACAACAGAAGGAATTTTTAACATATGGTCACATAAAAACAGTGGGGTATTAAGGGGCAGTGGTCACGACATTAGCCTTATCCCAAGAAGCTCTGAGTTCAAATCTCCCCTTTAGTTTCCAAGCTTACTGGTCAATCTCTAACCTACCACTTCTTGGTGAGAGCAGCATTTTAAAAGAAAAAAGGAATTTGGTAATTTCTCAAGAAACTCAGAGTAGACTCACAGACTACCTTAATGCATTTTGTTGGTGATACTGTGGTGAGTATCCATTGTTAGCTTTTTCACCAGCTTGAATCTTGTCAGCACCTGTAGGTCATGACATTTTGTCATGTCCTGGGCTGGGGATGCTGTTTGCCAGTGATGTCCACACATACTGAATTCAAGGAATCACATTTGCCATCTCAAGTGAGATGCACATTTGTACAACCAACACATTTATTCTGGACAGAAAAACATTCCATTTCCTTTTCCCGCAGTATTTTAGCAGCATGTTTTCAATCCTGCTGTTAAGAGAATGTGATAAATTATACAAATAAAATAACGCAGAACCCTGTGAAAAGGCTCAGTAAGGGTTGGTAGGTTTGCAGTACCATCCACTGCAGTTCCTGGACGTACTTTCCAATGTTGATTCTCATCAGCATTTCTGAATCCAAGATCAAGGCATCCTGAGAAGCATTAATACGAAAATAGCCTGTTAAGACAATCTATAATAGGACAGTGATAAGGAGATGCTACAAGCCACTACTTCCAAATACTTTCATCTGTGAAACTTCTATTTTCAGAGATACATCAAGGGGAAGCTCTCTATGTGGTTTATCATAGCCAAAAGAGCTTATCAGTCCTGTTTGTAAGCTTTTCAGCCCATTTGCTATAAATGTGTTCAAAGAGGGGGGAAATCTCTGACTAGGGCACAGACAGGAAAGAGAATTCAACTCAAAGAGCCAGCAATGTGGTTCAGAATGCCTAAAGAACTCACATCAGAGGGATGAATACACACAAGCCTTTGTAGCATCACACATCGAAACTAGCTCATTAAATTAGTGATGGCATTATGTGCTGGGATATAATGGAGGGGGCTCAGAAAGTGCTTGACATCCTGCACTTCCCGAGGTCAAGAGCATGACAGGGGAAATCATAATCATGGTGATGCTACAACAGGAATAAGCTTATCTGAGTGTATTGGGGGACAAAATCCATGAAGCTCTCGTAAGAACAGGTGGGCTAATAGGCGCTGAACAGTTTGAGCATCTTTATCCTTTGTGCATTATTGAAATTCTCATGTTTTAGGTAAAAAAGGTAACACAGGGGCTGCTACCGAAGCAATTGTATTCAATCCTTCACATTAACAGACTGTACAAGTACTAAATCATACTGATTATAATTATGTAGTTCAGAGTAAATTGATGCACAACCTCCATTTTGCCTCCCCACTGCCCAATTTTCACCCTCCCCAATCAACAGTATTTTCAACATTCACAAAACATTCACAGAGAAAATTAAACAAAAACAACATGTCCCAATCTACAAAGATATCAAAGAATTTCTTCAGAATAAAAATAGAGAAGACATTGCCCAGATTCCCCCAATGTCTTACCTGCCTTGGCAGGAGAAGGACAGGATTGCCAGACAATCCTTGGTAGCTGTTCCAAAGCAGTCATTAGAACATGTCTTTCACTGGTAGCTGGACCCAATAGGCTTGGAATAACAGTCTACTATTACTATGTCCACTCTTACGGGACAAAGCTAAACTATTTTAAAAGTCTGAAACTTCATTGTATGCACAGTCTATTTTCCTGCACCCAACTGAAGGTCACCCACAAAGATATCCAGAAATAGTACAGATGGAAAGTGGCGATTAAACTGGTTTAAATCTCGTGCCCTTGAAGTATTGATTAGAAGTTGCTTGATTTCAGAAGGATCTGCATTATATTAGGATATCTATTTGTGGGGTTTTTGTTATCTTTCTATTCAAGGTTATGAGCATAAAGTTTCATCCTGAATCTGAAGCAGCTTCATCCACACACAAGTATACCATCTGAGTGATGTTCAAACTACATGGGACAGAGAAGCCATGTGCATTTTATTCATCAGCTTAGCCTATATACAGTACATAAAAGATACTTAGGATGCAGTATACAGGACAGTGAAGAAAACCCCTTTTTCACACCAATCTTATTCAAGCGATTTCCTCCTAGCATAAGTAGTGCAATATGAGGAGTCATATTGCATATGAGGAGTGCATATGGGCAATGATGGCGATGATGTACATTGGTACTGCTGCCCAAAGTAACTCCAATGTCAAGTGAGAGGGGGTGCTTACACAGCACACTGCACCACTATTGCTCTGCCCCCCAGAGCCACTCCACTGCCTAGCGTGGCTTATTTCCAGAATCATACATGAAGAAACTATTTGAAGCATTATATTGAAACAAGAGTTGGGGGAGGGGGGACGGAAATGGTTATCACTTTCCCTTTGTGCCTCGTACTGTGCAGATCCTATTTGTCTTTGAATATTGCAGGAATGTAGATGGCTTCCAGTACAAGTTTAGTTTGGTTGTGAGAACTAGCCCTCAATGTGAAGAATGCAAGGTGTATAATGGAGAGCCACAAGCAGGCATATATTGGAATAGAAATTTGTTTTGATTTATTTGATTAGGGTTCTGATAATCCCTGAATTGTAATTTCCAATTACAAAAATGCAAACAGCTTGGGTTTTTTTCTTGATGGGATAAAAATACCAACTTAAAATTTTAAAAAAACATTATTAAAATTTAAAAAATTTTTAAAAACATTATTACATTTATGACTACATCCATAACCTTGAAAGGATATTTTTTTAATTTTCAAACACATGATAAGAGAAGGCCAAACCAACTAAAAATGAACTATGGGAGAAAATAAGTCCTTGAAAGAAAATAAAAGTAAATATTTACTTTTTTGGATTGTCCACTCAGCAAAGTTCCATATTAAAAGAACTTAGTGAAAGCATCATTTGAATGTGCTATAAATGAACTGGAGGCATCTCATATTTCCATTGCATCAAATCACATATCAAAGGCAGAACATTCTACATTTACCCTACAATCCAGAATAACTACGGGAAGACACAAGAGGCACTTGTTCTGGATTGCTCTATGCATTTCCCATAGGTTGCACTGTAACTACATTGGTGTAAAAGGTCCCGTAGTTACTCTGGATTGTAGTCTTAATCATAAAAGTAATGGGATCATCCCATGTATGCAAAATGCTATGAAAGCAGCAGAGACAACAGTGATATGAGTAAGCAACAAATACATTGAAAATATGTTTTTTCAGTTAAGTAGATCTCTAAATATATTACTTTTACACTGAACCAAACAAATACATGGTTCATTATCATCAATATTAAGAATAAAGCAGAAACATACACACAAAGATCAAACCTAACCTGTGTTGGAATAGGTAAGTAGGTGGATCCAACTGCCATGCACCATATCCATCCACTGCCATCTTTTAGGAGGTAAAAAGAGTAAAAACCCCCATATCCACAGCCACCTTAATGGGGATACTCAGAGCTGCACTATTAAAATATCTGGCAGATCGCCAAGCAGCTCACTGTAATGCTATGTTGCTTAGGAGGGGGTTAGGATCCAGCTTAAATGCTAAAGACCCAGTCCACATACCCACCCCTCACTCACCAGCTGCCTCCAACAGCACAAACCAATTAGGTCCAGACAGCGTAGAGGCTGGATATAGCCACTGAGGGCTGCTAGATGTCCTTGCACCTCCCAACGAAACCTTGAGGAGGCTCAAACATGCCTTACATCATACAATAATCCCAAGCTGGGGCAATAAACCTATGACTGCCCAAGAGATCATTGAAATTGTGCTCTCACACACAGAAACCCTACACTGTATTTACTATAGCCCTGAACATTGTTTCTCATGATACTTCCTTTGCAAAAATCTTCATTTGCAGCCCTTCCTCTCATAGAACAACATTAGAGGATTGAATGCCATTATATTAGGATTGAATCGGGACAGAAGCCTCTGTCCCATTTTCCAGTATGTGAACAAAATCACCCAAAATCAGGATTGTCCCTGTTTTTCAGGATCTATGGCAACCCTACATTATATGTAATGGGCCCTATATTCACGTGGTAAACAACTTTCAAAAACAGGAGAGGGTTCAAACAGTATTTGCAATATAATTTTGGTATTCAAAAGGGAAAGCTCTAAAACTTCACTGAGTGACCTGAGCCTTTGGGAATGCCCAAATCCTGGCATCTGTAGGTGAAATCCTTGCAAGGCTTTAAAAGAGTAGCATATTAAACTGTGTGCAAAGATAAAAGCAGACTTTTTGGTGGGGAATTGTGACTCAAGTAGTTTTCCATCCCTGCACATATCCTCCTGCCATTATTAGTTCATGATTAGTTCATCAGTAATCCTACAACTATTTTGCTGAGCCCCAAATGTTAAAACTCTTTATTTATAATTCAGATTTAAGCATTGGTATTAGTGCGATTAATACTATTTATACAATAATATTCCCTTCTAACATTAGCAACTCCGTCTTCAATATGGCAGAGGTGCAGGCTTGAAAATGTGAACCAAAACTGTCATATAAAATAAAGCTTGTGTTCACCAAGCCTGTCATTCATGCCTTGCCTCAATTTGTAGTAACTCCCATAATCTTAATGCCCATCCCCCAGTAATGACAGCATTAACTATAGTAGCTTAAGAAGGAAAAAAGAGTCAAGCCTTCTTTAGAAGAAAAAAAACTGAGCAAGCACAGAGAAGGGGGAAAGAAAAGCAATTAATGTCAAAATGATTGGGCTAAGTTTTTCTAGATCAATATAAAAATGAAGTTTTAAAGACCTTAAGTCACCGTTATGTGTTTAAAACTAAAGATAGATGTACTGCACGAATTAGATGCCGTCGCTGAATATTAATTGATCCAAGGCACACAATTGCTGTAACATTGTACTCCAATCTCTTCATCCTTAAATTCCAAAAGCACCAAACAGCAGAATACAACAAGCAACCCAAAACGTACTCCTTAAAAACACAGAGGAGCATCAATGAGCAATCTGCATACTCTCAACCTTGAAGCACATAAAAAGCACTCTAAAGAATAACTCCAAATGTCAACACCGTCCTCCAGGCCGGAGTGCCATTGTTATCCTGGGTTAAATGTTCAAAGGGACAATGAAGAGCAAAACAAACACCCAAATGATCAAAGAGAGGGAGTGAAAGAACAAGACAAGAAGAAGCTGGTGAAGAAGTAGGCACACATTAATCCACTGATCGCTGACAGGTTCGGCACACGATTGTTGTGTTTTTCATTTGATTGTTGTGTTTTTCATAGTACTATCACCTATAAATAAATTAGTAGATTATACCTTATATATTTTAATAGATACTACACTTGATCTTAGACAAAAGGCCGAGAAGCGATTTTGTGCTGGTCTAAGACTGTAATAAAGGTTTATTATTATATTTCAATAGTCTATCTCACAACAGTAAAATGGGCAAAATGATTGCAAGTGGAGACATCAGGACAAAACACTTTCACACACAAAATCCTACACAAAAACACTTTCACACACAAAATCCTGATGCCAACCCTTGTAGAAGTTTAGACTACTGTGTCTTGGTTTTTGAGCATAATTTGTCCCAGAAACATGCTTCTAATCAAAAGTGCTTGTGTATCAAAGCAAATTTTCCCATAAGAAATAATGGAAACTCAGTCAATTCATTCCACAATCCAAAAAAATTGTGTAAAAAGATTACAATACTGTAATATAATACAAAATATAAGGAAAAATAAAACACATTAACCTGCAGTTAAACCACAATCCTAACCATGTCTACTCAAAAGGAAGCCCCATTGTGTTCAATGCGTATTACTCCCAGGAAAGTGTCTTTAGGATTGCAGTTACACAGGAGTGAGCCCCACCTATTATAGTAGAGCTTACTTTAGAGTAGACTTTCAAGGATAGGTCTGTAAGGCTCCTTATAGTCAATCATATGTAGCTGCATGTCAATGGAGTGTACTTTGCAAGCTATGGGTGGGTGATCAGAGAGACAACCAAATGCAAGAAAATTCATATTTGCTAACCTCTGGGATAGGCTTTCTGGCTACTCATGGAGCTTTTATGTAGCTGGCATATGTCCAAGCAAAGGAGGGATGTGGGCTGGAAAATGGAAAATAGATCTGTTATGTACCTTTGTACAAATCTACCCCTTCAGTCCATTCCCCACCATTTGCCCTTCCCCTCTGCACATCATAATGTCCCCAGACTTCTCCTTCCTGCCCCTTCTACTAACTGACACCAACAGCAACACAAATATTTTCTTAAAACCCTGTATATATGCACTCACATTTTGAAACTAACACACAATCCCTGCATTGGCCCTTCCCTCTCTGGCCTTTTATGTCTCAAAGCCATAAAGGTCATTTATGTCCAGCCCTTCATGAGAATTTCCTTGGTACTGGCTCAGGTTTTGGCACAACCTGACACAACTGTCATGATCTATGGGCCACAAGTTGGGAAAGTATCAAAGGAATAATACAAATGAGGGTGAGGAAAAACACTCAGATGGTAGAAAAATTTATAGACTGATTTAACCCTTATACGACCAATCAGGTCCACTGTGCCCGCATTTATAATTTATGCAAATTAGGCCATTTTAGATGGGCATTTAAGAGTTAAGGCAGCAGACAGTAAAGGAGTAGCAGAATAAGAAAGAATAGAGCATATCCATACTAGTTGTTGAATACAGGGAGTGCCAATGTAAGGCACCTATCTTATCTGCTATGTATCATGGCTCAATCTTGTATTATCTATTAAGATACATCAAGGAAGATGATCTGCCCATTCCTAGGGACAACCCAGTTGTGCAGATTCAGATGTTAGCAGATGATCAAAAGCAAATGCATTGTCAGCTATCTCCAAGACATTCTGAAAAATAAGTTAGACCAGCAGTGCAGACCTAGGTATAAGCTGAAGACAACCTCAGAAAAACCACAGAAAAATGTGGGGTTTTTGTTACACGTAATCATGAACAGAATCCCTCAAATGCAAATTATTAGGGATCGTGCTGTTGATTTATGGTATGAAAGACACAAAACACCTGAACACATGCAACGGAATGTCATTTTATTAACTATTCTTCCGCTGATAAAAAATTAAGTAAAAAGTCAGTTCAGGTCAAAGGTATGTTATAGTAGCAATACAGCAAGAAGAGAAACAGAAAAACTAATGGTGGCAGAAGGTGTGGACTAGAGTTTGGGCTGATTGCTCTGCCCAAAAAAGATAAACTGCCTTGGATGGGTGACCAAGACCAAGAATCACTGGCAGAGGAGAGAACTGTGGAAAAGTCTGCCAGCAAGAACAAATCACATTCTTCAGATATAGTCTGAATTTGGAGTGGCTGCCGGTGAAAGCTTGGCAGGTGCAAGAAGCTGGAAACGAAGATGATGAGTGGACCATGAAAGATAATGCTTGCAGTGTCATAAGAGACTATGGCTGCAATCCTAAAGACACTTTCCTGGGAGTAAGAACCATTGAACACAATGGGGCTTACATTTGAGTAGACATGGTTAGGATTGTGCTCCATGAGAGTCGCTTATGGATTGTAAAGATCACATTGGGAAAAAAATGAGTTTACATCCATCTTGCAGATGTAAACCACCAATGTATCCCACCTAAAAGGAAGTCTCTGTGTGTATAAAAATCAACCTTCTCTCCTACACTAAAATATTTAGCACAGAAGTATATGAAGCATCTTTCCATTTAATGATTTTGAAATTCAGAAAAGTTGCTAGTAATTATGTTTTAAGGAACCATACTATAAGATTACTGTAGCAAACTAGAGCAACTACTAGCAATTGACAAATTTCATGGTTATAAAATGTAAGAAGGCAAACAGGTTGCTTTCAGTGTTCACGTTGTCCCACACTGTGCAACATGACAGACCTCTATCTGCCTTTAACTCCTGTTCATTATCCAGTATGCGAGAATGACACCCATTATGGGAAGGTATTGTCACAGAAGGTGATTGTCATTCAAATAATCAGAGATCACAATGAGCGTAGTTCTCTAGGAACTCTGCAGCTGTTAAGGCGCAACTGATGTGAAAGGGAGGACTTGGTGGATTACACACAGCATCTGGAAAATGTGGCTCTTTTGAATGAGTATGCATTTTTTTTTAAAAATGTCTCTAAAGTGCACACAAAATCATAATCATTCAAACTGCCTCTCTAATTTCATCATGAATGGAAAAGTGAAGGTGAAACCGAGAACCCAGCAATAGAGGAAGCGGCTACATCCCCTTACAGCAGCAGCTAGTAGACCATTTCTTTTATGGTGCCAAATCTACATGACAACTAGAATCGGAACTGGAAAATGAGCCACATCACAGAGGGCATGCCGATTTTGCTCCCATTGAGAGATCTCAGGCAGAGGAGCACTACGTTTCCTTTAAGGGAAATAAAGACACACAAAGATCCACTGTTCCATTTATATAAACACAATCCTAATTTGTTTATAAACAGCACCTTTGAATTATGGTACTAAAGAAGATTATGAATACAATGGTACATGGTATCATCAAAAAGGCACTGGTTCTGTGGGCAATATGAAGAGTACCAACCAGTATAGCCCTATCCAAAAACACATCCCAGTCTCCTGTGAAATGGACAGGGATTGTGCCATTAATCCAGAGTGTTTTGGGGATTGTACTTTCCATCTATAAGATAATTCTGCCTGGACTTTGATCTAAAGTACACTGCTAGAGAAGTAAGATCCAGTGAAATCAATGAAACTTTACTTCCCAACAAGGATATTGAAGGAGATGTTACTTATGTAATGTCAGTCACAAGACATGTTTGGATTAAATGCACAGGGTTACATTACACTGCATTACGGTTCAAGCACAGAACGATAAAGGTGCATAGCCTTTGCTTCTACTCGAGGACATTTAGTGGCTACAACACTGCAGAGGAATGGCCACCTTTTGTGTCACTACCCATTGCAGCAGCTTTCTATAGTTTTGCCTTGGGAAATAATCTGTTAACCTCCACATGAATAAGCTCCAAATGAAATGCAAATTATCCAGTACAACCTAACATAAAGTAAAATACTTGGGATTTCAAACAGACTAGGTTTAAAGGATGTTCCCAGGGAGGGTCTGTGCCTTTTACAAAAGAAACAAAAAATATTAACTTCAGCCACACAATTATTAAAATGTATCATACATTGCGCTTCTGTGGAACTTTGATTAAGACATCATTACCTTCAAAATCTTACTGTGTGACCACCTTACTCATTTTTATTGTTCAGTGGCGCTTGAGTCTGACTTCCCTCAATTTCCGTATTTCCAGTTTCATCATCAATACCATTTTCTTCCCAGAGACACAACTAGGGGTGCAGTGATGTAATCGCACTGACTCTTATGGTTACTACCGTTCTGATGTGCCCAATATAATTTTTAATGCTTTGAAAACTCCAATTCCTTTGTAAAGGTTGAGCATTTCTAATTGTCACCAATGTCCCAAATATAAATTATCCCCAAACCCATTGCTTGTAAATGAAGTCTGCTCTGCTAGCTATAGGGAAATGCGGAGCTGTCAATAGTAACGCCAAGCCAAAGTTAAAATCATGTTAAACTACACAAAGAATCATCCCAAAATTTAATACACCCCAGTACTAGGAAAGCATAGTGACATTTGCAGCAGTACATCCTGAGAAGTACATCAGATATCAGCATTTGCATTTTTATGTTTCATTTAGTTCTACAATATCAAAACAAAGAACAAAACCAAAAAAACTCCTCCAGATGGGAATTAAATACTTAGTTGTCAAGCTGCAGAAAGAGAAACCTACTGCTACTGGTGCAGTTGAAAGATGGTGAAGAGAATATAAAATGAGTATTGTAGTAGCTTCCAATTATTGACACTGCAGTACGGCAACCAATAGGAAGAAATCTTACTACTTTAGATAAGAGTCTGTATTTCAGAAGGATCTAACATGAAGAGAATGAAAGTTACTATCAAGATTACTATTTGGGAAGCTGCTGCTAATGTCCTTATTTTGCAACTAACTGGAGACTCCCATGGTGTAAATGGTAAGATATCATTTTTAGCGCACTGATTCTTGCACCCAAAGAGGAAATTCCAAAATTAAGGATTATATTGTTTGAATACCTATTTTACATACATTGTAAGACAGGGCTAGCTATGGATTATACAAGAAATAGTGAAACTGTGATTTTGAAATTTGACTACATTCTTTTATTTAAAGTTATTATATCATTATATCATCTCAAGAATGAGGTATCTTTTCATAGCAGTAAAAAAAAAACCTTTTAGCGGTAATCGCTAAATAAAGCCTTAATAAATAGGCTTTATTAAGGACCAGAGACAACAAGATATAAGTGATGAAAATTCTTACATCATTTGAAAATATAGAAAACAAACCTTAGGCTTGCTATAAAATTCTAAAAATGCACGTAGCAATTACTGTTACACATTAATAAATCTCTGTTTGCGGATGCTCAACAGTACTATGCTGAAAATAATGTCCACAGCCTGATGTGTTTCTTTAATCATTTTTTCGGTTTACTGCACTGATTGCAATTAGCGAAGCATAAAAGTTTGTCTGTCTCACCAATGCAACACACAAGCCTGCCACACAATCTCTCATGAGTGCCAGGCTGCTGTGATTTCTGCTGATGTGAATGGTATGAACCCTGACCAAGCAAACTGCAGAGCGTAACGTAAGCTTAAAGAGAAAAATAATATTTTGTTGACCTCTTTAAAGTTTAACTTGGTTTACCGAATCATTTCAATCGTCGTTCTAGAAATTGCATCTGAATATTTGAATTCTGCGTCTGAAGCTCATGTTTTTAAATCATGCGGAACTGCTATCCTGAAGCCTTTTTTAACTTCCCACCGCCCTGAATTTCTCATTTATTTTTAATTCATCAACCACTATATTTAACCCAGGTTATCTCAACCTGAAATTTTAGTATAGGGTAGCCTGCCTAAATGAGACCAGATGCATGCTTGGATAAAAGGTCTAATAAGCTATTCTCCATTCTCATTACTCTTCAGAATTATGGGGACTTAGCCCAATTTCCCAAGTTTTTGCACTACTTCACAAGCTTATTACCCAGCTGTGCAGCTGAGCAGGAAGATAACCACATTCATTCCCCTTATCTGTAATGATGTAATACATCCCAGCACTGGCCTGAGATGATTGGGGGAATAATAGGATTGTAAAAACTGCAGAGATGACAAACAATACAAAGCTTGGGATTTTTTTTTTCTGAAGCAATGAACTACAGCTGGAAAAAACCAAACCAAAATTGTCCAGTTTTTCTACCATTTGAATTAACTCAACATTTTGCCCAGGAGAAAAAAAAGTAGTGCTAACATCATAATCCCTATTGAGGAAGCAAAACAAAAGCAGCCACTTCTCAGACAGTTTTGACACAGATAGGGTAGATCTGGGTAAGCTATGCTGGTAAGGGAGAGTAATCTAAAAATAACCGGTTCATAGTGAAATTTTCAGACTCTCAACATGTAAAAAAGAAAGCAAGGGGGAGAACAGAAATACCATTGACCAAAAGATGCTATTTTTGTTTGTTGCAGACACCAAATCTGCCTCCATTTTCAGCATTAAATTTAGCATTCATTGAGAGGGATCCTTACCTTTTGCAGAAGCTGAGAACCTGAGTATTTCGCTGCGATGGATCTTATCTCCCCACCAAAAGCAGAGGCCCAGAGTTTAACACTGCAAAGAAGATAAACACATCAGGAAGAAACGTAGTAAATACAGCGCAATACAATACAGAGCAGGGCTCTCTGTCTCTCTCTCTCTCACACACACACACACCACTACAGTCTGCACTATAGGCCCCCCAAACCATTCCAGTCCCTTCAAAGTTGTGCAGGGGGTCCAAAAGTAATCCAGTTGTATCAAGGTGGATGCGCCTGCCGGTCAGGAGACAGAAGGAGGCCTCTTCGGTCCAACTTGCTGGATATAAACTTTTCCCCCCTAACAAATCCTCAGCTGCAGTGACAGCATCATCCAGAGACCAGGACATCTCATTATAGTCAATAGGGCTTACTCCCAAGTAAGTGTGGTTAGAATTTAGCCTTACTCCCTCTTAAGTAATTCTGTCTCCGGGCTGCCCAAGCCTACACCTGCCCACTCAGAAGCAAGCATCGGCAACAGGGCTTACTTCCATGTAAGTGCTGTAGCTTTACTCCCTCCCAAGTAACTCTATGTCAAGGCCAGACTGCCTCAGAACCCTAACATACACCTGTCTACTCAGAAGCAAGCATCGTAAGTCAATAGGGCTTACTCCCATGTTAAGCGTTGTAGCCTTACTTTCTCTCAACTATGTCTCTGAACTGCCTCAGAGGCCAAGCCTATGCCTGCCTACTCAGAAGGAAGTCTCATTACAGTAAATAGGGCTTACTCCCAAGTAAGTGTCATTGTAGCCTTACTTCCTTTCACTTAACTATGTTTTGTGGCTGCCTCAGAGCCCAATTCTTGGGATATCTACTCAGAATTGTCTCATTACAGTCAATCTGGCTTACTCCCAGGTAAGTGCGGATAGGATTGCAGCCCTACTCCTTTCCAACTAACTCTGTTTTGGGGTTGCCTCAGAGGGCAAGTCTATGCCTTCCGACTCACAAGTAAGTCTCACTACAGTCAATAGGGCTTACTCCCAAGTAAGTATGGTAGCCTTACTCCCTCCTAAGTAACACTGTTGTGGGGCTGCCGCAGAGCCCAAGCCTAATCAGAAGGGTGCAATCCTAAGCACGGCTAGTCAGAAGTAATTCCCATTGTATTCTATGGGTCTTACGGTGCAATCCAGAGTAACTACGGTGAGTCCTTGCTCCGGTGTAACAACAATTTACTCTGGATTGCAATTTCCCATAGGTTTTCACTAGGTGCTGCAGTAACTACGGGTACACATAATGTCTCTTACATGCTCCTGTAGTTACTCTGGATTGAAGTGTTACTCTGAGGAAAATGTGTATAGGATTGCAGCCTCAGTCCCATTAGAGTCAATGGGGCTTGACTGCTATGTTAAGTGTTGTAGCCTTACTCCCTCCCAAGTAACTATGTTGTGGGGCTGCCTCAGAGCCCAAGTCTACACCTGCCTACTCATAAGTAAGTAAGGGCTTACTCCCATATAAGTGTTGTAGCCTTACTTCCTGCCAACTATTTGTTTTGGGGCTGCCTCAGATGCTTAACCTATGCCTGTCTACTCAGAAGTCAGTCCCATTAGAGTCAACGGGGCTTACTCTCATGTAAGTGTAGTAGCCTTACTCCCTCCCAAGTAACTCTGTTGCGGGGCTGCCTCAAATGCTATTCCTGCCTACTCAGAAGTAAGTCCCTTTAGAGTCAATAAGGCTTACTCCCATGTAAGTGTGGAAGCCTTAATCCCTGCCAAGTAACTCTGTTGCGGGGCTGCTTCAGAGCTCAAGCCTCCGCCTGCAGCCTACTCAGAAGTCAGTCCCATTAGAGACAGTGGGGCTTACTCGCGTGTAAGCGCGGACAGGGTAGTAGTTCTTGCGCACAGGGGAGCGACTGGAGCGCGTCCCGGTCCCAGCATCAGCAGCATCCTCAGCATCCCCAGCAAAGTTGCCAGGCTGAGCATGGCTCTCCCTGGAGCCAGGGATGGGGAGAGTCAGCCTAGCCTTTCCTAGCCCCCCACAGCCCCCAACTCACACGGAGAGCGGGATCTGGTCTCCCTCCACCGGGCTGACGATGCTGAGAGCGGTGCAGGTGAGCCCCAGCGCCCGCAGCAGGCTCCCCGGGGTGGGCATCCTTCCTGGGGCTGGGCTGGGGCTGGGGAGAGGATGGAGGGGATGCAGGGGGTGCAGTCACAGCTCCATCCCTGGAAAGCCCCCACTTCTCTGTCCTTGGAGCATCCGCTGCAGTTTCCCTTCCACGGGAGTTGCGCGCAACTGACTCGCTCCGCAGTCCCTTCCTGGCGCCGCTCCCTTAAGTACAGGCACGCGGGGAAGCAGGCAGGGAAGGAAGGATGGAGGGAGGGCTGTGCTGTGGAGCTCCAGGGGAGGAGCACCACCACCACCGGAGGGAGGAGGGCGCAGGCACCCGCCCTGCCATGCCCTCCTGCTTGGGGGGAGCATCACTCTCCAAGCCCCCTGCATGCCTCCCCTCGACACTCACTGCACAGCCCCCTCTAGCTATGCCACTGCAAGGAGCCCCCCTCCTTAGCTGGCCCCTGCATGCTTCCCCCACGACTGACTGCTCAGCCCCCCCGAGCTACGCCACTGCGAACCCCCCCTTAGTTGGCCCTTACATGCCCCCTAAGAACGACTGCTCAGTCCCCCCTCTAGTTATGCCACTGCGATAAGCCCCCCTTAGTTAGCCCTTACATGCCCCCTAAGAACGACTGCTCAGTCCCCCCTCTAGTTATGCCACTGCAATAAGCCCCCCTTAGTTGGCCCTTACATGCCCCCTAAGAACGACTGCTCAGTCCCCCCTCTAGTTATGCCACTGCGATAAGCCCCCTTAGTTGGCCCTTATATGCCCCCCAAGAATGACTGCTCAGCCCCCTCTAGCTATGCCACTGCAAGGAGCCCCCCTTAGTTTCTCCTTACATGCCTCCCCCAAGAATGCTCAGCCCCCCTTTAGCTACACCACTGCAATGAGCCCCTCGTAGTTGGCCCTTACATCGCTCCAAGAATGACTGCTCAGCCCCCCTCTAGCTACGCCACTGCAAGGAGCCCCCCCCCTTAGGATGCCTCCCCCCAAGAACTGCACAGCCCCCCTCTAGCTACACCACAGGGGGGGGGGGGGCGAGCACCATGCAGACTGCATGGTGCTTGGCCCCGGGTGGCATAGCTAGAGTGGGGCTGAGCAGTCTGACTTGGAGGGAAGTATGCAAGAGGCTTCTCTTGGTCCCACCTGCCTGGAATGTGCTCCCTCCAAGACCTCCTGCTCAGCCCGCCTCTAGCTATGCCCCCACTGGGCAACCCCCCTGTGCACCCAGGGTGAGCCTACTGATGCTGCAGGAGTGACTCCCCAGCTGAGCAGGGTGGGAAAGAGGCTCCCTTCTGATGCATGGGAGGAAATGCAGCACCAGGAAATCAATGCCTTCCTAAGTGATGCTGGAGCCTGGGAGGCCTCAATTATTCATGGGGCCTGGGCTGGCAGAGGAAGGAAGGGATCCCCTTCTGGGCCTGGCACTAGCTTCACGGTCTGGTATGGGGGGTGAGTTTCCCTCCAGTTCTTCCACCCCACATACACCCCCCCCCCATGGCTGCTCTTACCAGCATCCATGCCCACCAACACTCAAAAAAGTCTTGCAAGAATTGGAGAGGAGCAGGAGAAGCAGGGCTGAGTCATCCTAGTGTTGGATTACTTTGTGGGGAGAGGGGGAACTTGCACTCAGGCTGCAATCCTAACCACACTTTCCTGGGAGTAAGAACTACTGAACACAGCGGGACTTACTTTTAAGCAGACATGCTTAGGATTTCACTGTTAGGATTGCATACGCTGCATGTGAAGCACGAAAGCCTAGGTTGGATTGTTATGGGGGATAGGCTGTTACCCAAGCAGCAAATCCCCCCTCTCCACGCCACTAATTAGTCCAATGGAAAGGCAGAGCCAATATGATTGGATCCAGCTGGCGTCACAGAGCTGGGCTAAGGACAGGAGCTCACCCTGCCTTGTGGGGCCGACCCGGGTCTCGAACCCTGGCCTGCTGGTTAATAGGCACAGTGTCTAAACCACTTGCGCCACCCACAGCCCACCTTACACTTGATTATAACGAGACTTACCTCTGAGCAGGCATGCGTAGAATTGGGCTGTAAGGTCACCATTCTACCCACAATTACCTGGGAGTAAGACTTATTGACTACAGTGGGACTTCTTAGTAGGATTGGGCTCTGCGGAGGATTGGGTTCTGTTTCTCTCCTGATATGCGTGGTCATTCACTATCACAGAAACTGGAGCTTTGAGTGTCTGTCCCCAGCACTGAGCACATGAAGAGACAACAAAACTGCCACTTCAATCTCCGTTTGGTAAGGGAGAGTCAGAGTACAGTTCATCAATTAAACTCAATTCAGATCTCACCATCATTTCTCCATATGAAAGATCCCAAAACATTAGTCTTTATTCTTGGAAAGGGTTTTAAAGAAAGCACAAATACCTTTGGTTTGGGGGGAATGAACATTCCTGTTCCTTTAAGCATTGATATCTGCATTTGTTTTTCTTGAGTTTACCATGCAGAGTTTACTAGTGGCCAGCCCATTTACAAAAACACTCTTGGAAAATGTGCATGTGCAATGCTCTTTAATTCCAGAAAATGGAGAAGCCTCACACTCAAACCCAGGATGAGTCACACAAAAAATTATTACGTATATGAAAAACTTTGCACATTTGAAACAATGGCATCATGTTTTGCTGATGGGGCAGAAATCACTTGTGGACAAACCACCTTTTCAGGTCCCACTAATATGAACAGCACCACTATCTGAGACGGCTGCAGTATTTGGGGAGTGGGTCTCCCCAAAGCTTTTCCACTCACAAATTCTCCATCATTCTGCACCCTACTTTGCTAACTGAAATGCCAGACCACTGCACCTTCTCCATTTCTACCAGGATAGAGCAATGAAATAGGGTCACCATGATGCCGAGTGCCACTTATTATTCTGTGAAGTGGGCAAACGTTGGAGTAAGCATTCATGAGCATTCAGCTTGGAGTGAACCTTGAGCTAAAGAGCACAGCCTTAACTGAACCCTCTGACCACTGTTTGCCAAGATTACACCGTTTTGGTCACACTATAATGGAAACCATTAGGCCCAAATAAATGGGTATCTGGCTGCTGACCAAGAGTCATTTGAATTACCCTCCAAGACTCACAGTTGAATGCCAGCTATTGTATACCCAAGGATGGATGTGTCCAGCAGAGTGGCTTTAAACCTGCACTGCCAGGAGTAACTGTGAAGATATTGCATGCTTCTGAAATAGGAAAGCGGGGTGGAAAAGAAAGTGATAAATCATTAACTTGAAAGCTTTTCAGACAAGTGATTGATCTGTCAGTGACGGGGCAAATGTTGGACAACTTATCTGTTAAATTTCTACAATCACAATGATCCAGATTTCAAAATGAAAAAGGTCATGTAACACAATGTTATGGCTCCATTACATCCTTATTAAGTATAGTATTGGCATCCATCAGTCTTGAAAGACTATGGTATCGCGCTTGATGCTGCATGCGAAGCACAAAGGCCTGGGTAGATAAATATGGAGGATAGGCTGTTACCCAAGCAGCAAATCCCCCCTCTCCACACCGCTGAAAAGGTCCAATGGAACAGCAGAACTGATACGATTGGTTCCAGCTGCGTCACAGAGCTGGGCTAAGGACAGGAGCTCACCCTGTCTTGTGGGGACCCAGGTCTCGAACCCAGGCCTTCTGGTTAACAGGCACAGTGTCTTAACCACTTGCGCCACCACAGCCCTAATAACTACATCCTCATAGCTGTCTATATTTGTCTAGAAAAAGTCCTATGGACGTATCTGGAAAAAAATACGTTTAGGAAGGATTAGAAGAAATAAGAGTAGAAGAGTCTTGTGGCACCTTAAATTAAATCATTTATTGTAGCATTAATTTTCATCAACTACAGTCCTCTTTATAAGATGCATGTAGTGAGGTATCTCTGTGTATGTGTGTGAGAGAGAGTGAGAGAGGGAGGGGGAAGGAGAAATGGGTATAGAGAAATAAAGAATTACATCAGCTGGGCATGAAATGCAAAAGTATTTTATGTAAAGCTATAAGGTAAATGCAGTATCATTTTACAAAAGCAATAATGCATCAGATTCAACCCGCTTATGTGACAGTAAGTCCCACTGAACTCAAGGACACCTACTTCTGATTAGATATGTATAGGATTGTTCTGTAAGTGTAATGTACATGAAACTTTCATGCAGTGCTAAAGATTTAAAGTACCATAAGACAATATTTATTTCAAAATTATTAGGATTTGCTTATACAAGTGGCTCCCAAACTGATTTTCTGGAAAGTGACAGAACCCAGCCACAAAAACTGTGGAATCCTTGCAAAAAAACAAAACAAAACACAACTCCTACAAAACAAAGTATCGGATTGTAGCCCTAATGGGTAGTCACAGACAATGGCCCAGTAGGTCAAGGGAAACACTAGTTGGAAAAAGTTTTGAAACCACTGGCATATACTTTAAAAAATATTGAAGAACTCCCAGAACCACTTGGAATTAAATCTGAGAACTTTTAAACGACCAAGAGCAAGATTTTAAAAATCAGTTATCTTGGAAATGATGGTAGAAAGAACCTGGAGGAACTTGTGAAATTCTGTCCACTGTCTTCAGTGGTTTATTTCAGCTCAATATAAAGCAATCAACCTATAAACGTTGAAGAAAACAGGCTTATTGACAGAAGTCAACATGGATTTGGTTCAAAGCTATCCAATCTGGTAATTTGCTGATAAGGCAACTGCTCAGGGCATAAAAAGAAAGTATGTTCATATAACCCTGCCATACTTGCACTACGGAAATACTGGCTGGGAAGACCCACCAATAAAGCACTTGAACACCTAACCCAGAAGATTTTTGTATGAGTCATGGAGGATCATCTGATCCCTAACAGACTGTTATTTTCAAGAAGTTTCCTTGCTGGTCAGGCTGCTTTCCCTATACTATTTTAGTCCCTAAACCTTTGTTTTTTATTATTTTTTCTATACTTTTGCCCAGAGCTCCTGCTTGACATTACTGGTGTATCTAGAGGAGGTCAAGGAGGTAGTATTCAAATAAGGAATTTGTGAGAGCATCATTGGATGCAAAAATACTGGAAAGCCTTCAAACATTTTGGAGAACAGAAAACAATCCTACTACATTCAATTGTGAGAAATCCAGGAAGGAATTCAAACACACAAATAGAAAGTGGGAGATAATTGGCTAGGGAAAAGCACCGCTGAGAAGGAGTTGTGATTTATAGTGGAAGACAAACTGAACACATGCCAGAATCACGATGCTGTAGCAACCAGAAATTGTTATTTTGCATTGCTTTAGAAATAATATATCAAAGACACGGCAGGTCATTGTGCTACTCCGGGTGGAGAAAGGCCAAGGAGGCAGCCTGGATGATGGCTACAGAGTCAGGAGGAGAGCATCCCCTACTATAAAAAGTTAAATCTGGTTATGAACTATGCTCCTGCACCATGCATTAATTCGAAGACTTTGCTAGACTTTCATTTTGGAATGAAATATATTCATGCATGCATAAAATAATCCCACAGAGTTTGAACGATGGAGGATTTGCTTAAAAGAGTTGGGCTTACTATGTTACCATAAGATGTCAAAATGGTTTATGCCTCTGTGAAAAAAGGGTCCTCCACCCTCACTACCACTCTCTGATGTACTGAGAAAACTGATATTAGGAGATCAGTGGGCACAACATAGTAAGTTGCATAGAAATCTGAAACTAACTTTGACCACAAACCAACAGGATAGAAGGTGCTCGTCTCCTCCTAACTCAATAACAATGAAAATTCTCAGCTTCAGCTAAGGGTTGTTGGAGGAACATATACAGAAAGCAGCACAGTTCAAAAAGTGCTAAGTACCTTATGTTTGGGTAGCTCTTACCTGAAGCCAACTATGAGTTGCCAGTCCTGTTCAGTGCAAGTGGGCTCACTGCCAGCCCATATGGTCACAATTGTGTTGTAAAGTACATGTACAGGGCCCAGCAGCATAGCTATTGCAGTGCAAGCCCATGCTAAACCAGCATATTGATGGGTGCATCTCCATCATTCTCCCCCGTTTGCCACCACTAACTGGAAAAGCAGAGGCTGGCATATCACCGATAAAAGCAGGGATAGCATTTGGTATGTTGCCTAAGGGTAGGAGGTCTTCGGCCAACCCTAACAAGACCATATACTCAGTGGTGGGTGTCATGCAGGTGTATGGGGGGGTGAGGTGTGTAGACATGGCTGACCCCCGTCCAGGCCCATATGCTCCTGCCATGGCATCTTCACTAAAATAATCCCATGGAGACACAGGAGGAATCTCCAAAATAATACTTTTACTTCCTTCCATTACGGATGCTCAACGCTTGGTGGTTACAGGTAGGTATTCAGCATGCGCTTACAGGTAAGTACACAACTTGTAGTTACAGGCAACGTGCCCCAAACACCTCAGTAACAGGAACTCTCAAACACCAACATATGAGATCCTCTTTAACTGGGTTACCCTCCCTTTTGTCCAGGTAAGTCCCTTCTCGACTGGATCTCTTCACAAAACGCCCTTCCACGCTCTCCTCCTGTCAGAGTCTGCCTCCCCTTTTCCCGCTCTTTTTTCCTTCTATTCGATCCAAGGTCCCCGCCCTCTTGGAAGCTTCCATCCCTCCTTGCGGGGAGGGGGTGGGACTTTGCTCCACCCAGCCTCTCGCTCCTGTCTCTCTCTCTCCCATGGAGGGGTGCGAGGGTTGGTGCTCCGGGTGGCGGCTCCACAGTGGCATTCGGGATCCCCTTCTTCCCAAGAAAAGTCCAGCCACATCATATCTTCAGCAAGCTCTTCCTCAGGAGTTTGCCGCCTTGCACCACAGTGGGCCTGACCTGGCCCAACAACCGGCTCGCCAAAAGTGGGTGGGCCAGGCCGGGGTCAGGGGGTGGGGCTGGGGAGGGTCAGGGGTGGGGCCAGGGAGGGCACACCACCCACCCCAGCGTGCTGCGGGTGTGGGTGGGCAGGGCGAGGGGCGGGCCCCAACCCAGTCGCACTGCAAATGCGCCAAGCTTGGCACACATGTAGTGTGTCTGCAGTAGCTGGCTTCAGGAGACGCACTGTGCGTGTGTCAAGCTAAGCTTGACGCATGCGCAGTGTAGGGCTTCCCCGGGTGCACCGAACCGGTACACCCGGTTTTGTGCTCCCCCCCATGGCTACCGGATCGGTAGCAAGGGGGCACAAACAGCAAGCGGTTTGGGCGATCTGGCCCAAACCGCATTCAGCCCACCTCTGCATATACTGATGCCCCCTCTGCCCTCCTTGGGTCACAGGAATTCAAGACTAGCCACTCATCAGTTTTAAAACTAGTTCATTGATACTTTGGAGAAAGCTATCAATGAACTAGTTTTAAAATTAGATAAGCATGCCTAGTATGACTTGTTATGTTTTGAACTATGTGAGTTCCAATATGCTGGCTCAATGGAGAACCTGATTTCTTTTTATAATTACCGGTAATTGCTTTGCATTTTTTAAAACTGCCTCTGGTACGTAAATGTGTACCTTTTCTACAACCCATAAACTAATAGACAAATATCTATTTATTTACCCTAGTCAGTTTAATTATTTAATCCTGAGGATGCTGCTGACTGCTGATTTTATTATTTTAATCTGCTCTACTGTTTGGTATTGTTTGTAGTTTTCAAATTGTTTTTATTTATTTTGCATTTGTAAGCTCTCTTGGGAAGATCTGTAAATTGAAAAACAAGGTAGAATGTTTTAAACAAACCAGCAAATCCTTTCGGGATCATTCTGAATACTCTTGCTTTATTGTTTGCTTGCTTTCAGTTTTGAATTGTGACAAAACTAGCACTGTAACTAGTGACTAGAATTGTGACAAAACTAGTACTGTAACTGCTTCAAACTTCAGCATTTCGTCAACAGTGTGCTGTTGTGTGTGTGCTTCAACAGGCAAGGTGGGCCACTTTATGGGTCCTGGACCTTTAACAAATGTATAGCAAAGGGAATTTCAGCAGGTACAACTTGTCCAATGTGAGATGAAAGGCTATACATGCTGAAACTCCCTCTTTCATATTTCATATGCAGATGAAAGTTCTGCCTTGTAAGAACACAATACATTCCGGAAGCATGTTTGTCTTACAAAGTGTTCTTTCTACAAAGCAGATTTTCCCATAGAAAATAATGGAAACTCAGACGATTGGTTTCATAACCTAAAAATGTTCATATAAAAATATTAACTGTATGTAAAAATGATGACAAAACACTGTAATCAAATTCAAAACACTGTAATATAATAGAGAACACAATTACTGTAATATTAATAAAAACACTGTAATATACTGTACAGTAAAACAGAAAAGAAAAACCTTTACGGCCAAGGATGACTAATTTTCTCTAAAAAGTGTCTTTTTGAGCAACTTTAACAAGAAACCTCTCTAATGATATTTGTTTTTGTCTCCTTTTGAAGATTTCATGGCAATGTGACATTGCATTGTCATTAAACACATTCATCGCTCGCACTGCTACAGCCTTATTCGGGTGGTGCTTTTCTACAAAATTTTGCACAATTTCCCAATGTTTACGAATGTCCTTAATCTCATTTTATGTGAGGGATTCCTCCTCCTTATTCTCCTCCTCCTCTGCAGATGAGATCTCTTCCATAACTTCTTGCTGTTGCTCATGATGCTGATCCATCAGTTTGTTCATTTTACAACAAATTTTCCTTGGAAAACTATTTGTCAGACTCTGCCAAAATTGTTTGTCTTAACAAGGCACTGTTTGTCTTACAAAGTAGAATTCTTTAGAAATTTTAGTTTGTCTTACAAAGCGTTCTTCTTACAAGTTATTTATCTTACAAGGTACCACTGTAATTGTTAAAGGTCCAGGATCCAGTTTGCCCTGATCTACTCCAGCAAGGTCTAAAATGGCTGCACCAATAAAAGCCAGTTCATGGGTAGTTCTAGAGAAAAGGACCTTAATTCTTAGAGAAAGCAGAGCAAAAGCTGATGAGATGGTAAAAACCAATAGAGGTACTCAGCTGGACAAAAGGAGCTGTCCAACAGCCACAGTATATTCCACTTATGGGCTCAGAAGTCAGCAGATTCCTAGGAAGGCGAACTACAAAGGTGTTTAGCACATAAAACACCAACTTCTGCAGATGAAAGTTTATTTGTTTCTTGGTCCAAGAGGCTCGCCTGATTTGCTCTTTCCTAATACATTGTGTGGGATCAATTTTTAAGTAGTCCAGAATCGTCTTTGGTAGAATGGTTTTTTTTCCCCTGTAGAATTTCTGAGCAGCCAAGAACAAGAAGGTAGTATCCACCAAATTTGTCCACGTTTCCTCACTTATTTCTCAGGGGCAATAACTTCTGCACAAAAGCTGGCCAGGAGTGGTGATGGAGAATCACTGGGAAAAGCATCTTCCATATTGTTGGCAGAGGAGGGCCATTCTTCTGTGATCGGAGTGTCAGTAGTCTTCCCATAAGGAGGTTTTGACACCTTATCATTGCAAACCAAGGACAGGCTGGCATAAGCATATGATCATGAAGATTGACAAGTGCAGTTTTTTAATTCTTAGAAACTTTGCTTCTGCACATTTGCCTCCTTTTGATTATATCCATGCTGCATTTCTGATAGCCAAATCCTATATAGGATTTGGCTGTAGTACAGAGTACTTTTGCAACAGCGGAAGACACTTCCACTTAGGTTTTAAAAAAGAAGAGCTTGTCCTTAAAAGTCATTTAAAGTGTAATCCTGAGCACCCCCACAGGCAGGACCCAAATTTATCAACCAAGAAATAACAGATAGTGGGACACCAAGAACATTAGTTTTCTTAGGTAAGAGATTTCAGCAATCTAGGATGAAAGTTGACATCCAGTAACAAAGCTGTTTGCTTCCTAAATGAGTGTGTCTCAAGTATTGCTAATCCTACAAATTCCATTAATTTCTCTGTGTGTCATAGGAACCTGAGATGGGAAATTTGGTTGAGGAAAATATAGGACACAGCTTGAGAGCACAATACTAACGATGTCTAATCATAAGTAATCCCCATTGTGTTCAATGAGTCTTACTCCCAGGAAAGTGTCTTTAGGACTGCAGCCTAAATCGGGTAAGAAAATGTGAGAGAAAAGCACTACCGAAGCCAAATTTTAGCACATGTCTTGTCATCTCCCCACCACCACCACCACCAAAAAAGAAAAAAAACTGGACTAGCACTTCACAGTTTTCCTTTAGCAGCTAGCTATTGGTAGTTCATCCAGCTTGTGAGATGTCTGTATTCAGCTGACTTTAACATCTCCACAAGGGGTTAAAATGTAAACGAGCAAAGCATATTATCACATCGGAGCCTATCAGAGTTCACACTGCATTGGGAAGCTAGATATGCTTTAAGATAATGATGTTTTTAGCAAACTACATCTCATTTACCAGGCCACAGTAGTTCTTGCTCAGGAGTCTTCAAAACATTTGGCAGGTGGGCTACATCATATCTCTGACATGGTGTGAGGGTCCCAAAAACTAATTTATACTTCAAATTTGAATAAAGTTACATAAACTTACATATAAGAATGCATTGGAGTGGATTACAAGGCTTATCAAAGGGCTGGATAGAGGGGTCTTGCTGGGAGCCACATTGAGGCTTTCCAAGGGCCACATCTGGCCCCCAGGCTGGGGTTTGGAGACCCCTGTTCTAGCCTATTAGCCCCATTTCATACAGCTTTAATTTATTTTAAATTTTATGGGGCACTGGGTGGGAGGAAGGAAACTTCATTTTTTTTGCTTCTTTTTGCTTTTTATCTTGGAAAAATGAATTCTCTACTCAGTCTGTAAATTATCTTTTGTAGACCTCAGGCCAGCCTTATACTACTAATGTGTTTTTTTAAAAATGCTTTCAAAACATTCAAAACCTAAGTGCTATGGAGTGAAATAAGGCTGTAACCAAGAAACTTAGCATATTAAATATATAAGATCTACTATACAAGCAAACCCCCTCTAAAATGACAAAGACTAAGCATTCTTGTTCCTTTTTGTTCATGATAATTACAAGTTGAAACAAGGACACTGTAATGATTGAATCAAACATGTGTCAATTAAAATAGCTTATATGTTGGTGCTTTATTCCAGCTGTATAAATAACAGGTCCATGGATATTAAGATTACCAGTCAAGAAAGGTTAGAAGGAAGTTTATTAAATAATTTTAAATTAAGTTTACATAAAACTGAACAATATCTCTCCTTAAAACCTACCATTTCCCTATGGCCTTTGAGCTTTTTAAAATTACATTTTAATCTCACTCTTCCTCCTAGGATGCTAAAGCAGTATTGCATGGTTTTCTCTTGCTTTTCCCTACCTATTTTATCCTCGCAACAAGTCATAGAGCACAATCCTAACCGTGTCTACCCAAAAGTAAGCCCCATTGTGTTCACTGGGTCTTACTCCCAGGAAAGTGTCTTTAGGATTGCAGCCATAGACTGTGAGATAGTGACTAGTCCCAAATTACCCTTGGTCTTTAAGCACTGAGTGGGTGTTTGATGGCCTGATCCAACAGTCAATTTAAAACAATGGAACCATCATTCTGCTGATGTAAAAGGCCCAACATGAAGACTGTGCCACCACAAAGCAGAAGCAGCTTCACAACTCTGCCACCATGGAGCTTGGGCTGTGCTGACTCTTGTTAGTCAGCAGTGAAAGTGTGAAGTGGGCAGCAAGAGAGGGCAGGGGCAGTTTTAGGGAAAGGTTTGGTACAGCAGGGGCAGAGGTGAATACTAGTGGCACCAGTGTGTGTCAAGATACCTGCTATGAGCAATGGCAAGGAGAGCTCTGGCTTTCATGTCCTGCTTGTGAACTTTCTGGAAGCACCTGGTTGGCCACTGATGCGAAACAGGGTACTGAACCAAAAAAAAATACCTCGAGATTGATCCAGTGGGACTCTTATTACATTTAAACAAACAGACAGCCATATCCTGCCTGAATCCTCATGCAGTGATGAAATGGTGTAGCTTCCCATCTACATGTGTTTTGTACCTTTGTGGCCACTGTGGCTTATTGCATTGCAAGGGGACAAATGACTCTGTACCTTGAAGACCATGGGGAATCTTTGGTTGCTTAGGATCCTCAACATACAGAGTCATTTGTGCCCTTGCATCACAGTAAGCTACAGTGGCCACTAGGTGCAAGTCCATATTGACCTGTAAAGGTGGACTTGGCTCAGAAAGGATCTCAAGAAGATTTGGCATTTATGCTGCCACAGCTGATCCCATTTCACTCCATGTCCTGATCCTCCTTCCTTTCCACTCCATCAACTTTCCAGTAACCTATCTCTTACTCTGTAGCCATCCATTTTACCCCTTGTTTTGGGGACAGTCTTTCATGTGTCACTTTGAGATGCCATTTCAGTTGGCTTCAATACTTTCTAGTGACAGGAAAAAGAAAAAAATAAGCCACCACTGAGTCAGTGTCTTGGTCCCTCTGGGTCAGTAGTGGCCACTCTGAATGGCAGTGGTTCTTCAGAGTTTTAGATAAGAGTCATTCTCATCACTACCTGGAGAGACCAGGAGCTCCAAGTAGAACATTCTGTATTTAAATCATGTACTCTGTGATGGAACTACAGTCTTTCCCCAAATAGTTGCTGCCAAAAACCCTTAAGGAAACCAATGGGCGTAGTGGAATCTCCATACATTACATGCTTGTTCCTTGCCTTATCATAAATCACTTAAAACACGATTGAAAAACTCTTAAGTGAAAAAACCTGACCTTGAAACAAAGACACTGAACCAGAATCTGTGTGTGTGTGTGAGTGTGTGTGTGTGTATTCCACTACTTTCAGATAAGCCAGTGTGATTCCATTTCCTTAGCCCTTAATCAATAGATGGCAGCTAGTCTGATATAGGCTGCAGTCTTACTTTCTTGGGAGTAAGCCCCATTGAACTCAATGGAACTTTCTTCTGAGTAAACATGAATAGGATTGCACTGATAAAACAGCAAAACACTCTGAATTTGTTCACTCAGAGAAAGAAACTTGGCAAGTTTAATAAGGAAGTCAAAGCTTATGGTTTTAAATATTATTATTATTGGCATCCTTCAGTCTCGAAAGACTATGGTATCGTGCTCTGATTGGAGGTCCTGAAACAGCATCTAGTGTGGCTAAAAAGGCCAATGTGAGAGTGGGAATCCCTTCCACACTGAGGACAAATAAATTCCGTCCCCTGCCCAGGCCCAGGTTTCGCTGCTTTCGGGTCTGTCTCTTTGCTTCAGCCTGCCGAACAAGTGTCTCTTCCAGTTGGAGAAGGCCATGCTGGGTCTTTTGCCTCCAGGCCGATCGATCAGAGGTCAAGGTTTCCCAGCTGTTGATGTCCATTCCCAAGGCCTTTAGATCCCTCCTGCAGATGTCTTTGTATCGCAGCTGTGGGTTCCCTCTAGGGCACTTTTCCCTGCACTAATTCTCCATATAGGAGATCTTTTGGAATCCGACCATCAGCCATTCTCACGACATGCCCAAGCCAGCGTAGACGCCGCTGTTTCAGAAGTGTGAACATGCTAGAGATTCCGGCACATTCCAATACTGTGTCATTTGAGACTTTGTCACGCCAGGTGATGCCAAGAATATGTCAGAGACAGCGCATATGGAAGGTGTTCAGCTTCCTCTCCTGCCATGCATAAAGGGTCCAAGACTCACTGCAGTACAAGAGTGTGCTCAGGACACAAGCTCTATAGACCTGGATCTTTGTATGTTCCGTCAGCTTCTTATTAAGCCATACTCTCTTTGTAAGCCTGGAGAATGTAGTAGCCGCTTTACCAATGCGTTTATTCAGCTCAGAGTCTAAGGAGAGAGTGTCAGAGATAGTTGAGCCAAGGTACACAAAGTCATGGACAACCTCCAGTTCATGTTCAGAGATTGTGATACAGGGAGGTGGATCCACACCCTGACCCATGACTTGTGTTTTCTTCAGGCTGATTGTTAGTCCAAAGTCTTGGCAGGCTTTGCTAAAACGGTCCATAAGTCGTTGAAGGTCTTCGGCAGAGTGAGCAGTAACAGCAGCGTCATCGGCAAAGAGGAACTCCCGCAAGCATTTCAGCTGGACTTTGGACTTTGCTCTTAGTCTGGAAGGATTGTAGAGTTTTCCGTCTGATCTGGTCCGGAGATAGATTCCCTCTGTTGCGTTTCCAAAAGCATGCTTCAGCATGACTGCAAAAAAGATCCCAAATAAAGTTGGTGCGAGGACGCAGCCCTGCTTCACTCCACTTTGGATGTGAAAGGAGTCTGATGTTAGGCCATTAAAAACTACAGTGCCCTTCATGTCCTCGTGAAAGGACCTGATGATGTTGAGGAGCTTAGGTGGGCATCCAATCTTGGGGAGGATTTTAAAAAGGCCATCCCTACTAACCAAATCAAAGCCTTTGTAAGGTCTATGAGGGCTACAAAGAGTGGCTGTCTTTGTTCCCTACATTTCTCTTGCAAGTGTCGAAGGGAAAATACCATATCAGTGGTGGTCCTGTTGGCTTGAAATCCACACTGTGATTCAGGATAGATTCTCTCTGCAAGCACCTGAAGCCTCTTCAGTATGACACGGGCAAGCACCTTCCCTACAACACTAAGAAGAGAGATGCCACGGTAGTTGTTGCAGTCACCCCTGTCGCCTTTGTTCTTGTACAGTGTGACAATATTAGCATCCTTCATGTCCTGTGGTACTCCACCTTCCCTCCAACAAAGGCAGAATATCTTGTACAGTTCAGTGGAAATGGTCCCTCTACAGCACCTCAGAACTTCAGCAGGGATGTTATCTTTCCCGGGTGCCTTGCCAAAAGCAAGGGAATCCAGGGCTTCGTTTAGTTCTTCTAAAGTTGGTTCACTGTCGAGCTCCTCCAAGACAGGCAGGCACTCAATGTTGTTTAATGCTTCTTCAGTTACTACATTTTCTCTGGAGTATAGCTCAGAGTAGTGCTGCACCCAGCGTGCCATCTGTTGTGCTTGGTCCTGGATGACCTCACCTGTAGCGGACTTAAGCGGGGCAGATTTCCTCACTGTTGGACCTAAGGCCTGCTTGATGCCATCATACATCCCCTTGATGTTGCCTGTGTCAGCTGCTACCTGGATCTGAGAGCAAAGCTGCAGCCAATAATTGTTAGCACATCTCCTGGCAATCTGTTGGACTTTGCTACGGGCGACTCGCAGGGCTTGAAGGTTGCGCTCACTAGAACAGGCTTTATATGCTATTAGAGCTCTCCTCTTTTCCTCAAGGGCTGGTGTCAGCTCCTCTGAGTGGGCTTCAAACCAATCTGCTGTCTTTCTAACCTGCTTACCAAAAACTGACAAGGCGGTAGTATAAACAACATTCTTGAAATGTTCCCACCGTTCAGAAGCGTTTGCTTCAGCCGGGCCTGGGAGAATTTCCTCGAGTGCATGGTCAAATTCCAACACTTTTTCCAGACTGCGGGTCTTGCTGATGTTAATTCGTGGTCTTCCTTCCTTCTTTGAGTGATGCAGCCTCTTTGCTTGCAGTTTTACTCTGCTGCACACCAAGGAGTGGTCAGTATCGCAATCAGCACTCTGATAGCTACGTGTGATCTTAATGTTGGGAAGGCTGGAGCGCCTGGTGAGGATCAAATCAAGCTGATGCCAATGCTTCGATCTAGGTGTTGCCAAGACACTCTGTGTTGAGGCTTTGTGTTAAAGGATGTGTTGCTAATGCAAAAATCATGATAGCAGCAAAACTCTAGCAGGCGTTGGCCGTTTTCATTCATCTTCCCGATGCCAAAACGACCTAGACAAGCGGGCCAAGAACTATGGTCAGATCCAACTCTGGCATTAAAATCACCAAGGATAAACAATGGTTCTTTCTCAGGGATTTTCTTGATAGTGGCAGCCAGATCATCATAGAATTTGTCTTTGGATTCTGCTGAAGATGATAGTGTTGGTGCATATGCACTAATAAGAGTGACCAGCCCTACTGATGTCTGTAGCTGCAGAGACAGAATTCTTTCACTTCCTCTAGTAGGTGGGATAATGGATCCAAATAGGGTGTTTCTAACTGCAAAGCCAACTCCATATTCCCTTTGGTTTTGTTTTCTGGTGGTTACTAGGGGGGAGGGGGTCCCTCTGCTTTGCCTCTGATCTGAGCACATGTGGGAGTCATGAAGTGATTATTTGTCTTTGTTTTCTGGTGGTTACTAGGGGGGAGAGGGCTCCTCTTTTTTTGCCTCTGATCCGAGCACACTCTCTTGGCCTCTGAGTGCTGGTTTTCCTCTTTTTCCTTTCTGAGTGGGGCGTGGTCCCTGTTGTTCTAGAGTTTCCTTCCTGTGAGAGAGGAGGGGGGTCTCTGGGGTTCATGGTGCTAGTTTTCCTCTTTTTCCTTTCTGAGTGGGGCGTGGTCCCTGTTGTCTCTAGAGTTTCCTTCCTGTGAGAGAGGAGGGGCTCTCTGGGACTCATGGTGCTGGTTTTCCTCTTTCTTTTGAGTGGGGGAGGTCCCTGTTGTTCCTAGAGTTCCCTTCCTGTGAGAGAGGTGTGGGTGTCTGGGACTCATGGTTCTGGTTTTCCTTCTCTCTTTTGAGTGGGGGGAGGTCCCTGCTGTTTCTAGAGTTTCCTTCCTGTGAGAGAGGAGGGGCTCTCTGGGACTCATGGTACTGGTTTTTCTCTTTCTTCCTTTTCTCTTTTGACTGGGGGGAGGTCCCTGTTGTTCTAGCGTTTCCTTCCTGTGAGAGAGGAAGGGCGCTCTGGGACTCATGGTGCTGGTTTTCCTTCTCTCTTTTGAGTGGGGGGAGGTCCCTGTTGTTTCTAGAGTTTCCTTCCTGTGAGAGAGGAGGGGCGCTCTGGGACTCATGGTGCTGGTTTCTCTCTTTCTTCCTTTTCTCTTTTGACTGGGGGGAGGTCCCTGTTGTTCTAGAGTTTCCTTCCTGTGAGAGAGGAAGGGCGCTCTGGGACTCATGGTTCTGGTTTTCCTTCTCTCTTTTGAGTGGGGGGAGGTCCCTGTTGTTTCTAGAGTTTCCTTCCTGTGAGAGAGGAGGGGCTCTCTGGGACTCATGGTGCTGGTTTTCCTTTTTTTTCTTTTTTTTTCCTTCTCTTTTGAGTAGGGGGAGGTCTCTGGGAGGTCTCAATGTTTGCAGCCTTTGTTTGGAATTGGAGCAGTGCACAGGGTCTTACCCTGCTGGTTGCTTGTACGGGAGGGGAGATCTGCATTGCCTCTGGTAGTGGAGCATGAGACTGAGTGTGATGTGAGGATCAATCATGCGACTGTGTAAATCATGAGAGTGAGTCCTTATCAAACCTACCTAGGAGAAGGAAAACTCCCACTAAACCTCCGCTGCCTTGTGGCTATACCCATTCATGGGAAAGGCTTCAGGAGAAAACCTCGAGGAAAAATCCGGAGCCGGAGTCCCGAAAGCAGTTCGTGACTGTGTTACAGTCATGTTCTGGTAACTCCTGCGACGCAGCTGGAACCAATCGTATTGGCTCTGCCTTTCCATTGGACTATTTCAGTGGCGTGGAGAGGGGGGATTCTCTGCTTGGGTAACAGCCTATCCCCCATAAAAACCTACCCAGGCCTTCGTGCTCTGGAGAGGAACTCCAGCCTCGCATACAGCGTGGAAACAACACGGGAAGTGGCAGTTACCAGTTATAAGTCGCTGCTCGATTGGCGAAGAGCTTGACGCCAGGGGCTACTTCCGACGGTGGGAGAGGTCATCGTGCCTCATTGGGCAGCTATCGCCCGCCTTAAGCTGGGCAGCCCCCAGCCAGTAGGATGCTGCCTCGCCACGGTCTGTTAACCTCACTGGGTGCGTGGGGTTTAGGGTGAAAACCGACAAGCAGATCAACAACTCAGCACCATGCAACAAACATAAGAAAACTTCAGCCCTTAAGTTAGGCACCTGGAACGTTCGGACAATGACCCCCGACTTTTCTGACCACCTGCGAGAATTGGATGATGTACGTAAGACAGCTGTCATTGATATGGAGCTGAGCAGACTGCAGATGGACATAGTTGCCCTTCAAGAGACAAGGCTGCCAGACTCAGGATCTATTAAGGAGAGAAATTTCTCATTCTTCTGGCAGGGAAAGCCATCAAGTGAGACTAGACTAGTTTTAAATATATATAAAAAATAAAAGGATGGTTAATAACGTCTGTGAATGTATTTGTGTTTATGTCAAAGGGCTGTTAAAGCACTGATATATTTCTATCACATTGACACTAATATCACAAGAAATTTTGATAAGGTTTCACCACTTGATTAGCAAATCAGAGATCATGACTGACCATTTAATCAATCTAATTTGTCTATGGGACTGGCAGCTCACTCCTAATTAAATTTCCATGCAACAATGTATTGGAGCCAGCATGGACTACACTGTATCCCATAAGAGAATTTTGCCTGCTGGAGTCTTCTTAGGGTAAGGGGACATTTCTCCCCTTTGCCTCAAGTAAGCCCCAGAAACTGCCATGAATCAGCTTGAGCCTGCCATAGTGATATTGGTGGTGCAGGTCCAAATTGATCCATGATCCAATTGATCAGGCCCAAGAAAAGAGACAGGATATGAAGGGGTATATGGAGGAAGGGGCTCATTTGTTCATAGCTGCCTCTGAAAGCAGAACAAGAACCAATGGGTACAAACTGCAAGAAAGGAGATTCCGGTTGGATATCCGGAAAAAATTCCTGATGGAGAGGACGGTTCGGCAGTGGAAGAGATTGCCAAGGGATGTGGTGGACTCTCCCTCACTGGGGATCTTCAAGCAGAGGCTCGACAAGCACCTGTCGGAGATGATCTCAGAGAATTTCCTGCTGCAGGCTGGGGTTGGACTAGATGACCTACTAGGGGCGCAATCCAGAGTAACTACGGTGTAAGAACAAGTTACTCTGGATTGCAACATGAATTTCCCATAGGTTTTCACTAGCTAGTGCAGTAACTACGGGTGCACGTAAAGTCTCTTATGTGCTCCCATAATTACTCTGGATTGTAGGGTTGGTCTGTTACAACTCTAGGATTCTAGGATTCTATGTTACTTACAGCACAATCCTAACCATGTCTACTCAAAAGTAAGCCCCATTGTGTTCAATGGAAGTAACCTGGGAGTAACCTCCACCTAGGCCAGCCTAAGCCCTAGCATAAGTCCTATGCTGACCTCGGGGTGTCACAAAAGTGCAGTAAGACACTTCTGCACCACTCCTTGGGGGTTAGGCCAATACATAGGCATACGCTGACCTCCCAACAACATCACAGAAAGATAGGCCAGGTGAGTTAGGCTGGCATAAATTGTTTAGGATTGCACTCACAATCACAATTACAGTCAGACCTCAGCATCCACAGGGGTTCCATTCTTAAAAACCTGTGGGTGACCCTCCCTAGTCACTTACTCTCCAATAAAAAGAGGGACCAGGATTTCTTGGCCATTGTGAGTAGCTAAAGGTAAGGGCTGAAATCTTAGCTAGCCATGTCAAGGAATTATTTTCAATTTGTTTGCACTTTCCTGCTCTAAGCCAGCCCGCAAACTTCACTGGTTTAGCAATGATTTGAAAGAATTTGCATGCTTTTGTCTTGAGTAGCATCCTCATTCATTTGTATCTATACCTAATTTGGTCAAGCTTCTTTCTTTTGTCCATCCAGCTGAGTTCAGGGATTTCACATCAGCCTGCTTGTAATTTTCCTTTCTCCCTTTCCTTATTTGATTTGTCTTTCTGTTTGATAGTTATACTGTATTTTGACTCTGCTTGCTAAATTCATGTTCATATGTAATCTAGCCTTCCTACCTTCTTCTGGTATGATCCCTGAGGTTTGCATTCTGATGTTTTTCTAAATACACATTTCACTGAAAGTAGGGCAGCATGATAATATCCATATTCAGTTTTGTCTCCAAACATACATTCCCATGTGCATTCTGGTTCATTTAAATAAACTAGTGTACATGTGCAACATTAGCCTTGTTGTCTTATCAAGAGATGCACTCCCACTTCCCAGGCACCTTTGAGCATAGGTTTGCATCCTTCCACAAAGGTTTAGGAAAAATTGTCAAAGCAAAACAAAAAAAAATGCCTGCTCATAAATATGCCCCCAAGTTAAGCTCATCATTTAAACATTAATCACTCACTGAAATTGTTTTACCAAATACTGATCTTTAAGGACTTTTGCTAATAATATGTTTTGGGGAAAATGTATTTTTATTAGAGCTAATAAAAGTATATTTTATTATATAATTGTGTCATAGCAAATCATAGCAATGTCACTATGCAGTCAACCATAGGACTGTATATAGAACTTTTTCTTTCTCATTCTCAGTTGGTGAGAGAGGAACATTTTTACCTAAGCTGTGCTGTTACATTGTATGAGTTGAATAATTATTGCTCTCATTTGATCTTAATTTTTTAACCTCATAAACAGATCACAGTTTGCAGGTGAAAGCTGGAGGAAAGGAAAGAAAGATGGGCCAATGCCAGCAGTGGGGAGCCTACTTGGAAAGACCTGGATAAGAACTTCAGCCTCTCAGACTCTTAATGGCCTCACTGATCCCAGCCTCATTAGCTTGCATTCTGATATTACAAGTATATAGCCTTACCACCATCAACTACATATGAATATTATAAAGAATAATATTTGAAAGGACTCCTCATCAAGTTGTAATGTGTGTGGGCAGTGAAAAATAAAGGTATATCAATGATCTAACACTGGGGTTTGGTTGCCCACACAGGTCAAGGATTGGGAGATGCAGGGCACCTTGCAGGGCACCCTGCATCTCCCAGTCCTTGACCTGTGTGGGCAACCAAACCCCAGTGTTAGATCATCGATATATCTTTCCAGCACTGACATACCTATGTCTGTGGGCATCCTGCAGTTGAGGGACAGTCATAGAAACCTCATCAAAGAAACTCAATGTTTATTCACTTACATCAGAGTTGCATTGCCCTTACCCTGGAGCTAGAAAACTAGTTGGGATTGAGACCACAGTTTCCGAGCCCTCGTGCTGATTATTAGTGTACTTGTACAGAGTTAAGAAGGACTGGCTTTGACTAGTTGAGAATACTGCCTATTAGATATGCCATTCGGAAATTGTGGTTCATTGTTCAATTTATACTATACCTGGTGTGTTGCTTCCAAAGTCATAGGCAGTAGACAGAACCATGGACAGCTCCTAGGCATGATCCCCACACTGCTGGCATGTAGAACAAGAACTGATGCACAACTGATCTTTCCAAATGACTTCTAGAGCTTTTTCTCCAAAATTAAATACTGAGCTGAATAAACGTATTTGTAAAGCGGCTACCATGTTCTCTAGGCTTACAAAGAGAGTATGACTTAATAAGAAGCTGACGGAACATACAAAGATCCAGGTCTATAGAGCTTGCGTCCTGAGCACACTCCTGTACTGCAGCGAGTCTTGGACCCTTTATGCATGGCAGGCGAGAAAGCTGAACACCTTCCATATGCGCTGTCTCCAATGTATTCTTGGCATCACCTGGCGTGACAAAGTCTCAAATGACGCAGTATTGGAATGTGCTGGAATCTCTAGCATGTTCACACTTCTGAAACAGCGCCGTCTACGTTGGCTTGGGCATGTCGTGAGAATGGCTGATGGTTGGATTCCAAAAGATCTCCTATATGGAGAATTAGTGCAGGGAAAACGCCCTAGAGGGAGACCACAGCTGCGATACAAGGACATCTGCAAGAGGGATCTAAAGGCCTTGGGAAATGACATCAACAGCTGGGAAACCTTGACCTCTGATCGTTCAGAGTGGAAGCAAAAGACCCAGCATGGCCTTCTCCAACTGGAAGAGACACTTGTTTGGCAGGCTGAAGCAAAGAGACAGACCCGAAAGCAGTGAAACCTGGGGCCTGGGCAGGGTACGGAATTTATTTGTCCTCAGTGTGGAAGGGATGGACACTCTCAAATTGGCCTTTTTAGCCACACTAGATGTTGTTTCAGGACCTCTAATCAGAGCACAATACCATAGTCTTTCGAGACTGAAGGATGCCAATGAATGATGATGATATAGTGACATTTAAATTGGCAACACTCAGCTAAAACCACAGCAACAACTACTTCTAATATTTATACAGTATACTGCTTTTCAACAGTAACAAAATGTTTTTGGAGTAGTATACATAGCAAAAGATGTCTCAAAAAGACAATGTAAGGTGACACAAGGCACAGCCACTGGGAGGGACACTGTGCTGGAATGAATAGGGACAGCTGGTCTTTCCTTAAATACAAGAGAGCCACCACTTTAAAATGGGCCTCTGTGCCCTGTTAACAAAGAGAATTATGCAATATCGTACCATTGAAAGAGTTTCAAATTGTGCCTCTTGTCTCCAACTCGGTGATTTTCAACCCAGTGTACTGTGGCACACTGGTGTGCTGCGAATGATCTGCAGGTGTGCAGTGGCTCATTGAGGACAAGTAGGAATTTGCACCCCTTCCCCGCAGCATAGTGTACCTTGTCAACAGTCCAAAAGCCAATGATGTGCCTTTCCAGTTTTTAGTGCCCTGTCAGTGTGCCATGAGATGAAAAAAGACTGAAAATTGCTGTTTTAATAAACTCATGAAGCACTCACCATTCATCTACACTGCTTCTCCTCCCTGTTCCCTTGATTATAAAAGGTATGGAAGTAGCAGTGTGGATGAAACCGTGGTGCACTAAAGCAGCTCTCTTCTTCATTCTTCCATCCTGTCATCATCTTTTTACAAAACAAGGAATAGGAATTAGCAAGTCTTCAGCTGGTCCAACCTACCGCTGCAGAAAGTGAGCTGCTATTTTGGCTATAGGGATGTTGAGGTTATCCATGCTTTCTGGTTTGCTTTTTGGGTTAAAACACACACACACACACACACAAACAAACAAACGGGAGCTTTTCCTCAAATTAGATTGAATCTTTAGCTTAATCAGTGTGGCTATGGCTGCAATCCTTTCCTGGAAATACACTTTCCTGGGAATAAGATCCAATGAACACAAAGGGGCTAACTTCTGAGTAGATGTGGATAATTTGGCACCCTAAGTTTTAAGATTGGTCCAGCATTTAGGAGTTTAGTATTATGTTTCCACTGTAGGAGTAAAAGTCAGAAAGCATCAGGAGTAGGTGGGAACCAATTTGGGAGAAGATACGTCTGCCTACCCTGGAGACAGATATATTCCTTGCTCTTCACCCTATCCCATGCACCATTACACCCTTGGCTTATCAATTAAATCAAACAGCATGGAAATGAATACTGAGCGTTTGTCAAGGCGCTTCCAGCCTAGAAGCAACTAATGGCTGTAGTCAGTGCGACGTGTTATGTCCCTCTGATGCATTTGTCTTTCCTGTGGCCCTGGATGCTGTCAGCTAGCACATTAGTGGTGTGTCAGTAGACAGCAGCCTTCCACATCAGCAAACACTTCTAATTCGATGAGCAGCAGATGCTGCTTCAAGAACTGTTTAAAGTCGAGAGAGCTACAACAAGCTGAGATGACATCCTAAGTCAGTCTCTCGGCATAGCTGAATTGCCAAGAGAACTGGTATGTTTGTGCTTTTTAAAAATGTGCATGCTGAGAAGGCATATGGGAGACTAAGGCAAAACAATACCCTAATCAAGGTCATTTAGGTCATTAAAAGGAACATTTAACACACACTGACACACTACATAATCACCTACAATAGGCTCACCCCTGAGACCAAGATAGGGGTTGGAAAACCCTCGCTCCTATTCAGTATGAATTGCCATCAGGGACCAGTAATAATCTCCAGGCTTGAATCATTTCACAGTTGAATTGTTTGAAGATGGGCAGGCTGGCCATTACCAGAAGCAGCTGGAGTGTTGGGGCTCTCTCTCTCTCTCTCTCTCTCTCTCTCTCTCTCTCTCTCTCTCTCTCTCTCTCTCTCTCGTGTAGCCTTAGCTTCCCAAAATTTTCCCCAGGACAATTTTCTTTCTCTCCAACTTACTGCGGATAACTTTGTTCCCCAACTGAAAAGTTCAAGAACTCATTTTCAACTTCTTAATTCATTTTAATAGCCTTAGGCTGCAATCCTAAACACACTTTCCTCAGAGTAAGATCCATTGTACACAGTGGGGCTTATTTTTGAGGAGACATGGTTAGGATTGTGGTCTTAATTGCAACCCTTGGCATGTCTACTCAAATGTTGTGTTCAATGGGATGCAGTCACAGGAAAGTATGCATAGTGTATAGTGTGCTTTAGCTCAAGTTTAGCTTCAGAAGCATTGCAACTAACCAGAAGCTAAAGGTGACATGCCAGGAAAAAGAACACACACTTTTGATTGTGCTATCCCCGTGTAACCTTTTTCTTTTTTTTCTCGTTTGACTCACTAACATGACTTCAGCAGTTTTGTGTGCAGCTTGGCATTATCAACTAACAGAAGGAACAAAGCCAAGGGTAGTAAAAGTTTATTTCCATGCTTTTATTGTTTATTTTAGAGGCACAGGAAACACATCATCATCATCGTCCATGCTGAAAAACCTGACAATTACCAACAATCCCCAAACATGTTACTGTTTTGAACAGGCAACTGCCTCCCCAAAGACGACCACTGTAAAAACATAAAATAAAATACCAGCAGCACTACCACGTATTTCTGTAGTAATACGTGTTTTCATGTTCTGTGGTGTTTGAGGCTTATCTGCACAAGAATTGCCCATAATAGCTATTCTAAGTACTCCACTGCGCTTCTATCTATTGTTATGTATAGGTGCACATATTTGAAGGTTTGCAAAAAAGCATAAAATGGTGAAGAAGTCAAAAATTATATGTATTTTAGAGATAAAGTTATATGGGGCACACTCCAAGATATCAAATATTACCCAGTAGGATAGTTAATAACTTCTTTTCAATCCATTTTTTGCAATTCACAATTTTTTTTATTTTCTATTGCCTCTTGACTTTGGATTCCTCCTCACACAAATCATACTAAATACCAAACAATATCAATATTTCTAACAATATGAATGGATTTGGACTTCATCTATGTGTTACCTAAATATATAATGTACAGTCAGACTTTCCTTTAGACTGCCCCTGTTTTGCTCTATCAGCATGTCCAGTGAATAGAGGAAAAAATATTGCTACTATACACAGTATATATAAGCTTAACAGACAAAGCTGAAGAGATTATCCTCCAATCATTCCTATTACAAGAAGTACATATGATTTTTTTAAAAGAACTACTTTCTGAAATAGAACACAAATGATAAAAAATGGAATATGGGTCATTATCAAGCTCCTCTAAGCCCCTATATGAAGATTTCTCTTGCTTTCTATACCATGTAAATCCCACACAATATATCACTTCTTAGTGAAATCCTAGCAGGACTAGTGCCATAGTAAAGGAGCTAAAATATGCAGAGTGAAGCCACTTGGCACAGATTGTCCTTGACCACAACTGTGAATGCACACTAAGTTTTAACATCCTATCTCACTTCCTCTCTTTACAGCAGTGCTTGGAAGGAACATGTGTAGCATGTGGTTGCACTGACCATGACAGAGAAAGCTGAGCAGAGAATCTGCATCAAATGTTGCCAAAAGCTTGGTGATACCTGCACAGAGATCTATGCAAAGTTGCAGAAAGTGTATGGAGAGGAGTATATGAGCTGCACACAAGTGTACGAGTGGTTCAGACATTTCCAAGATGGCTGACAAAATGGGAGACCTGCAACCAGCAGAACTGAGAAAAACATTGCAGATGAGCATGCAGCTGTGAGGGGAAATCATTGACTCACCATCACCATCTGCGAATTATTGGAGGATGTGCAGATTAGTTACAGTTCAGTCCAGTCCATTCTCACTGAAGATTTGAGTATGAGACACAAGTCTAAGTTTGTGCCAAAACTGCTTTCAGCTAACCAAAACGGAACTCAGGTTTCTGTTGCACAAGATCTCCTTGATTGTGTCAAGAACAATGAAAACTTTTTGAAAACAGTCATAATGGGTGATGAATTGTGGGTCTATGGCTATGACCCCACTGTGTTCACAGTGGACGACCCCAACCTCTCCAAGACCAAAAAAAGCACGAATGAGTCGAAGCAATGTGAAGACCCTGTTGACTGTTTTCTTCGACTACAAGGGGATTGTTCATTATGAGTATGCTCCACATGGTCAGACAAGACTCCACATGGTGATGTGTTGTGGCGTTTGCAGGATGTTATTCATTGGAAAAGGCCAGAATTGCATGCATCTGGTGAGTGGCAATTGCACCATGACAATGCACCTGCCCATTCAGCGCAGCTTGTGCTACAGTTTTTGGCCAAGCCCAACATCCCTCAGGTCTGACAGCCACTGTATTCCCCAGCTCTCGCCCCTCGTGACATTTTCCTCTTTGCAAAAATAAAATCCCTACCTACCTACAGTATTTATATACCGCTTTTCAACTGAAAAGTTCACAAAGCGGTTTACAAGAAAATGAAAAAAATTAATAGCTAATTAAAAGCTAATGGGTCCCTGTCCCAAAAGGGCTCACAATCTAAAGTGCAAAAAGAACACCAGCAGAAGCCACTAGAACAGACATTGCTGGGGTGTGGAGGGCCAGTTACTCTCCCCCTGCTAAATAAAAGAGGAACACCCACTTGAAAGAGTGTCTCTTGCCCAGGAAGCAGGGGTTTCAATCCCACTTGAAAGAATGAAGATTTCAGGATGTCGAGGAACTCCAAGTGAATGTGATGAGGCAGCTGCTGATTATCCCAGAAAACGAGTTCCAGGAATGCTTCCATCAATGGAAACAGAGCTGGATTAAGTGTGTGGCTTTCAAAGGGGACCACTTTGAAAGAGATTAAATGCCAAATTGTTACATGTTGTAGTTTTCTTTGTATATTACCAGTCCTGATACTTATTGATCACACCTCGTATATGAAATAATTTGCATTTATACACAGTGTTCGTACAAAAAAATGAACATCTTAATGAGCATTGTTGCACAGTGAAAGCTATCTCTTCTCTTCCAACACACTCTTCACCCAATATATCAATCTCATTTTAACAATAAGCAAACCCTCTTATCAGGCCATTTCCATTTGAGAAAGGCACATGTAGAATCTACAGCTCCAGTGATTGATGAGCCTGGGCCATCTATACGAAAGAGAGATAGAGTTCATGAAGATTAAAAACAATGTTTAAAAACCATCAAGTTACAATAGATGTGTCACTTCAGCATCCATCTATTGGCCATTATGGTTCATTTTGGGTCTGCAATATGAAATTAGGGCCCAAGGGCCATGTGGCAAGTGTCTGCTGACCCGTGGACAAATCCGAATGCAGGTTTATATTCTTCTCTGGTGGATATCTGTGGACCCGCCAGTACGTGGCAGTTCCTACTAGTGGGCCTTCTGTACTTGTGGATGAAGACTGTTTTACAACAGAGACAAATAATGTTAGTTATACTAGCACAGGAGGAGGATAGGATTGGGCCATAAATATTTTAAATTTTAATGAAAACTTGACAGCTGTAAAAATATGTTCAGGTTATTCAAAGTGAAAGTTTAGAGTATAAATAAAAGCTCTGCAAAGAGACACTGTGATCCTTTTGAATACAGTCATTTGTGACTTGACCTGCATGTGTAGGTTGACCAGCATGTGAACCTGCAAGGAGACCCCTTTGCTGGCTTGCAAATTGTATATGCAAGGTTTTAAACACAATCCTCAACACAGCGACTTCATTCCTGATGCCACCAGAAGCCATCGCTTCAGGCAGGAGATTCACGTAGGGTAGAAGGTGCTCTTCTGTGTCCATCTTCTTGCCCCTTTCCCTCTACTCTTTGCATTGGAAATGGAAGGTAAGTCAGAGAAAATATAGAGAGGAGAAGAGCACTGAGACTGGAGAATGAAACTATCAGAGGCTGGCATATCAGTGGGGAAGGGGGCAGCATTCACAGGCTGCCACAGGTACCAGGAGATCTTGAACAAACCATGGTGATTCCTGCCCAGAATATGAAGTTTGGAAAAAGATGCTCTTTTCCATTCATCTTATAACACCTTACTGAACACAACTAAATCTGAATGATGGCCTCTGTTTAAACTGTACCCAAAATCAGCCAATAGCCATGACCTTCAAGTCACTGCTGAGTCAAATAAATCTGCCAGAACATCTCAGCTAAGGTGGACGGACACATTTTCATTTGGTCAGCAATTTCCACTACCATATGTAGTCTTCCTAGGAAACACTAATAGACCATAAGATTCTGTCTGAATCTGCTAATAATTTTAATTGCTTACCCCATGGTAAGACAAAGACAATTGGGTCATCATTTTGGAAGGGAGAGTTGTTCACACAATCCACAGAGAAATTGACCAGAATTGTAATCAGCCTGGGATTAAACTTAAATTTCCTAATTTTCCAAACAGAAACGAAATTTCTATACCAATTAAACAGAAGATCAATTTTTCCCTTCATTAATTTAACCACATTTTAAATATTCCAGGGAACACAAATGGTTATTTGAGATCATTTGAACTGTTTAGCAAAAAGGAAAAGGCACAGAGAAGGAGAGAGATGGCAGATACTATGCCATATTGTAGAACAGAGGGAATTATGATATAGGGAAAGCAGATGAGCCATTGCATCAAAAAACATAAGCTTTCCTTTGGGCAAATACAAACTGCAGCATCTTTGGGCATCCAGATGTCTATATTCAAGATTTTTTTTCATTAGAAAGTTATCTATGTCCTTTATTCTCCTGCATAATGGAAATGAAACTTCGGGATTGTTAGCGGGCCTTTTGCAACATGACAGTGCATAATTGCATGAGCGAATAAGCAAGAAGCTGCACACTGCACTGCAGAGCTGCTTCTGATGTTCTTTCATGGTCTCTGCAGGCTGGCAATCAAGAGACATGGATTCAGCCAGTGCAAGCACAGCTCAGTATTAAGAAGGATCAATGAAAAAACAAGAATGATTCCAGTGTCCAGTAAGATGCATACACTGTTTACAATTAATAGTAGCAAATCTATCTATCAGAGAGAGTGTGAGAGAGCAAGAGAGAGAGAGAGAGAGATGGAATGGTGTGTTATATATGGACAGCTGTTTAAATGAGAGGGTGTTTTTTCTGGAAACTCACAAGGACTATATGTGGGATTCACATCATATAGAGGTTTACATCTAAGACTGGGAAGTGAGTATGTAACCATGCAAACTACTGTATTTACTCAAACCTAACGCTTTTTCTGCCAGATTTCAGTCCTTTTTCTGCCAGATTTCATCTCCAAAATTAGAGTGTGCATTAGATTCAATGGTTAATTATATTGGAGTAAATGCGACATTTTTATTATAAGTATAGTGTGAGCATTAGATTCAATAGCGTATTATATTTGAGTAAAAACAGGATATCCTATTCCTTTTCACAGGCTCCATTTGTCTTCCTAGGTCCAGTCAGACTTGTGCTAGCAAAATTGGTGGTGCAGATCCAAGTAATCACATTTTTTCACTTCACTTCATAACCTTTATTGGCATACAAATAAATACATGAATAGATAAATAACAAAACAGGTGTCAAGCGAGCAGACAAATCATACAATACAACAAGTAACTGGTCCAATAGAATAAGGTATGGCAAGGAAAGAAGATAAGAAATAGGGAAATGATACATTTCTGTTAGGCACCGGGCATCCCTATTGGCATCACTTATAATTGGGCACCATCAGGCACAATTGCACATGCACAAAGGGGGCAACAAAGTGGTGGGCATCGTGAAACATCAGTAGGCAGACTGGCGTCCCTGGTGGACATCAGGCATCATCAAGCAGTAAGCACCTGCCACACCATTATGTAGAAAGCAATATACATTGGTGGGCACCACTAAACAGTGGGAACCATCTGGCCTCAGGACCTCTGGACACCACTGAGCAACCCCATTGAACACCAGGCATCCCTACAGGGCAAAACAAAAAGCAGTAAACACAGGGCACAACTGTGTTGAGGAGCTAAGGAGGGATATAAGGTGTTGGAAGAGGAAGGGATAACCAGATAGTCAATAATCAGAGTCCTCAGCTTCAATACTAAGGGAAAAGTCAGGGAGAACACAACCATTCTTAAAAGCAGCCAGAGTCTTGGGAAAATTGTCCAACAACTTGGAGGAGATGACCGGATTACAACTTTTAGGAAGGGAAGGTGGGGGAATTTCCGAGGGGGAGTTGTCCACCATTCTAATAAAATCCAAGGATAAAGAGGGTACTGGCTGGGTCTGTACATCCAAAAGGGTAGGGACACCACATTGGGAATTTTTGTCCATTACACTGAAAGGTGATAAAAGCAACCCAGAGGGGCAAGAAGGTGGGTACAGATTAGATAAATTTCCTTCAGAGTGGGCAGAGTTATTGCATGGAAGGATAAGCGGTGGGATGCATTTGGAATCCTCAGGGGGCCCTCTAAGGGTCACTGAAGTCATCTCAGGCAACTTGGGAGACAAGGGTTGAAGAATTAAAAGTTCATTCTTGGGAATATTGGATGGTGACTGAGCATGGGAGCAGTATCCATCTTATCAGGCTGGGACCGTGTGCTCCCTTTCAGCTGCTTCCGCAGAAAATTCCCTTCAGTAATCAGGTTGTAGAGCTGACTTTCAGGGGTCTTTCAGAATCAGGAAGCTTAGGAGGGATGATTTTGGTGATAGCTTGGTTCCGGAAATACCGATGAACTGTGATGTCCACATTCTGCAGCAGATTTGGAGAGCTAAACACAAGGCTTGGAATAAATGGTGAGTGAAATTCTAGAAGGAGGCGTAGCTGTCTTCTGGGTGGAGATATAGGAGTAATCCTGAGAAGGTCAATTACAGAGGTAGGAACACGGAGCAAGAAAGCTAAATGCTGTTTTGCCAGAAAGATCTTGGACAAGTCGGGATGTCTCCTTGTGTGAAGGTCAAATGATAATACTGCAAAATGGGCTTCATATTTTAACTGAAGGGAAGAAATCTCTGGAACATCCATGGGAAGTTTTAAAGAGGAAGCTGTTGTAGAGGTGACATAATTCGGGTCTAGAACTGTCTTTGAGAGAGTGGTAGCAGTCAGGTTAAAAAGTTTTGGTGCTGCTCCTTTAAAAGTTTGAGCATCTGTGAAATCGAGTCAAAAATAGAAGGAACTGACTGAACGGATGATAGGAGGCACTTCTTACAAGCTTTGGGGGATTCACTATTCACCCCACAATCCAGAAGAGGAGTCTTCACATCTGAGGTGGGCAAAGTGCAGTTCGGCAGAGACTGGCTTCCTTCCAAAGGTGGAGATAGGGCCTTGGAGGAAATATGCCAAGGGGGTACTTCGTCCGATGGAGGGTCTTGAGAGAATAAATAATCCACAACTTTTGACTGTTTAAACAAAGGAGGCAAAGCCTCTACATCTGGGCTGGAGAAAGTTCTTTTGCGTCTCATTTGAGCTGATTAGCAACATGGCATGAGAAGGTAAAACAGCCCGAGATATCAGCGGAGCAGCAGAAAAGCTGGGCAGAGGAGGCCAAGCAGTCCAACAGGCCAGAGAGGGCTTGCCTAATTAAACTCTCAAAACAATGTCATAAAAGGGCCAAAAGTGAGATAAGGAGGCAGGGAGGGAATTCCACAAGGGCAAGCAAGCAAAAATAGGTCTTAAAACATCTTAAAACAAAACAAAATAGAAGAGGGCCGAGATTACCAAAACTCCATCGCTGCTCCCATCCAACCGGAAGTCCTACAATTATCTAATCCCATTTATAAGTGGAGTCTTATTCCCAGGTAAAGGAACAAATGTTTTCTTACCCAGAGGAAATCTTAGGGACTCTTCCTCAGCAAGGTACAACCATTGGCACAACTGTGTTGGTGTGGGAAGGCTAGATAGAATTGGGCTGATAATAAATCTGTTCAAAAAAGTTCATCCAATTCAGCAGATGACTCAGAATCTGAAAAGCATGCAGGACATGCCATACAGGAGCTATAACAATTGCAAAATTGCAGGCAAGCAATCAGGTGTTTAAGTACTGCCTGACATAATAAAAACATGAAAAGAACCTGCTGGATTAGATGAGAGGACTATACAGCCTGGCATCCTTGTTTCTTAATCGGCCTTTGAAAAAGTCCATGGAGGCAAAAGGTTTTCTCCCATGTTTGCTTCTCAGCAAATGGTTTTCAGAAGCATATCAACCTTGCAGCTACACAAAATCATCCTTTTATTAATTGTTTTAATACATAGTCTTCATCAAAAACATAAAAATATCCTACCCACGGAAAGGTAAAACTGTTAGGTAAAACGTAAAAAGGCTTTACCTCCCCCAGAAAGGGGAAAACATTAGACTAACCTTATCACTAGCAAGCTGGTTTTCAAAACAGAGGGATTTTTTTAATGTGGAGGGGATATTCAAGCTGTGATCCCCACGTGTGTCTGAAAGTAGTACAATCCCAGGAGAGCAGACAGAAGTATTTCCTCAGTTGATCAGATTTGCATCTTTATGATTATGTCCTGTTGTTTATTTTTGCCTTTGGTAAATATCAGCGCATAATTTGAATTCATAAACTAGTTTAGAGGAAAACTAGCACACAAAACATATATTGCAATATCATGTGCAAATGGATTATGTGCTTGCTTTTTTTCTCCAATATTTAGTAACTTCCTTCAGTTTACATGCATAATAGTAATTATAATGATTACTCAAAATACATCTTTGTACAAAATGCTAATATTTTGTATTCTTGAGAAAAAGTATTTTGTAGCAGGAATCCTACAGCTCTAACAGTTACGGGAAAGCAATAGAAAGCGTCAGAATAGAAATCGTCACATGTCAAATTTCTGCCTTACATCAATTATGTACATCAGTCCTTGACGATGATTGTGCCATGCATGTATATGGTACGTATTTTACAAAAAATAAGAAGACAGGTCCCTGTCTGGAGGTGATTGTAATGTAGATATTTACGCAAGGAAGACAACAGAAAAGGGAAGGGAAATAGAGGTAGGGTAAATATGGAAGAATATGCTGTGTTTTCAGTTAACAGTGATTTTTACAACAGGAGCACAATTCCAGGCATGTCAACTCAGAAGTATGTATGGCTCACTGAGATCAGAGAGATGTACTTCCAGGTCTCTGTTTATAGTAGCATTTTGCAAACTGTGTGTCAGTTTGACCTTCGCCAAATTTGTGAAGTAGGTCTTCACCAAATTTCTAGCAGTTCACAGAGTAGCCAAAGAAAGCCAAAGAAAGCTACAGATGATGGAAAGATACCAAATAACTAATTTTGTCAAGCAATGAAGGTATTCAAATATCAGATAGTGGCTAATTGTGCTGCCAACAGATAAGGTTATAAGAGATGATCATATGACTATGTCCCCCTAAGCCTTGGGGCTATTCATGAAGGCTGCTTCAGTACGATAAATGGATCAATACTTTTATAATAAAATACTACTTGCAAATAAACAAACAAACAAATTTTTCAAGATCAGCTTTTAAAAATTTCTTATAAAGTTAGGTGGGTTTCAATAGAGTACCATTTTAAAAAGAGAATCCTGGTGTTGAAAAGTTTGAGGATGACTGAACTGGCAGCCAGAAGTTTTGTGTCAAACACTTCACAGTCCCATCAAGAAAAAATGGCAAATCTAAACTCACAGATGAGTACATTGCACAGAAATTAACATAGAATTGCTGGTTTGAAAAAGCATTTGAAAAGGATTTAAAATGCCTTTAAAAGCCCTCTTTAAAATAAGGTAGACAATTTTGGTATTGATCCACAGAGCCCACATTTGCTCATTAAAACAAAAAAAGTTTACAGAACCATTATTTATAATCTTGAATTGCTACAGAACTGAATAGAAGGAATGGGACATAAAATGAAATTGCTGGCAGATAGAGGGGGATCAGAATCAGCAGGTGATGTCTTCAGAGTTCCTTTGTATTTTTTCTCTTCATTGGAGCCTAAGGCTAGATTTTTCAAAGTGGGTTACTAACTTGTTTTAGATAAATTTTAAAGTGGCAAAAATAATGATTGTATGCCAGTGGGTGGTGAATCAAATGTCTATTTCTAAGGAGCAGCCTGGTAAATCTTTGGTCTAGGTAAAAGGACTCTATTACTTAACCTGATAGCCAGTAGGATGGAATTTTGTGTGGTGTATTGGCAGATCAAGGAAGACTTTTGGTAGAATCTGCACTAGTCTTTCCCAGTGAGGGCAGCCCAATCCTATCCAGGTTGCACTACCCATGGTACAGCGGTGCCAAAACATAGGGCCAGGTAAGCATCTGGCTGGAGGTCTCCTTGGCGTAAGGAAACATTGGTTCTCTTACCCCATGTTGGGACCAAACAGCACCTATGGATTTACTCAGTTCAGCACAAATGATTGAGCTAACATAGAATTGAGGAGACCCACGTAGGATTCTGAGGTCAAAAAGGAATAGGATGTAGCCTGCACTGCCATCCCTCTGCTCAAAAATACTTCCTGTCCATCTCCATAGTACCCTCCCCATGTCCTGCAATGCCTCCCCATTGCTCGGTGGAGTAGTCAATCTTAGAGCACCATCCTAACCATGTCTACTCAAATGTAAGCCCCATTGTGTTCAGTGTGTCTTACTCCCAGGAAAGTGTATTCAGGATTGCAGCCATAGATTCACTCATATAACTAACAAGAGAGGTGGTTAAGAAGCACAACACAGCAGTCACAAATCAACACAATGCAGTGCTGAATGCAACAAATATATATACATCAGGTACACCTCTCTACACATAAAAAAGCAGGCCTCCATAAGTCTTGAAAGACTATGGTATCATGCACATGGTAGCTGCATACGCTGCATGCGAAGCACGAAAGCCTGGGTTGGATTGTTATGGAGGATAGGCTGTTACCCAAGCAGCAAATCCCCCTCTCCTACAATCCAACCCAGGCTTTCGTGCTTTGCATGCAGCATATGCAGCGCTGAGCACGATATTATAGTCTTTCAAGACTGACGGAGGCCTGCTCTACGCACAAAGCTCAACAGAACGAACATCTTCTGAAAGGGAAAGTTTTCTACTGGTGTGCTTTTTTCTGCTTTTTTTTTTTAGAAGGGGAAAAATTAATTAGCAGTTTCTCAGTATAGTTCTCCTTGCAGGCTATGTTTTTGCCAGAGAAATAAATTTCAAAAACTTCCCAGTAATGATGGATGAACAACATGGATGGGCTAAGAATAAGCACCACTTGTCCCATAGTTCCTAATCACTACACTATGTACAAATGGGAGACAAATACATTACACAGAAGAATAGCTAATTTGCTCAGAGAAGCACTCAAATGATGAAGTAGTATTTAACTTGCTCTCTGTACTAGTTTCTTAAGCCAAATTTTCCCTGTCATCTCCACCTCCTCTCTCCAAGGAGAGGTCCCATCACCCAGAAAACCAGAGGTCTGCAAATTTAAAGGAGGAGAAGGGCCATGTCAAATATCTGACATGGTATCAGGGCCAAAGGGCTATGGGTGGCACAAGTGGCTAAGACACTGTGCCTGTTAACTAGCAGGCCAGGGTTTGATTCCCGAGTCGGCCCCACAAGACAGGGTGAGCTCCTGTCCTTAGCCCAGCGCTGCGACGACAGCTGGATCCAATTGTATCAGCTCTGCCTTTCCATTGGACTAATTCAGTGGCGTGGAGAGGGGGGATTTGCTGATTGGGTAACAGCCTATCCTCCATAACAATCCAACCCAGGCTTTTGTGCTTTGCATGCAGCGTATGCAGCGCCGAGCACGATACCATAGTCTTCCAAGACTGACGGAGGCCTGCTATATCAGGGCCAAAAAATAACCTTTACATTTGAATAAACTTATACTGATCAAATTTATATGAAATTTTAATAAATTTCAATGCCCATGAATTAGGGCAGAAAATCCTCAGACCTGGTTCCATGATTTCTCATAGAAAAGTTTCTCCCCAAACAGTGGAAATAAATTCATAAAAATCTCTAAAAGGCAAGAAGCACTACAGACCTTGATTGCAGCACCTGGTCAATAGTGCTGTCTCCAATCCTAGCAGATGATGGTTATCTGTGGGTCTATGTTTCCGGGACATATGGCAACCCTGTGGGTTGCCATATGTCCCAGAAAACTAAGATAGTCCCGGTTTTCGGTGATTGTGTTTACATAGTGGTAGGTTTAATAGGGGGTCCTGCCCCAGTTTTGTGGAAGAAAATTATAGCAACCCTACCACCTCCACCCAGAGGTTACCAACATTGGTGTCTGTGCACTGCAATCCTGCTGAGATGATGGAAACTCTGCTCCCCTCTCCTCTGGATGACGTTCAGAGGGAATGCTCTGCTATCTGCACCTCTGGAGGGTGTTCTGAGGGTGGCCACCTTAGCTGAAAGAATACCATATTTACTTGAATCTAATGTGCTATCAAATCTAATTTGCACCCCTATTTTAAAAGACTTGAGATAAAAAATATTTACTGGCAATTGTAATTTGCAGCTGCAAAGCAGGTGCAAAATTTAATTTTATCATATACAACAATGAGTTTTATGACAATAATACTATGACAATAGGTTTATATTATTTTTTTTCACCTAATTCTGCTACTTTATACAATGGGTTTATGTTAATTTTTATTATATTACTGTAAAAATCTAATGCAGCATTAAATCTAGTGTGCATCCAATTTTGGAAACTAGGGGCAAAATCCAGAGTAACTAAGGGGAGTTCTTGTTCTGGTGTAAGAACAACTTACTCTGGATTCCAATATGAATTTCCCATAGGTTTTCAGTAGGTGGTGCAGTAACTATGGGTGCATGTAAAGTCTCTTACATGCTCCTGTAGTTACTCTGGATTTGGGGGTAAATTTGGCTGAAAAAGATGCACATCAGATTTGAGTAAATATGGTATGTTCTAAGGCCTCAGGGATTACTTAGAAGGTAAGGTTTTCCTGAAATCTGTAAGTAAACTTTTAAAGCTTTCAAAGGCTGTTTGCAGAGTCAGAGACGCCCTGTGGGAGCCTCCAAAAACCCTTTTAAAGCTTTATAACACACTTCTGATTTTTTAAAAACTGGAAGTGACCTTTAAAGATCTCCAGTGATCTCAGAAGGCATTCTGAGGACCAGGGACATTGTCCTCAGAACCCCCTCCAGAGCTCTGCTCTCCTATCTGCTCTGCTCCAAATCAGGGGTGTCCAAACACCAGTCCAGGTGTGGCCTCAATGTGGCCTGCATCAAGACCCCTCCATCCGGCCCATGGGCAAGACTTGTAATCCTTCCTATCTGTCTCAAATACATTTATATGTAAATTAATGTAAATTCATTCAAATTTGAAATATAAATCATTTATCTGGTTCCTGACACAGTGTCAGAGAGATGATGTGGCCCTCCTGCCACCCCTAATGTAGGAATGAAATGGACAAGGAAGATTTTGTTTTAGGCTACAATCGTAAAGACACTTTCCTGGGAGTGTCCACTGAACACAATGGGGCTTACTTTTGAGTAGACATGGTTAGGATTGTGCTGATAGTGTCACTTCAGGTTTCTGAATATACAGGACAAACTTGTTATACACAGATTTTTTATACACAGATTTGACTCAACACGAATGGTCACTGCAAATCATAGTTTAAAAAACTGCTTTTCTACTGTTGTAGATAAGTGTACCAGAATCAAACCCCAACATTTATTTAGGCACTACTTTATTCAATTAGGCACCACAGAGGAGCAAGAAACTTGGAAGTTGGTTTTTAACCTATTTTTCCGTTGTTTCTTTATACACTGATGTTTTTTATCCAGAGGAGGTTCTGGAACAGAACATAAGTGGATAACGAAGGACACCTGTATAGGCAACTGGTGACATCCCATTTTTCCTGTTAGTAATAGTGACTCATATCTTGGTTTAGGATAAAGAAATATAAAATGCATGCTAATTGAAGTCTAAAGTTTGAAATTTCAGTCTGTTTAGACTTTCTCTCAATAACTCAGAATGGGTACAAAATGTTTTGTTGTTACAAATGATGTATATTTTAACAGATCACACAATAGCCAATGTTCTAGGTGTTCAAGACCCAGATTTTTCATTTCACTGGCTCTCAATATTATATTAAAGCTAAATTCTCAAGTTTAGTTGTGAAACAGGATAATAATCCATTATAGTTGTACAATGTGTTTGTCCTAAGGCTTAATTAGGTCCAAAGGCCTCAAGAGGGCACAGGAACTCCGAGAAAAATTAACATGCAGAACACTGAAAGCATCTCTCTCTCTCTCTCTCTCCCTCTCTCTCTCTGTAACACAATTTGAGTAACTAGTAGTGGGTTGCTAAAGTGTACAATACAAGAGTCTTTTCTGTTGTTATTTGTGTGAAGCTGAAAACCAGCATGTTACACTTGTCAGCATCTCCATTTGGAAATTAGGCTCATCTAAGGGATTAGCCTTATTTTTTCCCCTTCTAATAATGAATACAAAATGGCCTACCTCTGATGCTTGAAATCCACCACTGAGATAATTAACTAGAAATAATTACAATGCACTTGGCAAATTATAGCTTTGCCCCTGTGTGAAAAGGACATGTTTTATTTGTGCTTGCTCCCTAGTGACCTTCAGACTGATCAACTGTGAAGTTTAATATTAAAAGGTGTGTCGCCGACATGAGCTTTGATTTTGTGACCACTAGTAATTGTCACAAAAGTTGTCTTCAAAATTATTGTGTCTGTGCTGACTTAAATCCTCTCCAGAGATGCATTTAAATTAAAATAATCTAAGTACTCAAATTTATTACAGGAAACTATGGCTGCAAACTCTTACCAATGAAAAGAACAGACAATTTCAGCTTGGGGGCGTCAAGGGGGAAGGGATGCAATGATTCTTGAACTGAGGCCTACAGTATCCTTTCTAGAAGCTTAGGAGCAAAATGACAAAATAAAATAAAATAAAAATTTTCACAGCAAATACCAACAAACACCACGTTACGTAAAATACAGTTTCTTCTGAGCACCGATGCAGCTGTACAGGGGGGAAAGTGGTACCTATAGCAGGCCGCAAAAATGCATGTACATTTTTGGAACATGCACAAAGCTAACCACATATACATAGCTAGGACAATGTCCTGAAGCACAATCCTAACCATGTCTATTCAAAAGTTAACCCCATTGTATTCAGTGGATCTTACTCTCAGGAAAGTATCTTAAGGATTGCAGCCTTTGTGTACTTCTCCTGTGTATACCTGTGCCACAAGTACTACCATACAGAGATAATACACATACACAATTAATAATGTACCTTTACAAGCATAGCAGGTTTAATCTGAGAACAAGCATAAAATGAATTTATCATCCCCCAGGCTTGTCCCCAAAGAACTGACTGCTTTCAGTTAAAACAGTGGAGCCTTCTATGGGGGAAATCTAGCAAGAAGCATTAGAAGTCAGCAACAGACAACATAATGGAGTTGTTAAAAGAAATGTGTACATGTATTTTTACACATAATAAAATTACATATTGCTTCTTTTGTGCTAGCACCAAAATTTAATCCTGATTAAGACCAATTTCCTGTTGAAAAGCTCAGTACCTTAGAACGATTGCACTTGCCATTGTGAAGATCCCCGTGAGGCTTTACGCAGGCTCCTCTTTAGTCCACCGGCTTTCTTCTTTGGGAAGCCCAGTGTTTCATTATCGTGGCATGAGGTGGTGCTAATGGTACATTATAGCACTGCAATTAAGAACTACATTCTGAGCGACAAATTAAGGGGTATTTTCATTCTCCCATGCCCCATTTAAACAAAAACCATACACATAATTATTTCTGACCCCTGTTGTCAAGTGCAAATAATAAAACCCTATCGTAGAAGTAGGATTTTTTTTCTTGCCAGCAATTGCGCTTACAAAACAGATTGCAAATATTTTTGAAAGATTACTCACCTGCTCCTGAATGCCCTGTGGGTTAGTGTATTTCTACTGCAGCTACTGTATTTATGAAGCCACTCTTGCTTTGCATTTGCTAATTACAGGTAAACGTAACAGTGTATGGCTGCAATCCTAACCACACTTTCCTGGGAGTAAGTACTATTGAACACAATGGGACTTGCTTTTGAGTAGTCATGCTTAGGATTGCACTGTATGTTAAGGAGATTTTATTCCTCATAGTGTACATTTCCAGTTCAGCCAAGGTAATAAGGTGGAATTTGAAGTAGCGAAATGATTTGAAATGTTTTAGACAGCTAATAAACACGTGATGATGGGCTTTGCAAAAGTACACATATGTTGAGAATGCAAGCCTATGCATTTCTACTCAAAAGTAAGTCCCCTTAAATTCAATGGGACATCCAGGAAAGTGCATATAGGATTACTGCCATTAGTTAAGCATTTGCATTCTGCTCTCCAGTCTACAAGGCGTCTAGAGCTGCTTACATAAAATTAAACAGGAAATCATTGCAACTGGGAAGACAGGCAGGAGGGTTTATGCCTCACTGGCTTCTTCATTTCCTCTGCCTTTTCACAAAGCAGTTGGTAATTCAATGGCCTCTGAAGCTAACATATATATCATCAGACCTTTGGTGCATTGAAGAAAGTATTGTCTACTTTTGATTGCATCTCTACAGGGTTGCAGACGGGGTCTTTCCCAGTCCTACCTGGAGATGTCAGGCAGGGACTGATCCAGAGAACTATGTGCAAAGCTGTAGCCTGCCATCCCCGTATATAGGGTCCGCAGAAGTCCTTATCTAGGCCAAATATACTCATATCAAAAATTTGCCTTGTTCACACAAAAGTACAGTTTTTTCTCTCTCTACAAGAGCATGAAAGATAATTGCCTTTTTCAACTGATTTATCCAACAAACCCAGCTTGTGTTGGTCCATGCTTGCACATGCACAGAGAAAGGGACTGAAGCAGATACCCTTTGGATTTTTAAATCTTTCTATCCCAATAGTCACTCCTTGATCATTTTCTGTCTCTACACAAGTCAAGTGTGGCCTGAAATCTGTGCTATTCTCTGAATAGTCTTCAGTCACAGAGGAGTCTTATAATTTTTGTAATTCACTAGGAGTACAACAGTCATATATTCTTCCCAACAGTCATATATTCTTCATATATAAAAATTATATAGTCTTATAATTTTTGTAATTCACTAGGAGTACAACAGTCATATATTCTTCCCTTTCTTTTAGCTTAGAAATATGTTTGATTGGAATCAGGTTCTTAAAAGTTGCAACTATTCAATACAAAATCATTGGATATGATTCTATGAAATAAGGAGCTGATACTGTTTTATAATTGTTTGAAAGAAGTGTAAGGTACAGATATTGCAGAACCTTACACACCCATGACTGTTGTTACTCTCTTATACCAGCTCCAGTGGCACAAGGGGTGGGCATTTACAGGGGACATTTACTCATGAATAAATTGGTCCATTGGAAAGGGCAGACCAAGAGAAATGCAATCTCCACAGAATTGTACTTATTTAATGAACACAGGACCCAAAACATTTCAGAAGGAACTGCCTCATTCCTGTTTAAATGGCTCCTGTAAGTTTAATTTAAGAATTGACTATATAGTTGTGTGCTTCAGGAGTGTGTGTGTGTGTGAGAGAGAGAGAGAGAAAGAGAGAGAGAGAGAGAGAGAGAGAGAGAGATTTTATGCCTGTGGTTATGCCTGCTGAGTCCTACTGGCATAAAAACGTACATATTACCTATTTTACAGTGATTACACTTGATAAAGATGTTTAAAAATGAATAAAATATTAATTTGGAATTGAAAAATCCATTACCCTACTAAAACACCGCTTTCAGCCTTCCCTTTTTAGAATAACATCACAATCTGATGAAAAAATAAAACCATTTTAGAATGACTCTTTATCAATAAGATATCCTTGTACACATTCAACATACAACACTGAAACACTACAAAGAGCAAAATACCATAAGGTTCTAAGCCAGTTGCGACATCAGCAAAAGACAGATGTTGGTCACGGCTTATGACATACGTGCAGAGTTTAATGTCACCGGGGCATCTACTTTCAGTACCAGGACTGTGCCTTAAATGTTTGCCACTGATATTGTTTGACATAATAATATTTCCACAGAGCATATGAAGACCACCTTTCCAAGCCATAGCGATCCATGGTACATCTGGAATGCTGCCTAAGCAAGGGTTTCCAGGATGAGGCTATTAGCAGTCTTTGGCCTTCCTATTTTATAAATTTAAATCTAAGAACATAAGGGACCTGCTAGGTCATACCAAATATCCATTTAGTCCAGCTTCCTGTATCCCACAAGTTTCCCAATTGCCCCCCCCCCCCCAATGCCTCAGAGAGCACACAGGAGCTTGAATCCTTGTGTCTCCCCCGCATATGGTAGGCTACATCTAAAATAAGGAGGTTGCACATGCCCATCATGGCTTGTAAGCCATGATGGAATTTTCCACCAGAAATTAGTCCGATCCCATGTTAAAGGTATCTAGGCTAGATGCCATCACCACATCCTGTGACAAGGAGTTCCACAGACTAATTACATGCTGGTAAAGAAATATTTTCTTTTTTCTGTCCCTGGCTTCTCCTACAATCAATTTTAGTGGGTGTCCTGTAATTTGGTGTTGTGTGATAGAAAATCTGGTCAGATAGAAATATGACAGAATAACTGTTAATTTTCTTTTCAGCAGCACCAAAAAGAGGAACGCTTGTTACTATGGTTCTTGTTCTCTAGTGGGAATTCAGAAACACTGATCTACGAGAGGTGACAAAAATAATCCAGAAATCTATGTGATTTAGGCTGCAATCCTATGCATAACTAACTTGGAAGCAACTTGCATTGAACACAATGGGACTTATGGAGATTTTCATCCCCTTCCGCTGGGGAAACCTCCAAACACAAGAACGGGGCTTCTCAAGTTTGTACCTGCAAAATAGCCGGTGTAGTCTTCATGGTGATTTTCAGCCCATAGAACCCAACACAGGATACGGTGGAACTCCAGTTCCAACCCCCTCCTGCCCCTGTTGCTCTCATTCACTGCCCTCTCCAGTCCTCCAGTAGCCCCTTTAGACAACACTGGCTTTTCACCTCACCCTGTAGTCAAATAAGACTATAAAGGAAAACCCTTTACTTACGTTATGTTTACGCTTTACACATAAACAGCACTCAGCACTGGTGCTGAAATAGTTCAGGATTGGGCTGTATGCATCAATGACTTATTACCCCAGACAGTCACAAATAAAGAGCTGGACACAAGTGCTGGATTGAGGGCCACTTTTATTAATTATTTAATATCTTAGAAATAAACAGGGACTGCTCTAAAATAGCCGTGCGGTCTAAGGGGATGCGGCTCTCCGCATATTTCCCCATCCAGATGCTAAAGGTGGTAAAGGGCGTTCCCAGCCTGGCTCAGGGCATTTCTTGAACAGAGTTCAAGGATGCCCATCTTTGCCAACCCGAAGGTCAAGGTAGCCGGAAGCGCAGCCACCAGCTGTCCGGCCAGACACTGCGCCTAGGTTTCCCATCCAGGTAAGGGGGTTCGTCAGACTTACCCCCGGAGCCGGAAGAGCATCTCAGGGTGCTTCCTCACCCCCAAACCCTTGCTACCTAAGGCTGCACACCGAGGCCTATCCTGCTTACTACCGCACGACTCCTGCCAAAAGTGACCGGGCTGAAAGCCAATTAAAGTTAACTCTCTCCCTCGTACAGCTCAGGGTAGGCGAAAAAGAATGCCACCAATGGCCAATCAGGTGGCATACAAAAAATTCCTACCCAGCCCCGAAGCGACCAGCTAATCCTAAGTTGTACCAAAGGAGGGAGGGTGGGGATGCTTGCCAGAGCCCGACTGCAGATCCCCAGGCAAACCCACCCAGGAGAAGTCTGGCTCCGCCCCCTCCAGCCCTCTGGCAGCCAATGGCTGCATTGCCTTGCACTTGCCCGGCTCTGCACAGTGCCTGCAGAGGGGCAAAGGGAGCCCACGCTGAAGGCGCGCAGGCTCCATTACTATGAATTGTGACTTACCCCCAAATCCAGAGTAAATACGGGAGCACATAAGAGATTTTACATGCACCTGTGGTTACTGCACCACCTAGTGAAAACCTATGAGAAATTCATATTGCAATCCAAAGCAAATTGTTCTTACACCAGAGCAAGGACTTCCTGTAGCTACTCTGGATTTTGCCCTGGAACTACCGGTATTTAAGATGTATAGTATTTATACTTTATAAAACTTTGGGCCTTAAATGGCAAGGAAAAATACATATGATTATAATACTTGATTATAAGTATTATAAGCATTATAAGCATAAAAATTATAAGCATAAAAATACTTGATTATAACAGTTAAGAATGTGTAAATTCTGAAGGCCAGCAATTTGAACACTTAAGGGATAGTACTTTATTGCAATTTGAATGTCATTGTGATGCTGTTATTTCATAGTAAAAACTGTGACTTGGATTAAAACTGTTTTTGGATCAAGAGCAAAATTTTCTCAGAAATTTTGACTTGGTTTAAGAGTACTGCATTGTAAGAAGAGCACTTCTGAGGAAGTTTGGAACAGGCTTCCATGGCCAGGGAACACATGGAAAGGGAGGATCTGGGGGGAGCTGCCTGAGCCAGGTGTGTGTGTGGGATCTGTGTGTGGCAGTGTGGAAGGTGTGCTTTATCAATGTTCCAGTGTTGCTCCCCATCAGCAGCCTTGTAATATTAAAGTTGCACAAAAGATAAAGATCCCATTGAGCCCACGGATAAGCAGTGACTCCGTTAGTGATAGTGAAATTCATCCTACAAAATCCCTCCTCTCTCTTGTCTCCCTCACACCAGCCTTGAAGGTTTTCAAAGGTACAGTACAGTTCAGTGGCGTGGAGAGGGGGGATTTGCTGCTTGGGTAACAACCTATCCTCCATAACAATCCAACCCAGACTTTCGTGCTTTGCATGCAGCGTATGCAGCACCAAGCAGGATACCATAGTCTTTCAAGACTGACGGAGGCCTGCTTTTTTAGTGTTTTGTATTATATTACAGTGTTTTATAATCATTTTAAATACAGTAAATATTCCCATATACCGGTCACAGGTGGGCTGAAGCCAGTTCTCACCGGATCTGTAGAACCAGTTCTTAATTTGGGGCTGACGTTAGCAAACTGTTGTTAAAGAGGGGGCCTCATCTTTGAATTGCATGCAAGTGTGTCTGAATTTCTCTTAAAGGGCCTCTGGGTCTGTCTTCCCAGAGGTTCAGTTCCACTCCCTCCTCCCCTTCTGAACCTCCCTCCCCTTCTGAGTGTTGTGAGAATGAGCTCCTCCAGGGCTTTTGGTGGGGGCCATGCCTGCCTGCCTTCCTACCTCCCCAGGTGCCTTTGCAGCCCAGTACTAGGCATGGAAAACTACTCAGTACTACCCAGCACTACTCAGGAGTAAGCCACACTGTACAGTAGAGGACTGCAGCCTGTGGCCACAATCCTAGCCACACTTTCCTGGGAGCAATTCCCATTGACTATCATGGGATTTCCTTCTGATTAGCATAGGATTTGAGGCTACTTTCCCATCCACGCTTTCCTGAGAGCAAGCCCACTGACTATAATGGGACTTACTTCTGAGAAGATTGGCAGAGGCTTGCTTGGATCTCTCCCTCCAGCCCTGTTCCTCTGGAGGTTCCTCCAGCCCTCTATATAAGTTCCTCTATAATGGGACTTTCTACTGAGTAGAAATGGTTAGGACTGGGCTCTGAGGCTGCAATCCTATCCACATTTACATGGGAGTAAGCCCCACTGACTAGAATGAGACTTATTTCTAAGTAAGCCTGCATAGGATTGTACTGTAAGGCTAAAATCCTGACCACACAGTTTTGGGAGTAAGCCCCATTGACTTGAATGGTACTTACTTCTGAGTAGACACAGTTAGGATTGGGCTCAGGCTGCAATCCTATTTACACTGTAGTCTTCCCCCCCAGATCTCCCCACCTCATCCTGCCCCTCTGAGAAATCTCTCCACCTGAGATTGTGGGGAGGCAGTATGGGAGGCACCTGAAGAAATAGCCCCAGTTCCAATCCTGCCCCCCCAGGAGCTCAGTTCACTGCCTACTCTGAAGTAAATCCTATTAAAGTCAGCAGGTTTTACTCCCCTGTGAGGATAGGAGTGTAGTCTCAAAGCCCAATTATCTGTCTACTCAGAAGTAAGTTCCATTATAATAGTAAGTGAAGCTTACTCCCTGGAAAGAAGCTGGTTTCTAAGAGCTTGTAATCCTATGCCTAACTACTCAAAAGTTAATCCCATTTCAATCTATGAAGCTTACTCCCAGGAAAGTGTGCAGAGGAGTGCAGCATTAGAGCCCAATCCTATTCTTGGCTACTCAGAAGTAAGTCCCATTAGAGTCTGTGGAGCTTACTCTCAGGAAAGTGAATAGGATTGGAGCCAGAGGCTGGTTACTAAGAGCTCAGTCCTTTGCTTGACTACTCAGAAGCCCTATTATATTCAATGGAGCTTACTTACAGGAAAGTGTGGACAGGATTGTAGCCTTAAGTAGTGGCTTAGAAGCAAACCTCAACCTGCAGATGGACACCACAGACTCTGGTCCTAAACTGTAGATCAGTGTTTCTCAACCAGTGGTATGAGCACCACCTGTGGAACCTGTGGTAGTGTCTGCTGTATTAGGCATCTGGATGCAAATGTCATATGTGCTCTCTGAGGCAGCTGGTGGGCTGCTGTGTGATTCAGGAGCTGGACTAGATGGGTCTTTGGTGTGATCTAGTGGAGGCTTTTCTTATGCTTTTATGTTCTTATTTGTGGCGCACATTCCCCCTGAGAGCACAACAAAGCATCATGCATAGGAATAAATTACACTGAACTCAGGGGCTTAATACTGATTGATGCGGTCACAAGTGATACTATTTTTTTGGTAAACTAAGGGTTAAAGTGGTGTGCCCTCCCCTGCCCCACCCCCTGACCCTGCCCCCACCCCCTGACCCAGCCTGGCCCTGCCCACTTCCAGAGAACCGGTTGTTGGGGCAGGCTGGGCCCACCACTGATACCGGTTAATATTTTTGGACTGTGGAACCAATGTTCTGAGTTTCCATTATTTCCTATGGAAAAATCCACTTTGGATTATAAACATTTTGGATTACAACCATGCTTCTAGAACAAATTATGCTCGTAAACCAAGGCACCACAGTCCCTACTTTTGCACCTCTCTGTATAAAGTTGTCCTAGTATAACTAACCTTTTTTTACATTTTACACACACATATACATACATACACACAGAGTATAATAAGGACTGCAGTTCACTAATTATGGTGTAGGAAAGGGATTTCCCTATGAATTTTGCATCCTCCCAGTTTTGAGAGGCTCTAGACATGGAAGAAAATTATATATCCAGAGATCTTGAGGGGGAAAGTCCAGCTTTAGAGTATTATCTCACTTGGTTTAAAAAAATTAGCTTTTTACTGTTCTCAAATTATATCCTATCAAAAAAAAAATTTTTTAACTTAATGTAAAATCAAAGATTACCTTTACAAATACAGGAAGTACTCAGGGTCTAGACAAAACCACTGTATGTAAACAATAATGCAATGTTTTCCATCTTTACAGTTAAGTGTCTTTCCAGAGAACAGGACAATACAAATAGTGTGCCAACCAATGCACATCATCATTATGTATGCTGCGACAGAGAGCTGTGTGATGAGTGCTCTGACAAAGCTAATGAATAGACCACAGGGACTTCAGAGATTTCTGTTGTGTGTGATAATGACAAAGTCAGAATGAATCTCATTTTGCACATGGCTTCTGCACAACGTGGCTATGCTACTTAAAAAAAAACTATCAGAAACAGAAAAATAGAATTTGCGTGTATAACCAAGAAAATAAAGTGCCTCTAGGGAAAAGAAATTGGAAGAACGAATAGGCAGTTGATTAGCACTGCCACTCCAAATAAGACTTATTACCATAATCCTTTAATTAAAACTGAAATGAAGAATGAAGAGATCCTCAAATAGTATAAAAAATACACAAACTCAGTAGTAAAATGTATGACAGAGCTGTACTTTTCATTCTTTTTATATACGTCCTAAAACAGGGTACTTGGTGATAGCTGTATCAAAAATTTCACAATTTGCAAACTGGACATAAAAGAAAATAGATCACCTCTCTAAGGAACCAAGGAGATTAAAGGAGGGACTTCAAAAGGAACATTAGTGCTGTTCCTTATGCTAAAAACAGCCAGCACCTGGTTCACGAAAGATACTATAAATGCAATTTGTCTTATTAGTGTAATGTTGTTCAGCCATGAGAACTAGTTAAAAAGAAATGTTTTGGATAAGTCCTGAAAGGCTAGGATCACCCAACAAGCATAAAGCACTGCATTGTATTCTTCATGGTTTGTTTCCTTTAATATCACAAGAGATTTGAGGAATAATTTATAAATCAAAACACAACTGAATTTTGTGGGATGTCCATAATAGGCATCCCACAAATCCGGTCGTGTTTTGCTTCATGAAATGGGAACTCAAAGGACATTACACAAAGCATAAGAACAAACAAGCAAAACAAAACATAATCCCAGGTCCTAACATCATAAATTTATCAAGCTCCGCTTTTACATAAGCCTCTCATTTTTACTAAATATTGGGGTGGAGTAGTACTTTATGAATTTTTCCCTAAAGGAAAAGAAATACAGTAACACGTTCTTTATTCTCTGAGGAAATGTTCTTCCTGAGTGTAGCCAAACATAGGTAGGTAGGTCAGGTAGGTCATTACAGCGCCCAAAGAAGCCCTCTTCGCTCACACTTCTTGGTGCCCAATGGAAGTGCATACTGCAGTGTGTCAACAGTGAAAAACCCAAGACAAAGAACATCATGCTGGTTCACAGAAGAACCTGAGCAATAAATTTACTTTCCTGGAGCCCTGTCTTGGAAATGGAGTGATAGATTGAAGTGTACTACCTACCAAGGATATGAATGACAGGATAGTTTGTCTCTAGATTCTCCATCTACATCTCCTTTACAAGCCAAAACTCTGTTTAAGAAAGTACTCAGTGCTGAAATTAAAAGAACTATATTGGCCTTATGGTGATACACTAACACACACTTTCTGATCTAGGATTATGAACTCACTTTACAAAGAAAAAATGCTACCTGCATTGTTTGGGCTAATAGCCCAATCCTAAATTGTTCAGCTCCCTCTAGAGCAGGAGTCTCCAAACCCAGGACCCGGGGCCAAATGTGGTCCTCAGCAAACCCCAATGTGGCCCTCGGAAAGACCTTTCTGTGGGCAAGCTTTGTAATGTCTCTAATACAATCCTATATGTAAATTTTTGTAAATTTATTCAAATTTGACATGTAAATTATTTTCCTAGGCCTCTGACACATTGTCAGAGAGATGATGCAGCCCTCCTGCCAAAACGCTTGAAGACCCCTGCTCTAGAGAAGCAGTGGCGCTTTATTTATTTTTATAGCATATGGCAAATACATGGACTTATGGTAAATCAAATGTTAATCCTATAGGCATGTGGCAGCCACAATTGCCATTTTTGCACCATTGACAAGTGGAAGAAGGGCTAAGATTGGGCCCAAAATGTTGATCTGAAAAAGTATGAATTTCTTTGAAATTCTTTTAAAAGGTATGAAATGCTTTGGATTAATGGACAATTTCCAACAACATTCAGAAACTATCTGTGCATTTGCGCTTATGTAATCTCTAATTAAGAATCCAAATTTATCTGTGGGGCACTGTGAGCTTCATACCTAAAAATAGGTAATTTTAAAAAGTTTAGTAATAAGAGATGATTTCACTCCTGTGTACAAACAACAGTTTGAAAAACAGAACACTAGGACAACCTTCAAGTGACGCTACAATAAAAGGAGACTTTTGACCTTGTTGTACTCTAAGATCTCATAGCAGAACTGCCTATTTTTCTTACTGCTAATTTCTCAATATAGTAGATACATCTAAATTTAGACCTATAGCGTTATTGAGCTTCCTCTGAAAAGGTATCTGAAGTGCTGCCAGCACCTGGAGCCAATTCTGTCTCTCCATCTTTCTTCACACAACCCCTTTGATTCAGTATAACATTGATGTCACTGATTTAAATTGACCTTGCTCGATTTCACCAGGAAATGCTGAATTTTGCCAATGATATTTGCTACTTAGTCACAGCCAAAGTTTTCAATGAAAAGAATGCCCAGCCCAGTGGTGTAGCTAGGAGCGTGCAGGGGGTGCAGGTGCACTGGGCTACAAGTTTTAGGGGGGCGACAAGCTGACCTTGACACTAGTGATTAAAATTGTGAAAACACGGTATGTATGAAAATACCATCATGTTATATATTGTTGGAAAGGTAATTTTATGCAGAATACAATGAAGCAAACTGCATTGGAATATGGCTAATTAACCAGAAAATGAAAACACAAAAGCCTCAGGAACAAAACTGAATTTCCTTAACTCAGACTTTGCCATGTTACTGATGGCTCTGAGAGCCAATGAGATGTAATTTTGATACTGTATAGAATAAGGTATTAATAAGAATCAGCAATCAGTACATATATCTATATATATAAAAGAAAAAAGCACTCACTGACTCACTGACTGACTGACTGACTCATCACCACCCTGCCAAAACCGCTGGGCCTAGAAGCATGAAATTTGGGGTGGGTGTTCCTTCCGTGACTGAGGGGTGCACTAAGAACCGGTTTTCAGAAATCCCAACTGGAAGGGGGTGAAAAGGGGCGCAATGCGTTTTCCTCCCTATTCTTTGCATTGAGAATTGCTGACTCAGCAACATTCCACCCCAACTGCTGGGCCTGAAACATGGAATTCTGGGAGTTCCTTCTGTCACCTGAACTCCCACCAAGAACCATCTGGAGAAATTAACCCTTCAGGGGCTGAAAAGGGGGCAACGTGGTTTTTCTCCTATACTTAACATGGGAGACTGACCAACAACCAGCCAATTGGGTGCACGGTACCTGGTGCACTGGGGATGTTGTTCAGAGGAACAGGTTGCACTAGCAAGGATGCTGCGCCTGGGGGGAAATTGCGCATGGAGGAAAGTTGCGCATGGGAGGATGATGCGCATGGGGAAGTTGTGCATGGGGGAAGTTGTGCACGGAGGAAGTTTCGAATGGGGGACTGATGCACATGGGGAAAGTTGTTCATGGGAGGATGATGCACATGGGCGGAAAGTTGTGCATGGGGAACGTTGCTCATGGGGAAAGTTGCGCATGGGAGGAAGTTGCGCATGGGGGATGATATGCATGGGGAAGTTGCACATGGGGAAAAGTTGCGCATGGGGAAAAGTTGCGCATCGGCGGATGATGTGCATGGGGAAAGTTGCGCATGAGGGGAAGTTAAGCATGGGGGAAGTTGCACATGGGGAATGATGCGCATGGGGGGATGATGCGCATGGGGGATAATGCGCATGGGGGATGATGCACATTGGGGAAAGTTGCGCATGGGAGAAAGTTGCGCATGGGGGAAAGTTGCACATGGGGAAAAGTTGCGCATCGGCGAATGATGTGCATGGGGGAAAGTTGTGCATGAGGGGAAGTTGCGCATGAGGGGATGATGTGCATAGGGGGATGATACGCATGGGGGGAAGTGGCACATGGGGTGTTTCTGTGCCATGGGGGGATGGCATAGGGGAAAATGTTACGCCCGCAACGCAGGCACGCTCTTCGCTAGTTGTATCATATAAAGTCCATGTATCATAAACAGTTATCCTTGCTTACAGGTACTTCTAAATGGTGCTTCTCTTCTATGTAGCAAGGAAAGAATAAAGATTCTCTTTCCCCCAACAGTTTTCCTAACCAATAAGGCACAAAATTTTCATTTTTTTACTTACTGTAATTAAATTTGATTTTGTTGGTACAGGGAGAGGCAATAAAAGCTTCTTCAACGCCAGATAGCAAATAGGTGCTTTAGCTCTGCCACCAGCAGAGCAAATGGTGGTGAACTGCTGAGGTGGAGAATGCAGGTTTTCCCCCAATTTTCTTTTTAAAAAATCCTAAGATGACATCACTTCTGGTTGTGACATCACTTCTAGGGCAACATTTTGAACTCTGCACCAGGCCACATGATCGGACCACCCACACTGCTTGGAAAATTAACAATATTTCCAGTAGCACATTTCGTTCAGCTGGACCAGTGGTGGGCACCAGCAGGTTCGCACCTACTCTACAGAACCGGTTGTTAATGAGAGATAGTATATATAAAGTTTAAAAATAGCCATTTAAAAGTGGCTGCCAGATGGGCAGAGAACCGGTTGTTAATTTCTTTGAAGCCCATCACTGAGCTGGACTATTTTTGTATTTTAGAATGGAATGATGCTACTCAGGAGAAATGTACAACAGGAGGTTCTTTTCTCGATTTGAATTCCAAAATCCAAGAATTCCAGAATCCCAGTAATTTTACAGATGTTTTGTTTAAAAAAAATTATGCCATGTTTACGGCAGAAAGCTTAAAACAGGAGACCAGAAATCTATACAATTTCAGGCAGTTTCTCATAACCTTAAGCTTATTGGAGGAAAAAGGTTTACAGTAAGTAGGCTTTCAGCACCATCACTGCACAGTGTTTACATTTGCTTTGACAGAACGTTGAAGCGTATTCAAGCTATAGAAGGTTCAGATGGATTTAAGCCCATAGTATATATTTGCATATTTTTCTATAGGCTGGAGGCTCCAGAACTGCCCAGGGCAAGGGGCAAAGGCAGAGGTGTGATTGCCATGATTGTGTCAATTCCTGGGCAGAAAGTGTTTTTATAGATATATCTTGACAGTGCCAACTCTCTGGGTGGTGCAGGGAGCTAACAGACCCCTCCACAAAGTTAAAAATAGTGATCATGAATGTGCTTCTGGCTTGAGACTGCAGAGGGGTTCACAGTTCTGGTACCGTCATACGAAGTTAAAAAAAACTCCTTTGACACCAGCAGTAACACAGTTGTAGGATGACGTACAATAGTTGTCTTTGCCATCACCCAACACCTTAAGGGAGCTGAGACAGGGCATCCCTGGCTGGGAGGTAACGGCACCTGAGTTTGAAAAATTGATATAGTGATTGGCTGTAACTTATTTGTTCTATATGTTTTTTCAGGAGGTGAGGTTATTTTACACTAAAAAAAGCATGCGTGCAATCTAACAGGAACTCACTTGCTGTCATGTTCATCAATTTATCCTGATTCAAGGTCAACTTTTGTAAAGGGTCACTAGAGACAAATTATTTTGAAATCTGGGCAAATTCAAGTATTGATCAAAGCAAACATATTGGCAAGATGTAATGTATTACATCTTTTTTTCACATAGTGCTGCCTCTCAGCTAGGTCTTGAATCCATTAATGAACTTGTATGGCATGGTGGCTTAGAACAAAAACACTGAACACAAACTTTGGTGCTATGTGTGTGTGTGCGTGTGCATGCACGCATGCATATGTATGCGAACGTGTATGTGTATGCATTCAATTGTGGATCTCAGGACTGAGACCTTGGCGCAGATGTGGGAGTACTTAATCCTGATGTGCTATAGTTCCAGTGAAAATAATGTATCTGAAGCTTCTTTCCTGGAGCTTACAGCAGCTTTGAGATGAAATTTTTAATACCTTTTCCATCCTTAGGAGCTGCAGGATCCAATTGGAAACATTTTGCAGGGCTCCAGGTTCACAACCAAAGGCCTATAGAATCTTATTGGTATAAAAGCTCCTATGTTATAATGGAAAGAAGTAAAATAAAAATAAAAAGTCCTTGTTGTGATTAGTTAGGACCAGGTGGAGGAAAAAAGTAGAAAAAAGAGGAGACAGAGTTTTTTCTTTCCTGTGGAGGTGAGTAAAAGAACCACAGCGTGACAGATGGCTGAAAACCTAACCTGGCACAAGTCCTGTGCTGGCCTGGAGGTGTCACAAAAGTGCTGTAAGGCATTTCCGCACCACTCCTTGGGGGGTTAGGCCAGGTCACAGACATGATCTGGCTTCCACACATCACCATGGGAATGGGGAAAAAGGTCAGTTATGCCAGCCTAAATTAGTTAGGATTGTGCGCTGAGAAGAAAGGGGAAAGTGCCCAGCTGAACAGCCCTACTGGCACTAATGGAGTCTTACCTCTCCTCCTAGGCTTTGAAGTAAGTTGTTTGAATGGTACATGAGGCAAAAATGCAGTGGATGGGAGAGAAGAGCAAACCTGGTGTGGAGACTCCTAAGGAGCAGGGCCCAGTTTGGCAAAATGACTCCAATTGCCCTTTGGCCAACCCTGCTTGTGGGGCTACTGTCAGTGGTGGGTTTCAGCAGGTTCGCACCTACTCTATAGAACCAGTTGTTAACAAGAGACAGGACATATAAAGTTTAAAATTAGCCATTTAAAAGTGGCTGCCAGATGGGCAGAGAACCGGTTGTTAATTTCTTTGAATCCCATCACTGGCTACTGTATAACTTGAAACAATCATATAGGATCAAATATGAGTTTAACTGAATTTCAGCACAGTCCTAACTGTGTCTACTCAAAAGTAAGCCTCATTGTGTTCAATGGGTCTTACTCCCAGGAAAGCGTGTTTAGGACTGCAGCTTTATTTAAATTCAGCAACCAAATTAAGAAGCAGCATGTTCCCACTGGGAATCTCACTCTCACCATGAATGCACTATATATCTTTAGCTAAGCCATTCTTCTTGAGCCTCAATCCCCAGCTACAACATTCAGATGATACTGCTGACCTACCTTATGGTGCAAGGAAACAATTAAAATTCAATGAGTGCTTTGAACCTCTAAAAGTGTAATATAACTGCTATCAACAATGTTGTATATAGCCATTTTTATCTGTAAATCACAGTTCATATAAATTCAGAAAGAAATGGACAGCCTGTATTCCCCTGCCTGGACCTGGGCCAGCAATTCCTGGACTTGTCCTTTCCTGGACCTGGTCCCAGCCTCCTTCAACATTGACCTGTGCCAGCAAAAACCAGAACATAACTAATCTAGAACGTGGCTAGAAAATGCCATAAAACATCTTCTCTCTATCTCCATTCCAACCTTTCTCCACCCATGCCCATATTAAAAAAATGAATTAAATTCTGTGTGTCAGGTCACAGAGGGAAAACATGACAACAGTGTTTTCATGTGCATTGCAAAGAGTTGTAGTTAGGATAAAAATAATACACGGTGAGTATAATAAGCCCTAGCTGACTTCAGGAAGGGTCTAGAGTCCTGATAAGTATCCTGATAATCCTGGTTTATTTCCTGCCTTTCCCATGCCAAAAGAAATGCCCAATCTGGTTTACAAAGCTTATAAATACAAGTACAGTATACCAACAAGAAGTAACATCCACTTAAGGCATTAACAACAATTAAATATTTCTAATACTTTAAATGGGAATATTTCAATATTTGAAATGAGAGCATAGCCAGGACAGGGTAAAAACTATCAAGAAAGTAAGACCAGGGATGGTGTCAGGTTACAATAGTATTATTGGAGATAAAAGGGGCAATTATCCATTCAACTGTCAAATGCCAGATGAAACTGTGTGTTTTGAGCTCTAGCAGAAAAGTTATAAGAGGGGGTAGTTCTCAGTTCTCCTTGAAGGCAATTCCAAAGTTGTGGCGCTATTACAGAAAAGGCTTGTCCCTGAGCTGCCACTCTTCTCACTTGGGACAATAACAGCACTTGTAGTTGTTCTCTCAATCTCCATTCCAAATGAGATTGACTACTCAAATGACTCTCAAATGACTACTCCTAAAAGGAGGGGCAGGACGGGTGGTTTATGGAAGGAAGTGGTCTTTCATTCAGCTTGGACCCAGATCATGGTCCCAAAACTAGCATCAATTGGGCAATTGGGCAGCCCTGTGGCTGTTGAAGCAGTGGATCAATTGTGTCATATACTCTAAGCCAGTGGTTCTCAACCTTCCCAATGCCGTGACCCTTTAATACAGTTCCTCATGTTGTAGGGACCCCCAGCCATAAAATTATTTTTGTTGCTACTTCATAACTGTAATTTTGCTACTGTTACGAATCGTTATGTAAATATCTGATATGCAGGATGCATTTTCATTGTTACAAATTGAGCATAATTAAAGCATAGTGATTAATCACAAAATAATATTTAATTATATATTGTGAAATATTTATTTCTAATTACAAATAAAAAAGATGCAAAATACCTTGCAAGGCCCTCTAAACCAGGGGTCTTTAGGCGACCCCCCGAAAGGGTCAGGTGACCCCCAAAGGGGTCCTGACCCCCAGTTTGAGAAACACTGCTTCTAAGCACTCAAGCTGCCACATTCTGCTCTAATTGCAAAGAGGGTAGGTGGCTTGGTATCCTGGTCAAGTGTTTCTTGACCAGGAGCTTCTGTCTTTTCAGGTTTAAGTAACAGCTTATTAGCGTTCATCCAGTCCATCATGGTATCCGAACAGCACTCCAGAACTTCCACTGCTTCCTCAGAGCAGGAAGGCATGGAGAGGTACAACAATAGTAACGATAGTTCTTTTTTCATCAATTTCTCTTGAATACTTAGAGTCTCCTGATGACCAGTTACATTTTTAATTAATGATATCCTTTTTCCCATCTACATTCTAGATCTTTAAATTACTCTATTTGATACAAATACAATTTAACAGGAGCTAGGGATCACTGAAAGAAAGCAATTTTCTCTTTCTTTTCCAAATCTCCCCTTTCAGCCCTACAAATCACATGAACTCATAAATAAGTTGTGGAACTCCTTACCAAATGAAGCAGTGGTGGCATCTAATCTCAGTGCCTTTAAGTGGGCATTTGACAAATTTCAAAAGGAAAAGTCCATCACAGGAGTACAAGCCATGAAAGATATGCAGCCTATGTATTTTAGAAATAGGCTATGCAACCTACATATTTTAGAAATAGGCTATCTCCGAATGCCAGATGCAGGGAAGGGCACTAGAACGCAGGATGTCTTGTTGTGTTATGTGCTCCCTGAGACATCTGGTGGGCCATGGTGGGATAAAGGGAGCCGGACAAGGTGGGCTTTTGGCCTGATCCAGCAGAGCTCTCATGTTTTTATGTGACATCATAGGTAGAATATTGAGATCCTTTACACTTTTGTTTGTTTGGAATTGAACATAGAATCTGACCATTGACAATAAAAGCTAAACATGACCAGGAACATGTAATGTGCCCTTTGCGTTCTGCTGCTGTCTGCCCACATCAGATGCTTGCTTATACTCATAGAGAAAAGGAACCCGCACTTTCTTGAAAAAAGAATATTAAAGCACAGCTGCCCAGAAAGTGGATCTACTGATTCAGGCGCACAGACAGCTTTTTAAACTCTCTCTGGGTGTAACCCTAACTGAGGCTGTCCTTATGTAGGGAGACAGCATGTGTCTGTGCACTGGCCTAAGTCTACCCCAGGGGTGGCGCAGAATTGTCATATGGCACTGCTCCAGGCCAGCATAGGATTTATGATGGGACTTAGGCTGGCCTAACTGCAGATTAGGATTAGCAATATAGTCTTAGCTCAGTCTAAGGCACAGGAGGCCTTGATTGTCTTCAGTTCCTGAGACTTCCAAGAGAAAAATCTAAGACGACAGAGTGGCAAAGACACCTCTCTGAGAACCTGAATTTACAGATGTCAGTCAGGCAGTTTTTATAGAATTAGATGGACCAGTGGTCTGGCTCAGTTTAAGGGAGTTTCCTAGGTTTATAATCTGTCAATCGTTCCAAAATAAATACCTGTAGAAAAAAAATCAAACGTATTCACTTTCCTTAGGTGAATTCTTGATAGGTTCATTTATTACTCAGATACATCACAGAAAATGTCCCTTGTAACTATAGCAACTATTTCTGTGATTGCTTAGATAGAAACCATTGTAACAAATGTCAGTATCTGAGTTGGATATTCATTTACTCTTATATTATTTCTTAATCAACTATTAAAAATGAGGCCTAACACAGCAAAATGAACTGGGTAATGTAGCAAGCTACGAGACTAGTGTTTGTATCTCAGGTCTTGGGGCTTTGATTGGGATGGACATCTTTGGCACATTCAAAGATGGCCTGGAAATACACATAGGTTTGCTGAGAGAGAGTATCACATGAGGAACATTAGGAGCATGTACAACAATAGCAATGCACACGCTCAATTCAAGATATTAGTATCAATGCACACCTTATTTCTGGTGACTGCAGTGTTCAAAAGTCCTGTTTGTATATCAATATAATGTGGAATCTCTGTAAGGCAGGTTAAGGAAGAGTATATGGAAGGTTTTCTTGGGCTGAGGGAGGGTGGAAAGGTAAAGTAAAGCCAACTAAGCAGACAGGGGCTTTACTTGGGCTTTACTTTAGAGGGACAATATCCTCTTCCACCAAGGAGACCTCAATATCAAGTACAGAATACAGCGGTGGGTTTTTCGTGCCACTGCTCCTGTGCTGGTCCCTAACTCTACATTGGGAAGCCTGATAGCAGCCTTTATAAATAGAATTACATATAATTCTACATAATTATAAAATTATTTTTATTATAGAATTATGTGAGGCATTCCAGCCATGTTCACGTAGCTACACCAATGTTATTGTTTTATCCTTGTAAATTCAGTAAAAGCACAAACATTTATTTAAAACTATAAGGGACAAATTGACACCAGCATTTGTCTTTTTAGAATAGTTTTAATATTGGTTATATGTTTTGCATTAATTTATATGCTTATAAATGTATATAATGAGATGCAGAATAAAATAATTATAGTCAGCAGGAGTATTAACATCATAACATCTCGTGTTTGTTCTTGGTTGTAAAAACTAAGTTTCTTTTTGTGTGGAATTGATGAGAATTCAGGCAATCCCTGTGAGATCTATAAATTGCGTATCCTTTTATACTTTTAAGCAGGGTCTTTGTTTCAGTCTGACTTTGTTTTTGTTATTGCTGTTTTCATTTTTTGTGTCTTCTCTGATGTGCAGAGATTTTTACCTGGAAGCAGAAAGCTGAAAGCATAAAGTACATTACTGTTAATATGAGCTATCTTTCTATCATTCAAATGTTGTTATTCACTACTGCTATTTCCTATAACGTTTCTTCTTAATGGATGGAGCAAAGGAGGTTGCTACTGGGGAAAAAAAAGATCTGTCAGCGCATCTAATTGTTTCTAACTTTTGCTCTTACCATGTGCATCTTCTCTGGATGGTGGTAAAAGCAGAGAAATTGGTCTCACAGCAACCTGCAAAGCATTATGTATGGATGTACAGATCAAAGATTTGAAATGGGATGCCTCCTACCCTAGGGAGATTCTGGGTCATTATCCTGAAAAAAATCAGTTACTAAAAGTTACTACGTTTCAAGATTAGATACTAGACTGAAAACCTGCCGAGAAATATGCTTGGCTTTTCTCAGAACTTAAAAATCTGTGCTCAACATGAAATGTAACATGGTCGATAGAACTGGTTTTATCTCACTAGTTCCATTTTGCAGTTCTTATTGATATGTACAGGATGAGGAGCCTCCATTAAAGAGCACCCCGTATGGACACTTGCCAGTTTCCTTTTAAAATAAATCTTGAAATTAATTGAAGATACCTCCAAGGAAAGGCAGTAAGGATTGAGCTGGAAGTCAAAAATATGCACATTACACCATGATAAGTGATCAGGAAATTGCCCCCACTGGAATAATAGCAACCAATAGTACCTATACTGCTGATATTTCCCACTACATTAAACAAATAAAAACCCTATTGCACAGTCTCATGATTATCATCTTGATAAACAGAATAGCTTTGCCATAATGGGTCAAGACATGAAACGGTCAACATTGATCATGCCATATCTTTAGCATAATTTAATTTGATCCAATCCTTTTCAATAATGATATATCCTTGTCTTTTGTCACTTATTTATTGTTTCTGTTAAGATCTTTCACAAGTTGTGTCTGTAACACTTGAAATCTGTCCCACATTTGAAACATCCAAAGACATTTGGCCACTGAAGCCCACTTTGGAAACTAAACAAAGGTGGCATAGGGACTAGGTGGACTAGGTCACAAGGCACTAGGGACTAGGTCACGTGGACATACGTTCATCACATCATTAGGTCTTGCATGTTAGTTTTTTTGTCTGCAACAGAAATTACAGAAGACCAACAAAAGCCTAGACGTGCCAGTTGATAAAGCCAACATTATTTTGGCTTTCAACGTGGTAAAATTAACACAGATGCCACTTATAAGGTTTCTCCAATATTAAAAATTCAAGACAAATAAGCCTCACTAATGTACTGAAGTGATAATTTAATGCATCTTAAATCTACTTTAATATTTTAATTACCCACTCGGGAAAATGAAGCTGTGGCAGAATTACAGTGGTGTTTTCACTGGTGAGTGGTTGATAATTTGAGGGCAATTAATTTTAGTTTACTAATTTTCAAAATGCCCCTTGTTGTGATGGGGTGTATGTGTTGAGGAAAGATTTGTATACTGGATAGTTCCTAGGGGATGCAGGGCATTTTTTTCTCCTTTTTGCACTATTAGCAAATGTGTGGCAAATCTCCTGCAAATAGCAGATTTTGCATTTTTCAAAATATTTTCTAAAGCAATGACCTCCAGTACTTTCAATTTTCTTTTAAGGGGAAATAGTAATTAATTATTTTAATTATTTTAATTATTTGGAGTCAATAAAGGACTCCAATAATAATAAATTATTTGGAGTCAATAAATTTTAATTATTTGGAGTCAATAAAGGAGTGCTCTAGTATCCCATTCATTACTAAGGGCAGCTTATTTTGTCTCTTTATCCCACAGAATTCTCAGTGCACACAGTGGGACTATTTAGACTTGCACAATCAATTTGGCTGTGTGCATCTGTGTGAGCAGGTCAAGTCAGGAGTGTGGATAGGATGTGGAGCTCACTGGTCCCATCACAAAGTGCTTTATGACAATTCCTCTACACAGATGCTCCAACATCTTCCTGCTGGACCTCAACTGCTGGACCTCAACATCACCTGCAACAAGTTGAGAACAGAATACATGTACAAGGGACCAGGGAAAGATGCAAACCCCAAGGTTCATGGCTCACATGCCCACAGTCAGATCAAACCAGTAACCACACATGCTGCTACCCACAAGGTGCCACACAGACCTACCCACAAGGTGCTACATCAGCATGCGGCAGGTCACGCCAAGGACCCCAGGAGGTATTGGCACATGCCAGCGCACTTTCAAACTGTCCACATCAAGGATTGCCACCCCTTCTATGTGTTTGAGGTGTGCACAGCACTGAGACAGAAGGGTATGGCACACCTTGTAATCTGAGCTATGGTCTCTCTTATATACTGTGGCTTATATTCTGGAGCTTGTGGGCAAAGTGATTGACTGCCAAATGCAGTGGTGAGTGCCAAATGTATCCTATGTCCCTTTCAGAAGGAGTGAGAGTGGGGAAAGGGAGTTGCAGTTTTATGCCATTTTCCCCTTACTCTTATTTCACTGTGGAGGTCCACAATGGAGGTCCTCTGGGGCCAGCACTGTTGTTAACAAAGGAGTTAGGATCTGGTGTATGTTATCTCCTTCAAGTTTTTCCCACATTACGCACTGCATGCCTTCCCTATTTTGAGTTCTTCACAAGCTCCTGTGCTTGAGCTCTCCTGTGTCCGTAGCATATTTGTCAGCTGTGGGGCTATCTTCTGTGCCAGTGGGGCTTCATTACATACATGTTCGTGCACCTGCATATTTAGAGGATGGCTTTAGACCTTAAGGTTGTAATTCTGTAGGCATTAACACCATAATAAGTCCCTATAGTAAGCCCCATAGTAAGTCCCACACTGAACTTAGTAAGTCCACATAGTAAGTCCCACACTGAACTCAGTGTGGCTTACTTCTGAGAAGAGAGGTATAGAATTTTGCAATAAGGGACCAAATTAATCACTATAAGCTTCATAGTTTGACCTCTTCGGAGGTTACAGTTTTAAGCAACTAGAAAGTCAGTAGTTTAAAATGTGTGATTTAAGGTAGCGTGCCTTCAACTGAATACTCCTCTTCATAATTTGTGTAATTACTCCATTGAAAGCAGTACAATTCTGCTTTTTCAAATTTACATGGAGCCCAGCTATATCACAGATGTCTCACTTTACATAACCTGAATATTTTAATTTTGTGGTTTTAAAATAAATTATCTCACACACAAAAAAGGCAAAAAGATAAATGATGATTATAATAAAAGAAATACTTTGTAAAAGGAAGAAGACAATAGTCTTTCCTGCATTATATGGTCATAGAAGAAAATCAACATCGAACAAGAGGAAAAGGCCTTTTACATAATTAAAATTAATTATACATTCATCAACAGATATTATCGACATAACATGTTGCCATTTTCTGTCAGATTTTTATGTTGCTTGCTTAGGATTTCACTGCCTGTGCTTTACTTCTCAGCATAGTAAATAGAGTTATGTAGTTACATGATGAGATGTACACTAATAAATCATGCACAATTTTAAAATATATTTGCGAAATGTACCCGCGTTGTGGAAGTAAAATACCCCCCGTATGTGATCTCCTCATTGCGCCACACACCCCATGCACATCTATCCCTTTGCGCAACATCCCCCCTGTGCAACATTCTCCCATGGCACATTAACCCCCATGGTGCTTCAACCACCCCCCATGCACAATCTAATGTACATCACTTCTCTAGATTCATTTATTTTTCTCCCACTGAAATCAGTGGGATTTAAAAATCCAATCTTGAGCTTGCCACTGTCGTACACCATCACAAATGTTCCATAAAGCAAATTTATAAGGGTTAGCACTGGTGAACTTGTCCATCATGAGCTGGTGCTGGGAGAGTGCCAGATACACTATCTGAGAGTGCTGGAGATACACTATCAGGCTCTTCTTACAAACTGCTTGGAGGCAAAGAGGTAAGAGATGGAGAGGAGACATTCTGGAATGAGGATTGGGAGAGAACAGAGACAAGGCATGTCAGGAGAGGGAGCTGGATGGGAGGGAGCAGGACTGGCAGAATGCACCTCCACCAGGCAATATTAATTTCCTTTCTCTGGGATAAGTGGATGCCAGGCCAATGGGTCCACTTCAGTTTATGCCAGCTCTATTGCTGGTGCAAGTCTGCATGGACTTGTGTTAAGGGGTCACGGCTGGGAAAGGGGAAAGGATATCAGCATGAACTGCTGCCATCAATACCAGACCCTCCCTGGCCCCAATCCGCCTTCCAGCAGAACAAGTCTGTTTGGGTTAGCCTGGGTTAATCTGGAATTATGTGCAGTGACCCGAGATACAGGGTCATCACTTCAGATGTTCATTCCTTCAGATACAGTGTTCATCCCTTCAGATATGTCCAATTAAAAAGGAGAGGGGAAAACCCTATTTCAGCTGATAAAGCTAAATTCAACTGTCTAGTGCTTTGAATGACGTTATAATGATGCTCAGGACATCATTGTTGTGCCATTTTTTTCCCTTTGCAGACTGCAGTGGTGTGTAAACAGACACATCACAGAATTATTCCATGTTCCATTTGCAACCAAAACATTTCTAAAGTAAAAATTTTGTAAGTACTGTTAACGCGAAAGCAGAGTATATTATTTTAGCACTGAAAATTTCTAAAATTAAAATGAGATGGCTCATGAACATTCTCATTATGCTAATCCAGATTCCTTCAGGAACATCAGAGATAAAAGCTGAAACTGACAGAACCTATTTGTGGATAAGCAACAGTTTCTGCACTCACATTGCTGAAGTGCATGTTAGCTCTACAGAACTGCTTTGTTCCTAATCTCTTGAGCTGTACTTCATTAGACATGTAAAGCTCACTCTTGTATAATTTGACTAGATTGAAAAGGGAAAAGGAAAGTTTACATTTGGAATGTTATATTCTAGCTGTTGATGACAGCTTGCTTACCAGTAATTATGACTCTTCCAGTGGTCATATTTGCAGGCATTTGTAATATCAGCTGCAGTGGAGACAGTTGGGTGGATCATACAATACCACAAATGACAACTCAAAGAAACATCATTATTGATAAGCATCCCGACCTTTACTCTGTGCAGACTCATGGTGGAGACTAGCTCACTTCTCCCTTAAACTAAAGACAGGTGCACAAAGATAGGGGCGGGATGTGCAGAACAGCTTGATCAAAGTATAAATTCTGTGCATCCAGGGAAGAGTACTTGATAAAGGTCAATGGAGTTGATCACATTGCTGTTCTGCAGAGCTCCAAGAACAAGATACCTCTCAAGCTCACAGCAGAGGTGGCATGAGTTTTCAAGGAGATTGATGGCAGACTCTTTGCTAACTGGTAATACATAGAGACAACTTTATGGCCTAATCCTATCCTCATAAAACAAGATATGTGATTGTAATTTGGCAGACTGGGTGTCAAGCCAGGAAAGGGGACTAAAGGGGTGGATCTGGTCATGTCAGTTTGGAAGCCATGTTGAGGCCCTGTCAGTACTGTTGTGGATCAAACCAGTGGCGTAGCTAGGGACCCAGGTGTCAAATGACATAGCTATGCCACTGATGGAGCAAAGGTGACTTTAAGGACCGGGCCATGGAGAAGAAGAGGGAAGATCCTCCAAGGACCCCTCCTCAGGTTCTAGTGTTCCAAGAGGTTCAGGTTCAGGTTCCAAGAGGGCTAGATGAATTTCCAGGACCTTCCATGGCCATGGGCAGACAGTACAAGCAATGCATGTCCTTCAACTGTTCGGATACAGCCAGAGTGATCCTGTTCTGCTTCTCATGCTAGCAGATTTGGTTCAGGATGATGGATAGGATACAGCACCTACTGGTGCTGCTAATCCCACACCCTCCTGTGCCTTTCTATCCACCCCCAGTCACCGTCCCTCACCCTTTACAAACCCCTTCCTTGCCCACATGCTAGACAAAATTTGCAGCTGCCAATGGGAGGGCTTTGGTCTTCTTGCCAACTTGCCTGGCCTTCACATGGTTACAGAGCACATTATGGAAATTTTGCAACAGTGTGCACCAGCAAAACTACTGTGCTGGTGCTACTGTGGGATATGACTGAAGCATAAATGATGTTTTCCACCTATGTTACAGCCAAAATATTTCTTTTAATCCTGCAGCTTTCCAAATTGTAAGGCACTGCATAAGAGATGGTGATGTGCTCTCTTAAGTAACAAGCAGAGTTCCTTTGCTGCCTTTGCATCCATAAGCCTATTTACTTTCAATAAGGGTTTTTCAAAAAGGAGGAGCATCCTAGCAGGAAATTAGATTTTTAATGAAAAGCCCAGTTGTAGTTATCCACAAAGATGGCAACCTTTGAGACCATATTTAGTGAACATAAATTGTCCCTTAGGGAAAAAATGTCATTTATGCCTCTGAACTTCCTTTTGTGCATAGATGGCATTTCACACCCCATGAACTTTTAAATATTATTCATCTAAATCAAAAACCGAACACAAAACCTGGCAGTGGGGACATCCTGGGGATTTCTGACACTCCCTGGGAAAATGCATGGCACTGATAGCGCTGGATGGATTGCAGCAATTCACAAATGACAGGTTTTTGTTGGTTTGTTTGATCCAAAAGCCATAAATATAATAAGGGGAATTATAATTTTGCCCAACTGTTTCAAGCCACCACATTCAAAATGACACCATGTGGAAAGAGATTATACAAACAATGGGACATGGGACTGCAGTCATTCCTGGCATGATTCAAAAGAAAACTGGGGGCATTTCACCTGCTGCCCCCAAGGAACTGCCAGGCTACAACCTAAATGGCTGACAGACCTTTTTCATGGTTCAGATATAGCTGAATCCCCTACTGTTAAATGACACAAAGTTCACTTTCAGCATTGCTGGATTCCTCCCCCCCCCCCCCCCAACTTTAAAAAGTCACAATTAGCATTTGAGATTAAAGGGCAAAAAGCTCTTTGCATGTCATCTTTTTTTTAAACATGCTAATCACACTTGCCATAATGGCCTTTTCAAATGTTCCAGTACAATATATAAATCAATTTAAATCTTGACTTCTGGATTGGAAAGTGACAATGGAGTATGTGGCCAACTCACAGAGGTAGATAATATCCACATTATGTATCTGATGATCTCTGCACTGCACTTCACTGCTTCTGCTTGTAAGACGCCATACCTCCTAGACCAATCGTTTATAAGCTAACATGGCAACACTTCTGAATTAGAGGCAGAACTCAAGAAGAACAAGATACATTTATGTAGATGGCCTGGCACTTATCTGCAGATTCACTAATCTGTAGGTTAGGTCCACAGACCCCCTTCCCCCATGCATGCTCCATCCGGAGCCAAGAGGAACTCCACTCCCCTCATCTCTGGAGGGCCTTTTGGAGCCCAGTAGAGGCTGCACTTGTCTGTTAGCCAGACTGACTTTAGAATGAAAGAAATCAGTTCTGGCTTTTGTCCATAAAATCAGAAGTATCACTCACTCCCTTGCCTCTGGAGAGTGGGGGGGGAACCACTGCATTAGATATATGTCAGGTAGCAAACCAGTTCCATTGCATTAGAAATATGGCAGGTAGCAAAATAATTGACACACTCTCACCATGTACAATGCAGTCATCCTTTGAACATCTGATGAGTTTGCCAGCAGCTATATGCAGCTTAAGGACAAGATGGCAAAATGGGCAGTTTGGTAGATTGCCTGTTCCTTTTCTTCTGAGAAAAAGGAATACATGAAAAACAATGCTAGCATCCAATGAAAGGAGAAGAGAACATCTATATCAAATACTATATGATGTTTTCTTGCTTTCATACATATTTGGTCATAAATTAAGAATCCATTTCTCTTCTGATATTTTGACTTTTCTTCAAATCCTCTAACATGCCCAGAATAATTTTCTCACTTAGCCTCCTTTCTTTTATAAACTTGATCTCCTTAGGGCTTTATGACGTTTTGACAATGAACCCATAGATATTTTCATGCTCTTTGAAATTCTGTTACATAAGTTAGCTATCCCTTTTCTTTATCTTTCTTTTCCTAAACAATGTGTCTAAAAATCTCTTATCTGGACTGGAAAAAAATTATTTTAACTGAACACCAAGGAAGTCAATTCATCCAAAGTGTAGTAGTTGTTATTCCTTACTCCCAATCTTTCAGAAATGCAGGCTGTAATTCATACTCCCACAACAACATAGAGTAACTACGTGAGCACATAAGAGACGTTACATGCACCCGTAGTTACTGCACCACCTAGTGAAAACCTATGGGAAATTCATATTGCAATCCAGAGTAAATTGTTCTTACATTGGAGCAAGGACTCCCTGTAGTTACTCTGGATTTCGCCCATAGTCTCTGTAACATAGACTCCTGTTGTTAGCTATTGCAGAAGAAATTTTGTGTGTGCTAGAAGTTTTGCCTGTGATAAGGAAAAGAAGAGACACTTGCAAAACTGTTTTATTAGGCTACATCAACCAGAAAAAAATCTGTTTCCATATAAAGATTTTTTCCAGTTTGACAAATTTCATCCCAGAGTATTTTAGAACTAGTTTGTGTGCATTTGCATGGCTGAACTCTTCATGGATACTAGAGACCAATAAAATAACACAAAACTCATAGTAACATCTAATTCTGTGCAAAAAAGTATGTGTTTCTCAGCTGTATTGCAATACTGTACTTACACAAAACATTGTTACAAGAACAGAATTGATAAGTGTGACAAAGACAGTGTTGCTGCACTACCCTAGAACATCACAAAAGCACCATAAAGCACTTTGAAAGAATGGAGAGTGGGTGGAAAGACTTGTACCGTACTACTGATGCTGTGGCCCAAGGAGCATCTGACGGAGCAAGCTAGCTCCTACCAGGCAGTGCAAAGCTGTGGGAGGGTGGGGAGGAAAGAAGATTGGAGGGGGCAGGATCAGTGGCCCTGGCACATACTGAATCCTATTACTCTTTCTAGGCCTCAAAGCCTGAAGGGCAGCTCCATCTTGTGCCAGCTACTCAGCAGATACAGATCTGAGTTGGCCATTAAGCAGTCTGGAGACCAATGGCACAAGTTCTCTCTTCAAAGAAGGACAAGAATGTGTCTGCAACACCTTCTCATCTTTCCTTTAAGGCCTTGTGCTATTGGTACATTTGTGCAGATGATACTGCAGCTTATTTTAAGAATGGGGAGAATGATGAGTTGTTCTGGCCTAGGTTAAGATTGCACCCATTGTCATTGGGGAATATGCTGGATCCTAGACAACAATTATTTTTCCCTGCTGTGTGGGTGTTGCATGTGATTAAAAAAAACATTACCAGTAACAGTTAGGGATACTGTGCTGGGACCTTCCTCCCGCTTAAGAGTTCTAAAGCAACTTCACACCCCATATACAGTATCTATTCACACCAACATTTTGCTCTCATTAAATTGCTGTTTGATTCCTTCACCATCTTGTAGAACAAGGGATAAATGATTAAAATCTGAAAATGTAACTGTTCCTCGACATATGTAAAAACAACATATGTTTTCAAGTCTGGCAACTCATAGCTGATTTTAAATGCATAGAAAAATAACAAAACTGTACTCTGATACTGTATCTCCTTCACTTTGGTAATGGTTTCCTGTTCATGGTTTAAAATAAAGGCATTTTGATTTTGGGGTTTTTTTTTTCTCTCTGTGAACTAAAGAGTAGGAACTTGAGAAGAGTTCTGGATACAGGCATATTTTAATCTTAAAATCACTCACTAGATCCATTCTGATCCATTAACTGAAGCACCCCTTATCCAGAGCTCATTCTCATGAATTTATATCTGTGTTAGGGCAAAATCCAGAATAACTACGGGGAGTCCTTGCTCCAGTGTAAGAACAACTTAGGGCGCAATCCAGAGTAACTACGGGGAGTCCTTGCTCCAGTGTAAGAACAATTTGCTCTGGATTGCAATATGAATTTCCCATAGGTTTTCACTAGGTGGTGCAGTAACTACAGGTGCACATAATGTCTCTTACGTGCTCCTGTAGTTACTCTGGATTTGGGGGTTAGTGACAATTCTTAATAATCTTGGTCTAAATTTTCCCTAAACTGCTATAGATGTCAAACCTGACCACTGCTGTCAGATTTGCATTTAACTCATCCTGGATTTAGCACTTGATGAAGTTATAACTGAGTGTGCAAGTTCCAAGCAGTCATTTTCATGTTTCATCCAGTTTCTTAATCCTTTTGGAGAGCAGGAACTTGAATGACCAAACACTTCAGGTACCATGGACTCAAGAGCTCACATGAACCCTGAATTCAGGAAAAAAGAGGATCACTTTTTCTTTCTTGACTTCAGTAAAATAGCTGGTAACGAACGCCAAGTCTGAAGTGTATCCACAGCAGAGGCAGTTAAGAGTTCAGCCTTGATTCTGGAAAGGAGGGGGTGATATTTCTGTTTTGCCACAGACTTACCAAGGTTGCTAGAACAGACTCAGACCAAGGTCAGAGGTCTAAAGGCAAGCATTGCTGGTACTTCAGCTGACACAAATGAACACAAAAGGGAAACAACCAGGAGAACATGAAGGAGAGGGGGAAACCACTACAAACAAGTCTGTCTTTTTAGAGAAGGAGATGAAGGAGGCAAGGCTTGCTGGAGTCTAGACTCACAACATCCCTGGGATACCTTTTAAATGGTGAAGGAGAGTGGGTATCTCCCTTCCCACCTCAGCTATGAGGTGCTAAGGATTGTGCTTGTTCCACAATGCTTCACCACACACCCAAATGTTGAATGCTGAAGGAAGTTCACACCCACCCTGAGGACCTTCTGCCCTTGCCCATCAAAGCAGCTTGCATGAAGGTACCCTGCAAGGACGGCTGTTCATGTAATGGTGGTCATCATATTACAGGGATAGATTTGAGCCAGAAGCCTGCAATTCTATACAGGTTTACTCAGAAGAAGTAACTGTGCTCAGCAGGCTGTACCCTCAGGTAAGGGTTATAGGATCACAGCCTTATATAGCCAAAAGCTGTCTGGAAGAGTCATGGTCTGGTAACTTAACAACCAGCATGTAGGGAGAAAGATAAAACATCTCTAGAGAGGGATTGTTTTATATTCACAGTGTTAAGTCACCTTGAGGATTCTTGGAAAGTGCACATATACATGTTTTACTAAATACGTTTGAAATGTTTTAGTTTTAAAATGGATATAGAAAGCATAAGTGATACTATTATTACAGTAACTGGGAATAATATGTAAGGAAGAATATATAGATGCTTCTACCCTAATAGATAGCCTTTGTTGGGTCATCCAAAGAACCATCAATACAGCTCAGAGTCAGTCAGAGCCATTGCTAAAGGCGGCACACTCAGGACAGTGATATAATAACATCATAATGTCACTTCATGCAGCCTCCTAAGAAGAAGAAATGGGGTGGTGACCAGACCATGGTGATGGCAAACACAGGGCTGTTCTACCCCCTGCCCCTTGAAAAAAATCTGGCTAATCCATTCTATCTAGTGCCTTCACTGGCAATGGTGTTGAGGGCATGTGCCTATTCTTACTTCCATTATCCTTGATACACCTTTGGTCAAGATGCTTCTGGTGCCCATCATGATGCTGCAGAAAATTCTAACAGAGGTAAACAGAATGTGCAAAAAGTTGTTTTGTGAAAGCACAACACATTTTTTTTCTTGCATTGAAAATTGGTCTCCCATTCCTCATTTTAACAGGGTGACCACATGACTGGGAATTCACAGATTTGTCTTCTTTTTTAGCCTTCTGTCCAGGTGTCCTCCAAAACGGCTTCATTGTCCTCCATTTTGGCTCCATTTTTTAACTTTGTGTTGGTGCACAGTACCCCCTCATGTCATACATCGTTGGATTCATATTGAAGAGCGGAATCCAATGCAAAAATCCATTGTGTAATTTCTTTTTCTTATCAAAAGTTAAGGCCAAAAAAACAAAAAAATAAAAAATATACATTGAGCTCCATGAGAAAGCAGAAGCGCCCCATATTGCGGCTTTATTCACAAGTAGGCAAACATGCCATTGTCTGCCAGAAAGTCCAAGCTGTGACGAATCCAAGGATACCAGAATGGTCCTGATCCAATGAACGCATCCTCCAAAATCACCCCAGAAGTAGGCCCCTGATAATTGCATTGATCTCTATGGGAACTTAAAGGAGCCATATTGTGCATTTACTCATGAGTAGACAAATTTGCCTTAGCTATTTGGAAAGGGTAGGCTGAGAGGAATCTAGTCCTGATCCAATGAATACAGCCCCTACCAAGCACCCCACAAGGAAACACTTCTTCCATGCTCCACTGCATTTAACTCTTTTGAAAGTGAGATTGCACTGCACCGCTGTTTTTACTTGCAAGTAAGCAAGTATGCCTTGGCTGGTGTGGAAAGTCAGGGAGTGCAAGGCTTCCAGAATGGAACTCACCTGGAATGCACCTGGAACTCAGCAAATGCTCCATAAGGCAGCCTTTGAGTGTTTTCAGCTTATGGGTATTTTCACAGCATAAGCTTTTATTTTGTCATGTCCTACATTTTGCTTGGATGCGCTATATTTTGTGGGGTTCTTATCCTCTTTTTTTGGTTATGGCATATGGTCACCCAGAATTTTATGCAACTATGCAACTGGAAACCGTAACATGATTCTTCCAGTGGAAATAAATGCTCAACATAGATGTGACCTTATTATAAGACTTCACGTACATTGTTCCAAAGTGTATGTTCTCGCTATGTTTGTTTGCTTTTTAATTATTAAATATGTATGATGTAGTGCAGCACTTTTTCTGCTGTCCAGTGATAACCATGTATAAAATGCTGACTAACCAGCCACAGCTGCACAGGAACTTGCTGCTGTTGCAATCCAATCTCTCTTGGCAGTTGCACCCTAGAAGCTGATATAGCTAAATTCTTAAGGAAAGAGTAAATGGAGGTCATAAATAGAAACTGGCAGACAAGTTCACTCTGAAACACAAAGATGTAGTGGTAAGATGGGTTAAATTGATCTTCAGTTCTATCAGGTGTGAGACATTCTTGGTAGCATGAAATATCATGTTACTAAAAAGCATAGCCCTTTTTCTGGTCCTGTTTCCCCACTATGGGGTAAAAGACTGGCAACCACCAGTAAAAGAATACAAATGTTTCTGATCATCCAAAAAACATCTTTTACAGCAGCAGTTCCAAAATTGTAATCACAAGGGGGCTGAAGGATATCCCTGGTAGTATCTTCTTTCCAGTTCTCCTAGGAACCATCATCTTGGAGTACATGATATCTCATGAGAATCTCCAACAATCCAATACGGTTGCACCCATCTGTCTGGCTCTAGATGCCAAAGCATTCAGTGGCATCTCCAGGGTTGCTGGAGGTCTCTTTGGGGGAAAGAATCTTTTATTCTCTTTCCCTGGAGAAAGCCCCAGGCTTGTCAATGAGGTTTCTTAAAGTGGCTGGCTATTTTGGAAGCACCCTGGGCCTGTTTCTCTCCTTGTTCCACTCTTCACCTGCTTCAGAACACATCCATTTCCCCCAACACATTCACCACCACCCTGAGCTCACTGTGCCTATGATGGCACCCAAATGTGGTAGAATCTGGCCCTCGGCTGGCATTGGCACTGACTCCCCTCTGGGTGTCACAGATGTGCCTTTTGGCACATTTGCAACACCCAGCACTGTTGCCGGAGATCAGTGCTGGTCCATAATAGGATTGGGCACTAAGGCCGAAATCCTAAGCTCCAGTTGGGGCAGCCTAAGCCCCAGCATAAGTCCTGTGCTCACCTGTCCTGGGGGGTGTACAAATCAAAAATAAAAGTGTCATAAGACACTTCTGCGCCACACCTGGAGGAGGGTTAGGCCAATACACAGACATGTGCTTGCCTCCCTATATCTCCATGGGAATAGGAAGACCGATAGGTTGTTCTGGCCTAGGTTAGGCTTGCACCCTCTGGCTCCTTTTTGCAGACTGTGACCACCAGTATTTCTCTCCACAAGTGGAGAGCTCGGTGCCTTGCATGCCCAAGCTAGACTTCATATAATCGCTTAAATAGCAGTAGGAGAGATGCTATAAAATACAGTGAAATCATAGGGGGATAAGGGGACTTTAGTAATTTGTCCCACATTAGTTTTGATCTAATACTACTTTTAGGTTTTAAAAAAAATCATTAAAATCATTTTCAATGGAAAGTGCTGGGGTTTTAAATCTAAAACTAGCATGCTGGAGGCCTTTGCAGTATCAAAGTATGGAAGTTTCCCAAAGTATGTCATGGTTGTGTCACATTTTGTGACCCTGTTCTTGGTATATGTAGAAAAAATCTCTCCCATCCAATCACATTCTATGAAACACTCATTTAGTTTGGCCCCTCCAGGTTCTCTCCTAACAAAGGCATTCTCTCTGTTATTTAACACTTATCTTGATCATACCTATTTCATAATAAAAAACTATAGCAAAGTTTTCTTCAGAAAAAACTTCAGAAAAAACTCTAAAAAAGGCAGATGTGGTTGGTACTGAGGTCCAAGTGATGTGGCACTTCAAAAGCAGATGACATCAAATGAGGAGATAAATTGTGTGTGTGTTCCTGATTGTGATGGTGTCACCTAAATCTGAGGTTGAGGTAAATTTGTGTCAGAGTGTAAACAAAGTACAATCAAAAATTTACACATAAGATTCCCTCCCCAATTACTGAAGAGATGTAATAAAGTTTTCCATAGATACAAAATACAAAACCCTACAATGACCTTGGGGTCACAAACTGATAGGAAAATACATGGAAATTGGTACGTGCATAGAAAACACCAAAAAGAAACAGCCATACAAACAAACGCTAACAGCTCAAATTCAGAAATGCAAATAATATTAGATATAAAATAGGTCTATCAGACATGACAGAGTAGCCCAGTCATTGCAATTTTCTGATAGGCAGGCACTGGAATGGACTAAAAACATCCTTTGCAATGCAATATAAACAGCTATTTTCCCAGACCAAGGCATCTTTGCTCATTTAAGTTCTTGTTGCTACTCATTTGTCATTTGCAATCCAGGTGCCTATTCTCAGGATAACATTTCTGGTTGCTTTTCCTCACAGCTGCAGGTGCAATATTTTGTCACTGAGGAAAAAGTATCTCCCTTCAGCTAAGGCCTCTGTTACCATACAAGAAGCAGCAATTCTAGCAGAACTGCTATTCTTAATTAACTGCCTCCTTGAGCCAGGACTCATATATGAAGTTTAAAAAGATAATCTTTTGATATAGAGCACAATCCGATACCCCCAAATCCAGAGTAACTACGGGAGCACGTAAGAGACTTTACGTGCACCCATAGTTACTGGCACCACCTAGTGAAAACCTATGGGAAATTCGTATTGGAATCCAGAGTAAGTTGTTCTTACACCGGAGCAAGGACTCCCCGTAGTTACTCTGGATTTAGCCATAAGTCTACTCAAACATAAGCCCCATTGTGCTCATTGGGTCTTATTCCTAGGAAAGTGTTTTTTGGATAGCAGCAATAGTCTCTCATGAAGTTCATGTGAATATCGGTTCACTTTTAATCTGGAAGTGAAGAATTTATAATGCAAATTACAAGTTTTGGCCAAAAATTTTAAGGTAGGGGTGACCAAACTTTCAACTTTAGGGCCCTGGACATTTAGCAATCCTGTAGTAGTGGAAATTTGCTTCTGTACCTGCTGAAATTCCCTCTGCTATACAATTTTTAAAGGTTTGGTTTCTTTGATTTTGGGTTTAAACATGTCTTTGGAGATAACATGGGGGTTTAAATTTTTATTAGCTAGTACTATACAGGAACAGTAGCAGAGAGAAAGCAATCAGGGTCATGACTATTGGACCCCCACTGCAGTACCAACTCCAATCATTGTTTTCCATGCACTTTTCTTAAACAGTAAGAAAAAGCTTTCTTTGCTTTCAATGACAGTTTTTAATTCATTAACAACAGCACATGGGGCTGGCAGGATTCTGACTATAATCATGGTGAAGCAAAGAATTAAAGTCCTTTTGGGGCTGATTCATTTCCCAACACTAAGTAGGGAAAGAACAATGGAAATATATGTTGAGGGTCAAATTTAGTATGACCCTCACACTTGGATTAGAATTGATTGACCCATTTAAGACTCCTGTATGAAAAAGCTATTGTCTATATTGGAATGCCCTTTATATAAATCACGTAGAAATACATGTAGGAAAAGTAAGATTTCGAGGAACGTGCAGGACTTCTCAGAATGTGAAACCATCTGTTCAAAGAAAATTTAGATGTTAGGTCATTTCAGGCTTACTCTGAATGGTGCACTCTGTAGGATGCAGCACAGTACGTATTCATCTATATAGCAATTACATACCCCAGTCTTAACTTCATTCTTTTGCAAATAAAGGGCACAGGTGCAGCTCCTACTAAAAACTAACAATTAAGATTGCACGTGTCAATTCATAGCTTGTAGAGAAACTAATGTTTTGTGATCCAATCACTGCTGCAAACCCCACCACAGCCTTAATGGTATCGCCAACTGCGCATGAATTCCAAGTTCTCCTTTGCTTCTATTACAGTGCGCTTAATGAACGTATTTTACTAGTTGTGCACTCGTGTGTGTGTGTGTGTGCATATTAGAACAATGGAAGCATGCAAGAATGTGTGTGAAATACTAAGGGAGCAAAACAAAAGTATTGCTTCATAACACTTAAAACGTGCAAAGCATTTTAAAATCCTTTATTTTGTCCTCAAAAGAACTATGTGCCATAATGATTTCTCCATCTCAGATGCCAAAATGATTGGCACCACTTATATTGTTCACTGAATCATTTGTTATTACTGTATAAGTGAAAGTTTGGGAAACTCAGTGGTTCATGGGAGCCTAGTTGAAGGGAAAAGGAGACAGATAGATGGGTAATTATCTGAAATTTACTTACTTCACCATAATTATGACTGAGAATAAAAATAGGATTAAAAATCTGCTGTTGGGCAAAAGGTATATTGCAGATTCTTCAGTGTAAACATATTCATTAATAACAACCACTACAGCAGACTGCAGATGCAAGGTTCGATAGCAAATGAGAACAGTGACCTTTATAAATATTTACCAAATGAATTTGAATTTGTCCACGCTTGCAGCACAAAGAAAAATTGACGTATTCTGAAAATGATGGTGTCTGAAAGTCAGATGGCTTTTTGACACTGCTGTGCGGTGGAAAAATCTCATAGTAACCTAACCACTAAAAGTATCCCCATCTTTTTCCCCCAAATTTTTTAAGTATGGCTGTCAAAAAAAAATGTTTCTTCACAGATGTTCAGGGAGACAACCAGACTGACTAAGACTTTAGCTAGAGCATTCTTAAGCTCTTTAAATCAAGAGCTTAAAGAGTTTATTATAAAGTTTATTAGGGGACTTTATTATGCATAATTTACAGCCAAAGAGTTTAAAGCAAAATATACATTAATATTCAGACAATTCCTCAGTTCTCAAGATTAAGGTTTTACAGTCAGAGAAATGGCTTAACTGATTTGCCATGTAGTATGGCGACCCCTAGTGGAAATGAAGAAATAGTTCAAGAGCCTAGAACTAATGTAGTGAGAGAAATCCTATTAGAGAAACTCTTCATTAATGTTACCTTTAGTTAATCCTCAGGGATTAATAACTAAAGATAACACTTATAACGAAAGCTACTACTAAACGTAAATGGGCTGCTGTACATCCAGACACAGGTAGATTCATAGACAAACCTACATGAAGAGTGCCAGGTTTTGACCTACCTTGCCAGCATTGGTTAACTCTGAACATGATCCATATTCTGCCAGACTTACTGTTTAAATGGGTCTAGTATCTACCCCACAGTGTGATTGTGGTGCTCCTTGACAAACTAAAGGTATAACCTAATTTTGTATCTACAGTATTTCATATACTGCTTTTCAACCAAAGTTCACAAAGCGGTTCACAAAGAAAATGAAAAAAAATTAATGGCTAATGGGTCCCTGTCCCAAAAGGGCTCACAATCTAAAAAGATGAGAAAGTACACCAGCATCAGCCACTATAAGAGACATTGCTGGGGTGAGAAAGGACAGTTACTCTTCTCCTGTTAAATAAAAATTATCAGCAATTTAGTCTCAATAAGAATGAGGTGGGCTTTTAAAAGATAAACATCTCTTAAGTAGCACTTAATGGCTTAAAAGCAGCCTACTTACAATGGCAGCATGGGAGGCAATTAAGGTTCAGAAAGGGTTCAGCTTTGTTTTCAGGTTTCAGCTGGGAGGCAGATTCCTTTTTCTTTTCCCCACATGATTATCACATGAAGACGATGGCTGCAATCCTAAAGACACTTTTCTGGGCGTAAGACCCATTGAACGCACTGGGTCGTACTTTGGAGTAGACATGGTTAGGATTGTGCTCATAGGGCACAACCCAGAGTAACTACGGGGAGTTCTTCCTCCGGTGTAAGAACAATTTACTCTGGATTGCAATATGAATTTCCCATAGGTTTTCACTAGGTGCTGCTGTAACTACAGATGCACATAATGTGTCTTACATGCTCCTGTAGTCACTCTGGATTGTAGGGGTAGAGAATAATCCTAACCCTGTCTACTTAAAAGTAAGCCTCATTGTGTTCAGTGGGTCTTACTCCTAGGAAAGTGTGTTTAGAATTGTAGCCAAAGTGATAATCTCTTTTAATTTCCTTTGAAAGAAGCTTCTGCCTCTGAGCTGAAACTAAACTGTTTTAACCCACTTGAAAGGGAAACTGATTTATCTTAATTCATTGCCTGCCTCATTACCATGGAAAACTATTGTATATATTATATGCCATATGCTAAATAAATAAATCTGTCATGCATGCAATATCACTGAATAAATCCACTCTTTATTCCAGCTTCCTTCCTCATACCCAGTGTGGATATTAGATTGTAAAATTCTTTTTTGTAGAGCATTTTAAAGAAAATACACTTTCTTGTTAGACATAAATATTCAAGTTTCACACTACCTCAAATACAGTACTGTATATTTATTGATCTTTTCTTCCTATTTTATAGATGTAAAAGGAAAAACTACAGTCTTCAAGTCAATCAAAATTAAACTGGATATCATCCTATTTTCACTTCATAAAAATTTGAGCTTTCTGCCCTTTAGCTGCCAATGTAAGAATCTGAATTTATAAAGTTCTATTCTGATTATCTTTCTTTATTACCTGGTGGATTGCACAAGAAATGTTGGTAATGGGAAAAAATGTGCATTTTAATATCAGAGCAGACAGGAGCTAATATTTCAGCACCTATCCTCTTAGGCAGTGGTGTCACCCGCGTGGTGCGGGTGGCACAGTCCACGCTGGATGATGCGCCCAAGATGGGGTGATGCGCACTGGGGGACCTAAAAAATTGCAACTCCATGATGGAGCACCAAACCCCATCATGTCATATACCGCTGGATTCGTATTGAAGTGCAGAATCCAATGAAAAAAATCAGTTTTGAAATAGCACCTTCCTATCAAAAGTTATGGCCAAAAAACTAAAATATGCATCGAACTCTATGGAAAGTGAAAGTGACCCATATCACGGCTTTACTTGTGAGTAGGCAACCGTACCATAGCTCATTGGAAAGGGCAGGCTGAGAGGAATCGAATGACACCAGAATTGTCCTTATCCAATGACCACAGCCCCCACAAATTACCCCAGAAAGAGGTCTCTGATGATTGCATTGAAATTCATTGAAAATGGAGGAACTGCATAGCAAGCTTGCTTTGGCTGGAGTGGAAGGTCAGTCCAGGAGAGTACAAGCCTTCCAAAATGGTCCCCATTAGGGACATTACTAGGGTATTAGAAAGAGGGCACCCTTGTGACCTAACTGGCTAAAATCATGGTTTGTAGAAATAATCTCATCATGTTATACACCTTTGAATGAGAAATTTACAGCAGAATGCAGTGAAACAAACCAGTTTGAAACATTTTTATTCTATTAAAATGTGTGGCTAAAAAAGCCAGCAGAGGTGGGCAATGGCATAATACCATGCCAACCATTCACAATGTGGGGTGACACACTGGCCTCCTGCCCAATGTATGGGGGTGACGCACTGTCCTCCTGCACTGGATGACACGAACCGTAGTGATGCCTCTGCTCTTAGGCGTCTTTATCAACACCCAGGTAGAAATAAAACCAATATCTCAACAAACCCAGTGTAAGTTTTCCAGTTGAGAGATTGTGTTCAGCTAAACAGATCACAAGGGAGCCAGCAGTATACATAACAGCAGTCACCACTGTGAACACAGCTCTTCCATTGTGGGGTTGCTGATCTGCTTATCCCAAGCAGTCCCCTAATGCTTTGCAGATGCCATGACACTCACACAGCTATACCCTTAGGGCTATAGCCAGGATTGTAGTAGTGGGGGGGGGGGGGCAACAATTGTTTCAGAGGGGTCAATTATGGTATCTATAATGGTGAATATCTATACAATATAAAATAATTTGCATAGAATAAATGCATCTCTGTATATAATATGTATTTGTTTATATAGAAATACCATACAACTTATCTTTTCATTTTGTACACCAACACCAATATATAGGCCTGCATCCCTACAAAAGTACAAAAGCCAAGAAAAGACCCCATATCCTATGTAGTCCTCTATATGTAAGGATCCCTCTCCACCACAACCACCCCCTCCCCATGATAGAAGTCCTGCATTCAGTGAATTCTAAAAGCCAAGAAAAGATGAGGTTCAGAATGATCCTCAGATGATCCCATGTGGTCCCCTATATGTAAGGATTTTTCATGCCCCCTCCCCAGGGGCATGTTCTGCATTCAGTTAATGCTAAAAACAAAGAAAGGTTGATCGAAATGTGGTCCCTCAACAGGAAAAGATTCCCCTGCCCCTCCATGCAAGCATTAAATTAAAAAATATATCTGAAAGCAGAAACACATCCAGGGTTTCTCCAAAGAGAAACATATCTCCACACCCCACTCCCAACATCAATAGCTTTGTAAAAAATTATTTGTATGATCTAGAATAGAATATTCTCTAACTCATGCTAACTGATGCCAGAAGACCAGAGATGAGCACCCAGCTCTAGGACCTTGCAGTGGGCTGAGCATGATCTTCCTTGTACCTCCTTGGAAAAACAGAGCAGTCAGAAGGCTTAGATCTCTCCATTTGCAATGCAAAAGGGGGTTGTCAGTTGCCCCTTGTCCTTGACCTGACCAAACTGCCTGCAGAGAGGGACGAGCACTCAGGGAACAAAAACCAAAATGCTAGGAGGGGCAGGCTGTTGGCTCACCGGGGGACCAACACCCATAGTAAGAATGAGGTGTCAACACCTCATTGACACCTATTATGTGACTGTCTGTTGAACAGTTGCAAAAGCTCAAGAGCTCTTTGGGACAAGATGGTTGGCTGCTTTCCAAGGCAATTAAAAAAGGATGGGGCAACTGCCAGATGGCTCAGGCAGGCAGGCAGGCTGTGGGCTGGGGAACATAATGAGCAACCATTCAATGCAAGACACTCCTTGCAAGTTGTCCACCTATGCCAGCTTGCTGTTCCAAGTAACTCTTTTGGTCATTTTCATGGCTGTATGGCACTGTAATGACAAACAATCAAACCACCAGAGAGAACTGAAACAAAACCTGCCTGATTGGCAAAGAAATTGGACCTACTGCATGCCATGGGACATGGAGCGCCCTCAGTACACCTCTGCCTGTGAGCTAGGCAAAGATAGGTAATGACAGAAAGCCAGCACTTAGGGGGCAACATGCACCTCCCTGAGAGACAAGTTCATAAGAGCCAAGGTGGCGTAGCGCAGTGGAACTCAAAGTGGGGGTCACGAGAGGGAGGAATCTAGAATCTGGCACTGGGCTTTCCTGGGAGTATGTCTCATTGATCACAATGGAGCTTATATCCAAGTAGACATGGAGGAACTCTAGCATCACAGCGATGTCACATCCTGGTAAGTTTGGCAAGACATCCTGTATTACATACATATAACTATAGTACATATGAAATTATACATGTAGTACATATAAAATGGTAATACATACATTAATTACATGTGTGAGTATAAACATACCTTGAACATATGGATATGCCATGTTTCTCAGCCAACTCAGACTATGCTACCAACATACCAAGTGTATTTTTATGATGAACGTATCTTCATTGGAGCAGTGGTGACGCAAGTGGTTAAGACAATGTGCCTGTTAACAAGTAGGCCAGGGTTTGAGACCTGGGTCCTACGAGACAGGATGAGGTCCCTTCCTTAGCCCAGCTCCTGCCAACCTAGCAGTTCAAAAGCATGTAAATGCAAGTAGATAAATAGGTGCTACTTCAGTGGGTTGGTAAAACAGCATTACATGTGCCTTTGGCAGTCATGCCAACTCCATGACCACAGAAGTGTCTTTGGCTCTAAGGGCTTAGAAAGAGGGATGAGCACCACACCTTACAATTGGTCACGACTAACAGTATAACCTGTGGGGGACACCTAACTCTGAGCAAGAAAAAATGATTAAAATTGTATTTGGCTAGTGATAAGCCTTTGACAGACTCTACATTTAAACAATTCATCTCGTGTGTGTGCAGACATGGGGGGGGGGAATCCTTTCTACATTTGCTGCCTGCAAGGAGTGCTGAGCTTTCAGGGAACATAATTAAAATGGAGAACATTGAAGCCTTTTGAGAGAACACCCAGACAGGAGAATGAAAAAGAGGACAAGTATTTCTGGTCATATGGCAATCCTGGCCAGTGCAGCTGGTATGCTCCCAGGTGGATGGTCTGGGAGCATTTGAGAATAGGAAGAATGTGACGGGGAGGACCCACCTCCGCTTGTCCAAGATCAGTTCTAGTAAACAGTAGAGTGAGTTGGACAAGTGGGCTGAGGCGAGTAAGGAAAGTCAAAGAAGAACAAAGTAAGCTTGTGGTCAAAAACAGCTGGAGGAGATGAACCAGGGTCCAGAACCAGGCCACATGAACTAGCTTAGGGGATGTGCAATATCCTTAAAAAAGAACTAAACAGACACTATTTTACACAGCCCAACTCACATTTTGTTGTCTTAAAAGTTAAACCTATTGCTGGATATATAGAGGACACCCATTCATAAATAACATCAGTTTTGCCCTAGTCTGTCTAGTTTCAGAAATTTGGCATAGCCTTGCTAGTGAATGGTTCACACGTCTTCCTCATGAGGAAGCCTATGCCATGGCTTCTTTGCAATGAACCTACTTTAACAAAAGTATAGTATACTCTTTAACAAGAGAATAGTATATCATATTTCTGAAACGAGACATGATACGTCAAAACCAATTCCGTATTTGGCTCAGCAGCACAAATTCATATAAAATTGCCATAAATTTTGAAAACAAAAATTTTTCTGACCCTCAAATTTTCAGGCTTGTTTTAACAGAATAGTATCTACTATGTGCCAAGAGGGAAATGAAAATAAGCCTGTACACACACTATTTACCAACTGTGCTTCCTAAAAATCATAAAAACAAGGAAGAAATTAGTAATATATTGGGAGTTAATGAAGCCTTACAATATATTCTCAAGTGATACATTTTTTTTAAACTTCAAATAAACGTCCTGTTTCAGAACATACCCATTTATATGTTAACAGTTTAACAAGTTAAGGCAATTCCTGAAGTTTCACAGAACCTGATACTGAAAGAAAAAAAAGCATGAGGCTGCAATGCCAACTCCCACAGTCCAGAAGAGGACTAAAATTTTTCCATTCCAGGTATATATTAATAAATTATGGTATAACTATTAAGCACTGCAGGTGAGCATAGGAAAATTTGAGCATGCTCTATTAAATTCATAGGGATCCAAGTGACAGCAGACCAAACAGGTGAAGTTTCTTTGAGGTAAGGAGTGTACTTATCAATATCCACTGAGAAGAAGTACCTTTGATAAGACTTCCTGGGATGATGAAGAACATAAGTCTGGCAGAGTCACTATAATGATAATTTGGTGGCCTCCTCCAATAACTAGTTGGGTATGAAGAAGTTCAGGGGATCTGAGAATTTTCTATCAGACACAGGGTCAGAATTAGTCATCTGGGGTTACCTATTCCCTGGCCCAGGACTCTGTTGTTGAATGAATGACTCACTTTGCATGGCCTGCTATTCCTTTCTTTCACTAGCAGTCGGTATAGTACAGGGAGTGGGGAACCAACCATGCTAACCTGCAGGGGATAGGCTTGAGCCCAACAGCACCCGATGGAGAAATGCAGAACAACTGCCAGACAAGGATGGAATCCATGACCAAGCAGCCATCTTGGCAACATCAGAGAAGCAACCAAAAACAAAACAAAAACTTGACAGGGAAAGTAGTATAGCAGGTCCAGTCAGGGCAAGAAGCCTGAAGACCGAAAGGAAAGTCAGGCTCAGATACCTTAAGAGGACTTGATGCAGATCTACCCAAAGCATTTTGTTTCATAAACTGCTATGCAATTATGCCAGGAGCTTTAAAGTAAAAACTAATTTTCACTTTGGCAGGTGACAAAAGGAGGCATTTGCAGGTGTTTTCCCCTTTACATTTGAGTAATAACATCACCCTGCTGTGTTCAGTGATTGATATATGATAGAAAACAGAATTTTAAAGCATCCTTTTTAGCTTAGGTCCATGAACTATACATAATTATATGTATTAAGTGGACACACTTCTGAGTAGACTCACCTAGGATTTTAGAGATTTTAGCCCCACTCATATGTGGCATTTGCAGAATTGTGGTAAAATGAAAGTACATGGGTAACATTTCATGTAGTGGTGTAGCTAGAGGGTAACATACCACATTTTGAGGGTAGAGGGTAAACGCTAGAGCAGTGGTTTTCAACCAGTGTGCCATGGATAGTCCTCAGGTGTGCCATGGGAATTTGGGAAAGGTCATTAATTAATAGGAAAATTGGAGGATTTGAACAGCCTGGTGTCAATGGTAAAAACAACTGATGGTGTGCCTGGACAATTTCAGTGCCTTCTTAGTGTGCTGTGAGATGAAAAAGATTGAAAATCACTGCGCTAGATGGTAATACACTACATGTAGTGTAATACACTACATTTTGAAGGGAGCCTTATCATGGTGTACAAGTAGCCCCTCTACTCTCTGGAGCCATATACAGGAGCATTCACTTCCTTTTTGCTTCCACCATGAGGAATGGCTTCAAAGAGGAGGAGGTGGCACTGTTGCATGCCACAGTGAGGCTCTTTGCAGACCCTAGAGTTTTGCATCCCCCATAGCTACCCCACTGACTCCATGTGGAAAGCTGTATGTACGCCTGCCACAGGCAGTTCAGCCATTTTAAACACATCAATACAATCCCCCTCTTCTTTGGGAGTTTGGGGGATCTAATCAGTACTCTGGCATACAGCAGAGGGAAAAGAAATTCTTTTCAAGTCCCCCAGTTGGAGTTATCTAAATTTCCAGGTTTCAGAATAGGAATTTGTGCAAAATTTGATAAGAACAGATCTGTTGTTTGCTGCCATCACCGTTGGCAGAAAAGCAACATAATGAATGATTCCCATCTCTTTAATTTGGTCCTGGTGATTGCACATCTAAAATAACACTGAGGCAAGCACTCCGAGTCAAAGCAGCCCAATAGGAAATTTGCAAGGTCCCCATTGTGCACAAGTAGCATTCGACAAATTATACCAGCACCACATCTTTCCAGCTGTTTCTCTAAAAATCCATTATATTTTGTGCGCTGTGTCGAACTGTAGCTTTTGATATTCTTAAAGGATTGACGGCATCTATTTCCTTTCAAATAAGGCCGTTTTCAATTTCGTGGCATTCAGCAACCTGCAGATTGGAGTCTGTGAGGCACTCTTAAGAATATCACTTTCAGATGACGGATGTTTTGCAGGTGGTTTTGCAGAGAACCATGAAATGCAGCTGCCATGAAACCTTTGATGAGACATAAGTAGAACAACATCAAAAAGTCTGCTTTCTTTTGAGCAAACACATGAAAGCGCAGAACTAGCTGACACTGTCACATCACAAAATTCATTTTCGTTCACAGGCACATATTCAAATCTAGGAGGCTAGATTGCTGTTTTCATAACTAGGGTTGCAGAGAAATATAGGAATTCATGAATATAGATATATGTGTGTGTTAATTTGTTCATATTTTGTAATTTTCTATTTGAAGTTTTCAAAGGATTTTTTAACAATAGAGATACTTCAAACTACATTGTAATTAGTCATACATTCAGAATGCTGGAGTTAGATTAGACTATCCATGTTTATCTTGTCCAACCCTTAGCTCCATACAGACAGCGAACATGGCTTTTCTGCAGCTATTAATGAATTATTTTCCTGTTCACTGATGACCTGTGATGTACTATTTGTCAGTAATGGCAAAAGCAATGGGAGTGAAGACTCAAGTTAAAAGCATTCAACTTGAGTCAACTCAGCTCCACGTTCAACTTGAGTCAAATGCCCACAACACATTAAACAAGGATCACCACACAGACACAAGAAACTTGAAGCACAAACCTAACCATGTCTACTCAAAAGTAAGCCCCATTGTGTTCAATGGGCTATACTCCCAAGAAAGTGTCTTTAGGATTGCAGTGACTCAAGTCTGAGGGGTTAGTTTTTTTAGTTTCCAAACTTTTTGTGACTCTCGTGTCTCCAAGTGACTTGAAAAATGGAATTTTAACAACTTACGTCCTAGTCTTTTGACTCAGGTTACCATCTCTGCTATTTTTTTCTTTTCATGACTATGAATTAGCATCAATTAAAACTTTTCAATTGAGTTATAAGATCTGGTTACCAAAGCTATAAGTAATAAAAAAATTTAGTGGTTATTTACCATTTTATTGGCAAGTACTAGAAATACGAAGTCAAGTCAGTTGAAGTCAATATTTGTTAAGAACTGATCTAAAACCAACATAGGAGCTGTTGTATGTCAATAATGTATTTAAACGGTATTTAAACTATCAGATCTGTTGATGCATTGGAATTTTCACTCTCTCACCTAAGTCTTCCTACATCAGAATTTTCTATAGTAAGGTAAAATAATATGGTCTCTTATTGATTTCTTGAGCTGAGCTGGGGATTGTAAAACAACAAATCAGAAATACCCTATTTACACGAATGTAATGCGCATCTTTTTCAGTCAAATTGGCAATTTGAAAATGGGGTGCGCATTATATTCATGGGTGCATTACACTCATGTACATGCAGTGTATTTTCTACTGGTAGGGCAGAAGGAAGAGGAACCCACATGTCTGTAGGTGGAGATTGGGGGAGGTGATGGCTGGGACTGGAGCTTCCAACTTCCCTCACACCCCACAACCTCTGCCCTCTAAAAAGCTTTTTTAAAATAAAAGGTTATAAGGCTCCACCTGAAGCTCTGTGTTGAAGGAGCTTTCCTCAGTTCTAAGGGGAGGGAGTTCCAAAGCCGGGGTGCCATCACCGAGAAGGCCCTATTTTTGGCTGCCACACCTCTCATGTCTCTTAGTGGTGGCATAGTCAGTAGGGCCCCCTCAGATGACCTTAGGTGACAGGTTGGCTTGTACAGAAGAAGGCGGTCCCTCAGGTACCCTGGACCCGAGCCGTTTAGGGCTTTAATGGTCAGGACCAGCACTTTGAATTCAGCCCGGAAATGAATGGGCAGCCAGTATAGTCGCTGAAGCAGTGGCCCGACAGAGTCGAAACGATGAGCCCCAGCAACCATACAGGCCGCTGCATTCTGAACTAATTGAATGTATGTTGTGCACATCCTACAAATGGTGAAGAAACCTAGTATTCAGAGTGCTGTAGATCTGTTACATTAACACAATTATGTCTAGTCAAATGCCAGACAAAATAAGTAGACCCCGAATCCTATCCCACTTTCCTGAAATGATTGAGCCACAATTCAATCCCAAGATTAGGGAACAACCTCTGTAAGTTGTTGTTCATCACAGGATGCAACACGTGCCCCCGTGACACAGATGCATCAGCAAATGAAAATTGCTTGGGAAGATTGCATGGGAAAATTGCATGAATGTACCCAAAAGCCATTCCATTATTTAAAACCGGATTATTTCATATACAGAATAAAAACAAAAGTATTACAAGCCCCTTATATCTTCAAAATCCCATTTTGCCTTATTAGAGACAAGAAGTATTTGAGTGTCATCTATTATGACAATATGAAAAACAGGAGTTTTGCCATGGAGAGAACAGCTTTTGTAGCCTCAGGTAACATTGCCAACTTCAGGGATTTATGCAGTGAGTGACAATGAAAGATCAACCAGAATACTCCCTAAGTCCCCTTTTCCTTGCAACCAGTGATGTTCATTAACAATGAAGAATGGCTATCATTAGGCAAGCTTGATGGCAGTTCCCAGATGTCAGAGCAAAAGAAAGGGAAAGGACATTTCCCCAAGAACATTATAAATGCTCATTCAGGCTCTCCACATGGCTTCATCAGACCTGAATAGATCTGAAAGTGGGTAACTCAAAGTTCAGAATCCATGCACCTCTTCACAAAACCTCCAATCAAGACCCAGGGGCTTCTATGTCATTGTTTGTTCTGGTTACACTTCTTATATTCCATAGCTTTCTTTAAGACTGGGACAGATGCATCTCCCAGTAATGTAGATACAGTGATAGGTAGTGAAGATACTGCTGCTGGTTGAAAAAGAGTTGGTGCAGCAGCAATGAGTGAGAATACAGTTGGCACCCACTTATTCAACTGTCTGATACACGCAGTGGACTTACTGTAACCCTATACTTCTCATTCAGTTGAGAAGTAAGAAGAAGTTTCTGGTAAGAAGAATAGTGAAAAGCCAAAAGGAAAATATGGTAAATGAAATTGTGCTAAGGCATATATTTTATCTTTATTCAATATTAACACGATGGAAAGTTGATGCCAGTTTATACGTTGGGGCAGGCGACATCTCAAGGTATACTGAGGGTATATTGCTAGTTAAAGACTGCAATCCTAGAGACACTTTCCTGGGAGTATGACCCATTGAACACAATGGGACTTATTTTTGAGTAGACATGGTTAGGATCATAAGGCAATGTATTTTGACCTTGTATTTTGAGAACTGAAAATACAAGGAATTCCATATGAACTTTCTCTTGTTTATGCACATTAGTAGACGTCCAAATGGGACTCAAATGTACCTAGACCATAAGTGGAATCTGCACTGTCTGATCACAGGGCAAGTGATGCCAAATTGGATTTGATTGCCTTACAAACCTTTGCATGTAGAACAGCTTCTAGAGCAGGGTGATCATACAGAATGGAGGACAGAGTGCCTCTACCTTTAACTATTGCATAGAAGAGGGAATTGAGGCAGCTCTTCACAGATTTTTTTTTTAAAAACCTGCCTAAATTCCCGCTTCTAAGCAATGCTTAAAGGTAGAAGCACTCTGTCCTCCATTCTACATGGTCACCCTGACCTACAGTGACAACACTGTGTCTGAGACAGGTAGCCATATTGCTCCAGTATTCACAGGCTATGTATAAGGATAGACAAGTGATTTTCAAACAGTGTGCTGTGGCACACTGGTGTGCCAGGGATAGTCCTCAGGTGTGCCACAGGAATTTGGAGATTGATATTCATTAATAGGAAAATTGGGGGATTTGAACAGTCTGGTGTGCCTTGTCTATGGTAAAAACAACTGGTGGTGTGCCTTGACAATTTCAGTGCCTTGTTAAGTGTGCTATGAGATGAAAAAGGTGGAAAATCACTGGGATACTAATATTCACAATCTGAAGTGCAAATTATTGAATTACACAGAACCCTTCTTCAGTTCAAGGAATGTTCTCTCTCTCTCGCTCTCTCTCTCTCTCTCTCACACACACACACACACACACACACACGCACACACAATTTGTAATTCAAATTGCCTTATCATAATTTTTAGAATGTTTATCATGCATACCCAGAACATCCTAGGACAGTGTTCTTGCCTCCCCTCACCAGATGGCTCAGTGGGTAATCAATTGATTATGTTAATGATTATTTTGCCTTTGTTTTTCCCTTCCAACATCCTTCCTCCAAAGCATGAAGAAGCTATTCTACTTAACAGCATAACATATGCAAATAACTTGCTCAGTATTAGTGTCTTTAAGGTAAATGCATTAGCAGGAATATGCTGACAGTGTTAAAATTAATGATCATAATTATCATTAGTATTTGATATTAGCATAATGATATTAATTGCAATATTAAGCAAGCTGAAGAACAATCAGTTCACTGTCCGTGAAAATCCTGAAGCTGCAATTTACTCGTAACATTAAGATTGCAGTGACAGCCATTTTCTATAAGTACAGGTGTCCCATGTTATCCATTTGGGTTCCATTCCAAAAACTCCTGTGAATTTTTAAAAAATCTGTGGATAAAAAATTGGAAAAATTAGTTTAAAAACCCACTTCCAGGTTTCTTGCTCCTCCATTGCACCTAATGCATCTAATTTCTGCAGATGTTTGGTTCTGAAACTGAAGAACGGCATGATTGCTTGCTTGCTTGACTGCCTCTCTATAATTGTAGAAAAACAGTTTTTTAAATGTGATTTGCAGTGGCCATTCATGCTGAGTCAAATCCGTGTATAAACAAGTATATAACAAGGTTAAGTATATAACAAGGTTGGACTTGTAGTGCAAAACTTTCAAGTCAGAGAGGCAGAACCATTCCACTCACATCAGCATGTTTTGTTTTGTTTTGTGCTGGTCTCAAACTGTTTTCATGTTAATTACAATAACACAACACAATGTTAATTACAATAACACAACACAAAGTTGAGTTCAATAGGAGTTGGTAGAGAAGTGGTGCAGAGAATGTGCATGTGATGAATACAGTTCTTCCCCCTTTTGCCTATTTTCCCTTACTTCTGAACATTTGTTTGGAATGAGATGTTTGAAACCCTATTCCCAAAGAGCTCATTTTACTGTAAGTCTGGGTTTTTCACCAGAGATGAATAGTTTCTATCCAACCATCTTAATCAGGATGGCATGTGCCCACCAGCTGTGCAACCAACCCTATATATCTAGTTGTGGAATAGAGTCAGAGTGACCAATCTTTTTCCAGGAGGTGCCCTTTTTTAAGCCTTGTGTCCTGGAAAAAAAATCTTCAGTTTACTCCCTTTTCTTGGGAGCAGGCAGAATGTAGCCTTCTTGTGATTAATAAATTATAAGGAATAAATGTAATAGTTTTAAATTTAATAATAAATAATATAGTGTTTATTTAACAACAGAAATATAAATAAATCAGTGTTTTTAGCGTTTTATTTTGTCATGTCCTACATTTTTGTGGATGTCCTACATTTGGGGGGCTTTATCCTCTTTTGAAGTTATAACATCTGATCATCCTTGATAGAGAGGACAGATGGTTTCCCCTCATCAATTCAGGAGAACCATAATATCATCAAACAAGGTTTCTTCATCTTCAGATCAAGTACAAGTTTGCTCAGGTGTGTTTTGCTAGGTCTATGGTTGGAATTAGGTGCTGGTTTGCAGAAAGCACATTGACTCACTACCATTTAAGGTATAAGGCCAATCCCCTTCTCCTGGAACATCATCTTCTCGGTGAGATGGAACACCGCCTTCTTGGTGGTTGCATCCCTTTTCTGGAACTCCCTTCCCTTTGACCTAAGAACTGCTCCCTCCTTATACAGTTTTTGGCAGGGTCTAAAAAAATTCCTGTGGGCAAAAAATTTTTAGAGAGGTTGGGGATGTTGTGTTTTTAAATTTTAGCCAATGTTTTTATGACTTTTAGGGTGGTGGGCTGTTTTAAGTTTTTAAATGTTTTTAAATGTGTATGTTAGCCACCTTGAATCAACTTTGCTGAGAAAGGTGGGATATAAATCCTGTTGTTGTTGTTGTTGTTGTTGTTGTTGTTGTTGTTGTTGTTGTTGTTGTTAATAATAATAATAATAATAATAATAATAATAATAATAATAATAATAATAATAATAATATGCTGCTACATCACACAGTCCTAGACTCTTGGGAAGGGTCTGACTGGTGAAGTGAATGAAACCAGCATGAAATTGTTTGCTGTGCATTTATGAATAACTAGCGAAAAGCGTACCCGCGTTGCGGGAGTAACATTTCCCCATAAGACATCCCCCCACGGCGCATCATCCCCCATGCGCATCATCCCCCATGCGCATCATCCCCCATGCACATCATCCCCCCATGCGCAACTTCCCCCGTGCTCATCATCCCCATGCGCACTCTACCACATGCGCACCTACCCCCCATGCGCATCATCCCCCCATGCGCAACTTTCCACCATGCGCAACTTTCCACATGCGCATAATCCCCCCATGCGCAACTTTCCCATGCGCAATTTCCCGCCATGCACAACTTCCCGCCATGTGCAACTTTCCCCCATGCGCATCATCCCCACATGGGCAACTTCCCCCCATGAGCAACTTCCCCCATGTGCATCATCCCCCGTGCGCATCATCCCCCCATGCACAACTTTTCCCATGCGCAACTTCCCCACATGGGCAACTTCCCCCCATGGGCATCTTCCCCCGTGCTCATCATCCCCCGGTGCTCATCATTCCCCCATGCGCAACTTCCCCCATGCACATCATCCCCCATGCGCATCTTCTCCCAATGCGCACCTTCCCCCCATGTGCACCTTCCCCCATGCACAAATTTCCCCCATGCGCATCATCCCCCTATGCGCAACTTTCCTCATGCGCAACTTCCCCCCATGCTCAACTTCCCCATGCGCATCTTCCCCCATGTGCATCAACAGCCCATGTGCAACTTCCCCCATGTGCAACTTCCCCCATGCGCATCATCCCCCCATGCACAACTTTTCCCATGCGCACCATCCCCCATGCGCACCATCCCCCCATGCGCACCATCCCCCCATGCGCACCATCCCCCCATGCGCAACTTTCCCCCATGCGCAGTGATGGGCATCAAAGAAATTAAGAACCGGTTCTCTGTCCATCTGGCAGCCACTTTTAAATGGCTATTTTTAAACTTTATATGTACTATCTCTTGTTAACAACCGGTTCTATAGAGTAGGTGCGAACCTGCTGGTGCCCACCACTTGCCCATGTGCATCTTCCCCCTATGTGCATCTTCCCCCTATGTGCAACTTCCCCCTATGTGCAACTTCCCCCATGCGCAAATCCCCCATGCGCAACTTTCCCCATGCGCAACTTTCCCTATGTGCAACTTTCCCCATGCGCGTCATCCCCCATGCGCGTCATCCCCCATGCGCAACTTCCCCCATGCGCATCATCCCCCATGCGCAACTTTCCCCCATGCGCAACTTTCCCCCATGCGCATCGTCCCTCCATGCGCATCGTCCCTCCATGCGCAACTTTCCTCCATGTGCAACTTCCCCCCATGTGCAACTTCCCCCCATGTGCAACTTCCCCCCGTGCACAGCATCCTCACCAGTGCAACCTCTTCCTCCAAACAACATCCCCCAGTGTACCAGGCACTGAGCACCAAATTGGCTGGATGTTGTTCAGTCTCCCATGTTAAGTATAGGACAAAAACACGTTTCCCCCTTTTCAGCCCCTGAAGGGTTAATTTCTCCAGATGGTTCTTGGTGGGAGTTCAGGTGACAGAAGGAACTCCCAGAATTCCATGCTTCAGGCCCAGCAGTTGGGGAGGAATGTTGCTGAGTCAGCAATTCTCAATGCAAAGTATAGGGAGGAAAATGGGTTGTGCCCCTTTTCACCCCCTTCTGGTTGGAATTTTCGAAAACCGGTTCTTAGTGCACCCCTCAGTCATGGAAGGAACACCCACCCCAAATTTCACGCTTCTAGGCCCAGCAGTTTTGGCAGGGCGGTGATCAGTCAGTCAGTCAGTCAGTGAGTCAGTCAGTGAGTGACTTTTCCCTTTTATATATATAGATAATAATAATTGCATGGCCAATTCCTTGCCAAGATCGAAGGAAAAGTGGATCAGGATAAGACCTGGTTGTGGCTCACGAGTGGAACACTGAAGAAAGAGACGGAGGGCCTGATACTTGGCGCTCAAGAACAGGCAATCAGGACAAATGCCATCAAGCTCGGAATGGAAAAATCAGCCGATGACCCAAAATGCTGGCTCTGCAAAGAAGTGGCTGAAACCATCGACCGCATTCTAAGTGGCTGCAAGAAGATCGCACAGACTGACTACAAACTGAGGCACAACCCTGTTGCCCAGATGATCCACTGGAATCTATGCCAAAAGTATCATCTGCCAGTGGCAAAAAACTGGTGGGACCACAAGCCTGAAAAAGTGGTTGCAAATGAGCAGGTCAAGCTTCTGTGGGACTTCAGGATACAGACGGACAAGGTCTTGGAACACAATACTCCAGATATCACCATCTTAGAAAGAAATAAGGTGTGGCTTGTTGACATCGCCATACCAGGTGACAGCAGAATTGAGGAGAAACAACTGGAAAAGATCTCCCACCACCAAGATCTAAGAATTGAATTACAGCAGTTGGGGCGGAATGTAATTCAATTCCTACACAGCGTATCTGGTGTAAGCCAGTGCAGGAGGTTCCAGTGGTAATTGGCACACTCTGTGAGGTGTCCAAAGATCTTGGCAGGCACCTGAAAACTATTGGCATTGACAAAATATCACTCTGCCAACTGCAGAAAGCCGCTTTTCTGGGATCAGCACGAATTATATGCCGCTACATCACACAGTCCTAGACTCTTGGGAAGAGTCCGACTGGTGATGTGAATGAAACCAGCACAAAATTGTTTGCTGTGTATTTATGATAATAATAATAATAAATGGCTAGCAATGGGGCCTGTATTTTCTAGCTAGATACAGATAGGAATTAATTTTGGCTTGTTGGCCCTGTTTGGTTTTTTCAGCTTTGTTAGCTTAACAAAACCAAAGTTTGGTTTATTAGCTTTTTTTCTCTCCAAGTCAGCCTGCAAACTTTAGCGGTGTGATAATTATTGAGGTTGTGTGTGTTTTCTCTTAAGTAGCTGCCTGGTTCCCCCTACTAGTCATCTGTGACATCCATTTTGTCACTGTGTCACCAGTGCTTGTTGTTCTCTCTACCTTTTCCCAAATTCCTTTTTATTTTGGGATCTTAATAAACTGTTGATATTTTGGTTCTTTGCTTTCCTAACACATGTTCATGAGTAATTCAGTGGGTTGTCAATCAAGTGCTGCTATGATTTGGTCTTATGCTGGGTCTGTGCTCTCCTTGGGAGTTTTTTCTCCCCAGATGGCCCTTTCCCCCCACCTGGTTTATTTAGCCTGAGATGGTGGCAGATAGATTAACCATCCCCTAGTTCAGCCACTCACCCTGTAAATCAGTAAAGCAAAAAGCAGGAAGGGGAATCACAAAGAATTAACCCCTGGACATTATTCTCCTTGGTCAGCAGTCCTTACAGTGAATGAGAAGTTCTATATAAGCTATTCTATCGATTCCTACAGTATCCTGGCTGTTATTTGTGTTTTCCAAGCTCCACACTAAATGGAAAACCAAAGGAAAGAATCTTGTTGAACACTTTGACACCATCCTAATTCTTCTGACTTCTCCAAAAGAGAAAGACTGGTCAGGGAGAAATTTTGAGCTATTGTCCTGATGGGTACTTTAATGGGTTTTTCTTCCTCCCTGAAGTCCTTCTTGAACCCTGGAAGTTGGATATTATGTTAACTGAGTCACAGTTCATCAGTGTCATCTGTGACAGTTCTTCAGTAAATGAACTTCAGTAAATGCATTGAATTCTAGTTCCAATCCACCGCTTTCTCTGTTTGCCTTGGAACTTACTTCTCATGTCAGTCATCCAGGCCAATAGGCATGTTAGTAGTTTTCCAAATTTGTAAGCTGCATGCTAATCAGTTACTTCTTAAGACTGAAACTTCAAATGATTGTCACTGGAGATTTACCCCAGAAAGATTCATGATGTTGAGTATTTATCCCTTCATAAGGAGGTATCGTAAATTTTTGTACCAGGCTCATCCGATTTTGGAGGCCTTGATGTTTTTCCATGGGTGTGTGCAGCTGTGTGACAGATTCTTTAAAATGATCTTGGTCCTCTCCCTTCTTGAAGAACTATGGTTGTCCCTGGTTTTCTGCAGAGCTGCTGGCAATGAAACACTATGGGAGCAATCTTGACTGACCCAGGACAAGTCTGATCAAACACAGACTGCATTCCAGTTGAAGGATTGCTCTATGGCAGGGACTGTTTATTTCTCTGCCATCATCTGCTGTATGTCCAGGTTGTTCTTGGTATTTCTGCAGACATGTTGAGATACAAATGTTCTTTGCGCTGGGAGCATACTAGGAGACCATGATCCAAGTCAGTCTCATGGCATTTGAGGTTCCATGGGCCACAAGGAAGGTCACAACATGTCAGAGCAGATGCTCTGGCTGGCTGGCTTGAAAAGAAGGCTTGCCTTACTTTTGTTCCTTTCGAAACCATCTAGGGGCATTTGCACAGCATGTTCGAACTTGTAAACAAAAGCCACATCCTGGAGAACTTCTTGATAGCAGTCGGAGCTCAGTGCAGCTATGTGGAAGAACACAAATGGGACTGTGAGCCTCCAGGAACCTCCTAAAGGTTTTGGGTCACCCCGACTTATTATAAAATGCCCTGGACCATTGGGGACCCATTCCTGGACCACTCTCCCCTTAAGGGGTAATATTATTAAATTCAAAACAATTACATATAATATATTACATTTAATTTATTAATTACAAGAAGGCTACATGCTTCATGCTTACAAGGAAAAGGAGAACATTGAATTTTTTCAGAACAAAAGGCTAAAATCCAGGACATGTCTTGGGGGAGAAAGGGGACATATGGTCACCCTACCTAGGCCAGCATGGGACTTGTACCTAGGAAGTGTGGTTAGGATTGCAGTTTCAGATTCCAATCCTTTGCCTGCCTACTCAGAAGCAAGTCCCATTATAGTCAATGGGGTTTACTCCCTGGAAAGCAAGGACAGGATTGCAGCCTCAGAGACCTGTCCTAGGTATGCCTACTCAAAATTGTCCCATTAGAGTCGATGGGGCTTTCTTCAAGGGTAGAGAAAATGGCGGCCACTCCAAGCTAAGAGCCCAGGACAGGACCAAGAAGGCCTTGGGGAAGCTACCGGGGTGTGCAAGTGATGCAACCAAAAGAAGCGTACTTACCTGGATGCCCCCTTGGAGAATTTGGCTCCTCCCAGCCCAACCTCTGCCTACAACAGTGCTCACAGCCTCTGCGCCCAGCCTGTTTGGGTTGCTTGTGCCCGGCACATCACCGCTGGACCAAGCTGGGTGCACATTGAAGGGAGGAAGGACATATGAGGCAGAGGCAGCAGTGCCCTGCTCAGCCTGGCTCCTGCAGGTGCTCTGCCTCCCTGGCTGGGCTGGAGAAGTCCCACATACTTGCAGCACCTCCCACTGCAACCACAGGATGCATCCCATAAACCATGGGAAGGTGGTGGGCCACATAAAATAGTGAAGCTAGCTGGATATGGTCCACCAGCCTTTTGTTTGATACCTGTGCTGAACACAATGAAATAAAACTCACTGCAATAAGTACACATTTTAGGCATAACATTTAAAGCTCAATGGTGAGCACTATAGGCTTCTCAGCTTCACATATATACTGTCACAAATCACAAAAGAGCTCTTGGGACCATGGGTATAGCTCATTGAACATGTTGACCCAGGCAACATGTTTATGCTAAGTTTGTGATAGGGATTATTTAAAAAGAAATAAAAAATACAACTGCTAATTACAAATCTATCTACAGTATTTATATACTGTATCATCTATTATCTACCTACAGTATTTTTATACCGCTTTTCAACTAAAAAGTTCACAAAATGCTTTACATAGAAATTGAAAATTAATCTAAGGTGCAGCCACATTTTGAATTACAGTTTTGGTTGCTACACTTCAAGAAGGACACTGTAGAATTGGAAAAGGTAGAAAACCAAAATTATCAGTGAGCAGGAGTAACTTTCCTTTTCGGAATGGAATTTGGGGGGTTTTTCTTAGCTAGGAAAAGGTGTGACGACTCGAATCTAGAGTCATCATCCCTGCAATACAACTCCAGAAAGAGTCATAACAGAGACACTTTCCAAAACACTGATGAGAGATTCATTTCTGCTCCATCCCATCTGTAAATTGAATGGTCATTGATCTTGTCACAGAAGACACCGGTCATTGTGCACCGCTTTGCCAAAGCTGCAATTATTCGTGCATTTATAAACGTTATTTGTGGTTATTAGTTATTTGTGAACTAGGAGGCGCCCCTGCAAAAGTGTTTCTAATTGGGCTCCGCAGTTTTTAAGGCAGGCTTGCATGGGGGAGAGTGATATCTTTTTTTGGCTTACAGGCTTTCCACAAGCAGGGATCTGTGGGATCATGGATACACGGACCTTTGACTTGACCCAGCAAAGCTTTTCTGATGTTCTTAGGTTCATTTTTTAAAATGGCCATTTTGCATCATGGTAGGTCTGCAACTGAAGCACACGTGAAACAGAACTGATTACACAATTTGTAGAGGGCCGATGATGTTGTTTACAAGCTTGCTTGCTTGCCAAGGAACTTGCTAGCATGCTGAAGTTCTTTCTGAGAGTACATAAATACTATGCCAATTTATAAACAGCTCCACTTTCCAGGGTACCATCTGCAGAAAGAATGAAAAGGGAGTTTAGGGAATGAAACCAAAAGGATTGTAATCTCTATTCTGTCCTTTCTCATTCTATCTTGTCAATTGACATGAGGAACCCAGGTGGAAAGATTCACTCAGCATATCAGGAGGAAAAAAAACATAATTGATTATTCTTATTAAGGAAGCAGCCTTTGACAATTGCATTTAAATTGCCCAAGTTTATTTTTACAATGAGTTATATGCTACCCACCGTTCGGAAAAATACAAGTGCTATGCAAGACAGGTCTCAGCTATAGTAATTACGATGAGTGCAGTGTAAGATTAATTAGGAAATGAATGACAAGAGCGGTGTTATGTTCAAAGAAATCCGGATCTAAGGATTTGCTTTAAAATGTTATGTAATCCATGGAATATCACGTCTTGTGTCCCTGGACCTACCAAATGAGGAAGTGATGTTTCATAGCTATCTAGAGAGAAGAAAGACTGGAAAAGGACAGCTAGCATGAAGCAAAAAGCTTCAGTAGTACAGGCATAAAATTTGTCTTTATTTCAAATTTATTTTCCCAACAACCAATGGATTCTCTGGATACCAGCACCTTGGCAGTGAATGTGAGCACAGAAAGAGTGGTTCTGATGCCCCGTCTTGGTTATACTATCATTGCAATTATCATGGCAATATCCTGCACTTTGTCAATCATTTTGAATACAACCGTTATTGCAGTAACGATCAAGTACAGGCAACTTCGTCAACCCATCAACTATTCCCTGGTCAATTTAGCCATAGCAGACCTTGGAGCAGCCTTGCTTGGAGGAACTCTGAATGTAGAAACCAATGCCGCTGGGTATTACAACCTGGGTAGAGCGGGCTGCATCACCGAAGGTTTTGCTATGGCATTTTTTGGTGAGTACATCTCTAAAATTAATTCATTACATCAAAGTATTATAAAGGAGCTACTAAATTGCTTGCCATTCCTAATCCTGTAATTCCTCAAAGTCATTGCATGGCAAGAAGATAAACAATTTCAGTAAGATTCCTAACTAACTGTGCTGGTATTTCAACTAGGATGCTGTACGTTATTTACATTTCACTCTGTATTACAGTTGGAGGTGAACTTCCTTTGTTTGTAGATCTTGCATTGTTACTTTTTTGGCAACCAAAATTATGCTTAAAAATAAGAGTACGTATACGCTGGCTTTGTACAGTGATAAAATTTCAGCAAAATGAGGGCACTGATCCCTGGAAGCTGCTTAACATGTTATGTGCTGGGACCAAAATTTTGGCACTCCCTCCTTTGTTACTTAAGAACATTCCCCTCTTTTGATACATTCCAGCAGCAATGAACATTTTTGTTTAGGTTAATGTTTTCTTTGTAGTGGATGGAGAATAGGTGCATCTTTTTTCTTGCCACTTTTACTTCTGCCTTGTTTGCCACTTGCCAACATTTTTTTCTGTTGTTTTGCTTCTTCATTTTTTGCTTCTGTTTTTAATTGTTTTCTCTTCGCTGGGAATCTTTTTAATTGTTAAATTTTCTTATTCTGGTGATTTTACAATATTTATATTATTGCATTTTTATTTGATATCTTATTAGTAACCTTGAATGCCCACGGTTGAGGGGGGGGAATGTGGTTGCATGAAAGCACTTCCACAGAACGTACTGCCCCTGTGCAAAAACAGTGACAGAGCCATATGTAACATGATTAGCTAGCAGACTTTATTGTTCGTGCTCAATTACTATTGGTTTAGGCTCAATTATTATTGGTTTAGTCTTTGTGCCCATCTATATTAATAGCACTCCAACAGCCCCTATTTATCAAGGACATAGGGCTGTTGTAGCTCAGCGGTTGTAAATGCAAGTAGATAAGTAGGTACCACCTTGGTTGGAAGGAAACAGTGTTCATGCACCTTGGTGTATAATCATGCCACATGATCACAGAAGCATCTTTGGATAATGCTGACTTTTGGCTTAGAAATGGGTATGAGCATGGTAGCCTCCAGTAGGTCACAACTAGCAGCACAACTTGTGGGGACATCAAAAACCATTCCCATTTTCTTCTGTCATTGATAATTTCCTGTTCATATTGCATATTTTTATAATTGGTCTTCCTGTTCCATGGTGATGTAAGGAGCGCAAGTGAGCACTTTTGTGACACCTTCAGGTCAGCGCAGGACTTATGCCAGGGCTTAGGCCTGTCTAACTGGAGTTTAGGATTGCAACCTTTGTCTGCTAAAATTTGGGGAGGTATGTAATGGAAAAATATGGGACAAGCTGTTTCCCCAAATATAAAGTTCCTTGTTTCCAAGACTTGTAACACACTCCTTTGAACAGTTCATCTTATCTTCCTTATTAATAATACATGAAGTAAAATATGTAGGACTGCAGCCTTAGCTCTTGGAATATGCCTGGCTAAACCATTTGGCCAAATGGTTTTCTTCCTATTAAAACAAACAAATCTAAAGAAACTTGTTACATTGTTTAACATTATGGCACATTCCAAAGCAACCCTCGGGCCAGGGAAAGTCCCTTGCACTGGCCTAGAAGAAAGCAAAGACAGGTAATTTGGACTGGCACTTGGGCCTGGAGGATGGGAGGGCAGAGAGAAAATGTTCTGTAGTGGGAAAGGGTAGGAGACAGGTTGTGCATGGGTTGGCTGGGGTCAACCAGCTAAGATCTGGCACTTGGGTCAGATTCTAACTCTACATCCAGGTGACCTGGAGCAGCTCCACACTGCTTGGATCTGCACCATCTCATTAGGCAGTGCAGATCCAAGTAGAGCCATTGGATAATGGTTACCTAGCACAATCTTAGGCGCAATCCTAACCAATTTAGGCCACTTCATCTTCCCATTCCCACAGTAGCATGGGGAGGCTGGCACCTGTCTGTGCACTGACCTAACTCCCCACCAAGAATGGTACAGAAATGCCATATGGCACTTTTTCAACACCCCAGACCAGCATGGGATTTATATTGGCATTATTGGGGGTTAGGATTGTACTGACAGTCTCCTTTCCTTACATCATCACCATCATGAGGCACTCTTTCAAGTGGGTATTCCTCTTATATTTAGCAGGGGGAGAGTATCCGGCCCTCTTCACTCCAACAATTTCTTTTATAGTGTCTTCTGCTGGTGTTCTTTTACAGTCATAATCTTAGATTGTGACATTATTTATTTTCTCTGTAAACTGCTTTGTGAACTTTTTGTTGAAAAGCAGAATATAAATACTGTTGATGGATTGATTGGTTGGTTGGTTGGTTGATTATCATCATGGTGGTGGAAGCAGCATCAGTAATTGTTTAGCATTTCTCATACCTTCTCTTAATAAAATTTTAATATATGGAAGTCAAATTTCTGGGTCATAGTTCATGCTGTTAACCATGGTGATAGTCACAGCACAAAAACAAAACAAAAAACACATACACCTATTTTAATTTAAATGACAAACAATATAAGGAAGATACGATGTTCACGCCTGACATGTTTTTATACTTAACCTTTTCTGATCAAGATGTTCCCACATGTTGTAAATACTACATTTCCTCTCAAACATTTTTTCTGACTTTTTTATATGAAATGTCATTTACTATATTGTCAAAAATTCTGTTTCTTGCTGAAGAGAACTGAAATAATTGCCAAGCTAGAAAGCACATACTCAGTTAGCTGTTGCAATACCAAGGGCTATTTCTTAAAAGAAAAAGAAAAAGAATCAAGAGTTTCTCTAAGTATAAAAGAGGTTTTCACAGTGCTGGTGCATTTCATGAGAACAGTTGTGACAGAAACTCAGCTCCAGGCAAGCAAATCAAAAATAGCAACTTCAGTGTGTTTCAGGAAAGAAATGAGTTTTCATTCTGATGCTCAAAATATGAAAAGTACTTGACATATGAAAGCATGAGGTGTTGCTTTCTTAGATGGAAGCGCAATGAACCAAACACAGGTGAAGTGGCTCAGAGAAGCATTTCTGAAGACCCTGATTTTTCAGTGTAGGTTATGAAATGGGTAGAGCTTGGAAAACCAAGCTGAATTCTCAGGCACTGGGAGTATAGAATAAGAAATTAAAAAAATACATTACATTAAGCCTGCCATTAAGAAATGCAGCATACAGCCACTTTGGGAGGAAACAGCCACTTATCACTTTCTCAGGCAAGGTAGTCTTGGGGTGGATTGCACCATTCCAGTTGGATAACAGCTGCCTAACCATCTGCAACAGGACTCCTCTATGTGCCTCTTCCCCTCCTCACAGCAGGAAGGCTCTGTCAGAGGATTGCAGTCTCAGAAACAAATCCTATGCCTGTCTACTGACTACCTATTGTAGTCAGTGGATCTTACTCCCAGGAAAGTGTGAACAGGTTTGCAGCCTCAGAGACCAATCCAATGCCTGTCTACTCAGAAATAAGTCCCATTGTAGTCATTGGAGTTTACTCCCAGGAAAGCACAGATAAGATTGCAGCCTCAGAGTCCAATCCGATACCTGTTACTCGGAAAAAAAGTCCCATTGTAGTCAATTAGGCTTACTCTCCAGTAAGAGTGACTAGGATGGCTTTGTGCATTTTCAATGCATCCTACATTGAAAAAGGTTGAAAATCCCTGCTCTGAGTAGACATGCATTGAGACATTGGGTTCTCACCTGCAATCCTATCCACAGTCACCTAGCAATAGCTCTAGTCATTATAATGGGATTTACAGCTAGAGACAGCTGTGCTGTGCTCTCGGTGGGGAAGCCAGAGGCACAACTCTCCCCACCCCACCCCCGGGCTGGTCCCTGGAAAATTTGTTTTCCCCAGAACCTATCCCTGGGGCCAACCACTGGATTTGACTCAACATGAATGGCCACTGCAAATAAGTTCTAAAACTGCTTTTCTACTGTTGTAGAGTAGAAGCAATCATGCAAGCAATCATTCCATTTTTCATTTCCAGAATCAAATCCCTGCAGATATTGAGCCTCTACCTTATTCAGTTAGGCACAGTCGAGGAGCAAGAAACCTGGAAGTGGATATTCAAATCAGACTTTTCTTTGTCCATGGGAGTTTCCATAACAGAACCCAAGTGGATAATGAGGGACACCTTTATTTCCTTACCTTGAGGAGGCTTCTGTGACAGCTCTCTCCACCTCCACCTCCACCACCACCGCAGGATTCTGCACACACCTCGATGGCATGCTATAAAACACTGGAAACTGGCAAGGGAATGGTCTTCAGTCTTTCACCAAATCCAGAATTAAAGATGATTTCTCTCCCATAAAGGACTCACAGGCAGAAAATAATTGCTATTTTTATAGTAATAACTAAAATTATTTTACCAGCATCTCAGTTGCTTCTAAGTACTTTAATATCAATTAAAAATTAAAAGCAATTTAAAGCTAACTTCATCTTTATTGCAATTACAGGCATTGTGGCTTTGTGCACCATTGCTGTGATAGCCGTCGATCGTGCAATTGTGGTTGCCAAGCCAATGGGAACTATTACGTTTACCACCAGGAAAGCCATGATTGGAGTTGCTGTGTCCTGGATCTGGTCTCTGGTTTGGAATACACCCCCTCTTTTTGGCTGGGGAGGATATCAGATGGAAGGTGTTATGACCTCCTGTGCACCAGATTGGTACAACAGCGACCCTATTAATGTGTCCTACATTGTCTGCTACTTCCTCTTCTGCTTTACTGTTCCATTTGTTACTATCTTGGTTTCCTATGGATATCTGCTACGGACACTACGCCAGGTAACGCTGCCTTACATAATAAGCGTTGCTTCACCTGTAGAGCTTATATGCACCTTAGAACAAGATTTTAATCCTGTGTTTCCCAAAATGTGGATCAGGACCAACCATTGCGACATGGACTTATTGTTAGAGAGTCATAAAACTGACAGTTGATAGCTGATAAAGAAAAGGTATTAAGTTATATGGATAGTGAAACTGACCTACATAAGTGTATTTACCCATGAGTAGGCATATGTATGGTGGCACCCAGCCGGGCTGCTCTCTTTCCTTCTCTCTGTAGTTGGAGGAGAGCGAGAGCAAGATGGTGGCGCTGCTCCCAGGTAGGAGATGGTGGGGCACCCAAAGGAGAGGGCACATGCCCTCTCCTTTGGCCACACAGTTCTCTGGGGGCCATGTGGGACAGCACCTACATGGCTGCCAGAGATCAACAGCAGGACAGAAGCCACTTGCAGCCCCCTTCAACTCCTGCCCCTGTCTTGTTGCCTGATTCTCTGGAGATCATGCTGGACTTTCCCAATCCTAGCCAGATCTACTCAGAACTAAATCCCATTGAAGTCAATGGAGCACACTTCCAGGAAAATGTGGATAGGATTGCAGTCTCACTTTCCTGGGAGTATGTCTCATTGAATACAATAGGACTTACTTCTGAATAGTTATGGAGGTGGCTCTGACAGTATCAAACTTAGCAGATTGTGACAGTGATATCACTTCCAGTCATGATGTCATTTCAGTCATGATGTCACTTTTGGCTAAGATGTCACTGCCAGGTTGATGACTAAGGTTGATGACTGCCAGGTTGATGACATCCTGCTAAGTTTGACAGGGGAGTTCTGGACAATTTTTTTGTATGTCAAAGAGGTCCCAGGCCGAAATGGTCAAAGACCACTACTTTGCCAAAGACTACATGCCATACCAAAGACCACATGGCATGTTTACAAAACCCAGCACTGGCACTGGAGCTCTATGGCCTGATAGGATTGGGCCCTAAATCCTTTATCACAGATGCTGATATCGCCAAGTGTTTGTTTCTGCATCCCTTTAACCGGCGTGTTTATAAAGACATTACTGTAAAAACACTAAAACCTTCCCATGATTACATTTGCAAGATAAATGTATTCTTTAAAGATTTAGATTTAGACTTATTCTTTAAATCTAAACTTCCTACAGTTCAGGAAAGGGGGTGTATAAATACCCTTATAGCTGTCTTTCCAGTCTTTTACACTGTCACAGTGACAAATCATCATTTGGATGTACTGTTATGTCCTGTTTTTGACAGATATCTAATTTACTATTTTTAACTAGGTTGCTAAAATTGGAGTAGCACAACGAGGCTCAACAACTAAAGCAGAAGCTCAGGTGTCACGGATGGTGATAGTAATGGTTATGGCATTCTTGATTTGCTGGCTTCCTTATGCAACTTTTGCCTTAGTGGTTGTGGGTAATCCGCAAATCTACATCAATCCTATTATTGCCACTGTCCCCATGTACATGGCCAAAACCAGCACATTCTATAATCCAATCATCTACATTTTTATGAACAAACAGGTGAGTTTAAACATACCATGATCTGTGGAAGGGAAGAATCACAAAATGCTTTTGGTGAAAAAGCATTTTTTTAAAAACCTGTGGGTTTTTGTATGGAGCTTACATTCAACTTACATGAAAATAGAAGCAGACATCACAAGAATGATAGCTTCTTTGCCCTATCATCTGAAGAAAACTGTTAAAAAACTGCCCTACAATTTTGTGTTTCCCCAATTACATTCAGTATCCAAGTCACAGCATAATCCTAACCCAACGTTAGGATGGCACAAGTCCTGGCAGAAGCCCTGTTATGGTCTGGGAGTGTCACAAAAGTGCTGTAAGGTATTTCTGTGCCACTGCTGGGGGAGGGGAGGGTAGGCCAATGTACAGACATGTGCCAACCTCCCTACACCACAGTGGGAAAAGGGAAATGACAGATCGTGCTGGCCTAAATTGGTTAGAATTGTGTCCTCAGTTATCTATATGTCTAAACCAGTGGTTCTCAATCTTCCTAACAATGACCCCTTTATAAGTTTCTCATGTTGTGGGGACCCCCAACCATAAAATTATTTTCGTTGCTACTTTTTAACTGTAATTTTGCTACTGTTATGAATAGTAATGTAAATATCCGATATGCAGGATGTATTTTCATTGTTACAAATGAAATGTGTGTTCTATGCACACACTGAACACAATGGGATTTATTTTAGAGTAGGCATGCATAGGATTGGGCCCTGAGGCTGCAATCCTATCCACATTTGCACGGGAGTAAAGGCCCCCCTGACTATAATGGGATTTATTTCAGAGTAGGCATGCATAGGATTGGGCCCTGAGGCTGTCAGTCAGCCCCAGTGCGTGTGCAGCTACAGCCGGAGGTCTGGCAAGCCTGACCTGGCCCCCTGCACCAGGGGTCTTTAGGCGACTCCCAGGAAAGCTCTAGGTGACCCCCAAAGGGGTCCCGACCCCCACTTTGAGAAATGCTGGTCTAAACTGTCATTATATAATGCTGTGTTATTTTTATATCAAGTCATGCGAACTAACTTTCATAATAGACACACAGATTTCATACTCACTGCAGGAAGGTTAAAAAATATTTAATGTGCTTGACCTGCTTTTTAGATGATGCAACGGCTCACACATGCACTACAGTCTGTCCACTAGCCCAAAGCAATACAAAATACAAAAGCAATACAAAATATTTTTGTGCACAAATACTCAAACACGGAGCTATTCTTGGCTTGTCAGAGGTTATCTTAGAATGGCTTGCAGTGTGCAAAACTCTTTGCTATGCTTCCACCTTGTGGCCACATGATTTAATATCACATTTAGATGCGATATTTCATTCTTCTTACCTTTTCTTTACACTCTAGTGGTAGACAACTTGGGCTAGATCCATTTTTCTGGGAGCAAAACATACTTCTGAGTAAGCCAATGGGACTTACTTCTGAGTAAGCAGGCATTGGATGAACATGATAGGTTATTATGGGATTGTTTACAGATGGTGACATATGGAGGATCTGCCCAACTTTTCTAATACTGTGAATTTGATATTTGAGAATAAGGTAAAAAGTAGTTTGTATGTAGAGTTGCCAGCTGTATACTTTTCCTGCTCCTGTGGCTTTAAGAACAGCCTGTCAAAGAAATTAAGCATGTCAAATTATTATCGCAATGGAGATGGAGTGATGGAGATAGCGCCATCTGTTAAATTTTTATGTATCAGTCTTCTGTTTAAAGCACAGGTGCACAGCCAGTTTTTTTAAAAAGATGCATTCTATAAACAGTTACCAGACAGTAAGGCCTATTGAATGTAATGGGCCTTATGTCTGAGTAGACTTTTAGAGAACTAAGCAGCTCATTGTATGTTATGAGATAATGTATACCAAATACTGCCTGTAGTTTTAAAATGTTTTATAATAATAAAAGTATAATTCATAGCAAAAAGGGGGAAAAGTGTAATGTATGGGCAAATTTGGCAGGAACCAGATGTACACTGAAACTTTTCCTTTCCAGTTCCGTGATTGCCTTGTTCGGTGCCTCCTGTGTGGAAGAAATCCTTGTGCATCTGACCAAATCAATGAATCTGATCTAGAAGCTTCGACCATTGCTTCTGCTTCATCTTCAAGACGCAGCCAAGTTTTTCCTATGTAGAATACAGATCAATATTATTTCTGAGGAATCTGGCATCAAATTTGAATACCTCCTATTGCGGAGCCCCATGTTGTGTCAGTTTGTTGTCTTTGGATGTGATTACTGTCCCTTTGTGGAGCTGGCATTTTCTGATGCTTATGGCATTCTGGAAATAATTATTGTGCTTGATAGCGTTGCTATTTATAAAAATGAAAGAAGCCTTCACACAACTTGTCTTAGTCCCCTCTTTGCAACAGTAAATAACAGCATGTACAATGGAGGCAACTGCATAGTCTTCCCTGGTTTATTCCTACCTTGTTCTTGCTTTTCAGACATATCAACAGTGCTCCAGTCCTTGCATACAAAGACAGGTCATCTTGGTGAGATCAAAGCCACAATAAGATCCAGAGGATGAGGGCAAAAAGAGGGCAAAATAAGTATGTGTGAAAAATATAGGTGTCCCCTGCTTATTTGATGGGTTAAGGATCTGAGCTGGGGTGAAAAGTGGAAAAGGTTGCAAAGTGGAACCCCGTTTGCAAATGTTGCTTCCAGTGCTAGGAAACTGTAAATTACTTTTTTACCTTGCAAATTCCTGCTGTCACACAAAGAGTTTTGCAAAGGGATTCTCATTAATGCCTTTGGAAATGGGAATAGACCTGGAGCAAGTGTCCATGTACACTCTCTCTCTCTCTCTCTCTCACACACACACACAGTTTGAATCATCATGTCACATGCAAATCAACATGGGGAAAGGTGATTTTAGCCTTTAGACCAGCAGTGAGAGGTTGAAAGAGTGGAGAAAGTGTTGAATGAATGACTTCTGGTTAGAGCTGAAAGGTGTAGAAAGAGTAGAACTGTCAGAAGGTGGGAGATGCCTACCATATGTTTGTGACTGAACATAAGGTGTTAGGTGCACATGTAGGTTTTACAAGACGTTGGTTTACAAGACACTCTGCCCTGTAGTTCCAAAGCTGGCCCAGCTGGAAAATCTGCTGTGTCATATTCTCCCCATTCTCTCCTGTTCACTTTTTCTTGGTTTGTTGATAACCTGCCAAACTCTCTGAGGTGGCCCTACTGAGGTGTTTTTAAGATCTACAACAGTGGGTCTACTAGTTATAACAGGATCCTTTCAGTGGCAGATCCTTTTGGAATACATTATTTCCTGTGAGAAATTCAGCAGGCTCTTTCATTGCCAAATTTTCAGGGAAGTCTGAAAACCTGTTTTAGTATGTTTCTGACCACTTCTGATTATTATTCTGTATTTTATCTCCCTTTTATTTATTAATTAGTACTAACTTAATCAAAAATCAATAAATCTATTAATATTCTGCATTATCTCCCAAGGGGGCTTTCAAATTGGCATTTTCTTGTTTGTGGATTGTGAAGCTCCTATCCTTTGGTATTTTTAAAAAAGAATTATATGCTATAAAAAATTTTATGTGAGCTGCACTGGATCCATCAACGAAAAATAGAAAAGAAAGCTTTTAAATACACAAATAAATATTGGTTGAAGCTTTTTATAGCATGTAAAATGGGACTGGCTACAAATTGCTCAGTGAAAAATAGATTCATCTGGGATATCTTTCTGTCAGTGGTGAAGAGGAGAAATAGGTGCATGCCTGTGCAAGTGGCCTAACCCCAGACCCCCCAGGAGTATGGCAGAAGTCTCTTATGTCACTTTTGTGACATCCCTGCCCAGGTGAGCACAGGACTTATGCCAGGGCTTAGGCTGACCTATGTAGAGGTCAGGATTGCAGCCTTTGTTACTGAGTGCAAAAAGTGTGACTAGCAATCTATATATATAAAAGGAATCTTCATCATCATCACTGACTCATCAACACCCAGCCAAAACCGCTGTGCCTACAAGCATGAAATTTGATGAGGGTGTTCCTTCCATGATGGAGGGATCCACCAAGAAACAGTTTTCAGAAATTCCAACCAGAAGGGGGTGAAAAGGGGCGCAATCACAGGTGGGCTGAGGCCAGTTCGCACCGGATCTGTAGAGCCGGTTGTTAATTAGGGGCTGACTAGCGAACCGGTTGTTAATTGGGGGCCATCATCTTTGAATTGCATGCAAGTGTGTTTGAATTTCTCTTAAAGAGCCTCTGGTTCTGTCTTCCCAGAGGAGAAGCACTACTCCCTCCCCTTCTGAACCCCCCTCCCCTTCTCTCCCCCCTCCTTCCCCTTCCTAAGTTTATTTTTTAATTTTAAAATACAAAGAGTCTGTTCTTTTTACCATCATTCAGAAAGAGAATGACCATCATCCCACAGCACATTCAGACTGACTGCTGAGATGGAGGGTGTTTGGATCACTGTTAGCTCCATGCTTTAAAGTCAGGGTTAGGAAATTCTTAATGCCCCAAACCTTTGATTGATGCTATTCAGGAGTCCTGTCTTTGCTAAATATCTTATTTTGATTAAAAACCTTATTTCTAGCAAGTTTTCAGAAGTTATTTCCTTGTGCAGTTTGCAAAGCATGATGGGTTTCTCATATGCAAATGAGGCAGCCTCTCTGCAGATACTGTTTTTTTTTAATCAGGCATTTGATGGACAGCTTTACTAAGGGGTCCTTGGGAGGGAACAGAGAAGCCAGCATACAAAGGTCTGGGAGCCTTAGGTGAGTAATAGCAGCAAGCCTGCCTCCCTCCTTCCCTGGGTACCTTTGCAGCCCAGTAGTAGGCATGGTACTAGAACTACTAGTACTGCAGCCCAGTACTAGCCCAGTTCTAGAACTACTCAGTACTACCCAGTACTACTCAGGAGTAAGCCACACTGTATAGTAGAGGACTGCAGCATGTGGCCACAATCCTAGCCACACTTTCCTGGGAGCAATTCCCATTGACTATCATGAGATTTCCTTCTGAGTAGCATAGGATTAGGATTTGAGGCTACTTTCCCATCCACACTTTCCTGAGAGTAAGCCCACTGACTATAATGGGACTTACTTCTGAGGAGATTGGCAGAGGATTGGATCTCTCCCTCCAGCCCTGTCTACTTTCCTGAGAGTAAGCCCACTGACTATAATGGGACTTACTTCTGAGGAGATTGGCAGAGGATTGGATCTCTCCCTCCAGCCCTGTTCCTCCAGCCCTGTCTATTTTTCGGAGAGTAAGCCCACTGTCTATAATGGGACTTTCTACTGAGTAGACGTGGTTAGGACTGAGCTCTGAGGCTGCAATCATATCCACACTTACATGGGAGTAAGCCCCACTGACTAGAATGAGACTTACTTCTAAGTAAGCCTACATAGGATTGGACTGTAAGGCTAAAATTCTGACCACACAGTTTTGGGAGTAAGCCCCATTGACTTGAATGGTACTTACTTCTGAGTAGACACAGTTAGGATTGGGCTCAGGCTGCAATCTTATCCACACTGTAGACCTTTTGCTCCCCTCCCAAGAGATCTCCCCACCTCATCCTGCCCCTCTGAGAAATCTCTCCACCTGAAATTGAGGGCAGGAAGTATGGGTGGTACCTGAAGAAATAGCCCCAGTTCCCATCCTGCCCCCCAGGAGCCCACTCCACTGCCTACTCTGAAGTAAATCCTATCCTAGTCCCATCCTAGTCAATGGAGCTTACTCCCAGGTAGGGGAGGATAGGATGGCAGCATCAGAGCCCAATACTCTGCATGCCTGCTCAGAAGCAAGTACTGAGTGACCATATGCCCTCCTTTCCCAGGACATCCTAGTCAATGGAGCTTACTCCCAGGTAGGTGTGGATAGGATGGCAGCATCAGAGCCCAATTCTTTGCATGCCTCCTCAGAAGCAAGTCCCATCCTAGTCAATGGAGCTTACTCCCAGGTAGGGGTGGATAGGATGGCAGCATCAGAGCCCAATACTCTGCATGCCTGCTCAGAAGCAAGTACTGAGTGACCATATGTCCTCCTTTCCCAGGACAGGTCCTCTTTTTACTCCTCCTTTTCCTTATGAGCAGGCAACATGGAGTCTTCTTATTATCCATACTTTTTTCCAGGACCACAATAAATCTTCATTGTCCTCCTTTTCCTTATAAGCAGGCAGCATGCAGCCTTCTCATAAATTTTATTTTTTCCCAGGACAGGTCCTCCTTTCACTCTTCTGCCTGGGAAAAAATCTTCATTGTCCTCCTTTTCCTTATAAGCAGGCAGCATGCAGTTCCTATCCTGCACCCCCAGGCGCCCAGTCCACTGCCTACTCTGAAGTAAATCCTATTAAAGTCAGTAGGTTTTACTCCCCTGTGAGGATAGGAGTGTAGCCTCAAAGCCCAATCACTGTCTACTCAGAAGTAAGTTCCATTATAATAGTGAAGCTTACTCACTGGAAAGAAGCTGGTTTCTAAGAGCTTGTAATCCTATGCATGACTACTCAAAAGTTAATCCCATTTCAATCTATGAAGCTTACTCCCAGGAAAGTGTGCAGAGGAGTGCAGCATTAGAGCACAATCCTATTCTTGGCTACTCAGAAGTAAGTCCCATTAGAGTGTGTGGAGCTTACTTTCAGGAAAGTGAATAGGATTGCAGCCAGAGGCTGGTTACTAAGAGCTCAGTCCTTTGCTTAACTACTCAGAAGTCCTATTATATTCAATGGAGCTTACTTACAGGAAAGTGTGGACAGGACTGTAGGCTTCAGTAGTGGCTTAGAGGCAAACCTCAGCCTGTAGAGGGGACACCACAGACTCTGGTCCTAAACAGTAGATCAGTGTTTCTCAACCAGTGGTATGAGTACCACTTGTGGAAGTTGTAGTAGTGTCTGCTGTATTAGGCACCTGGATGCAAGTGTTATATTGCAGCAAGAGGCTGGGATTCTAAGAGCCCAAATCTTATGTATGACCATTCAGAAGTACTGGTAAATCCCATCACAGTTAATGGAGCTTACTTACAGGAAAGTCTGGACAGGATTGTAGCCGTACGTAGGGGCTTAGAGGCAAACCTCAGCCTGCAGAGGAGACACCACAGACTCTGGTCCTAAACTGTAGATCAGTGTTTCTCAACCAGTGGTATGAGTACCACCAGTGAAACTTATGGTAGTGTCTGCTGGTACTTAGGCACCTAGAAGCAAGTGTCATATGTGCTCCCTGAGGCAGCTGGTGGGCTGCTGTGTGATTCAGGAAGCTGGACTAGATGGGTCTTTGGTGTGATCCAGTGGAGGCTTTTCTTATGCTTTTATGTTCTTAACTAGCGAAAGGTGTACCCGCGTTGCGGGAGTAAAATTCCCCCGTATGCCATCCCCCCCATATGCATCCCCCCCAAGGATAACTTTCCCCCAGGCATAACAACCCTCCATGCACAACTTCACCCATGCGCATCAACCCAGCATGCACAAGTTACCCCATGCGCAACTTCCCCCATACACATCAACCCCCCTTGCACAACTTCCCCCATGCGCATCAACCCCCATGCACAACTTCCCCCATATGCATCAAACCCCATGCGCAACTTCTCCCCATGCGCAACTTCTCCCCATGCGCAACTTTCCCCATACACAATTTTTCCCTTGCGCAACTTCCTCCCGTGCGCAACTTCCTCCCGTGCGCAACTTCCTCCCGTGCGCAACTTTCCCCCGTGCGCAACTTTCCCCCGTGCGCATCATCCCCCTGTGCGCAACTTTCCCCATGTGCAACTTTCCTCCATGTGCATCATCCCCCCATGCGCAACTTCCCCCATGCGCAACTTCCCCCCATACACAACTTCCCTCCGTGCGCAACTTCCCCCGTGCGCAACTTTCCTCCATGTGCATCATCCCCCCGTGACCAACTTTCCTCCCGTGCGCAACTTTCCTCCATGCACAACTTCCTCCCATGCGCAGTTTTCCTCCCATATGCAACTTCTCCCCGTGCAACTTTCCTACATGTGCAACTTCCCCCGTGCGCAATTTCCCCTCATGCGCAATTTCCCCTCATGCGCAGCATCCTCACCGGCGCAACCTCTTCCTCCGAACAACATCCCCCAGTGCACCAGGGTCTGAGCACCAAATTGGCTGGATGTGGTTCAGTCTCCCATGTTTAGGACAGAAACACGTTGCCCCCTTTTCAGCCCCTGAAGGGTTAAGTTTCTCCAGATGGTTCTTGGTGGGAGTTCAGGTGACAGAAGGAACTCCCAGAATTCCATGCTTCAGGCCCAGCAGTTGGGGCAGAATGTTGCTGAGTCAGCAATTCTCAATGCAAAGTATAGGGAGGAAAACGCATTGCGCCCCTTTTCACCCCCTTCCCGTTGGAATTTCCAAAAACCGGTTCTTAGTGCACCCCTCAGTCACGGAAGGAACACCCACCCCAAATTTCACACTTCTAGGCCCAGCAGTTTTGGCAGGGCGGTGATGAGTGAGTGAGTGAGTGAGTGAGTGAGTCAGTCAGTCAGTCAGTCAGTCAGCCAGTGACTTTTCTCTTTTATATATATAGATTGTGGCACACATTCCCCCTGAGAGCATAACAAAGTGTAATGCATAGGAATAAATTACACAGAACCCAGGGGCTTAATACTGATTGATGCCGTCACAAGTGATACAATTTTTTTGGTAAACTAAGGGTTAAGGTGGCATGCTCTCCCCCGCCCCGCCCCTGACCCTGGCCCCGCCCCTGACCCAGCCTGGCCCCACCCACTTCTGGAGAACCGGTTGTTAGGGCAGGCTGGGCACACTACTGGTGCAATGCGATTTATAAAACTACCGTAATTCCCGCTTGGAGAGACGCACTTTTCCCCCCCAAAACAATGGGGAGAAATGTTGGTGCGTCTCTTAAAGTGATGGTCCTTTTAACACTCAATTATCCACTCTGCAGGATGCCTGCAGTTTGAAGAGAAATGTTTGCCTGGTTGCCATAGAGGTTAATCCCTGACTGCATAGAAGTTAAATAGCCTTTTAACCTTCTCAGTTCAGGTTTCTCTGGCTCTGAACAACCTTTAAAGCCCTTTAAAGTGTAGAAATTGAGTGCAGGAAAACAAAGTGCTTCTTAAAGCCCTTTAAAAGTGTAGAAATTAAGTGCAGGAAAACAATGAGTATTCTCCTCTATTTTAATGTGTCTCCCCTTCCTAACTACCCACTGCACCCACTAGTCCCAGCCATCCCCACCAGTCACCCTTAAATGCTCCCCCCAGAAACCCTCTACTTACTAGTTTCCCCTCCCTCCAATAACCCCCAGAAGCCACCCCCACATGCACACACTCCCCCTTCCCCAAGAGAATGAAAATATATACATATATAATATGAAATATATATAATACACACACATATATGTATGTGTGAGTGTGTATTTTATATGTATTATATATATATATTATATTTGTGTGTGTGTGTGTGTATCTCATAGAATCTAGATTGGCAGGCACCCAGGCTTAAGCCAATCCAGGATTGACTTGGCCTGCACAGAGTGTCCATCTGTCCCCCTTTTCCTCAGGACATGTGCTCTTGTTCAGCCTTTGGGCACAATCCTTTCCAGGTCTACTCAGAAGTAAGTGGTATTTGATTCAGAGAAGCCACCAGGGGATCTATTCTTTTTTCAATCACTATGCTTTCTTTCATCCCTGGAGTTCATGACAGTGATGATGGCTCTAAATACAGTACATGGTAATTTATGGTACATGTTAATTGTATTTCTATGGTTGAATGTTTACATAGTTGAATGTATTATTATTAAATTTATTTATTATTTATTATTTAATTTATATCCCTCCTTTCCTCACCTGCAAGAGGGAGTTCAAGGTGGCTAACATCAATCATAATAAAACACCATTAAAATGATCATAGAGATTAAAACATAATTAAAATACAATTAAAATACAATTAGATTTTAAAAACTAAGAACAATTTAAACAATTAAAAATTTTTAAAGATGGTTCTTAATACCACTGTTGACTTTACATGGTTGAAATATTAATTCTGCTACATTTTATTAAATATATTAGTACACCATTTGGTTCAGAATTTTTTTTTCTCCTCTAAATTTTGGTGCGTCTCATGGTCCAGTGCGTCTCATGGTCCGGGAAGTACGGTAATCTTCATCATCCTTACTGACTCATCAACGCCCTGCCAAAACCGTCAGGCCTAGAAGCATGAAATTCGGGGAGGGTGTTCCTTCTGTGATGGAGGGAGTCACTAAGAACAAATTTTTTTGAAATTCCAACCAGAAGGGGGTGAAATGGGGTGCAATGTGTTTTCTTCCCTATACTTTGCATTGAAGACTCTGACTGATGGATGCTCTGTCCCAACCCCTGGACCTAGAAGTGTGAAATTTGGAGAGGGTGTTCCTTCTGTCACATCAAGAACGGATGTGGAGAAATTTAACCCTTAAGGGGCTGAAAAGGGGTGCAACGTGTTTTTGTCCTACACTTAACATGGAAGACTATCCAACATCTATCCGATTTGGTGCTCAGTGCCTGGTGCATTGGGGGGGTTTTGTTCGGAGGGAGGGGTTGCATGGGGAGGATGTTGTGCATGGAGAGGTGATGTGCATGCACAGATGCTGTGTATGGGGGGACTGATGCGCATGGGGGGACTGATGCACAGTGGGGTATGGCGTACGGGGGGAATTTTACTCCCGCAATGCAGGTACGCTTTTTGCTAGTAAATTAATATGTTGACATTTTGTTTTTAAATTACTTTATTCAAGATACAGGTTTTAAATTACTTTATTCAAGATACAACCTAATCCTGTTCAGAAGTAGATGAGACACATATATCAAACCATGGCTACAATCCTAAAGGCACTTTCCTGGGAGTAAGAACCACTGAACACAATGGGTCTTACTTTTGAGTAGACATGGTTAAGATGGTGCCCCATATGTGATATACTAAACTCATCCTTGGTCAGGGTGACCATATAGAATGGAAAATTCACCTTTAAGCATTGCATAAAAGAGGGAATTGAGGCAGGTGTCGCTCAACACAGAAGGGTTTAAGAAGCAGTACCTGCCTCAACTCCCTCTTTTATGCAATGCTTAAAGGTGAATCCTCCATATTCTATATGGTCACCTTGGCTTTGGTACATCTGTTGTTTCTTATTAAGCAAAATAAAAGTTATTAAGCAAAATAACAGTGTGGGAGGTGCAAAACAGGATCAGGAATGCAGGATCAGGAATCCTTTCCTGATCTAGGGAGTAGAAAACAACACTTTCCTCTTCCCAATTGCTACAAACATGGGGCTTTGATTTTGGTTTTAACCATGACCAGGGCTTTTTTGCTGGGAGTACTGACTGGTAATCAGTACTGGTCATGTGTTAGCACCTTTTCCACCTGCCCCCCCTGCAGCTAATTAATAATTAGTCATATGGGGATGACCTAGCTACACCACTGTGGTGAAATCCGGCACCTTTTCCCCCAGAAAAAACACACAAGAGAAACCTTTCTGTGTTTATCGAGAAAAGATAATAATTTTCTTCATCAAGAAAAGATAATGCATGTCCCAATGATGTGATGAGCATTCCATCTGGTTTGATTTACTTTAATGTGCTTACTGTATGTATACATATAATTGAGCTGCAAGTACAAACTTAAGTTTTAATAGCCGTAGGCATGGCAACAATTATGAAGCAATCTATCTGCTATTTGTGTTTAGCCAATAATTTCTCTCCACTGTAGCTTTTTCTTGAAAGGATGGGGTTGCCCATTTTCTTTGGGGTGAGGATGGTGTAAGAACAACCCCCCGCCCATCATCTGGGGAACAAAAATCATGACTTACATCTCAAATGGTGAGTTTAACAATTCCAGAAAGGGTATACCGTGTGAAAGTGACTTTCTTCTACTCTGGTGCTCATTTATTCTGCCTCTCAGCTAATTGCTACTGTGTCAATGAACAGAAAATTCAATTAAAAAGCAGAATTAAAAAAATGAAAATGAGTAAGATTCCAATCCTAGGTATGGTTACCTGGGAATAGCTCTACAATCCAGAGTAACTATGAGAGCATGTAATTATGTGTACCTGTAGTTACTGCACCACCTAGTGAAAACTTATGGGAAATTCATATTGCAATCCAGAGCAAATTGTCTGTGCATTGGCCTAACCCTCCCCCAGGATTGGCGCAGAAGTATTATAACAGCACTTTTGTGACATTCCTAGGCCAGCACAAGAGAGCCTAAATGGAGCTTAGGATTGCAGCCTAAGGGTGCAATCCTAACCATGTCTACACAAAAGTAAGCCCAACTGTGTTCAATGGGACTTACTCCCAGGAAAGTGTCTTTAGGATTGCAGCCTAGCCCTACAATCCAAAGTAACTACGGGAGCACATAAGAGATATTACGTGTACCCATAGTTACTGCACGACCTAGTGAAAACCTATGGGAAATTCATATTGCAATCCAGAGCAAATTGTTCTTACACTGGAGCAAGGACTCCCCGTAGTTACTCTGGATTGCGCACTAAGAGCACAATCCTAACCATGTCTACTCAAAAGTAAGCCTCATTGTGTTCAATGGGTCTTACTCCCAGGAAAGTGCCTTTAGGATTGCAGCATAAGTCTCAATGAACTTATGGGTGTAAGGCCCATTCAACAACTTAAGGCCCATTCAACAACTTAATAAACATGCATAGGATTCTGCTGTAATTCACCTAATAAAAAATTTAATTCCATTATTTTCAGATGTCTTTTGGGGCAGTCAAAGATATAATATTGTAGGGTGATTATTATTTTAAGAGTACTGTAAAAAAGTGTGCTATGTGATCATCAAGATCAGATTGTTCATAATTCTGTTCATTAATGCGTTGTTGGTATCCCAATCTCTCAGTTAACGTGGATGTATTTAAGGGCTGCTGCTGCATCAACAATCCATTATCCATTAACAATTCATTTTTAACAATTGCCTTTTTAAAAACCAATTCAAAAATATGCATCCTATAAGCAACAAACCAAGCCAAGGTGTTCTAGGGAACCTGGTATAAAATAAACCAAAATGATTGAAGACATATGGGGCAAAAGGTTTTTTTTACCGTTAGCATGAATATTGGGCTTTGCATATAGTACTTGGTTTATTCACTCCATTATTACAGGGTGACCATATGTTCTCTTTTTCCAGGACATGTAGTCTTTTTTAGCCTTCTGTCCTAGAAGAAATTCTTCCTTTTACTTGTAAGCAGGCATGATGTAGCCTTCTTGTACACGCCTTCTTGTAATTAATAAGTTATATGTAATACTTTTAAAATTAATAAGTCATATAGTATGTAAATTAACCACATGAAAGCAATATATATGAGTGTTTTAAGGTTTTATTTGGTCATGTCCTACATTTTTCTTATGTGTCCTAATGTTGGGGGTGCCTTGTCCTTTTTTTTGGCTATGACATATGATCACCCTGATTCTTCAGTATTGCAATTACAGTCTGAAGTGATACATATACTCTACTTTGCATACATTATAACAAATGTCGCTGTGAAAACATGCCAGGCCATTGCAATAAATGTGTTGGAATGTATGGGTGTGTGCACAGATGCTGAACCCAATATCTCCCCCCCCCCAAGTTCCCCAAAATTCCTACCCTGTTAAAAAATGTAGGACATGTTAAAATAAAGCTAAAAACACTCGTATTGCTTTTCTGCAATAAATAAATTTTTGCACAAATCTCATTGTAATAGACCAGACACCAACCAAAGAGGCACATGTTTAAGTGATCCAAGCAGCCAGCCTTTCTCAGGCTTGGTCTTTCAGCCTCCTTTCCTTTGCCCCCTTACACAATATAATTCCATTGCCTATAATGATTTTGAGTGGACGCAGTTGGGCTTGGAGGATTAAAACTTACGAAGCCATGAGTTATCCCCACCATCCCTACCCTGAGAAGGTTGCCAACTTTACACCTAGCCCTGCTCCTCTGCTTTGACAACAGCTGGATGAAAGGCCCCAAACCTGAATAACCCAAGGTGGGAAAGAGGTATGGACGAGGGTGGGAGACAGATAGGATCTCCACCACATTCGGAGCTCCATGTTGGTCCTCACCTCTTAGGCCAGACCTCTCCCAATTCTGTGCTATCTTAGGGGCTGATGCAAAATTGAGTAATTGCATTCTGAGGTTTCTTTCCTCACCTGGGGTAGAGGACAAAAGGAGTGGATGGTGGCTGCCTGAGGCACACTGAATGCCACCACAGCTGTTTTGCACTGTGATAGTCCCAAGCTCTGGGGACTTTGCATCTCTTGCACTTAATAACTATTGGGGCTGTCTACCTGGGTGACAAACATACCTGGAAACAGGATTTCCCCTTCAGAAAATTGATAAAGTGGATTGCAATCCACAAAGGTATACAGCCAGGATGACTATATGTCCCCCTTTCCCTGCCAGGACATGTCCCAAATTTTAGCCTTATGTCTCAGGAAAAACTTCAATCTCCTCCTTTTCCTTGGAAGTGGGCAATTCCTTTTTGTAATTAATAATAGAGGGTACAATAATAGAGGGTGCAATTAATAATGGTGCAATTGGCCAGCTTAACTCACCTGGCATCATGCATATCTTTCTGTGGTGGTATGGGGAGGACAATGAATCCCTGTGCATTGGCCTAACCCCCACCTCCAGGAGTGGGGTAGAAATCCTTGCAACACTTTTGTGTCACATCCAGGTCAGCACAGGATATATGCCAGGGCTTATGATGGCCTAACTGGAGATCAGGATTAAATCCATAGTATATAAATTAACCACATGAAGGATGAGTGTTTTTAGCCTCTATTTTGTCATGTCCTACATTTTTCTTGGGAGTCCTATATATTGGGGGGCCTTGTTCTCTTTTGCAGGGATGGCATCTGGCAGGGTTACTATTTTCCAGGACCCACCCTCATGTGCAGGCATCTGGTGGGCCACTGTGAGACATAGGAAGCTGGACTAGATGGTCCTTCGGCCTAATCCAGTGAGGTTCTTCTTATGTTCTTATGTAAAAAAAAAAATTCATTGTCCTCCTTTACCTGGTGAGCAGACAGCATGTAGCCTTCCTATAATAATAAATTATAATGTTCTAATAAATTATATGTAAAAGTTTTAAATTTAATAACAGGTAATACAGTGGTGCCTCACATAAAGAGCTTAATTCGTTCCGGAGGCCTGCTCTTTAAGTGAAATGCTCTTTAAGTGAAGCAGATTTTCCCACAGGAAATAATGGAAACTCAGAAGATTGGTTCCACAACCCCCAAAATATTCATATAAAAATAATAACTGGATGTAAAAATGAAGACAAAACACTGGAATTGAATTCAAAACATGCATTCAATGTGCATGATCCTATGAAGTCTACTTAGGCTGCAATCCTAAAGACACTTTCCTGGGAGTAAGCCCCATTGAACACAATGGGGCTTACTTTTGAGGAGACATGGTTAAGAGGCTGCAATCAAAGATATTTTCCTGCAATCAAAGATATTTTCCATTTAACACAATGTGGCTTACTTCTGAGTAGACATAGTGAGGAGACTGCAATCAAAGACAGTTTGCTGGGAGGCTTACCTGGGCTGCTGCTGGAGGTTCAAGGTGGTCGTTGGGACAGTTAGGGGCTGCTGCCTCTGGCACCTCCAGGCAACTGCCCCCAAGTTGGGGTCAGTTAGAGGCAGCAGCGCTGGCCAGCAGCCCTTTTAAAGAGCTTCCATGCAGAGCATCAGGGCTGCATAGCACATGTGCCCATAGCGCGCTTGCTTGTTAAGTGAAGTGGAACTTGTTATGTGAAGCAAGATTTCTTGGAAATTTTTGCTTGTTGTGTGAAACGCTTGTTAAGAGAGGTACCACTGCATACTGGTAGTTTATAAGTTCATCACATGAAAACAATATATATGAATGTTTTTATCTTTTATTTTGTCATGTCCTGCATCTTTTTTAGGTGCGCTACATTTGGGGGTCTTGTTCTTTTTGGGAGGATGACATCTGGCAGAGTGACCATATATCCTTTTTCCATGACATGTCCTCCTTTTTAGCCTTGTGTCATGGAAAAAAAAATCTTCATTGTCCTCCTTTTCCCTGTAAGCAGGCAGCATGTAGCCTTTTTGTAATGAATAAATTATATGTAAAATAATTTAAATTTTAAATATATATTTTAAATATATATCCTATCTCTGTCTACTGAAAGGTAGGCCCCATTGTAGTCAATGGGGCTTACTGTCAAGTAAGTGAGGTTAGGATTGCATTCATAGGCTGCAATCCTAATTGTACTTTCCTGGGAGTAAGTATCGTTGAACACAATGGGGCTTACCTCTGAGTAGACAGGGTGTCCACATAACATAGACAAAAAGAGGACATGTAACCCCCAAAATGTAGGTCACCCAGTAAAAATGTAGGAGATGACAAAATAAAAGTTTTTAAAACTTGCATATATTGTTTTCAAGTGATTATTTTAAACACTATATTGGTTGTTATTAAATTTAAAACTATTGCATATTACATAATTTACATATAACTTGTAATTCACTTTTCACTTAAGCGCTGATCTGGTGAATGGTAGAGTTGGTTTCCTTCTCAGCCAGCGCGCTGCTGGAGGTGCCAGTGGATTCCGCAACTCACTGAAAATTGATTTCCACTGACTATGGTCCCTGGTGATTTGTTTGACCTGGTTGATTGTTAGTTACTGTTTCTTTATACCATCAGAAAATTAACATCTGATTTACCATAAGTCCATGTATTAGCCATATCCTAAATAAAAAAATAATCATCCATGACTTGTTTCATCCAATTTTTCTTTGGTACTACACGTTGGACTTTCCAGTCAATTGGTCATTCTTGCTATAAGGACTATAGTTTATAATTACATATAGCAGGGTCTCCATACAGAGTACCAGCATCTCAGTGTGAGTACTGACACCTCTGTAGGCTAGTTCCAGCACATTTGCGGCCCCCAAATAGACATGCCTCTGATTACAAATAACATCTTCCTGTTGAGTACCCACATCTTTATAAAATCTTAATTTAATTTCTAGAAAACCTTAATTGCAGTCCACAAATGTATACAGCCAGGGTGACCAGGTTCTTTTTCCAGAACATGTCCTGGATTTTAGCCTTATGTCCTGAAAAAAACCCTTAATTTCTAGCGGGAAAAAAGTAATGAATTATAAACAGGATTACCAGCACAATCCAGAGTAACTATGGGAGCTCCTATTTGATTTTGGATCGTAAATAAATAACTCACTAACAATGGAAGCTCTTACATCAACATAAGCAAAATTTACTCTGGATTGCTCTGTGAATTTCCCATAGGTTTCCACTAGGTGGCACCATAACAACGTCACCGTAAGAGCTCCCATAGTTACTCTGGATTGTGCTGTACTAATTTGTGAATTACAAGCAGGCTACATACTACCTGCTAACAAGGAAAAGGAGAACAATGAATATTTTTCCCCCCAAGACACAAGGCTAAAAAAAAAGGGCAGCTGATATACTTGTCACATCTAGAGCACAATCCTAACCATGTCTACTCAAAAGTAAGCCCCATTGGATTCAATGAGTTTTACTCATAGGAAATGGTGTTTAGGATTGAGGCTTAAATTAATTACAAGAAAGCACAACACATGAGTGCTTTTGACTTTTTCTTTGTTCATGTGTCCCACATTTTTCTTGGCTGGGGGGGCACTGTCTGTGGGGGTGTCCCTGACTGAGTGCAAGCCACCCCTGGGTGTCTTCAGCCAGCCTGTACTGCTGCTGCTTGTGCTGCTGCTGCTGTGCTGTGGAGTGATGCAGTGCATAGCCCTGGGAGGGGAAGCAGCAGCAGGCGCGCTCTCATTGGAAGGCAGGAGGAAAGAAGAGGAAATCACGTGCTGGGGAGGAGAAGGATACAGTAGCAGGGAGCAGTGGGAAGCTGCTGACGCAGTGCTGAGTTGCTGCTCTGCTCCTCAGCCCAGCCATGGTGTACATTTCGAATGGTGAGTAGCTGAGGTTCTCTGGGCGTTGGAAAGCAGCACCTGCACTGGGGAGGGAGTCAACTCAGAGGGGCAAGGGGGCTCCAAGGCTGTTGGGGGGATCACTCTCCTTCCCCACTCCCTGGGGAGGGAAGCACCCAGGAAGAACCCCATCTTACTCAGAAGCCCCATTGAACTCAGTGGCTCTCCCCCCCCCCCCCGGAATTGGGAACTCCAGCCTTCATGACTCTTCCTGTTCCCTCAGGGTTGACCATGAGCACAATCCAAAAACCATGTCTACTCAGAAGTAAGACCCATTGTGTTCAATGGGTCTTACTCCCAGGAAAGTGTCTTTAGGATTGCAACCCATATGTCATGACAAAAAAAGAGGACAACAACCTCCCCAAATCTAGGACACATAAGAAAAATGTAGGATATGGTAAACTTAAAACACTCATAGATTGCCTATACTGGTTAATTTAAACACCACATTACTAATTATTAAATTTAGGACTATTACATAACATATATTTCATATAACTTATCGGTACATGCTGCCTACTCACAAGAAAATGGAGGACAATGAAATTTTTTCCCAGGACTAACGGCTGAGAGGCTAAAAAGGAGGACATGTCCTGGAAAAAGAGGATATATGGTCACCATGGGTTCCCTGTATTAATACCGAATCTGAGGCTGCACACACTTTCCTGGGAGTAATCGCCATTGACAATAATGGGATTTACTTTTGAGGATTAGGCTGTACTGCCCAATCAAATACTGTAGGTTCAAACTTCCCCATCTAACCCACCAATAGAGTGACCAGGTGTCCTCTTTTTCATGTCGTGTCCTCTTTTTTAGGTGGCCTCCTTTTCCCTGTGAACAGGCAGGGATTGGTGTGATTAATCATAATAAGCAATTGTGATTAATAAGTTATATGTAATATTGTTAATTAATAATATTTAACCACATGAAATCAACATACATGGGTGTTTTAAGCTTTTATTTTCCATGTCCTACATTTTTCTATGATGTCCTGCATTTTTGGAAGGGCTTTATTTCCTGCTACAGGCAGGAGGTGAAACTAGATGACCTACTAGTTCCCTTCCAACTCTATGATTTTGTGATTATGACATCTGGACACACTAGACACAAACTATTATCATTCTTAAAGTAACTTGCATCCCACTTTCTTAGGAACAACTTTTTTTGTTAGGATTATTCCAGGGTTCCCCAAGCAGCTTACAAAAGATAAAAATAGTTGTTTTGTGATAAGGTACCAAAAGGGCCCATGAAGAACGTGGCAACTCTCATTGAAATGGTGCATGATAAAGCTTAACTATTAAGGAGCCTTAGTGATCACTTTGGAATTACAGACCCTTCTCTAAAAGCTGACTGAGGCTGCAATCCTACCCATACTTTATTTGGAGTAAACTCCATTGACTATACAGTACTGTAATGGGGCTTACTTTTGAGAAGACATACATAAGAGTGGGCTCTTAGGTTGCAACCTTGCTTACATGGGAGTGAACTTAGTGGGAATTGAGTCTGAGCAGAATGCAGAGTTAAACTGTTCCTGCAGTGAAATTGTTGTGTGTGTACTGTACTTTCAAGTTGTTTTTTACCCAAGTGATAGTGCTTTTACATCTCCCTCGACATCCAAAGCGGTAAAAGAGGAAGTGAAGAAGATAGTGGTTTTACTGCCTGGTGTGTATAGGTGTAGAAGGCAGTGCAAAACCTGAGATACAAGAGAGATTTATAATTAACACAGTTCTTTATTTGGATAGTGCCATCCACATCCATGGCACTTCGCAAACAATCAGCAGAGAGATCCTGTCCCAGAGGGTTTGCAGCCTAGATGTCAACAAGAGTGATCAGAAGGAGGAGAGGGCAAAGGCGGGAGGGTAAGCAGGTCTATGTAGTTGTTTTGGTACAGACATTTAAGATTCACTACAGTAAAATGTATAGATTTTTGTAGCACAGCCTGTCAGATGGTGAATTCAGCTATCACAAAGTTTCAATTGTATTTTTTGTGTATTTTTATCCCGCTTGGACTTTCTAGTGTGGACTGAATATTACCCAGTAGAGAAACCCAGACTGATTGTGCCTAAAATAGCCCTTTGAATTCTGGCCCTCATGTGTTTTAAATATTATTTGTATCCATATGGGTTTGTTATTCATTTCCCACTTTTGGGAAAGTAAAGTTTAATTTTGCTTTTTCACCTAATATACAGAGAATTGACTGTGCCTTCCAATGTAAAATTGTCAATAATACTTATTACTCATTTATAAGAATAGGCCTTCATTGCTGTGGTTAAATTTTATTTATCTATGATTATTGCTGTTTATTATAGGCCAAGTGTTGGATAGTCGGACTCGAGCTCCTTGGAGTTTTTCATCTATAATTGACTTCTTCTGGGGAGTAGCAGACTTTGTAGTTATGTTGTAAGTAACTTAGTGTCTTAATTACAATCCTGCTTTTTGCAGCCTTTATATTTGTTTAAAAGACTACTCCCTTACCAGTGATCTAATATACAAATATTTATATCTGTAAATAGGATGAGAAATTCCAAGCTCAGTTAAGTGCCCAGAATTATCCAGTGTAGGGAGCAATTCTGTACAGTAAATGAATAAGACAGAGGTGTTGCCTGTACTGTACTGAATGGGAAATTCAGGGCTTCCTTTCTTATCAATATTTCTATCTGTATTCTATCATTTCTTATCAAGTAGACTAAATGGTTCTTGCAAAAATTTAGTTCAAAATATTAGCCATAATTTGCTAATCTGCAATAACACTTAAAGTTGTTATACACATTATGAATTGAGTCTTAGAAACTACAAATATTCTAGTCATTTATTTCTGTATGTAATTAATGAAGGTACATCTCTTGGCAATAGCATGTTCTGTGACAAGTGGGCAGATCCTGAATATATTTTGAATTATGTTAAAGGTAAAGGACCTTGTACTAACTAGTGTTAGGTTTGTTTCAATGGAATTTGTTAAATGGCTATTCAGTTGTCACAAAAGCAAAATTCACAAAAAATAAGCTTTCGTTTAACTTTATTCAGAAGTAAAGGTATCAAATGAATTGTAAAGTTGCCTTTTCTATAAAGCTTAAGAAATTGCCGAGCTGTACGTGAAGCTTGGCATAGGCTTATGATTTTTGTATGATAGGAGTAATGATTTTTGACATTGATTTTAGAGAATTTAATTCAGTAAACAGCAATTTTGTTTCCTTTATTTAGTTTCCAGAGCATTATTTACCCGGACGTGAGAAGGAGAGGCTACACATCTTCCTCCTCTTCAAGATATGATGATGGAAAAGGGTATTGCCCTTTCACTTTAATTTTGATGCAACACATCTAAAACTTAGACAGGCTGCCTGTTATGAACTGCCTATTAAAACTGCCTGTTATAGACAGATCACAGGTTTTTCTGCAACCTGTGCCAGTTTATAGGGTTGTGGTGGCAGAAGTGGTTAAGACACTGTGCTTATTAACTGGCAGGCCAGGGTTTGAGACCTGGGTCCTAGAAACTTGGGTGAGCTCCTGTCCTTTGCCCAGCTCCTGCCAACCTAGCAGTTCGAAAGCATGCAAATCAAGGTAAAATAGTGTACCTTGCACCTTTGACAGTCATGCTGGCCTTATGACCATGGAAATGTCTTTGAATAACACTGGTTCTAGAGACTTAAGCTACAATCCTAAAGACACTTTCCAAGGAGTAAGACCCACTGAACACATTTGGGGCTTACTTTTGAGTAGACATGGTTAGGATTATGCTCTTAGAAATGGGGACGAGCACCGCACCCTACTGGTGGTCTCGACTAGCAGTACAACCTGCAGGGGACACCTTTATCTTTTTATGCCAGTTTATAAGCAAGTTTATAGGATTGGAAAGGAAGGTATTGCAATCTGGTTTATATACACAATCCTAGTTTTATGTTTGTAAAATATGAAAAACTTTAGGTTGCTATCGTTACCTGACTAACAAATGTGTTACCTGGAATCATGTCCTGCTAATCACAGTAGAGCTTTTGGGCATAGGTTGCGCTGTTAATAGGCTACTTTTAAATTAAACTTGATTTTTAAATTAGTTGCTACTACTCATAATAGTCTCAAACTAGCATGCAACTTATGACAAGAAAAATTGTCTTGCATATTAAAACATATTATGACTTGTTAGAAGTTTATGGTGCTGTTGTTGACATAAGATTTTCCATTGTTCTTAGTCCTCCTGGATTTCCTCGCCGTAGAATGGGTCGAATAAACCACTGTGGAGGTCCAAGTCCACCACCAATGAGTGGAGGTGGATGAGGAAGGTAACATTACCTCATGTTTGACCAAACATTTAAAAATACAAGATACCTCAGAGAACAATAATTTGTCTCATTTTTTCCTTAGGTAAACGCCTGCTTTAAGAAGCAGGCAAGCAGTCATACATGTTTGCAAGAATAAGACGACCTGTTGAAGATAAACCAAATAGGTCTGAGAGCTGCGAATGTGTATGTCTGAAGTAATTCTCTGCTCTGTGAATTAACAGAATAATGATGTTGTGCTGGGAATTCCCTCTTCTGGATCCAGTATAACTGAAATGCAGTTCTACTGAATTAAATGCTCCTGTTTACTGTCTGTTTTAAGCCTTTTTGTATAGTTTGTGAACATTTTAATGTAGCTGTAAAGTTATAAGAAATATATGGCTTTGCAAAAATACGGGCTCTGACACTTTTTAAAAAAGAGCATCCTTTAAACTTCAGAAATAGTGTACATGAGGAATATTTTCAACATTTTCAGTAATTATAGAATACAAGTTCATAAGTGAAAAGTAAATATCACATCCAACGCAAGGTATTTATTTATTATTGCATTTCTTACAAAAACACTTTTAAGTAGTTCCAACTTTTGGGGGGAAGCCAGCAAAGAATAGTATTTGTGGCATTTGTAGTCTGCATAACATGGGTCCCGGTGATCAATTGTGCACAGCAAGCTCTAAAGGTGTTATGGTTTCTTGTTCAGCCTTTGGTTCAGGCTGGCACTAATTATTTTTTTAATTAGTAGACACTTTAGGATCCTAATCTTAAGAATACTCAAGATTTTGAACACTCTGAAAATCTCTTTGACATTATGTCATGAAGTCTGTCTTCAAGGAATTGTTACCAAACCAAGCAGAATGACATCTTGCTGTATCTATGGCTGCAATCCTAACCCACAGTTAGGTCTGCACAAGTCCCATACTGGCCTGTGGTATTGTAAACACTTATGTACCACTCCTCGGGGAGGTTTAGACCAACACACAGACATGCACTGCTTCCCCACACCACCATGAGACTGGGAAGACTGATGAGTAGTTCTGGCCTAAACTGGTTAGAGTTGTGCTCTATATCATTAGCTATTTCATTGCCGGTTCCATTAAACCTGAAAGTTTTTAATAGAACTATGTTCATACAAATGTTTTGTTCATAAAAATTTATTTTCTAATCCTGATATTTTGCTACTTTTTGGTGGCATTACAAAAGCATTAAAGATATAAAACACCAGTCAGGGGCACATAGTTGGTAATTCTGGTTGGTACACAGTCTTTCTGTTGGAACTAAAAAGCAGTTAGACACAATTTGGATCTGTCAGCTGAGCAATATATAGCTGACTCTAGTTTTGCCTTTAAAGTCTGTAGAGCAGTGAATCTCAAACTGGGGCTGGGCCCCGCTTGGAGGGGACAAAACATCATCTTGGAATTCAGCACTGGTAATCTTGGAACAGGACACTCGGGCTGGGAGTAAGTCTCATTGAAGATTATGACTTACTTCCATGAAGACAAGGAGGAGCTCTAGCATCACAGTAATGTTTGTGTGATGTCACTTCCAGGTTGATTATATCACTTCTGGAGGGTCTTGGCCAGATTACTATTCCTAAAAGAGGACTTGGAGCTAAAATGCTCGAGAACCACTGCTGTAGATATTCTTCCTCTTGTTGAATACACAGCAGTGGATTATAGCTGGCCAGAAAAATCTTAGACCTTATATAAGTAACTAAAAATATTGTGCATTCTAATGCTTCAGGAAAAAACCCGAAAACCTTTTCAGAGTTGAAACCACACCAGGTTGGGTGCGTTCAGTAGGTTTGATGTGTTAAAAATTGGTCGCTTGAGTTTAAGTTAAGCCCAAGTTAAACTCAAGTGCAGTCTGGGACAGGATCATCACTGGGAGAGGTGGTGCATCACAGCTCCTCTAAGACCAGAAATCAAACAAAGCAAGAAAGAGAAGAGCCAGGATATGGCAGTGGCCAAGGAGAGCTGCAGGACAGGGAAAAGCAGCACATTGGAAATGCTGTGACCTCCTTGCCTCGTCTCCTGCTCCATTCAGATCAACCTCAGTATTACTGCTATTTGTTTTCTTCAAACATTTACTTGGGGCACATTTTGCAAAGAAAAACACAACTGGTTAGTTGTTTTGATTCTTTGTGTGAGACATCTGAGAACCCCCACAGCTTTCTGGGCAGTGCCAGCAGTGAGCCACCACTGAGAGTGTGTGTGGCACATTGGGCAGCACAGCCATGGTTCATGCACCTGCACATGGTGGATGCTGTGGATGCACCTGCTGAGCCACTGTGCTGTTCCCAGGCAGGCCCTTGTCTCTTCCTCTGATGATGTCACAGGAACCTCATGACATCACAGGGTTCTCCTGCATTGCCCCGTGGTGTCATATGTAGTGCTCCAGTTCTGCATCCCTCTCCGGGGGGTCTGGATTGAACTGACCAAACCCCCCAGTTAGGTCAGTTTTCCATCTTAACATCAGAACAAGGGGATATCCACTAAAATTGAATGTGGGGAGAGTGAGGACAATAATTTTTTTTTTACCTGGGGAGGAATCCTAACCATAACTCATTTGTCTCCCTGTTCCTGTGATGGTGTGGTGAGGCCTGTGCACTGGCCTAATCCTCCTAGGAGTGGCACAGTCTTATGGCAGTTTTGTGATACCACCAGACCAGCACAGAGTTTGTGGCCACCTAACTGGGAGTTAGAATTGCAGCCCCAGTCAGTAGTTAGTCTTTTGAACACAGAATATAGTGATGACTCCTTGCCTAGATGCCTTTAAGAGGGGATTGGGCAGATTTGTGGAGGAAAGCTCCATCAAACCATGTGCAATCTCCTGATTTTAGAAGTAGGCTAAATCAGAATGCCAGATACAAGGAAGGACACCAGGATGCAAGGATCTTGTGTGCTCCCCTAGCAGCTTGGTGGGCTACTGTGAGTTACAAGGTGGGTTAGGCTTTTGGCTTGCTCCAGCTGGACTCATAATCTTATGTCCCTCCTGATCAGGCCATCTAGACCAGCTTCTTCTGTCTCCCAATAGTCTCAGTGTAGATAAGAGTTGCAGCCTCAGTTCATTGCAGGGCAGGTCATAGCTATCTCACAAAGGACCTGAGACTGCTGTCTTCAGAGTGAGGGAACTTCTTCAGTGTTTCTCCCATGTGAATGTGATGATGAGGTCCACTTGTTTTGGATTGGAGTCATCCAAATCATCCAAACCATGATTGAAACGACATGGGGAAACCTGGCTGGCCTTTTGGTAGGATGTTGATTTTCACACCAAAGTGGTACTTATTTATATATTTCCATTTGCATGCTCAAATGATGCAGTCTAGGAACGTGCTGGAATCTCTAGCATGTTCACACTTCTGAAACAGCAGCATCTACGCTGGCTTGGGCATGTCGTGAGAATGGCTGATGGTCGGATTCCAAAAGATCTCCTATATGGAGAATTAGTGCAGGGAAAGCACCCAGGAGGGAGACCACAGCTGCGAAACAAAGACATCTGCAAGAGGAATCTAAAGGCCTTGGGAATGGACATTAACACCTGGGAAACCTTGACCTCTGATTGTTCAGCGTGGAGGCAAAAGACCCAGCATGGCCTTCTCCAACTGGAAGAGACACTTGTTCAGCAGGCTGAAGCAAAGAGACAGACCCAAAAGCAGCGAAACATGGTGCCTGGGCAGGGGACGGAATTTATTAGTCCTCAGTGTGGAAGGGATGGACACTCTAGAATTGGCCTTTTTAGCCACACTAGATGCTGTTTCAGGACCTCCAATCAGAGCACAATACATAGTCTTTCGAGACTGAAGGATGCCAATGATGATGCTTTCAAACAGCTAATTTGGCAGGAGCTGGGATGAGTGATGGGAACTGTGCAGCACCTGAGTTTTGAACAGCTGATCTGCCCATCTTCAGATCAACAGGCACAGTGCCTTTAACCACCGAGACACTTCCCCCAAAGAGGATAAATCCTGCCAGGATGTAGGACACCCAAGAACGATGTAGGGCATGATAAAAGCTAATCTCTATATATAAAAAGTCACTCACTGACTGACTAAATGACTCATCACCGCCCTGCCCAAACCACTGGGCCTAGAAGCGTGAAGTTTGGGGTGGGTGTTCCTTCCGTGAGGGAGGGGTGCACTAAGAACCGGTTTTTGGAAATTCCAACCGGAAGGGGGTGAAAAGGGGTGCAACGCGTTTTCCTCCCTATACTTTGCATTGAGAATTGCTGACTCAGCAACATTCCTCCCCAACTGCTGGGCCTGAAGCATGGAATTCTGGGAGTTCCTTCTGTCACCTGAACACCCACCAAGAACCATCTGGAGAAATTAACCCTTCAGGGGCTGAAAAGGGGGCAACTGTTTCTGTCCTATACTTAACATGGGAGACTGACCAAGATCCAGCCAATTTGGTGCTCAGTGCCTGGTGCACTGGAGGGATGTTGTTAAGAGGAATAGGTTGCACTGTGGAGGATGCTGCGCATGGGGGTTGGTGCGTAGGGGGGTTGGTGCGTAGAGGGGTTGGTGCACATGGGGGGTTGGTGCATAGAGAGGTTGGTGCACATGGGGGGAAGTTGCCCATGGGGGGTTGATGCGCATGGGGGGAAGTTGCCCATGGGGGAAGTTGCCCATGCGGGAAGTTGCGCATGGGGGGTTGATGCACATGGGGGGAAGTTGCCCATGGGGGGTTGATGTGCATGGGGGAAGTTGCCCATGGGGGGTTGATGCGCATGGGGGAGTTGCATATGGGGGAAGTTGCGCATTGGGGGTTAATGTGCATGGGGGAAGTTGTGCATGGGGGTTGATGCACATGGGGGGATGGCATATGGGGGGATGGCAAATGGGGGAATTTTACTCCCACAATGCGGGTATGCTTTTCGCTAGTTACAAAATAAAAGCTAATTACAATACAGGGTGATTGAAAAATAACTCCCTATTCTAAAATACTCATAAACTACAGTATAGGAAGTTACTTTCCAATCACCTGGTTATATATCCAGTGATTTTCAACCTTTTTCATGTCATGGCACACCAGTTGCTTTTACCATTGACAAGGTTCAAATCCCTAAGTTTTCGTATTAATTAATGGCCCTCCCCAAATTCCCACAGCACACCTGAGGAGTATCCACGGCACACTGGTTGAAAATCACTATATATCTCTATGTACTGTATGTGTATGTATGTGTGTGTATATATATATATGTGTGTGTGTGTGTGGGTGTGTGCGTGTCCCCACACACACAGTATACTTATATACTGTGTATATGTGTGTGTATATAAACACAGAGAGTTTTCATGTAGTTAATTTAAACACTATGGGCACAATCCTAACCATGTCTACTCAAAAGTAAGTCCTATTGTGTTCAATGGATCTTACTCCCAGGAAAGTGTCTTTAGGATTGCAGCCTATATCCATTAAGTTTAAAGCTATTAAATATAATTCAGGAGTGGCAAGAAGGCTCCATGCTGCCTGCCTGGAAGCAGGATTGTTTTCCATGAGAGAAGGCTAGGAGGAGAGATGGTCTTGCAGAGGAACTGTGGCTACCTTCCTAACCACACTTTCCTGGGAGTAACTCCCATTGACTGTAATGGATCTTACTTCTGAGTAGACCAGCAGAGGATGGGCTCCTTTTTGGAGGGTAATTGGCAGCCAGTGCCTGATTCTGGAGGGCCCTGGGGGGGGGGCCGGAGGCCATCTTCACCTCACCCTGTGGCGACCCACCATGAGTGTGTGGCGACCCACAGTTAGGGACGGAGCGGTGGGCGGGACAAGGCCTTGCGTGCTCAGGCGGCGGTGAGGGGAGGGGGCGGCGCCTTCTCGGGGAGGAGCCGCAGCTGTGAGGCCTCCCTGAGAGAGGCCGAGCGAGGGCCGGGGTGCCGGTGAGGGGAGGCGAGGATGACCCAGGCCGAGAAGGGGGAGGCGGCGTCCACCGCGGAGAACGGGAAGGACAAGGAGCGCGACCGGGAGAAGGAGCAGCGCGGCGCCAAGAGGCCCATCGTCCCCGCCGCAGTCCCCGAGTCCCTGCAGGAGGTAAGGCCGCGCAGCATCCCCCGCCATGCCCTGCCCTGCCCCGACATGGCCCTCCAGCCTCCCTCCCGGGCTGCCTGGCTGGCTGGCTCCCTTCCACACTGGGCCGGCCTCGCAGGACAGAGGCTCCCCGGGGCCCTCCTGGTGGAAGCAGAGCCTCCTCCTTCTGCAGGACTCCCTCAGCCTCCTCTCTGGGAAAGCCCCTCGTTCTCCTTCCCCCTGAGAGCAGCAGGCTCAGGCCCTCCCACCCCTTCCCCCCCACCCCACGCCCCCCACACAGACACCCCAACAGGCTGCACAGAAGACCCGCCTCATCATACACTCCTCAAGCAGACAGAACTCCCTCCCTCTCTCTGTGTGTGTGTGTGTGTATATATATATATACACACATATATATACACACACACATGCAGAGGGTGCAAAAGTAGGTATGCAGTTTTTTATTATCAGAATCATAAATAAGGAATGCAAAACAGTAAAAGATACAAAATATTGCTAAAACATATAAAATAGCTAGTATAGTAAATAATAAAGAACTCTTAAGAATTATACTAGAATTATAGTATTTGTAGTATAGTAGAACTATATATTTATAGTATAGTAGAATTATAGTATATCTACTTTTATAAGTAGTGTATATGCACCATAAGTAAATATATGTAGTGTAAATCTAAGTAGTAAATATATTTATAAGTAGTGTATATCTACTTTTGCACATCTGTATGTGCATTTTTGTGTGCATATATATATATATGTGTGTGTGTGTGTGTGTGTGTGTTATGTATATAAGCGTTATTGTATATCTAGCATTTATATGTGTGTGTATATCCATGTGCACAGTGTTATGTCTATAGCGTTTATATGTACAGTGTTTATATGTATGTGTGTAAGTATTTATATGTGTATATACATATACATTTTTATAGTGTTATGTATTTATATGTATATATGTGTATGTGTGTGTGTATAGCATTATTCATTTTTATTTTATCATGTCCTACATTTTTCTCGGATGTCCTACATTTGCGGGGGCTTCTTGTAATTAATAAGTTAGATGTAATATTTTTTCATTTAAATATAGGTAATGTACACTTTAAATTAGCCACACAAAATATATAAGCGTTTTTAGCTTTGATTTTTTTCCATTTCCTACATTATTCTTGGGTGTCTTATATTTTGGGTGAAATTGTCTTCATTTGTTATCATGACATCTGGTCACCCAAAATGCAGCAGAAGAAGGAAGCAAAGGGGCAGGGTAGCATCCAAGGGGCCATGAGCGTGGCCCCCTCCAAACTGTCTTGCCTATAGGGAAGGGAGCAGCTCAAGCATGGCTGGGAGTCCAGGTCTCCCTGTCTGGAAGATGTGGCTCCAGAGAGTAGAGTCAAAATGGGTGCCCAGGTCTATCTGCCCAGTAATCCTTGGCCGCAGAAGGTACATCAACTGGGAACGCAGGTCCACCTTGCAGGTAGATCTGGGCTCTAAGGCAAGGCTGGAGCCAAAGTCTACCAACTCAGTAATCCTTGGCCACAAAAGCTAGATCAGGAACCAAGGTTTATTTAGCAGGTAGATCTGGTCGCCAAGTCCAGGTGGGAGCTCTGGTCTTTCCACCTGGCAAACTCACTTCATCCAGGAGCCTGGGTCAATCTGGCAGACTCCAAGAGTGGGCTGCTATTCAGGCCTACCCACCCAGCAAATCTCAGCCATGGGGGCCAAAGTTTAACTGGGAGCTCTACCTGTCCGGTTGACCTGGGCTCTGGAGTTAAGCAGAGCTCATGTTCATCTGTCCCCCGCAAAAAAAATGCACACTGGAGTAAGGAGTGAGGGACAATGGCCAGAAAGGTTTTTGGAGTTCTAAGCCATATTGAACAATAATGGAAAGAAGAGGATGTGACAAGGAGGTGTGACCTAAACTTTTTCAGTATCTGTTAAGAACTTTACTGTGATTTCTTAACTATTTTTTAGCAAATACAGAGTAACTTCATTGTTGTAATACATCCTGGCTCACTGACGTTAAGAATTGGAAGAGCTACAGACACACTTCCTGTTGGCATTCCTCACATTATTGCAAGGAGACACAAACAGCAAGGACAACCCACATATAAGGACAATTGGCTTCTAAGAGAAGGGCTCAATGTAAGTATTTGACATCTGGGTTAAATTGCACCAATAACCATCTGTTTGAACATCATTATTTTTTATGCTTTTTGTAATGTGCTATATTTGTCCATATCTTGGGGATATGCTTGGATTGTTTAATTACACCTGTTCACAACAGAAATGTATTTTTTTAACATCATATGGAACAACTGATATAGACAACTACATATGGAAATTGTGGATTGCTTAGTCTCGCGCCTATCTCACCACTTCATAAATGTTTTAACATATGACCTTTGATTTAGTTCTCATGGTGTACCACTTCTATTTGAATACTGAATATTCTATTCACTTCTATCTGAATATATTCTATTTGAATATAACGCTGAATATTGTGTTATTCTAAACACAAACATCTGTCTGCATAGAAAACAAGCATGTGAGGGAGAAGACAAGGTTGGATGTCTTCGCTTCGGTATCTAGTATTCTTAGTGAGGGCAGATGTTTATGTGTTTGCTTGGCTTCAGTAATATAAAATTGCAAGAGTTATGAGAGGTATTTGGTTAGAAAGAAAACAATTTCTTGTTTGTTTTTGTTTAGAAACCTGAAAGTACAGAGCAAAGACAAAATGGTCTGAAAATGGTTGATCAAGCAATATGGTCCAAAAAGATGTCAAACGGGGCCAGGCGTATACCGGTATCACCTGATCAGGTATCCTTTCTATAAACTGATGGATTTTTTGAAATATAACACATGCTTTTAGGAGCAGGCAGAGGAAGGGGCAAAGGCATGTTGCTGTGGAAGTGAGCTCAGAAGGTCCTACAATGCACCAAGGAGTAGCATGTTTCATTGCTAGGCAGATTCTGTTAAGAGTCAAACATCTACCGTATATACTCGAGTATAAGCCGAGGCACCTAATTTTACCACAAAAACTGGGAAAACTTATTGACTCGAGTATAAGCCTAGGGTGGGAAATGCAGCAGATACTGGTACTGGTCCTTTTCCTTGTAGTCTTCTTGGAACTCATAGTCTGCAATCCTAAGCACACTTTCCTGGGAGTAAGCCTCACTGAACTTAGTGGGGCTTACTTCAGAGTAGACATGCATAGGACAGGGTGACCAAATGCCAAAACCAAAATTCCTGAACCCCAAGGCCAAAATTCCTACCGCCAGGCCAGAATTCCTACCCGCTTTAAAAAATTGCCAAAAATTGTATTTTTTATTTTTATAGTTTTGGGTTTTTTTGTTTTTTGGCCATAACGTTTGTTAGGAAGGAGATATCTCAAAACTGATTTTTGCATTGGATTCTGCCCAATATGAATCCAATGGTATATGACACAATAGGGTTTGATCCTGCCACTTTAGTTCACCCGAGTATAAGCTGAGGGGGCTTTTTGGGGCCCAAAATTTCGGCTTATACTCGAGTGTATACGGTAATCAAAAGTTGGTATGACCTATTCCTATTGGTATGAATTGACAATGCAGGATAAATCATACAGAAACATATACAGTGGCGCCTCACGTAAAGAACGTCTCTCACGTAAAGTATGTTTCACGTAACAAACAAAAATTTCTCTAGGATTCTGCTTCACGTAAAGAAAGTGCTTCACGTAAAGAACACATTCGTTGGCAGTTGGGGCAGACGCGCTGGCCAGCAGCCTATTTAAAAAGTGTCAGGGCTGCCTAGCGCACCTGCCCATAGTGAAAGCAACACTTCTGCGCTGTTCCACCTGTGGCCGGATGTCTGCTGGGCAGAGGGAGAGAAGAGCAGTGGAGAAGAGGGAAGCAGCTCAGGGTAGCCAGAAGGGAGCAGGGGAGAGAGAGGCTCAGGAGGAAGAGAAGGAGAAAGTGGGGAGATACTTTGAAGGTGTCTTGGATTGCAGCCTCCTAACCATGTCTACCCAGAAGTAAGCCCCATTGTGTTAAATGGGTCTTACTCCCAGGAAAGTGTCTTTAGGACTGCAGCCTAAGTAGACTTCATAAGATCATGCACATTGAATGCATGTTTTGAATTCAATCTCAGTGTTCTGTCATCATTTTTACATCCAGTTAATATTTTTATATGAATATTTTGGGGGTTGTGGAACCAATCGTCTGAGTTTCCATTATTTGCTATGGGAAAAACAGCTTCACGTAAAGAATGTTTCACGTAAAGAACATGTCTCCAGAACGAATTAAATTTGTTACGTGAGGCGCCACTGTATACAGGACCAATGGCTTTCTGCAAGGAGCTTATGGCTCTTAACTTCTGTAGAACTGAAGTCTTAATGTCAGATCTGCAAATGACTCGGCTCATTTTGGAACCTCTCCTTAAAACCCTTTTCTGAAAGAATGGCAAATGACTCCCCCACTGCTTTCTGTTACTGTTAAAATCCATTTTGTTTTAATTTATTATTTTAGGTAGAGACAATTTGATTTATCTTATGTAAATGGAAGATGGGTGTTGCTAGCACGTAATTGGATATAGCACATTAGATGTGTATATTGACAAGAACCTGATGGTCTCCTTGAAGGTATTATCAGTTGTATCTGCTACAATAGATTAACATCCCTCTTGAATTTGTTTGGTAATGTGATACAATTTAGAGATATATCCCTTAGGAGAAAAACTTTAAAAATTGCTCAACAATTAGCACTACAAACATCTTTGATAACATGCGAAGAAAAAGAAGAATAAGCTTATAAGGAAAAGAGCTTATGAGTTTCCTTGCACTTATGGCAATTTTTTCCCTTTTTTCTTGTCTTGAATTTATCTTTCAGGCTCGGTCTTACAATAGGCAGATGAGACATGCTATTTTAGACCACAGCTCAGGGACCAAATGGACAAACACTTCACATCATCCGGAGTATGTTGTTGGGGAAGAGGTAAGCTCTCCTTTCTCATTACACTCAAAAGTACTAATCTCATCTAATATCTCTTTGATTTAATAGTTACATAACTGTATTTTAAACATGTATTTAGATCATATGCGTTCACGTATGGAGCTGATTCAAAGCTGTTTGTCCAGAATATTTTCTACTTATCCAACTACCACTGCTTGCCTAGATTAGTTATTCCCTCCCCCTGGTTTTTGTGCTTTGTTTTAATTTTCCTGTTAGATTTAATGAACTGTATTGAACTTTCTAAAAATTAATTGGCTCAATTTTTCCCTTTTCAGGCACTGTATGTTAACCCTTTGGATTGTTATAATGTTCATTGGCCTATTCGACGAGGACAGTTGAACCTCCATTCGGGGCCCGGTGGCTCCCTTACAGCAGTTCTTGCTGATCTTGAAGTTATATGGTCTTATGCCATACAGAAATATTTAGAAATACCCCTGAAGGATTTGAAGGTGAGCTTTGATTGAATTTAGCTTCAGCTTGAACTGTGACTTGTGACTTGAACTGCTAGCTACTTCTACAAAATGTTTTGACTGTTTTAAGCACTCAGCAACTCAGTCTTCACATACTTCAATAGCATCTTGTTCAGTGGGCCCTTAGTGTCCATGCAGAATCTGTTCCTATTGACAGATGCACACACAGACACACACCATACAGATATCAAACTCTATGCAAAAATTACATTTCCAATAATTTCCACAGATAATTAAACATATGAGGTGGGATAGGGATGTGGGGAATCAGAAGTGCCTCTTAAAAGGCCTTCTTGTATGCTTCAGAGGCATGAGGAGGCTGCGTATGACCTTCCTGTTGCTGAGAAAACTTCTGGGTGCAAACAGAAAGCACTTGGAAGTCCTCCAGATGTGGACTCAGCACTTTCACTGAGTGAAATCTGCAGGTGCTAAACCCACAGATAAGTTTTCATAACCTGATGGAAATGCATACACTTGTAGCACATACACTTTGTAGTTTTAAGTAAAAACACCTGTAAATTTAATATGTGAATGAAACAAGTGTCTTACATGGATGTTCGTTAAGGAGCCAGGATTGGTGTCAGCTCTCAGTAAAGAGTACACTTGTGACAAACCTGGGATTGTTGTCCTTTTGTGTATAAATGATAAAAGGGCATGATTGTGAAAATTGCTGAATAGAGTTAGAAAGATGTGACATAAACATTATGTTCATCAGATATGTTCTGTAATGGCTGAAGAAGGATTTATCGCACAGTGGAATGCCAGCAAAGAGGTTATAGAAATAAAAACATAGATGTTTACAATAGATGAATACAGGAAAAGATGCTGCAAAGAGGAAAAGAATAAACTGATAGTTGTGAAATTTATAGTATCCTCTAAAGCAGAGACAGAGAAATGTAGACTGAAGAGTTGGTTGTGTGGAAATATCTGAAAGCTTGCCTTTGCTAAATGAAAATATTCAATTGATGTTGAACCTTGCCTTAGCCAGTAATTTAGCTGCTTCTGTTTAAGGTTTCTAGGTTACTTAGATGAAAAGCAATATATCAGAATGTATATCCTGATTTTCTGTCTTCCCTTTTCCAGTATTACAGATGCATTTTACTAATTCCAGACATCTATAATAAACAACATGTGAAAGAAATTGTAAATATGATCCTGATCAAAATGGGCTTCTCAGGTAATAAAATATAATCTGCTATCACTGAGGCCATTTTTAAGATCTCGTGTTTCTGAGCGTTCATTGTATGGGTTATGTGCTATTAGCATGTATTACTAGAAGATAAATGCATAATTTCATCTACCACGTCTTTCAACATTATGAGCAGATTTTAAAGAAATTGTTCCATATTGGCAGAAAATGACCTTGATAAGTCATAAAAGTGAAGTTTCACAGTCAGTTTCTTCTTTAATCAGTTTCATTCTGAGCTAATAGCTATAGCCTTTCTCCCAAATACAGCTTATGTGGCCAACATAATTAGAACATGATTATGTACTGAGTTATATGGATCAGTAGTTTTATGACTTGGTGGTAGAGGGACCATATTCTAGCTCAGGGATGGTTAACTTTCAACTTTAGGGCTGGACATTTAACTATTATGTAGAAGACGAAATTTCAGCAAGTGTAGCTTGCCTGCTCACAGATGACAAACTGCATCTGGTGGAAATCTTTCCAGGAGTCCTAAAGTTGAAAGGTTGGCCACCCCTGCTCTCACTGTAACAATAACAGTTTCTGTTATTCAGGCTTTCTTCCTAGACACCAGGCCTCTGTGGTGCCTCTTTAAACATGCTCAGTGCACACATCTACATATACCGTAGCTACATATGATGGCCCAATGGGATTGCTGCTCTTGTATGACTGAGGACTCATTCCTAACCAATTTAAGGCTGGCATAACCTACCTGTCTCCTGTTCCCAAATTGGTATCGGAACGCCAGCACATGGCCTAACCTCCCCAGGAGTAGCACAGAAGTGCCTTACAGAACTTTTGTGACCCCCCCCCCCAGGCCAGCACAGGACTTGCTGTGGGGTTAGGATTTTAGCCTGAAGCTGAAGGAGATGCAGAGTCATGAAATAACTGGCTATAAACTAAAACAGAGAAGCAATGACAGAGAAACAATATTTTAGTAACAACTTTCCCTGTTTGCAAAATGCACAAGTAATGATAAACTCTGTTGTACTGCCTGAGCAGACAATTCTTCATGGCCAAATTTCATATGATATTAAATCCATCTAGACATTGGGGGTTGTTCTTATTTTAATATATCTAGATTAGCTCTGGCTAGATTGGAACTGTTGCACAAAGGTAGACATGTTCAGCTATTTAGTTCTGTACCATTTTTCTGCCAAAGGTTGGTCTCCAAAACTGCTATATTTTCCCCAAATATGCCATTGGAGCTTATTTTTTGGCCGGGAGGGGGGGAGGGGCAAATGTTGGTAGGGATATGATGCAGAATTAAAGGGTTGAACTCCCCTCTACTTATGCATTATATAGTGGTGAAGAATTGGCTGAACTCAAAAGTTGTAAGATGTGGAGTGGGAATAACAACCTTTGTTAGTTCATTTGAAAAATGTAGTTGATAGATTGGATAAGTATTAATGGTTTGTAACCACCTGCCATTTCTTTTTAGGAATAGTGGTACATCAGGAGTCTGTCTGTGCTACTTTTGGAAGTGGTTTAGGTAGTGCATGTGTTGTTGATGTGGGAGATCAGAAGACAAGTGTCTGTTGCGTTGAAGATGGTGTTTCACATCGTAACACCAGGTAACTATCACAAGGGGGGAATGAGCGTTTTAACATTGGTTATGACAGTTTGCCAATGCTTAAGAGTTCTATGCTGAATAAGCAGGCCTCCGTCTGTCTTGAAAGACTATGGTATTGTGCTTGGCACTGCATACGCTGCATGCAAAGCACGAAAGCTTGGTTTCGATTGTTATGGACGATAGGCTGTTTCCCAAGCAGCAAATCCCCCCTCTCCACGCCACTGAATTAGTCCAATGGAAAGGAAGAGCCGATACGATTGGATCCAGCTGGCGTCGCAGAGCTGGGCTAAGGACAGGAGCTCACCCTTTGTGGGGCCGACCCGGGTCTCAAACCCTGGCCTGCTGGTTAACAGGCATAGTGTCTTAACCACTTGCACCACCCACAGCCCTGTACTGTGTGCTGAATTATGTGCTGAATAAGGCCCTTTTTATTGTACCATGAATTTCTTGCAAGGCTTGTGAAATGTTCTTAAAACACTAATGTAAATTTTATGTTTGCAATTCTGTTTGTATAGAGATTGGTTTGACCTATAAATTCCATTTATAGCAAACCTTGGTAGTGGGACCACAAGATGTGGATGAAATAGTAATTATTTCTCAAGCTACAACAGGCTGCTTCTACCCAAGGCTGTATACTCCTTAATTTTTCCCTTATTTTAATTTTAGGTTACGTCTTGCATATGGAGGTTCTGATGTATCAAGATGCTTTTATTGGCTTATGCAGCGGGCTGGATTTCCTTACCGAGATTGCCAGCTAACTAAAAAGACAGATTGTCTCCTTGTACAGCACTTAAAAGAAACATTTTGCCATTTGGATCAGGTAAGGTCTAAGAACTGATAACTAATATACTCCTTTAATTGGTATTGCTCATAGGCTGTTGCCATAGACTAGATGACCAAGAGATTCTTGTGGCTTTCAGTTTATAACCAGTAGTGAGGCATATAAAGTAACTAACATTAGGGAAAGGGACTCAGGAGAAAAAGACATTCTGTGCCCCAGGACATTAGAATGTAGGACTAATCAGTGAAATGCATTAGCAATAATTGCAGGAAAGGCAAAGAATTATTTCACATAATGCAGATTTTAACTTGTAGGATTTTTAGCCACAAAATATTCCAGTGAACTAATAAATTGTTGATTTGATTTAAAAAAGAGATGGAACACACTTGGCCCACAGGCACAGCTATGACAGTGCTGGAAATTTGGTTAGAGTTGTGCTCGGAGTAACTTACTAGTGGTGGTGTTTCAGTTAATTCCTGTAACATAAATTCCATCTGCTGCTTATTGTGCTGTTTCATGTGTGCTGTTTTAAATTGTGAATTTAAAAGAAATGTAAAGAAAATAGAAAATTCACAAAAGTGAATATTTTGCATATTTTCTTAAAAATACCATGGCTTTAGTGGCCTTTTTATGTTTTATGATTAGGATTTATCTGGACTGCAAGATCATGAATTCCAGGTTCGTCACCCAGAGTCTCCAGCCTTGTTGTATCAGTTACGGCTAGGAGATGAAAAGCTTCAGGTAATATATTCTTGAATCACTTGGAACAAATGTTTAAGTTTCAGGAGTTAGTAGGAAGGGGTGGGAAGTTCAACAGCTATATCTTTTTTTCATTTTCTGTACCATTCAATAGTCTTATATTGCACTTGTTATCTTCAAAAGGTCTACAATGATTGTGCCATAAGCTATTGGCTTTTAAATTCTGAAACTTTAACTCAAAAATGCATGCTTCTAATTCTTGTATATCTTGTCATTCAGAACAAGCTGTTTATCTGATTTTATAGATGTGGTTGCTTAAATTATAAAGCACATATAAGCAGGTATGGCAGGAATTGTGTTTGGAGGAATTTGAAGGTGTTTTATCTTTCACTGTTAGGCTCCAATGGCATTATTTTATCCAGCAACATTTGGAATTGTGGGACAGAAAATGACATGTTTGCAACAAAGATCACAGGGTGATCCTGAAGACCCACATGATGAACACTATCTGTTAGCTACACAAAGTAAGCAAGAGCAGGTGTGTGTGTGTTTTCTCCCCCTCTGGGACCTGTCCTCTACATAGATCTAATTATATTTAATTAAAGATTTCTTTCCAAGAATAGGTAGTGTAATTGTATGACCTTTATGTACACTGTACAAGGATAGATGCCTTTTTCTATTTAGCACCCAGAAACTTTGGTAAAAGTGATGTTTTGATTACTTTGCCTTGCTTACTATAAGTATCCTTATTTAGTAGGATTCTCTAAGCAGAAGCTCTGTACTAAATATTCTTTTAAGAGGGATGTTGAAACTATGAGATGTCAAACTGGACATTTTTCTTTAATTTAGTAATAAGCATAAATTTGCAAGGTCATGTAAATCTAAAGATAAGGATGATATAAAACACAGTGATCATCAAAAGATGAATTACCCAAGCAGTATTTGTTACAAATAAAATTCAAGAGACTCCTAAATACTATTAAAACCAGCTTCTAAGCATGCTGGGAATGCCGTGAGTATTTATGTCTGTTGCTTAAAAGTGAGCTTTTCTGCAGTGTAAGATACTAGGTTACTCATCGATTTAGCTGCAAATAACACTTTAAGAATGCCTTAGCTGCAAGGCTGTTCATACATATAATATTGAACATAGGCTGTGGGTGGCGCCTGTTAAGACACTGTGGCTAAGACACTGTGCCTGTTAACCAGCAGGCCAGGGTTTGAGTCCCAGGTCGGCCCCACAAGACAGGGTGAGCTCCTGTCCTTAGCCCAGCTCTGCGATGCCAGCTGGATCCAATCATATCGGCTCTGCCTTTCCATTGGACTAATTCAGTGGTGTGGAGAGGGGGGATTTGCTGCTTAGGTAACAGCATATCCTCCATAACAATCCAACCCAGGCTTTTGTGCTTCGCATGGAGCGTATGCAGCGTATGCAGCGCTGAGCACGATACCATAGTCTTTCAAGACTGATGGAGGCCTGTTTTTTTTAATAGTCTGTTCAATATTGAAATATATAATATTGAACATAGTCTGGAGTACCTTTTGCATCTAATATAACAATGTAAGCGTTCCATATAATCTTTTAAAAAGAAAACTTTTTATTTTTGTTTTGAAGTCTGCAAAAGCAACAGCTGATCGGAAGTCAGTGTCTAAGCCTGGTGGATTTGAAGGAGACCTGCGTGGCCAGTCTTCGGGCATTGCTGAAAATCTCTATCCCCCTGACGTAGAGTTAGGTCCTTCTCATAGTGACTGTATTATGGCTGGAAATGAGTCTGAAGAACCATTAACTGCTCACATATCCAGAAAAACTGCTGTCTCACAGTTTGAAGGAAAAGCTTTAGGCCTTGACAAAGCAATTCTGCACAGCATTGATTGCTGCGGTAAGAGATCTGTATGTGATTATTTTATGTTTGTTTTTATTTTCTCCTTTGACATAAAAGATTCATGCTACTGGCAACAGGAGACTTCACTACCTTGCAGAGACTAGATATCTTTCCCTGTTTCTGTTGCCAGCTTCTGTTTTGTTGTTAAGTACCTGTTTAGTAATTTCAGGTGGCATTTTAATTCTATTTAAATAATGAATACAGTTTTTATATTTTCTGTTATGTTTACATTTCTACAGCCTCAGATGATACTAAAAAGAAAATGTACAGCTCTATCTTGGTGGTTGGGGGCGGTCTAATGTTCCACAAAGCCCAAGAATTTCTTCAACACAGAATTCTCAACAAAATGCCTCCTTCGTTCAGGAGAGTTGTTGAAAATGTAGATATTATTACAAGACCAAAGGTATTTTAGCATGTTTTTTTGGTGTTTTTAGGTGGGGATCAGTAAATGAAAAACATTGGAATTATTCTTAATTTGTTTATGAATCTTTCAATAGAAACACCCCATTTCTAGAGGTAGTAATATTACACATTGTAATTAATATATCAGCCAGTACATTGGAGAAATGTACAAAACAGAAAAAGAGAAAACTGATGTAGTTTATGGCAAATATTACTAATTAGCTCTGGAGCAAAGAGCTCAATTAATAGTGAATAACCTCTTCCTAAAACTTAATGAGATTTTGAATTTAAAAAAATCAAAATTATCCTTGCTGAATAGTAAACACCATCTTTATCCGTTAGGATGGCAAAGGAGATTTTAAGCAGAATAGACCTGTATGTTTTGTAGTAATCTTAGCTATTTTAATGACTTTTTAATCTTAGCTTTCATTTTAATAGAAATGTATTAAAGTGCTGAGGTTAGGGTTGTGCTGTATTTCACTAATTGCTTTTTCCTTAATCTTCACAACTGTAATTGCAGGACATGGATCCTCGTTTGATTGCATGGAAAGGAGGTGCTGTTCTAGCCTGCTTGGATACAACACAGGAGCTCTGGATATATCAACGAGAGTGGCAGCGCTTTGGTGTCCGTATGTTACGTGAAAGAGCTGCGTTTGTATGGTGATCCTAACATTTTAAATGTGTTGGAACACTTTTTGCTTTGACCCATTACAATCAAAAAAGTTTGTGATCCAGATTTTTGTGTGTATGTTTTTTTTAATAAAATTAATTAAAAACATTAACTCTCAGGTTATCATTTAAAATCTACCTACTGTCAGATGTATACTGAGCCAAGTCTGTGATATTTGTAGTTCAAGATGCTTTTGACTAAACCTACGTTTCTGAAACAAATTATTGTGAAAGAGGTTGTGAGACTTGACTGGAGCAAAAAGAGAGGTCACAAGAATATTTGTGTGTCAGAACAAGGTTTGTTTTTATAGAGAAACAAGTGGTAATAATATTTTTCTAATATTTTAACTTCACATTCTTCATGGCTGAAAGAACTTCCTCAAAGCCTTGCCAGACCACCACAATTCAGACCACATATTGTATATGATGTGGGAGAATTCTGTATAAGTGGGAGACTTGAGGAAAAAAAAAAGGCTTTCTGGCTTTGTCCTCATGGTGGCAGCAGAATCTACTGCATAGATTTCTTAGGCCATACCTAAAGGCAGATTTGGAAGATTGTACCAAAATCAAGTAAGCTTCCCATACACCCATGACTGAAATTACAATCTCTTTGTGTTATGAGTTAATACAATGGCACATTGAATCCTATCTTAGCTACACATGAATTAAAATTGTTCAGCTTGACAACTAACTCCGTTTCCTTTCACTACTGTGAAGTCAGCTCAGGTTGCTGTATTAGTACTATATATCAGGGTGGGAAATACCAGCCTGCCGGCCATTGAATTGGGATTCCTTGGGGAATCCCAATTCAGCCCACGGAGTTGAATCCAAACCCCAAATCGGGGGCTAGATGCTGCTCTTGGCAAGCCTCCATGCAGCCCTTGACAAGACCCCTCCTAATCATGAGCAACTTGACCATGTATTTTTATTCAGTATATAATTTGTCTATATTTCATTTACAAAGGGACAATGCAGTGTGTAATGCCTTATTTTGGGCCATCTCACAATATTGTCACTGCCAACAGCTAATGCTGTTGGAAAGGAATTTTTCTCCTAGAGATATGGGAGGGATTGAGCTGCTGGGAATAACTATAAAGCAGATGCTCATCTATTGAGCCATAGCTCCTACCTTAATTGTTTTTGGCTTCAATCCTAACCACACTTTCCTGAGAGTAAGTACTATTGGATACAATGGGACATCTGAGTAGACATGCTTAGGATTACACTGTTTGGGCTTATTCCGGAACTTTTGCCAGCCTAACTGGAGGTTAGGATAGCAGCCAAAGTAATTTATCTCAAAGAATTGAAGTGATCTCAGGCTTTCCCCTTATAGTGCAAATATGTGGCATGCATGCACTATGCTCAAATAGTGCATAGTCCCTAGGCATTCATGTTTGGGTGCAGGTGTAAAATGCGCATGGTGAGTTGCACCAAGCATGTCTGGGAACAACTCTGAGAATGGCAGATCTCTCTACAAAAGGAGTCAACATCTTTCATAAGAAAATACTGGGGTAAGATCTTCAAAGCACTAGGGAGCTTTTTAGTTGAATGAGTTTGTTTGAAAGAAACCACCATATATTTGAAGAGAGAAGACTGATTTTTCCAGTCACTGCAGAAGAGATTAAATGCAAGAGTGAACATACACTCTGAGTTCTCATTGTAATTTTCTATAATTTTTTTACAAGCCAAATCACATTCGGGGCTTGGATCACCTGAACTGAGAAAAATCACTTTATCAGCAATTTCTCTCTGAATAGCAAGCCACTGTACCATCCCTATTTCAGCAATTCTCCGTTTTTGCCACACATCTATGATGACCTCGCAATGGCAGCATTCACGTAGGAATTCAGCAAAAGCCAGGACAGTGTGCTGAACACAGGTGTCCTGTGTATATATGACAAGAATTTTTGCCAGTGTATGATACTCTCCAGGATGAAAACCAAGTCCCCTTCCGATTTTGGCTGTTAAAGAAAAACAAAACACACATTTTAGTATATATTTTTGTAAGGAAACAAGCTTGCAAATGCAAAATGGCCACCAATATATAAATATTACTACAAAAGCCTAAAAACACATTTATTAACACATTGCATAGAAGAGGAAATTTAGGTATGTGCTGCTTTTTTAACCCTTCTGTGTTGAGCTACACTTGCCTAAATTCCCTCTTCTGTGCTGAGCTACACCTGCCGAAATTTCCTCTTCTATGCAGTGCTTAAAGATACAGACACTCCATCCTCCATTCTAAATGCTCACCCTGATTACAGTAAAATGAACAAAGGCATGTGTGGGCAATGAATTTCTTATACAATATATTTGATTGATGGTTGTTTACTGAAGAAAGTCATAAGAAAATGTCAAAAACATTTTGATCACCCTATCAACATCAGGAAAGACAATTTCAGCCTTTAGACCAGCAGAGAGAGGTTGAAAGAATGTGTTGAATGAATGAGTTCTGGGTATAACTGAAGGAATGAAACCATCAGAAAATGAGCTGACTGTAAGAAGGTGGGGGATGCCTATATTTCACTTTAAAAGCATACAAGGTAGGTAGGCACATCCTAACCAATTTTTCAGCTCCAGGGTAAGGGCAATGTAAAGGATTAAAAGTGATTGACAATTTAGGCCAACTTACATCACCTGGCTTACTCCCAGATAATTATGGATAAGATTGTAGCCTCAATATATTAAAAAAAACACCTTTCACTATAGATTATATGATCTTACCATTTCTTTTCTTGAAGTACAGCACAGCACACATCAGAGATAAAGCAGAGAATATGCCAGTAAATATTACTCCTAAATGTATGACTCCTAAAAGAGAAAGGGAACTGTTAACTTCTGACGAAAGCACTTAGATATAGCTTTATATAAAAGTCTAGACTGAAAACAAACAACACCCTTGGCTACCCTATAAGCATTGAAGACGTGAATGAAATTTACTACATAAATGCAATGAAAAAAATTAGTCAGCATTTTGTCTGACTTCTGCAAAAATAAAACACCACAATTTCCTTTTGTTTTAATGACATTTTTATCCTTCAACTGCTCTTTCCACTCCTTTTATTCTGACAGCAACTCTGTTAAGTAGGATGAGAAACAATAGCCAGCCATATAGTGAGCTTAATGGCTGCACAGAGACATGATTGGAAATCTGCCTTATATTTGCCTGATTCTACAACCAGTATATCATACTTAGGCTAAAATTTTATATTAAACTACCTGGAAGTAAACTCCACTGAAACTTACTTTTGAGTCAGTATGCATAGGACTGTGCTGTAACTCTTGGACTGCAATCCTATACACATGTAGAATGTGGGCTCTACACTTGATCCAGATAAAATATACTGTATACCATTGAAGGTAAGTCAGCTAGTGCACATTTCAAATCAATGTCATATGATTTTACTCCAGCCCTTGATTTCCAAATACTTAAGTTCTACTACATTTAGAAGGACCAAGTTTTACATACTGCTCAAACGTGTTAGCATGTTCAACAGCTAGATTGATGGTTGAAGAACTTAAATATTTGGACAAGCAATAATCTTAGGGTGCAATCCAGAGTAACTATGGGGAGCCGTTGCTCTGGTGTAAGAACAATTTGCTCTGGATTGCAATATGAATTTCCCATAGGTTTTCACTAGGTGGTGCAGTAACTAAGGGTGCACGTAATGTCTCTTGCGTGCTCCCACAGTTACTCTGGATTGTAGGATTAATGGTACTGCTAAGATCCGACTTTCAAGAGTCCCGTACAACCCCGTGCCAGCATGATAGCCACATGCAAGAGTGATGTAATTTCTGGAGAAAGCAATTTTTTTTATTATATTCCTTTCAAGATTCTTTTTTCTTGTAATTTGGCGCCTTACCAGAGCCAGCCCATTCAACCGAAGCAGTTACTTCAGGCAGCAGATGGTCAGGGATGGCACCTATCTCTATTCAGCCATTTGACTTTATTGTTCTTTCTCTCATTTCCTAGACCAGACAAGTCAATTTCATTTCATACAAAGGGCTACAATTCATGGTACTTTCCAAGGGCCATCAGTGACATTATTAAGCAGATGATGGCCAGAAATAAGTACTTTGTTCTCACAGAAAGTCATTGGCTACAAAAAAATAGAAGAGAAAATGTGAAAATCTTCATTTAGTTGTGTCTGACTCTTCATGACCCCCTGGACTGCAGCACACCAGGCCATCCTGTACTCCATTAACTTCCAAAGTTTATCCAAATTCATGTTCATTGCCTTGGTGGCACTGACCACCTCATCCTCTGCCTCCGGTCTCCTTTTGCCTTCAGTTTTTCCCAGCATCAGGCTCTTTTCTAAGAGCCTGCTTAGAAGAGCTCCCTTCTCATGCTAAGGCTAAAATATCTGAGCTTCAGCTTTAGTATCTGTCCTTCCAGTGAACAGTCAGAGTTGATTTCCTGGAGGATGGACTCATTTCCTTGCAGTCCAAGGGACTTGTAAGAGTCTTCTCCAGCACCATAATTCAAAGGCATCTATTCTTCAGCACTCAGCCTTCCTTATAGTCCATCTCTCATAGCCATACATTACCACAGGGAAAACCATAGCTTTAATTATGACAAATCTTTGTTGGCAACGTGATGTCTCTGCTTTTAATTAAGTTGTCTAGACCTGCCATGGCTGTCTTCCCCATGGAAAGTTACGCATGGGGGTTGATGCGCATGGGGGAAGTTGTGCATGGGGGGTTGATGCGCATGGGGAAAGTTGATGCGCATGGGGAAGTTGCGCAACTTCCCCCCTTCCCCAGAAGCAGAGATCTTTCAATTTCATTGCTGCAATTGCCCTCTGTGGTGATCTTAGAGCCCAAGAAAGTAAACTCTGTCACAACTACCTTTTCTTTCCCTTCTATCCTACAAGGAAGTGATCCATGAAGGGCTTTCAAGATACAAGAGAGCCCAAACATCATGCTGCGTGAGCCTGAATTGGCTGTCCAGATTCCAGCTTGAATCAAAGGATGATAGAACACATGAGTTGAAACTAGGGACTTAACTGTTTACAAAAGAAGGAAGAGTATACAATACGAATGTATACTCGTATCTTTGAATAAATTCTGCTCCAGTCATTAAGTATCAGTGTAAACAGTACAATTCTATCCAACTTTCTAGTGCCCCAGGATAAGGGAACAAATATTCCCTTACCTTGGGCACAATCCAGAGCAACTTCAGCCTGCTCTGCCCTCACTGCTCTCTCCTAACTATTCTGTATCCAGAGCAGAAAGTTATGCTGCACCCAGGAAGCCTGGGGTGCCCTAACTGCTCCATAGCATGCTAAGTAATTGACACATGGGGAGGACTCGCTCCTGAGGAGTCACCCCTCAGATCACACAGAACAAGGAGCAGCTGTGGTGCCTACAATGGTGACACGACTCTGCGCATCACCCGGTGCAAAAGTCTGTGCGTCACCCTTGGAATGCGTGCATCCTCCACTGGCTTCAGAAAGAGTACTGCGCAGGCACCATCTCTGATGCCTGTGCAGTACTTTTCTGAAGTCTTTCGGCTTCAGAGGAGTCTGTGCAGGCGTTAGAGTTGGTGCCTGTGCAGTATTCTTTCTGAAGCCATTCGGCTGCCGCTCCACCTCCTGAGTGAGGCCGAATGGCCGTGTAGAGGTGCAGACTTCCTCCGCTCTAAGGAAGTCTCCTCTGAAGCTGTTCGGCATGCTCAGTGTGTTTCTGCGCAGTGCACCTCAGCTGGTCGTTTGGGCCAGCTCCGAGGACAAGTGGCAGCTTCTGGCTGCTGCTCCACCTTGGAGCAGGCCTGATTGGGCATGCTGACACCTGGGGCCTGCCAAAGGACAGTCAAACTCCTCCAGCATGTCACCCCATACGGACCACATCACCCAATGGAGCACACACCAGCCACACCAGTCTGGTGATGCCACTGGGTGCCTGCCTTATAAGGAGTCCCTGATGAGATGCTGGTACATTCTCCAGTGAATACAAGGGGCTTCTTGGAGTGGCCTGCTGTATCCTGAGGTTTGTGGGCAGCCGTAGTTTGTTCGATATCCTGAGGTTGAGAGGCAGGGGTTGCAGCTAGACTGGCCAAGAACTCAGATTTTTGGTCAACACTGCCATTCTTACTTGGGCCTTATCATGGACCCCTATGGGTCTACTCATTACTATACCTGCTCCTGAGGTGGTATATATCTCTGAGGAACTGGAAGAGGGCATTTCTGCCTTGAAACAGGCTTTGGATACAGAGTAACTGCTCTGCCCTAGGCAATGCTAAAGATGCCCTCAACAGGCCTCTCCTGAGCTGCTTAGGGCAGAGCAGTTAGGGCAGAGCAGGTCCACCTCTCTTAGGGCACCCTATCTTGCCTTGCTCTGCCCTAAGCCTCTTCCAGAGTAACTGGGGTGGAGCATCTTGCAGTTGCTCCAACCTAGTGATAGATAGGGCAACCCAAGGGCTCTTATGTGGACAGATTAGTTGCTCTGGATTGTGCTGCTTGAAGATGCCCCCTCAGGATACAGTGCACACTCCAGTGGTTCAGCTGTATTGGCACTGGAATTTTGATAGGATTGGGCCCTTAGTAACCAACAAAGCAGTCCTCTGATAGCAAGTCAAATGTTACCATGTTTCTTGGGACAAAGAATCAGATGTTTTGACCATCTTCGACAATCATTTCCACATTTTGGAAAATAAGGAATTAGCTGGAAGAAAAAAATATATTATGATGTGACTAAACATCAGTTTACAGGAAGATATTCTTAAATATAAAATTAGGCTTTGACGTTATTTTTGCTCAGTGCATTTTGGAATTTTTCCACATATGAACTTAAAGCACAAAGAAAATGCACTATACACCTTTTTAACATAATAAAAGGTGAAAAACCAAAAGTGGTTTTTCCACTCCACCTAGTTCAACCCAAACAACATTGCAAACAGCTGCAGTCCTATTCTATACTTTTCCAGAAGTAACCCCCACTGACCACGATGGAATTCATAGGACTGAACTGCCAATGACGTACAAGGGACAGATCTATTTTGAAAATGGGGGGTGGGAGAAGCAACTGGCTGGGGCAATTTGAAAGACTGTAAGGATTAAAAGTTTATTCTCTTCCTATTGTTTCTCTACCACAAAAAGTTTTAGGAAGGAGGAATTTAAAGTATCACTGGAGTTTTGAAAACATAGAATGCAGCGGGATCTCAGTACCTGCGGAAAATGCATTCCAGAACATTGCAGCTTTCAGGACCCAATTTTAAAGGGCTTTTTTTAAAAAAAAAGTGCACCAAAATTAGTTTTCCTCCCTTCATGCAGCCAAATCACACTGGTTTTCAGCATCTATAGCCATTTTTATATCTTAAAAACCCACTTCCAAGTTGTACAGAGCTTCTTTGCTCTTCCGAGAGTTGCCCCAGAATGTGTCAGCATACAGAGCATCTTTATTAAAAACTGAGTGGCAAGAGTTCTGATGTGTAATTTCATTTCTGTATGTGGAAGAGTGGAGTCTCCCTTATTTATATTAATAGGCGAAAGGTTAGCTTATACTTAGTTGTCACACACAGATAATTTCAGGTTCTGTATTTTAGCTTTCTTAAAAAATAAAGACACCAGATATCCAGTTGCAGTTTTCAAGGAGACATTAAAATATGAGTGTAGAAATAGGTTACTAATGTTTAAAATGATCACTGTGTAAAAATGTTATTAAAGGGCTTTAATCTAGAAAAAGATACAAATGACACAGAGTGAAGTACAAGGAAAGAGCATACTATGTATTCCTTAGAAAACGTATGGAATTCTCAACATTGGGTTTATTTTTTTAATAATCAAAGTTGTGCCTTACCTGGTGAAATATTTTCTTGTTTTCATTGCTCACTGCTATTTGTGCAGAAACTCTAGTATCATTCTCCTATTTCAGACAACCCCCCCCCAAAAAAAACATTTATTACTAATTTGTGCATTATGTGCAACTTTCTGTACAATTTTACTTATCTGTAAGCTGATTGGGGATCTTCAAGCAGAGGCTCGACGAGCACCTGTCGGGATGCTCTAGGGGGATTTCCTGCTGCAGGCAGGGTGTTGGACTAGATGACCTACTAGGTTCCTTCCAACTCTATGATTCTATGATTAAATAGACCTATAAAAATCAATGTTACGTCACCCTAAGTAGCATACTGAAGATCACTCACTGCTCAGTTTGTATTACACAAATACACACACACTCCTACCTTTACAGGAAATGTAAATAATTGAGATGTGCACTCATCAGAATCGCTCTCTTCACAAAGAAGGATTTCATACTTAGGACTACGATAATCAGCTGTAAAATTAACTTCTACTTCAGTGTTCATGTTGCATACAGTTATATTTGGATCCCACAAGCTTCCTGTGAAATATAAAGAATACAAAGCTAAAATGTGCAATTATGTAAGGGGCTTGTTTTGTATATACTGTACATCACTCTCATTACACGATCTTAATTCCTCATATCACAAACATTGGTAGAAGAGAAACGTTTCCTCTCCAGGAAGGATAATGTAGGATAACGTATTATTTCCAACTTGTTAATGAGCTTAAATTTCACCCCATTTGATCTACAATGTTTATTTATGAAATACTATTCCTACTCTATTATTTAAGTAATTATCTTAATATTCACAAAATTGTTGACACCTTGATTGTGTATGAAGATGTGGTGGCTATTGGTGGTTGGTTGACATTATCACAAAGGCAACATATCAATGTGTTACATGCATCTTTATCCATCCTCAAATGAAGAGAAATCAACATCTCTCTTACGTTTTCTTAGGTGGTACAGACAAGTCTCTGGTTCTTTGTGTCGACTTAGTTCTGTTCCTCCTGGAGACTTTAGACAAGTCTGAAGTGTAGTCCAACTGAATGTAGCTGCCTGTGCTTTGTCTAGGCATTGTGTGTTGTCAGGGACTCCTGGGCTTCCTTATAAGGCAGGCAGCAGAACTATTCCTTGTTGGCAGGTCTCCTCAGGAGCAAGCCCTCCCCAGGTGCCACTTATTACCAAATAGCAGCCCCCTAGTTCTGTGGATTTGGCCCTTCTCTGGATATTGCGCACTTGGGCCAGCCTAGCTGGGTCATTCTTACTGGCCTCACTTCAGGGTTGCTCCCTAAGTTTTAGATGTTAATGACCATTTGTAGGAAAGAAATTAACCATGTTTTAATCCATTCAAAGAAAGGGTACTTCAGAAAGTTAAGAATAAAACTTTTTTAAGCTTACTAAAGTTTGCAAATTAATGGAAAATAATGCACACTTACCTTTTTCCTTACACTTGCTGTCATATTTCAATAGATCATCATCACAGCCTGAATTTTAAAAAAAATCCATATATAAAACTGAAAAGTCACTCACTGACCCACTCATTTATCAACGCTTGGCCAAAACTGCTGGACACAGAAATGTGAAATTTGGGGAGGTGTTCCTTCTGTGATAGAGGCACTCACTAAGAACAGCTTTTTTGGAAATTCCAATCAGAAAGGGGTGCAACACGTTTTTGTCCCTATACATACATTGAAGAATTGCTGACTGATCAATATCCTGCCCAACCTCTGAACCTAGTAGCATGAAATTTGTGTGATATGATTTGTGTAATTCCTTCTGTGATGTAAGGATCCACTAAGAATCAATTTGGTGCCCAGTGGTGCCAGTGCCCAGTGGTACCTGCTGCTTAGCGTTGCCCACTGGTGGCTAGTGCCTGGTTGTGCCTGGCAGGGGTGCCTGGGGCTCAGTAGGGATGCCAGGTGGTGCCCACTGCCTGCTGGTGCATGGTGGTGCCCAGTTCCTGGTGGTTCCTGCTGCCTGCTGATTCCTGATAGGGATGCCGGTGCCTGGTGGTGCCCGGTGCCCAGTGAGCAGTGATGCCCAATGCCCAGTGGTTCCTAGTAAGGATGCCTGATGGTTAGTAAGGATGGCCAGTGCCCACTGGTTCCTACTGCCAGGTGGGGCCCAGTAGTGCCCATTGGTGACTGCTGATGCTCTATACCTGGTGGTGTTTGCTGCATACTGCACAGTGGTGCCTGGTTGTGCCCAGTGGTGCCTGGTAAGGATGCCTAGTGTTCAATAGTGATGCCCAGTGCCCACCGGTGCCTGGTGGTGTCTGCTGCCCGCTTGTGCCTGCTGCCAAATGGTGCCTGATAGGGAGGCCCAGTGCCCACTGGTGCCCACTGCCTGATAGTGCCTGCTATTTCCCAGTGCCCAATGGTGCCCAGTAGGGATGCCTAGTCCCCATTAGTGCCTGCTGCTGCCCAATACTTCCCCTTGTACCCTTCAGTGCCAGATGCTTGTCCATACCCAGTGGTGCCCAGTGCCTGTTAATGCCTGCCACAAAGTGCCTGCTGCCAGTGTTCAGTGCCCAGCCATGACCAGAGCCCAAAGGTATTCTGGACATTTTACTTGTGTAAATACCTGCTTTACTCTAATACTGAAAAATAACATAATTCTTTTCAAAAGTTTTTAAAAGCTTGTTTTAACTAGTTATTTGAAGGATTTATCCTCCACCTTTTTCATGCCAATGCGTGCGTGCATGCATGCCCATGCATGTGCGAGTGTGTGTGTCCCTGTTTTCATCAGGGGACCCCTGAATGTATTTGCTCAGTTACCTGGAGAAGTTAAAGATATGTGTTTTGTTGGAGGATCCTCATTAAGGTTTGCTGATGGTGAGTTTGTAGCATAAATAGTGTAATACGTATTTTCTTCTACATGGAATCCAACATAGAAGAAGTGCCACTGAAATGAAACAAGCTCCGGAAATCATATCATCCTTTCAGACAGAACAAAATGACCTTTTCAGTTCTCTTTTTGCAACAGTAACACAAAACAAAAAATTTAAAAGCCAGACACAAAGCAAACAAAACAGAAATTTTTCCATTATTGACACATTTAAGGATTATTTTAGAGATACAGAGAGAGATAGAGAGATAGAATTGCCAACCAAATGCATCTTCACTGCTCATGTAGACTTTAGTATAAAAACTGGATGATAGTGCTAACAAGATTGTTCAGTTACAAATTAAGCCTACAAGCATTAAATGAACACACATAATAAAAATATGAATATTTTTAACATACTAAAAATTAAGGCTGCAATCCTAAACACAGTTTCCTGGGAGTAAGACCCACTGAACACAATGGGGCATATTTCTGAATAGATATGGTGAGGATGGTGCTGTAAGTCTTTTTGGATTAGACCACAATTCCACCTAGTTCAACTATCTCCTTTCACAGACTGAAAGAAAAGATAAAAAATAAGCTACAATCCAGAGTAATTACGGGGAGTCCTTGCTCTGGTGTAAGAACAATTTGCTCTGGATTGCAATATGAACTTGCCATAGGTTTTCACGAGGTGGTGTCGTAACTACAGGTGCACGTTAAGTCTCTTATGTGCTCCCATAGTTGCTCTGGATTGCAATCTCAAACAGTGTACTATACAAAACACTACATCCATTATTCTAAGATAATTATAATATTACAATCAATAAAGTTAAGGACATAAAATTAAGAACACTGATTTCTGGTGGCTGTATTTTTGCATATTAGTCTGAATACTCAAGCTTACTAAAGTTTCCAGAATATAGTAATTACTACTCTGATCCAGCTATAGTTGTATACAGCTGTCAGCCCTAGATTGTATATGTGCATCCCCATTCACATTTAGATGTGCACAGATCTAATTCAATGGGGTGAACAGGTGAATATCCAGATCAATTACACCTCGGAAGCTATTCCTGTGCAGAGGTCTCTACTACTGTACTAAGATGCTGACTGGATACAGTAACTAGTTCCAACATGCTGTTAGAATCCGTGGTTGTTCAAAGTTGAAAACGTATTCCCGCTAATAACAATATTGCTAATGGGACAAAGAGCACAATCCTAACCATGTTTACTCAAAAGTAAGCTCCAATGTGTTCAGTGGATCTTACTCCCAGGAAAGTGTTTTTAGGGATGCAGCCAAAGAAACACTTACTGAAGAAAAGCTCCTCTTAAATTTAGCGAGAGAAGCAATTTTAGCATAGCAACTTTTATAGAGGCTGTTTGTTGGTATTTATTCTTCATCTTTTTTAGACCACAACCCCTTACAGAACAGGGAACAATTTCCACCCTATCCTAGAACATCTCCAAGTATTGCTGTTTCCCATCCTCCTCGCTGGCCCTAGACTTACTTACCTCTCCACTAGTGCCAGAGGCAGCCTGTTGACTATTCAGGCAATAAAAATAAGCCAACACCTTCAGGCCACCAGGAGAGACTTGCCTGGGCTAGTTTAGATTACACCCCTAAGTCTTGGGTAATAATGCCTAGTCTTTGGTAACAGATGCTTGGTTTAACTTTTCACCCTTCAGCAGATCAATGTAATAGACTTTCAAACAGCAAAATACTCTTACTTTCTCACGATTAGGCATGGTTTGAATTTGGAACATCTCTGTATAATCACACCTCATACAAGTTGTCTGTCCAGATGCCAATACCCATAATCTGGTGGCTTTCAAGAATTTTATGCTGCCTGGAAGCAAAGAACAAATATAGAATGAAATAAGAGGATTCTTTTGAACGATAATCAATAGTCAGTATAACTCAAGTTTATACTTAAACTGTACATGAAAGAATTAAAAGAAGCTTCTTAGCAGCAGTTCAATTAGCAAAAATGTATGAAAAGTTTCTGAATAGATGTTGGAAATGGAAAATACAAGAAGGAACCTTTTTTACCATCTATGGTGGACATATCCCAAAGTAAATAAAAATTGGACTTTGATACACCAGCAAATGCAACTGATTAAAGAAAATTTACAAAAACCAGAAGCTTTTTTGTTAGGAATACATGATGCTTCAATTCATTAAAAAAACTTGATATTCCTTTATATAACAATTATTGCAAAATTATTAGAGACTAGATATAGGAGAGTTCCAGAGATACCTTCTGTTGAAGGTACTGGTCTTTCTTATATCAGTAAAAACTATTACAGACAATTGGAAATATAATTCATGGACTTCCTGAGTGAGAAGGGGAATATGAGCCAAATGAATTATGGATTTGAAGAGTAGACAATTGATATATAATTTTTATCTTTTTTGATATATGATTTTCCTTCTGTGTTGAAAAAGTATTTAAACATAACAAAAATTATCTTAATAGGTTATAGGGTTTAGTAGGAAAGCAAAGAAATAAAATTTAGAACTCTGTGCTTGCCAGACAACTTTCAATATTTTTTCTGTCTTTCTTCCTTTCTAATAAAAATTAATTTAAAAGAAAAATAGCAATAGCTGCTTAGTAGCTAACCAATCAATTTGTTTTTCTAGTATATAATTTGTTTTTCTAGTATATAACAGCGGGAAATGCATCTCATGCAAAGATGCACTATTTTAAAAAACACACTAATTGCACTTTCAGTTCCAACTGTTAATTGCATACTTTTTTGAAAAATATGAAAATTAAGAGTATGCGTACTGATTTTGGACAAACTTTGGAAGCTAATTAAGGATGGGACAGCCTGGTATGCTGAAGTTCATGATTTAACAGCCATCATTTAACAACAACATTGATTTACAACAAAGTTAGAGTTTTGTGCAGTGGCATAGCTATGGGGGAGTGCAGAGGGTGCACTTGCACCAGGCTACGAGCTTTAGCTGAGCTAGTGACACTAGTGACTAAAATTCTGAAAAACTGGTTCTGCATGAATGATATATTCATGTTATATATCATGTTATATATTGTTGGAAATTTTATACAGGTAATTTTATACAGAATGTAATGAAACAAACGGCATTGGAATATTTATGTTCTATCAAAAGTTATGGCTAATTAACCAGAAAATGAAAACACAAAAGCCTATGGAACAAAAGGGGATTTTCTTAACTCAGATTTTCCAATGTTACTGATGGCTCTGTGAGCCAATGAGATGCAATTCTTATACTGTATGAAACTAATAAGGTGTTAATATGAATACAGTTACCCATGCTAACTGGGTATACATGCACTTCTAAGTGGTGCTCCTCTTATATTTAGCAGGGAAAAAAATAATCATTTCTCTTTGTCCCAGCACAGTTTCCCTAACCAATAAGTGACACAATTGTCTTTTTTTTAAAACTTAATTAAATTTGATTTTGCTGGGGGGAAAACAAAATCTTCTTCAACTCCAGATAGCAAATAGGTGCTTTAATGATGCCACTAGCAGAGCAAATGGTGGTGAGCAGCAGGCTTTTCCCCAATTTTCTTTTTAAAAAATACCTGGGGATGACATCACTTCTGGAGCTTCATTTTGAACTTTGCATCAGGCTACATGATCATTAGCTACACAACTGGCTTTGTGAACTACTTTTTTCTTGAAAAGTAAAAAAATGCTTTCAATAATACTAATTATAAGAAAAAGAGAAGAGAAAGCTGTGAAAGCTGTATAGTTCATCCCACACCTCTAAGCTCTAAATAGTAGTAGGTAGTTCAAGAAAAAGGAGACATTCCTGGAAAGAGAGAGGACATTTTAAGTAACACAGGAGAAGAGAGGAAGAGAAAAGAGGAGGAGAATCAGCTGTGATTGTTTAGTAACACCATCCATGACACCTACCATCTTCTTTAAGGACCCAACTTATATTAAATTTGCTGGTTCCTTGAACTTCAACAATTCTGACACTGAGATTATGAATATCTGATGGTGTGTAGTTGTGCTTTATTGTCCAGTCATCAGGTGGTACTTGGAAAGATAGAAAGATGGAGGTAATATTTTGCAAATGGTTATGTACAGTTTTGTAAACCACCATGAGTCCAGTGAAAAAGGTTGGATATAAATAAAGTTATAATAAATACCACATTTACTTAAATCTAACATTCACCTATTTCAGCCGAATTTAGTCTCCAAAATTGGGGTGCGCATGAGATTCAATGGCACATTACTAAATACAGTATAAAAGTGTAGGTCAGTTTACTCTATTGTAATGAAAAATGTAACATAAACGCATGGTTATATAAAGCGGTGCAATTAGATACAAATTATAACATAAAACCATTGTCATATAATTGTTGTCATATAACTCATTGTTTAATGCAATAAAATTAAATTTGGCACCTGATTTGCAGCTGCACGTTACAATTGCTAGTAAAAAAAATTTATCTCAAGACTTTTAAAATCCAGGTGTATTTCTACCGATTTAATGGCACATTGGATTCAAGTACATATGAGTATATAATATTGAAAAATTGATTTTGGGTTTTATGCTACCTTCAAAATGCTATCCTTTAAGCCAGGATGGCCATCATTAGACACTGAGCAGACCTGTGATTAATCATCTTTTTCATCAGCTTTCCAATATGGACAAGACACACCAAACTGCTGGTGGAGAGCTCACTTCCCTCAATGGCCCTAAGTGACCAAGTCCCCCAAAACTTATGGCACACCTGCATTGAGACACCTCCTCTGTCACACGGTACTTGCACACCAGTCGATGCACTACTAGACAGAGATTTAGGAGCTATTTTATGATTGTCTTCATCTTTAATACTATTAATGCCAATCCTATTCAGCACTTTAGTACTGATGCAGCTGCAACACAGCAGCAGGTAAAAGTACAAATATTCCCTTACCTTGAAGATGCTTCTGTGACTGCCTTCCCCAGTGCATGATGCAGCACATGACCCAATGACATGGCTGCATCGGTCCCAAAAGCTAAATAGGATTGGGCCCTTATTGTAATGTAGCAGGTTGGGTTGCACAGTTATGGAGGGAATACTTACTGGGATAGCCACTAAGAATATTCTGCTGCAGTTTTTATTTTTAAAGAGAATATGTAGATTTACAGTTTTAAAAAGTACAGGAAAGAAGTGGCAGGAATATGGTTAAAAAATAAAACAGCAACCAAACACATTTTCACCACATATTAACCACTGATAAGGGACATCTTTTCAGTATGGCTCTCACATTTATCAATTGGAAAACAGTACATTCCAAGATGAAAAATGCCACTGAAAAAAAGTGCAGTAGCCTCCCATATTTCTGTTAGATTGTGAGTAACTTTGGGACAGGAAACATCTGTAATATACATTTTGCTGTGTGAAACCACTAAAAAAATTTTTATTTGCTGGAAAGTTTGCATAATTATAATAGAATAGGCTGTAAAAAATTAGTGAAATCCTTTCAGGATTCAAAAGTCAATTTTCCCAACTTCCCTGAAGTATTTTTATATCACACTGTTGATATAAATTGTTGACTACAATTGTTTGATATATTTTGGTGGCTGCAATGAAGGGTCTCCTGTTAAAATTTGTCCATTCTAGAATGACAAAAGGTGTCAAAGTGAGCTGCACAAACTTCTCATTCAAGATCCAGTCTGAATAACTCTTTTGAATAGAGTTGTAGTTGGATAAAGATTATGCTGCACACAGAACGGTTTGGTGCTAAGACTATTTACAGAGTTTTACTTCGGTGGCATTCAAAAGACTATGCTTGATTTTATAGATCTTGGACAGATCTTTTAATCTATAGATCTTTTGGTTTTATTACAAAAAAGCTTTTTATTACAAAAAAGCTAGAACAAAAAGCAAATATTCACTTGAGCTCTTTGTCCCCATCAAGCAAAACTGGCTCCAACAGCGTAAACATGTTACAACTCTGTAGGTCTGCTCTAGCGAAATGTCACGTAGGGCATAATGTCATAATGTCACTTTAGGCCAGGAATGTCTACTCAGAAGTAATTCCTTTTGTATTTAATGGGTCTTACTCCCAGGAAAGTGTGTTCAGGATTTAAGCCTTTATGTCTTAGGTCAGGGAGGGGCAAACATTTTAGCAGAAGGATCATACCATCTCTCTGATACTGTGTCAGGAACCGAACCAGGGAAAAAAGAATTTATATTTCCAATTTAAATAAAATTACATAAATTTAAAGAAGTAAATATATTAGAGACAGATAAATGAATTTTACTGAGCTTATTAATAAAACATTGGAGACTAATACAGATGGGTAGAAGCACATGAGAACTGTTTGCCGCACACCCTCTTGCACAGTGAAAACCAGACCAAACCTGAAACACATTGACACACAAGTTTTTCAGAGGCATTTAGGGATGAGTGGGGTTCAATAATGCCTAGGGAAGAACAGAAAACACATGGAGACACAGATTAATGTTCTTGGAAATTGTGGATGACCAGCTGTCATAAGCCAACACAGGCTCCAATAGTGTCCTACCAGCCAAAGGCTCACTGGAGACTGGTGGCCCCCTGTAGGCTGATTTGGTGGTCCCTCAGGCCACAAAAGGCCTCTGGGCTGATGTTTTCCTATCCTTGCTTTAGGAAGCGGGTTTCATGAGAAGTACGGTATGTTTCAAGAGAAGTATGATTCAGAACCTTTTCAGGCCAAAACAATCTGGAATTCTTAGCTTAGAAAAGCTGAAATTTGCACAGATGAGACTAGCAAAGGTGACAGTATAAAAGCATAGCTGGTGATATCTTCTTGAACAATGTGTCATTTACTTTGAACATGTGTCATTTACTCTTGAACAATGTGTCATTACTTTAAAATAAACAATAGTACTACTAAAAAAGTAAAACCAGGGCTTTTATAGCAGACTCCTGTCCAGGAATGCACAAGGCAAATTTTTTTATATTCAGAAGGGTATACACATTAGGGATCACACTGATTTTTCAATGTATAAAGTGTTTTTACATACAAACATAAAATATATACTTTATACATACCTGATTCTGAAACACATTTAATGGACTGGAATAAAAAAGAAGATTAGAATTAAACTAAAAAGGAAATGTTCTTTAAAAACTTAGAAATCTTCAGCTGTAAAGAATAAGGAATTTGTTTAGGGGCAATCCTAACCAATTTAGGCTGGCATAACTCATCTGGTATATCTTCCAGTGGTGGTGTAGGGAATGCCTGTGCATTGGCCTAACTGCCCCCACCCCCAGGAGTGGGGCAGGAGTGCCTTATGGCATTTTTGTGACACCCTCAGCTCAGCAAGGACTTATGCCGTGGCTTATGCCTTACTAACTAATTCAAGCCAGTTAGGCTGGCATAAGCCCTAGTACTGGCCAGGAAGTGTCACAAAAGTGCCGTAAGACACTTTTGCACCACTCCTGAGGGAAGGTTAGATCCAGTGATGGGCTTCAAAGAAATTAAGAACCGGTTCTCTGCCCATCTGGCAGCCACTTTTAAATGACTATTTTTAAACTTTATATGTCTTATCTCTTGTTAACAGAGTAGGTGCAAACCTGCTGGTTCTACAGAGTAGGTGCGAACCTGCTGGAGCCCACCACTGGTTAGGTCAGTGCGCAGACATGCACTTGCCTCCCTTCATCACCACAGAAAAGTGAAGACCAATGTGTTCTACCAGCCCAGGTTAGGACTGCACCAGTGACTTTAAAATAAACACCAACAAAGTGTAGATCAGTGAAATAGGAAACTACGAGTACATGGAAGGTGTTTGGTGTATATACAATACCTCAAATAGGTGAGAATCATAAGACAGGAAACGGGTGGAAATGTTACAAGGCAGATTGCAGGTTGCACCTTCTACATCTGTCTGTCACAAACCCAGAAAAAATATACACTGTACTATACGCAGACCCACCAACTTTTTCCTCAATTTCAGAAACTACTCACACTTTCCAAAATGCTATGTATGCATGTCCCTAAGTACATACAAGAGTGATTCTTTTTACCTTCTCTAAGAAGTTTGGGACAGTTCACTTGGTCCTCCAACCACACCTCACAATAACCTTGTGAGGTAGGTTATGCTGACAGATACTCCAAACCCAGAAAGCTTCAAGTCTGAGTGAAGATTTGAATCCAAGTCTCTTCTTCCTACCTAGCCCTACTCTAACCACTGTGTCCTCCTCCAGTTGTTGCCAGTTGACAGACAAAAGGCGTACAGAGGCAAATCAATGCCTTTGTTACACAAACATCCCTATTTTCGTTCATTTTCATATAAGCTTATCTCTGCCATGCACAAACTTGATCAGGGTACATACACTAAAAATTTTATTATTTGAAAGGATCCACTGAAAAGTGCTTCTGAACATTGATTCAGTGCCTTTTTCCACTCATTCATTTGAGAAGAGCATGAGTTCCCAAGGTCCCCACTATGAAAAATCCAATGACCCCCAATTCTGCACTTCCCACAAGTGTACACATTTTGTCCCTACAACGTCAGGCAGAAATTGTTTTAAGAAAGACAAATTTTATTGGGAAGGGGAAGGCAACACCACCCAGTAGTAAGTTTTATTGATTTCAATGGGCTCATATGCTGCCTGGGAAATGTGTTTAGGACTGCAACTCCAGTCACCAAATAATGGTTCTGGGGCTCATCTGAACAGTTTTCAGACCCATTGAAAGACCACTACCTTTCAGGGCAGATTCTTTGAACATCTTCATTTCAGGCAGCTATAGCCCCTTGCAAAGTCTGTTGAACTTCTGCCTGCCTTCTCTTGCCAAAAATTGAAAGCAGTGACCCAAAGTCCAGGAGGGAACCCCCCCCCCGGGTGACCATGTTATAACAAAAAACCCCAAAATGTAGGACACCCAAGAAAAATGTAGGACATGATAGAATAAAAGCTTATGAGCACAATCCTAAGCATTACTCAACAGTAAGTCTCATCCCCATTGTATTCAATGGATCATACTCTCAGGAAAGTGTCTTTCGGGTTGCAGCCAAAACCACTCATATATATTCCTTTCTTGTAGCAAACATGCTTAGGATTGCACTACTCAGAAGTCCCATTGTGTTCAATAGTACTTACTCCCAGGAAAGTATGGTTAGGATTGGAGCCTATGAGCATAATCCTAACCAAGCCTACTCAAAAGTAAGCCCCATTGTGTTCAATGAGTCTTACGCCCAGGAATGTGTCTTTAGGATTGCAGCTAATATTAAATTGTTAACTATGATTTATTAATTACAAAAATGGCTAACGCTGACTGCTCCAAAGGAAAAGGAGGACAATGAATATTTTCTCCAGGACACAAGACATAAAAGAGGACAGATGATCACTCTGGGACCCCCCAGAGGTCTGAAAACTTTTAAAGGAGGTGCATCTTACCTGCTGAGCCTCCCCCATGGAGCTGCCCCTGTTTATCAACATGCCCAGCAGCAGCCAGCAGGCAGCCACCTTCATACTCTTCCCCTCCTCGCAGCTGCTACCTCTAGGCTTCCCCCGCAGCCCATTTATACCTCCTCCTCCTCCCCCCAGACAGCCAAGCAGGCAGGGACAGGATGACCAGATGTTGTAACCTAAAGAGAGGACAGGCGCCCCAAAAATGTAGGACATAACAGAATAAAAGCTAAAAAAAACACATTCATCTGTATTGCTTTCAAGAGGTTAGTTTAAACAATGCATTGTTTATTTTTAAATTTAAAACTATTATATAGAATTTATGGCACAGAATTTATGAATTGCAGGAGGCCACATATTGCCTCTTCATAATGAAAAGGAGGACAACAAAGATTTTTTTCCCCCAGGACACAAGGCTAAAAAGAAGGACATGTCCTGGAAAAAAAGAGGACATATGATCACCCTGTCAGATGTCGTAACCAAAAAAGAGGACAAAAACTTCCCAGAATGTAGGATACCCAAGAAAAATATCTATATATATATAAAACTGAAAACTCACTCACTGACTCACTGTGCATGGGGGCATGGTGCACATGGGGGTTGGTGTGCATAGGAGGATATTGCGCTGAGGGGTGATGCGCATGGAGGGTTGATGCGCATGAGGGTTGATGCACAGTGGGGGTGGTGTATGCAGGGAATTTTACTCCCGCAACACAGGCATGTTTTTGCTAGTAAGATATAAAAGCTAAAAACTCATATATATCACTTTCATGCAGTTAATTTAATATTATTAATTAATTTAATAATATTTAATTAATTTAAATATTAGGTTAATTGAAAATATTCCTTATTTTTAAATTTATAACTATTACATGTAAATTACTACAAAGAACTTATGTATTACAAGAAGGCGACATACTGCCTGCTCACCAGGAAAAGGAAGGCAATGAAGATATTTTTTTCAGGACCAAAAGGCTAAAAAAGAGGACATGTCCAGAAAATGGGGACATACAGGTGTTCAGGACAGGTAACAACATATGCACCTCTGCAAGTGTATGAAAAACAAGCACTCATGGGGGTTTGAATGTGTAGCCTTCTTACAAACAAAGCCTATGCACATCTTAGAAGTACTGGTAAGTCTCTTTGTAGTCAATGGGGTTTACTCCCAGATGTTTGGATAGGTCTAAAGCCTGTGGCAATCCAGCCTAAGTTTGCAATCTTATCCACATTAACCTGAGTATAAGCCCCATTGATTATAATGGGATTTCTGAGTAGGGATTTCCCAGTTTACCAACAATAGTACAGCAAGGCCAATGGGGCATGCACTGCATCCTGTAGTGGGGAGCAGTCACTCAGGCACCCTCAAAGTAATACTGCTGGAAAGTTGGGTAGGATTGGACCCTAACTCTGCAGCAGTAGTCATGTATTCTTGTGTTTTGAATGCTTGTGATTAAGTCGGACCTGACTTAAGGCTGCAAATCTATCCTCATTTTCTGTGGAAACCACTGAGCTGTTTGCTGCCAAGGATTGCGTAGAAAGGTTTCATGTGTGTCTGTGTGGTCACTCTCATTGCACACCAGGCTGGATCTGGTGATCAGCTGTCAGCAAGAACCATAACAGTTCTCAACAAGAACCACAACACTTGCAGAGAGTGTGGTCACTCTCATTGCACACCAGGCTGGATCTGGTGATCAGCTGTCAGCAAGAACCATAACAGATCTCAACAAGAACCACAACACGTGTCACAATTGCAGATCGCAGAAGTGGCGCTGCAGGGCTGTACCCTGATTATTTTCTGTGGAAACTACCAAGTTGTTCACTGCCAAGGATTGCATGTGTGTTTGTAATGGTCAGTCTCCTTGTACGCCAGGCTGAATCTGGGCACCTGTCAACAACAATCAACACCACAAAGCCACAAATATGTGTTGCACAAGTAGTAGCACAGTGGGGCTGCATGCTCATTTTCTGTGGAAACCACCAAGTTCTTCACTGCCAAGGATTGTGTGTGTTTGTAATGGTCACTCTCCTTGTACGCCAGGCTGGATCCGGGCACCTGTCAACAACAATCAACACCACAAAGCCATAAATATGTGTCGCACAGGTAGTAGCACAGTGGGGCTGCATGCTCATTTTCTGTGGAAACCACCAAGTTCTTCACTGCCAAGGACTGTGTGTGTTTGTAATGGTCACTCTCCTTGTATGCCAGGCTGGATCCGGGCACCTGTCAACCATAACGACAACACCACAAAGCCACAAACGTATGTCGCACAAGTAGTAGCACTGTGGGACTGCATGTTCATTTTCTGTGGAAACCAGAGTTGTTTGCTGCCAAGGGTTTGTGTGTGTTTGTAATGGTCACTCTCATTGCATGCCGGGCTAGATCTGGTCACCTGTCAACAACAACCACAACACTTCTTAATTTCTTTGAAGCCCATCACTGGTCACAAACGTGTGTCGCACAAGTAGAAGAATTGCGGGGCTGCACACTCATTTTCTGTGGAAACCACTGAGATGTTTGCTGGGAAAGGGTTGTGTGGAAAGTCCTGAGCTGTTTGCTGGCAAGTGTTGTGTTGTTGCACAACCACACACCAAGAGAGATTTATTGGAGGGGGTGTGTTAGGGAGAGAGCATGACACTGACTTCCTAGGAAGAGGGAGCCCTGCAAGGGGAGGGGGAAGCGGCTTGGCTCTCCTCGGGAGGCTTCTCTGTGTGTGTCTTTGTGCTCCGACTTAGGTCCAGGGTCCAGGCCGGCCTCCAGGCTCAGGAACCCGCCTCCTCCCCTGGAGCCCCGTCAGGCAAAGCAGCGTCGGGTCTGTGGAAGTGGCCGCCGCTCCGAGGCACGGGCTGGGGGCGGCTGAGGTGGGAGGAGGGCGGACGGAGGCCCACCGAGACCCGGGGGCTGAAGACCTCCCGGCCACGTCTCCCCAGAGCAAGTGGCCCCTCCCCGGGCAAGGAAGGAAGGAAAGGCCCCTGCTCCACGCACTCCTGCAGGCCTGAGCCCTCCTTCCCCAAGCAGGGCAGGTCGGCTCACAGGCACTGAGCAGCTCACAGTATTGTCTCCCCCAACCCCCCACCTCAGATACAGAGGCACCTTTAGGTGCTTCTGCCTTTAACTGGGGCTGAAGAGCTTCAGTGGGTCACTGTTGAGCCCCCCAAAAGTGGGCTCTCACCTTGATGTCAGTGCTTTTGGGCTTATCCATGAATTGGGTTGCCACATACAAAGGCACTTCTAAGTGCTTCTGCCTTTAATATGGCTGGTGCTTAGTTTTAATTAGGGCTGAAGGGTTTCAGTGGGTCACTGTTGAGCCCCCCAAAAGTGGGCTCTCACCTTGGTGTCAGTGCTTTTGGGCTTGTCCATGAATTGGGTTGCCACATACAAAGGCACTTCTAAGTGCTTCTGCCTTTAATATGGCTGGTGCTCTAGTTTTAATTAGGGCTGAAGGGGTCTGGGGCCTCAGTGTTAGACCCCCCCACCCCCAAACTAGGGCTCTTTCCATGGTGCCAGTGCTTTTTGGTTTATCCTTGAATAGAGTTGCCACATAGCAAAGCACTTTTTAGTGTTTCTGCCTTTAATTAGGGTTGTGCTTTACCTTAAATAGGGCTGAAAGTCTGTATGGCCTCTGTTAGATTTCCAAAAGTAGGGCTTTTATGATAGCGCCAGTCCATTTCTACTTGGGTTGCCAGATACAAAGGCACCTTTAGGTGCCTCTGCCTTTAATTAGGGTTTTGCTCTGCTGAACGGGTTCAGTGTTGGGCCCCCAGAAGCTGAGCCCTCGCTTTGGTGTCAGTACTTTTTGTGTTTGTCCATAAGTAGGGTTGCTAGGAACAGAGGCATCTTTAGGTGCCTCTGTCTTTAATTAGAGCTGAAGGGCTTCAATGGCACAGTGTTGGGCCCCTTGAAATGGTGCCCTCACCTTGGTGTCAGTACTTTTGGGCTTATTTTTAAGGTGTCCTTTTATTTCTGCAAACATGTTCTTAATCTGTTTAGGAATTTCTTGTGTTTAGGCTCTAGTTTATTATCAGTCTAATGGAGTTTAAGATGTTTTTTAATTCTTTAAAAACATAGCGGCCAGATGAGTATGCATTTTTTTCCAATACCGGCATCTTAAGAAACACATCAATAAGTACTAATGTTGAAAATAGCCTTTTGTCTCAGGGATAACAAATAACATGATGTGATGCCTGCCAAACTAATATACAGTACTGATTTGGACAATATATGTCCAACATTATCATACACTGATTTTTTAATACACAAATTTGACTCAGCACAAACAGCCACTGCAAATCATTGTTAACAACTGCTATTTTACTGTTGTAGAAAGCTATTCATGCAAGCAATCATTCCATTTTTCAGTCCCAGAATCAAACACCTGAGTGGGCCTTTAAATCTATTTTTCAATTGTTTTCTTTACACAATTTTTTTAATCCATGGGAGGCTCTGGAATGTAACCCTAGTGAGGGACAGTTATCATTTATTACAGTGATGGGATTCAAAGAAATTAACAACCAGTTCTATGCCCATCTGGCAGCCACTTTTAAATGGCTATTTTTAAATTTTATATGTCCTTTCTCTCTTTAACAACCAGTTCTATAGAGTAGGTGCGAACCTGCTGGAGTGCACCAGTGGTTTATTCCCTGCACCAATTCCATGTTAGTAACTATCCCTACAATCAAGAGTAACTACGGGAGCACATAAGAGACATTACATGTACCCATAGTTACTGCACCACCTAGTGAAAACCTATGGGAAATTCATATTGCAATCCAGAGCAAATTCTTCTTACACTGAAGCAAGGACTCCCCATAGTTATTCTGGATTGCGCCCGAAGTGTTTTATGGAGCACACACAATTCTGATCTTACTCTGGAAGAATGCGGGGCTTATCCTATAATCACGGGGGGGGGGGAGTGTTTTTGAGTGCCCTTTCCTGATTATGGGAAATGCTGCATATTCCCATGGAAGGATGAGCAAGATGTGTTCTCCATGATCATGCTTGGCAATTATGTGGAATCAGTTCAAGTAATATGGCCTGAATAATTCTGATGATTTATCATTGCTGTTTTCTTTCGTTAAGCAATATAAACTAAAAATATTTTAACTATCAAGGAAACCAATAAATTGTAGTTTTGTTAGCATTCTGATGCTTCTTAGTTGGAAATTCCTAACCTCCTACTAAGCCTAGACTAACTGTGCAGTTCATCTGTGGGGATCACGTTCATAGTCACATTGGTGAAGAGCAGACCATGTGGGACAGACAAACCACATACTCCAAAGTGGAGGTTTATCAGTGGAAAAAGCTGTGCTAGTTACTTCTTTGGTGCTGTCAAATCTTCTTCAGCTGTCTTTCTGTATATTCACGTATCCCAATTATACTAGGCCACCTGAAAGAGCAGGAGATACCCTTGAAAGTTTTCCCTTTTGATAGTGTAAAAATAAATGTTTAGTTCTGTAAACCCTCCATACGAGACAATCTTCAACAAAGACATCTCTGTGGGATTAAAACCCGCAGATGGGTAACTAGATATTCAAAACTTGGCAGATTTAAGATTTTAGGCTTTTTGGATATTCTGTGGCAGAAAAAATGATTAAGGAAACCTATTTGGTTGTGGAACGTAAGAGTTTTGGAAGTGTTCCAGCCATGTCCTAAAGCATCTATGGGCTTTCTAAGCCAAATGCGGCCCTTGAGCCTCAGGTTGGAGAAGCCTGAACTAACAGGTGTTCCATCGGTTCAAGGCCTGGGCTATTGGCTTGGCAGGCATAGCAGTGACATTTGGCTGAGGCTGCTAGTGTGAATAGTTAGCAATCCTGGGCATGCACTAAAGGAGGATCGGTGGAAGATCCACAACTGGAGCAGATAAATTGGCTGGCAGAGGGGGTGCTTGTGGGCGGATCTGAGTGGGGATTGGACCTGGCTGAGGGCAGGCTGGAGACAGATACTGGCAGCAGCAGTGGTGGCAGCAGCAGCAACACTGCTAATATGCTCCTGCACTGGCCTTGATGTGCCCCCACCCTTGCACTTAGATTTATCTCGGCCAGAGAGCTGGCAAAGATCCAATTAGGCCCACTGATAACTTTTATACATTAGAATAAGTCAGTAAAAAGTTTGTTGTTGCTTGGTCTCTGGGTGGCTCAGCATACAGCATACAGTGGAGGCTGTGCCAGTGCCACTGCATGCTGTGGTTTGGCCTAGGATTAGATTGAGCAATTTTTATGTATTAGTAATTTATAATAGCTGTGTTATGAACAAAAGGATAACAATACTTTTTATCAACAGGATATTCTTGAAGCAGCAGCCCTGCTTTTGCTTGCACAGCAGAATGAAAGCTGACAATTATGATTTTTAGACTATATGTTTTATCTTTGTATTTGATCATCCCAATCCTATGCATGTCTGTACAGAAGTAAGCCCCATTATAGACCTTCAGCACAGTCCTAACCATATCTACTCAGAAGTAAATCCCACTGTGAAAACTGGTATTTACTCCCAGGAAAGTATGTATAGGATTGCAGCCTTAGGGTGAAATCCAGAGTAACTACGGGGAGTCCTTGCTCTGGAGTAAGAACAAGTTACTCTGGATTGAAATGTGAATTTCCCATAGATTTTCACTAGGTGGTACAGTAACTCCGGATGCATATAATGTCTCTTATGTGCTCCCGTAGTTACTCTGGATTGTGCCCTTAGTCCCATGTAAGTTTGAATAGGATTGAAGCCTATATGTTATATTTTAATTAACGGATTAATTTATATTTTAATTATTTTCTTTTTCTAGGTCTATATATTTGATTCTGCATTTTTTGTGTCATAAGAAGAAGATGTCCTTTATAATCAAAGGAGTTAAAAAATGTGGTTTGGCCAGTCAGGTGCACAGAATAGGAGGAAAATTATTGGAATCACATTTATTGAAGTTTTCAAAAGCTTCTAGTGAACAATACCTGAAGACGTCACGAGCACTTTCTCATGTTAGTTCCCAGAACATTGATTCTTTCAGTTACATAATTGTTGGTGCTGGTTCTGCAGGATGTGTGTTAGCCAACCGTTTGTCTGAAGATCCTCTCAACACAGTTAAGCTGATGGAAGCAGGGCCAAAGGATACTATCTTGAACTGTAAACGGTTACTGTGGAAGATTCATATGCCTGCTGCATTAACTTACAACCTCTGTGATGATAAATATAACTGGTACTACCATACAACACCTCAAAAGCACATGGATAATCGAGTTATGTACTGGCCTAGAGGACGAGTGTGGGGTGGCTCCTCATCTCTCAATGCCATGGTATACATTCGGGGCCATGCTGAGGATTATAACAGATGGAACAAAGAAGGGGCTGTTGGATGGGACTATGACGGTTGTTTGCCTTATTTTAAGAAAGCACAAACTCATGAGTTGGGAGCTGATCAATATCGAGGTGGAAATGGTCCACTTCATGTGTCAAGGGGAAAAACCAAACACCCTCTTCACAGTGCTTTCTTGGCTGCAGGTCAACAAGCTGGGTACCCTCTCACTGATGATATGAATGGCTTTCAGCAAGAAGGCTTTGGCTGGATGGATATGACCATTCATAAAGGTAAACCTTAACATCAGGAGTGTACCTTGATGATGCTACCTGATCCATCACATTAATTTTCAAACAGTTTTCACAAAATCTTGGGTTTGTTTGGGTTAAGAATTTATCAATAAGATCAGTAATGATAATCATGCTTTTCTTAAAGGAACTGGCATAAGGTCACAAAGAAGATTTCTTGTTGAGTTGGAACCTGGATCTCAGTGCACCATCCTGTATAGAACTGTACCCACTAAATCGGCTTCTAGATAAAATGGCCTTCTACTGAGAGGCTATTTTATTTGTTTGTTTGTTTGTTTGTTTATTTATTTTAGTTATAAAGTTGTTGAGAAGGAAAAAATTGACTCTGAGCCAAGGTCAATCTGTGTGAGATTTGTGCATTCTCAATATCTATTTATCTACAGTACTTATATACTGCTTTTCAAGTGAAAAGTTCACAAAGCAGTTTACAAAAAAATGAGAAAATTAATAGCTAATGGTTCCCTGTCCCAAAAGGGCTCATAATATGTAGGGCCAGATACTCTCCCCTGCTAAGTAAAGGAGGAACACCCACTTGAAAGAGTGTCACTAACATGCCTGCATGAGTTTCCTGTGGCCTCACATTTAGTGCAGTGTTTAATATTGGAAGTGTTTTAGAAATGTGATCATTTTTGTGACCAGAAATACGCTGTAAGAAAAGAACTCTTGTTTATTTAATGGTATATTAGTTTGCCTATGGTAATTGGTTTCATTTTAAATAATTTTGTTTAAAGTTCTGGTTTCCAAAAATCTATTGAGAGCTTTGAGGAGATGTTGTACTTTGATAACAAATCTGTAGCCAACATTTGCTTTCTTAGAATAGATTTGTTAGTTTACTGGAAGACCTTATTGGTTGAGAAGAAATGCAAGTTCTGATGGCCAGCTTTTTCTGTTATTTAAAGACATTCTAGAATAACCTTTTGCTTTTTTAGCCATCTTGTTTTCATCTAATTCTTTAATGTAATTGTTTTTTGTTTATGCGTTATTGTTCACAGTTCAGCTTCCCCTAAGGCAGTTATTTTCAACCTTTTTCATCTCACAGCACAGTTAACAAGGCACTGAAGTTGTCAAGGTACATCAATTGTTATTACCATTGACAAGGCACACCCAATTTTTCTATTAATGAATGTCAATCTCCAAATTCCCACAGCACACCTGAGGACTATCCATGGCATACCAGTGTGCCACGGCACACTGGTTGAAAATCACTGCCCTAAGGAATGCTATCTACTGGATAGATGCTTAAAATTGTCCACTCCATTTTATGCAAAAAGATGGAGATCATAAAAATATGAAAAATCACTCACTCACTGACTCATCAACGCCCTGCCAAAACTGCTGGGCCTAGAAGTGTGAAATTTGGGATGGGTGTTCCTTCCATGACGGAGGGAGTCACTGAGAACTGGTTTTTGGAGATTCCAAAGGGAAGGGGGTGAAAAGGGGCACAACGCATTTTCCTCCCTATACTTTCCACTGAATAATTGGTGTCTGAGGGATGTCCTGCCCCAACCCCCTGAACTTGAAGCATGAAATTTGGGGAGGGTGTTCCTTCAGACTTTCACCTGTTTGGTCCCTTGAAAGCATTCACGAGAGGTACGTGAATGCTTTCAAGGGACCAAACAGGTGAAAGTCTGAAGGGGCAAGGTCTGGGCTATAAGGGGGATGAGGGAGCAGTTCCCAGCCCAGCTCGTTGATGGTCTGCACCGTCTGAAAAAGAAAGGGACAGAGAGATCCAATAGCCAGATCTCGAAGGCAAGAGGAGGCAGTTGTTGAGCTCAGGGGAAGCTGCTCTAATCCTTTCACTCTGAAAATGCAAAAGGTGTTCTGTCTCTTGAAAGCGTTCACGAGGGGTACAAAGTTTGAAAGTGACAATGAAGTCAAAAGTATTGTGAGCGACTGGCTGAGACATCAGTCTAAAGATTTTTACGCTGAGGGAATACGGAAGCTTGTGCACAGATGGGAAAAGTGTGTGACAGTGCTGGGAGACTACGTTGAAAAATAAAAAAAATAAAGCTTCTATCTGTATTAGAAGTCCTTATACAGAAAAATTCACCTTATTTATTGAATCACCCTCATATATGTGTGTGTGTGTGTGTGTGTGTATGTATGATACTAACAATGATAATAATCTGTGTGTAGAAAACTATTTCTGTGTGTGTGCGTGTGTGTGTGTGTGTGTGTGTGTGAAAGGAACACCTTCTCTCAGGTTGAGGTGATTCAAGGGATTGGCCAAGTTGGGCACTGGCTGAAAGCCCTAAACTCTTGGAGACCTGCCCAGCTGTCTTTTCCACTCAATTTCCAAGGCTGTTGGAGGCAATAGAGTCCAATTTGAGAGCATGTGAAGATGCCTTCATAGGGTTCAAGTGCACGACTTTGTCCCAGAGCCCCTGCAAACAGGATGAAATGATGATATAAAGAGAATAAGGAGTATATGATAGCAGTAAAAATTTTATTTATAGAGTCAGAATATGAAGAGGTTAGAATATTTTGATGACTGCTTTTGTTTAATGAAAACCTATAATTTATAGGTCAAAGATGGAGCACAGCCAGTGGTTACCTTCGGCCTGCATTGTCACGCACAAACCTGTCTGCAGAAGATGGCACACTTGTAACAAAAATTTTGTTTGAAGGGACAAAAGCCATTGGCATTGAATATGTTAAAAATGGAGAAAAGAAAAAGGTAGGTTTTTAATTTTGTATACAAAGATGAATCTTTTAAATGAAATATATTTTTATAACATTTCATTACCAGTGGCGTAGCTTGGGGCATATTGGAGGTTTCTTCAAGGTAAGGAGATACCACAATATGGGGTAGTTACAGTTCATGTCCTCAGATTCATTCTAGCAGATTTATGCACTTGAGGTCAACACAAGTGCATACGTCTTTCTTCTCTAGCATAGGAACTTAAAGATCTCCAAAAAGAGAAGTAAAGATCTGGTCTAAGACTTGTCATTGTCTAGGCAAGGTGGAGGAAGGATTCTATAAACTTAAATCCCAATCCTTCTTTCTCCCTCCTGATCCACTAATGCAGTGACACCAAAATGGATATTGGTATGTATCTGATGGGGGAGGCATTGTGGAGCTCTTATCTTGGTAAGGAAACATTACTGATTGTAACCCTCAGCAGCGCAAAGGTGTATATTTGGAACTACACTAGTGAATTTGCTGGCACAGATTTGCATGGGCACACACCATGGGATTCAGCAGTTGTTGCCTCTGCCAAACCAACACCCCTGCTAGGACCTCTTCCAGCCTCCCTCCTCCTCTTTCTCTGCCCTCTTCAGTTTTGCCATATGTCCTGGAAAATGGACAATCCCAATTTTTTGGGATTGTATTCACATACTGGCAAATGAAACAGATGGTTCTGTCCTGATTTTGTGGAAGAAAATTACGGCAGTCCTACCTCTACTGCCACATTTATTGACTCCCCCCCAATTCTTTCCATGTCCCTGCTAGCTTCTAACATAAGGAGGGTCTTCTTATGCTTTGGTGGGTCCTCCGAGATCCTTTGTCAGGTGTGGGAAAGATCAAACTTTCTTGCTGGTGCTCTTACAGTTTGCCCTCTGCTGGAGTATCTTTTATGACTACCATAAAGGAATCTATGATGGCACTAGTGCTGTGGTAGTGCAAGCGGTTAAGACGCTGTGCCTGTTAACCAGCAGGCCAGGGTTCGAGACCCCGATTGGCCCCACAAGACAGGGTGAGCTCCTGTCCTTAGCCCAGCTCTGCGACGCAGCTGGATCCAATCGTATTGGCTCTGCCTTTCCATTGGACTAATTCAGTGGCGTGGAGAGGGGGGGATCTGCTGCTTGGGTAACAGCCTATCTTCCATAACAATCCAACCCAGGCTTTCGTGCTTTGCATGCAGCGTACGCAGCGCCGAGCATGATACCATAGTCTTTCAAGACTGACGGAGGCCTGCTGATGGCAGAATGCCATATAATGTCATTGGCCAAGACAATGTGTCATTATCAGTATCCATGCCATCCAAAGAGCAAAGTTTCTTCTTGGATCCTTTCCAGCTGTTCAACCCGCTTTCCAGTGTCCCCATCTACTCAGGGAAAAGCACCATTATTCTTTTCCACAGATATTCCACCCTATCAGCTGTTTTCTATCCTGTATTTTTAGCTCTATACTGTATTTTCAGTTGTGGCTGAGCTAAGTACTATGGGCACAGACCTAACAAATATAGGGTGGGCTGACTCATGTGGCATATCTTTTTGTGGTGGTGAGGGGAGGTTGGTGTATGCCTGTGCATGGCTTAACCCCCCACCAGTGGGACAGAAGTCCTTTATAGCACTTTGTGACACACCCAGGTCAGCACAGGATTTATGTTGGTGCTTATGTCGGCCTAAGTGGAAGTTAGTGCAGCCAATGTAACCTATCTGAAATTTGATCCTGAAATTGGGTCAAGTTTGAGAAGCACTTGGATAGAGGATAAACAACATCACATATTATGTCATTTAGAACAAACAAGATTTGGAAAATTTGGAGTGCTCTTTGCAGGATAAAAAAGCAGTATATAAATCCAATGAACAAATAAAACAGTTTAGGTAAATGAAATGAAAGCATAGGTAATTACTGTATTAGTTTGCCATCAAGAATATCTGCATAGCTGTAATCCAGAAGTAGATAACATGTTCCAAGTGAAATTAAACAGTGACTGTCAAATTGTTTTCTCAAGCAGCCTGAATTCCAAAGGATCTACTGCTGGTGGATCAAGCAGTATTGAAAGTTCTCCTTTGTTGGAATTCTTTCTTCAATCAAATTAAGTATCTTTACAATTAGCTTTTCTTTTATTTCAGGCTTTGGCTAGTAAGGAAGTTATTTTAAGTGGAGGTGCTATAAATTCTCCACAACTCCTTATGCTATCTGGAGTTGGAAATGCAGATGATCTCAAAAAATTAGGAATTCCTGTTGTCTGTAACCTTCCAGGTTTGTATGTAATAAAATGGTTTGATTGAATGTATTCCTACTACTACTACTACTACTACTACTACTACTACTACTACTACTACTACTACTACTATTAAGAATAGCAGTTCCTACTATCCTAATATCCTACTATTAAGAATTCCTACTACTACTATTAAGAACCTGTATTTATTAGCGATTTTGATGGTGTTTTATTCTTCTCTGATGTTAGCCGTTGTGGGCTCCCTCTTGCAGGGGAGGAAAGGCGGGGTATAAATTAGGAAAAGAAATAAAAAAATATACAGTATACTGTTTTTCAACAAAAAAAATGAAGTAGTTTAGATAGTAAAATAAACAGTTTCCTATCTGAGAAGGGTTCATTATAGAAAAATAAGTAACAGGAACATCAGTCTGCAGCTGTTGGGTACAGGGTGGCCCAATCATGAGGGCAACTTGAAGTTTTCATGTGAAGCAGCAGCCTTAGATGGGCAATGCAAGTCCCTAGCCTGTCTGTGTGTGTGCCACACTTGTTGACTGCCACTCTGTTGACTGTGCTGATCCTCTTGCAGTTTGCTAGAAACAAGTCAGAAGAGGAGTGAAGTAGTGGTAGCAGCTTCCTTTTTCCTCTGATCCTGCTGGAGGAAGAAGAAAAAGAATAAGCTGCCATGGCTCCAAATATGGCTGCCATTTGTCCCTAAATACAAGGACAGTACTGATTTTTGGGAATTGTGCTCACAAAGTGGCAAGTATGACAGAGCGTCCTGTGACCCAGTGGTGGGCTTTAGTGGGTTCTCACAGGTTTTGTAGAACCCGTTGCTAATGAATGCCAGGTTCTGAGAACCAGTTACTAATGGGACATAGAACCTGTTGTTCTAGGGACATAGAACCTGTTGTTAATTTAAGATTATTAGGACATTTATTCAAATTTATTTGAATCCCACCACTGGTCCCGTCCCAATTATGTGGAAGAGAATTGTGGCACTCCTAGCTCCAAATAAACAGGCAGGGATAGTCTGTTGGAACCAGCAACATAAGTTTTGGATCCAAACTTGTGTCTCCTGCTCTTCTCTCTCTAGCCCCTCACGCAACCACTTCCGCCCCTGAACACCCCCTCCCATTTCCTTCCTGCCCTTCACAGACTCTGTGCTGGCCTAGAGAGCACAGCACAGGTTACCCCTTGCTGACCTGACCCTTCCTTGGATGGCATAAAAGAGCCTTACACACTTTTATGACACTCCTGGGTTGACACAAGGGACTTGCATTGGTCCAGTGAGGTCTCAGGATTGCTCTCAGTGATGTATATTGATACTGACTGGAAATGCAAGGGAGGCGGGGTGAATAAGGACAATCGTTTTTCTCCTAAGGAGCATCACTTCTCTCTCTCTCTCGCTTGCACACACACACAGTTTGATGGATGATTAGGTTTTTTTGTTATTGTCCTTTCTACCAGGTGTGGGTCAGAATCTTCAAGATCATTTAGAACTGTATGTACAACAGAAGTGCACTCAGCCTATAACACTTTACGGAGCACAGAAACCTCTGAAAATGATCAAGATTGGTCTTGAGTGGTTCTTGAAATCTACAGGTATGATTCACAATCATGCCTTATTCCATCCTTAGTTTGATGTGAATATCAAGTAGGCTTTTATAATTAAAAATTAATTTTAATTAACTAATCATTTGAAATAAGGCACATGTGGGCATTGTAGATGAATATACAGTATTTAATTCACTAAGCAATTGTATTGTTATGACTATATTGTAGTATATACACGAACAAATCTGATACAAAGAAATTATCTGCTTTATTGCAGGAGTTTTTAATCCCATGATTCTGATTCTTTACCTCTTAAGTCACAAGTATCTCCTGTTAAAGAGCTTTAATGGCGGTGTGTGTGCTTGATAGGAAGTACCTTGATCAAATTGTGACTTGGCAACAAACTCCTTTGGTGGTCAAGCAATTTCTTCTTCTCAGCTTTAGATCTCCATCTGTGGGAATGGGAACAGCATAGCTGTTGTTCAACAATCTGCCAATTTCTTTGGCCCTTCCCTTTAATTTTCTTAAACTCAAGAAGAGTTTGTGTGATTCCTAAAGTTTCTGTCTGATTCCCATTTTTCAGGTGAAGGAGCCACTGCCCATTTAGAAAGTGGTGGATTTATCAGAAGCCGAGCAGGAGTTTCTCACCCTGATATTCAATTCCACTTTCTCCCTTCTCAAGTAATTGACCATGGGCGCGTTCCTTCTCAGTTGGAAGCTTACCAGGTAAGTGATTCAAGAACATCTATCACTCTCCAGGAATGCTTAATTGCTTTGCAAAATTCGCAGATAAGTAATTTCACTGCTTCTGCAAAATAATAAAATTACAGTACCTATATACAATATATAAAAGAGAAAAGTCACTGACTGACTGACTCACTCACTCACTCATCAACGCCCTGCCAAAACCGCTGGGCCTAGAAGCGTGAAATTTGGGATGGGTGTTCCTTCTGTGACTGAGGGGTGCACTAAGGACTGGTTTTTGGAAATTCCAACCAGAAGGGCGTGAAAAGGGGCGCAACACGTTTTCCTCCCAATACTTTGCATTGAAGAATTTGATGACTCATCAACGTTCCGCCCCAACCCCCGGACCTAGAAGCGTGAAATTCAGGGAGGGAGTTCCTTCTGTTACATGAACACCCACCAAGAACCCATGTAGAGAGATTTAACCCGTAAGGGGCTGAAAAGGGGTACGACGTGTTTTTGTCCTATACTTAACATGGAAGACTGACCAACCTCCAGCCAATTTGGTGCTCGGTGTCTGGTGCACTGGAGAGATGTTGCTTGGAGGAAGAGGTTGCACTGGGGAGATGCTGCGCATGGAGGGGTTTGCGCATGGGGGGTTGATGCGCATTGGGAGATGCTGTGCATGGAGAGATGTTGCACATGGGGGGTTGATACGTACGGTGGGTTGATACGCATGGGGGAACTGATGCGCACGGGGGATGTTGCACACAGGATGTTGCGTATGGGGGTTGATGCGCATGGGGGGATTTTACGCCATGGCGGGATGGCGTACGGGGCAATATTACTTCTGCAACGCGGGTACGCTTTTTGCTAGTGTCTTTACAAAATCCTTTGGAATAGCTCCATCAATGGCTGGAAATTTTTTATCATGTCAATATGTGGTGATAATCTATACTAGAAGTTTTCTGGTTAGCATCCTGGAACAACAGTCATTGCTTTACCTATTAATTCCTTTGTGACCACATTACTTATTTCTATCCCTCCCCCCCACTGTTATTTCCATCCCTCCCCCCCCTGCCAAAACTAAACATGCTGTGTCTAGCAGAAGAAGGTAGAGTGGGAGGTTTTGGAACGAAAGGGGTTTTAAATTTTCTTACTCCTCCGTAAGCTTCCCACCCATCAATGGTCTCCTTAGATGTGTACCATAAAGCAAATTTTACTTATCAGCATTAGATCTTTATCCAGTAACAGTCTACCTTGCATAGCTATTCTTCAACAGATGCCACAATCTGCCAATTTCTTAGCTCTTCATTGTGCTGGTAATAATCTTAAACTTGAGTTTGTGTAATTCTTAAATCTTCTCTGTATTCCACTAGTAGTGCAAAGAGCTCATAGGATCGGACCCTGTTAGTGTGTGTATGTGCGTGTTTTTGGTGTTTTTATTACACTGCATGTCTTCAGAAGGTGAGATCTTTTACATGGTAACCTTGCTACTGATTCTTGCATTCAAATATACTGTCAGAACAACTTAGAAGGAAAAGCCAATTTTACAAAATAAGGTTCAAAACATATATAAATTGCATAGTTCAGATTTTCTCTTGGATTGTTGCAGGTCCATGTTGGTCCCATGAGAAGCTCTAGCATAGGATGGCTAAAATTGAAAAGTACAGATCCAAGGGAGCATCCTATCCTTGAGCCCAACTATTTGTCAACAGGTAAATCTACAGGCATATGTGTCATGTTATCTATCTCTTTCATTTGTACTCCTGCACCTGACCACCCCTATCAGTAGCTCACTGTTCTTATATCTCTCTATTGTCAGTGATGGATTGTGGGAATGGCAGCACAATCTGAATTTTATATCTTGTATTCTTATATCTCCATGAGTGCCCTTTTAGGGAGAAAGGTGGAATAAAATTGAATAAATCTATATACAGTATATAAAATTGAAAAGTCACTAACCCCCAAATCCAGAGTAACTACAGGAGCACTTAAGAGACTTTACGTGCACCTGTAGTTACTGCACCCTAGGGCTGTGGGTGGCGCAAGTGGCTAAGACACCGTGCCTGTTAACCAACAGGCCAGGGTTCGAGTCCCGGGTTGGCCCCACAAGACAGGGTGAGATCCTGTCCTAAGCCCAGCGCTGCGATGCAGCTGGATCCAATCGTATTGGCTCTGCCTTTCCATTGGACTAATTCAGTGGCGTGGAGAGGGGGGATTTGCTGCTTGGGTAACAGCCTATCCTCCATAACAATCCAACCCAGGCTTTCATGTTCTGCATGCAGCGTATGCAGTGCCAAGCACGATACCATAGTCTTCCAAGACTGACGGAGGCCTGCTTTTATTATGTAGTTACTGCACCACCTAGTGAAAACCTATGGGAAATTCATATTGGAATCCAGAGTAAGTTGTTCTTATACCGGAGCAAGGACTCCCCGTAGTTACTCTGCATTTTGCGCTGACTCACTGACCAACACCCAACCAAAACTGCTGGGCCTAGAAGAGTGAAATTTGGAGAGGGTGCTTCTTCCTTGATGGAAGCACCCATTAAGAACTGGTTTTTGAAAATTTCAACCAGAAGATGGTGAAAAGGGGCACAACGCGTTTTCTTCCCCATACTTTGCATTGAAGAATCCATGACTGAGGGATGCTCTGCCCAGTAAAGTTTGATACAGCTGATTGTTTGAGCTTTGAAAATTATTGTGCTTGCAGTGTTTGTTGCTTGTTGGAATCCTTCAGTCTAATTTGAATGGATTTCTCCAAATTGGTAGTTGCAAAAGACATATACAGTGGCGCCTCACGTAACAAATTTAATTCGTTCCAGAGGTATGTTTGTTACATGAAACGTTCTTTATGTGAAGCGGATTTTCCCATAGAAAATAATGGAAACTCAGACGATTGGTTCCAGAACCCCCCAAAAATTCATATAAAAATATTAACTGGATGTAAAAATGGTGACAGAACACTGGGATCGAATTCAAAACATGCATTCAGTGTGCATGATCCTGTGAAGTCTTCTTAGGCTGCAATCCTAAAGACACTTTCCTTGGAGTAAGCCCCATTTAACCCAATGGGGCTTACTTCTGAGTAGACATGGTTAGGAGGCTGCAATCCAAGACACCTTCAAAGTGTCTCCCCACTTTCTCCTTCTCTTCCTCCTGAGCCTCTCTCTCCCCTGCTCCCTTCTAGCTACCCTGAGCTGCTTCCCTCTTCTCCACTGCTCTTCTCTCCCTCTAACCAGCGGATGCCCGGTCACAGGAGGAACAGCGCGGAAGTGTTGCTTTCACTATGGGCAGGTGTGCTAGGCAGCCCTGCCACAACTGCCAACAAGCATGTTTGTTACGTGAAGCACAGTTTGTTACGTAAAGCAGAATCCTAGCAAAATTTTTGTTTGTTACATGGAACATACTTTACGTGAGGCGTTTGTTACGTGAGGCACCACTGTATTTGTATCCAGAATCCCAATATGTAAAAAAAATTCCTGTTTGTGTAAAGTGATCTGTTCATTTTGGTGCGGAGAATACACATACAAGGTCTTTCACTGTTTGTGCACATTTTGGGAATATTCTGATCATGGTTTTAACTGGAAAGAAAGTATAGTTGAAAATGTTAGGCAATGCCCACTTTTCTTCATATTTCAGCTGCTTTTGGCTTTTGTTTACTTGTGTTGTTAGGACAGCAACATAATATATGTAAAATGAGCAGAACTAGTACTAAATGTGAAATATGTTTTAATCTTTATTTATGATCTATTTTATTGGTGTTTTATTGTTTTCCTGATGTTAGCCGCCTTGAGCTCCCTCTTCCAGGGGAGGAAAGGCAGGATACAAATTAAATAAAAAAAATAAGTAAATAAATAAATATTTTTCTTCCTTTTTTACAGAAATAGACGTTTGGGAATTTCGTCAGTGTGTCAAATTGGCTAGAGAAATATTTGCTCAGGAAGCCTTTGACGAATACCGTGGACCTGAAATCCAACCAGGAAGTCATGTTCAGTCTGATAAAGAAATAGATGCTTTTGTCAGACAAAAGGCTGACAGTGCCTATCACCCTTCGTGCACTTGCAAAATGGGACAGAGTTCTGACAAAACTGCCGTTGTTGATCCCCAGACCAAGGTTATAGGAGTAGAAAACCTGAGGGTTGTTGATGCCTCAATAATGCCTAGTGTTGTCAGTGGGAATTTAAATGCACCAACCATCATGGTAGCAGAGAAAGCTGCTGATATAATCCGGGGCCTGCCACCACTTCGAGAGAAAAAGGTTCCTGTATATAAACCCCCAAGTCTGGAAACTCAGAGATAAAAGTGCCTTTATGTTCAGGTGGAATTTTCCTGTTCAGAGATCTAATTTTTACTTTGGTATATATGAATATATAAGTATAGGAATAAGTATAAATATTTGAAGAAGTGTGCATCTATTGACACAGCTTGATAATAACCTTTAAAAGTTGCTTTTCATTTCAAACAAAGAGATTGGCTATATAAAAAAAGTCAACAGGATCCTCTAATGAGAGCAAGGTAAACATGTTGCCCAGAAAAATACTCAGTCATGGTAAGACTGGCATGGCTAGATTGTGGTTTACTCCCTGTAGTAGATCCTCAGGATGGCATTGACTTCAAATCTTACAGTTCCTCAAGGACCTGGAGAAATCATTGTGAACAGTTTGGTTTATGATGTTTTAACAGAATTCTCTTGCAATATGAGGCCTGTCCAAATGAAGAACGATTCATTCACGATGCTCTTCTTTGTCAAAAACAGAACAGAATGTGGATGCTGTAAGATCAGTTGTAAACATTGTTGGTCTTCAACACTTTCTTGTTCTTCCTTGTAGGCCTTGTGCTAGCACTATACTTGTGTAGGTGATAGCACAGCTTCTCCGTAAGCTATCCTCACCACTTCCAAAGTTTCCAATGCACTTTTACCCAATTTCACACAAATTTGTTGTGTGTACCACTGTTTCAAACTTGCTTGCATTTTTCTTAATATGAGGCACTGGAAAATAGTGTCATCAAAATATCTCAATTCTGACAGGGCTGGAAAGCAACTGATCACTATCCTAATGTATACCTGGCACCCCACTCTTCTCACAGAACCCTTCTTGAGCTTAGGAACTTCATTCTTCTTACTTTCTGGTCACACCTTGTATAGTAAGTGGATGTTTGGATAATGTTTCACCAAACTCTGCATTGTAGGGAACATTAGGGTCTCTGAGTAATTTTGGTTCATTATCAAAGATATGTATCAAAATGATGTTTCTTTTCAACTTAAGGCCTTTAATAGCAGTGGAATGGGATTTAGTCCTAATTTAAGCTCTATTGTGTTTTCTTTGTCTGGACTTTTATTAGATGGTGCTTCAAGTAGTAATACTAATTTTAAAGAATCTAAATTTTAAAGATCTTACCCACAATATGCCTTATTTTAGAATTTGATTCTGCATATAGGTGAACATTTGTTTTAAGTCATGACTATGTACCTCAAAGTAGCTAATGCCAGTCTAAACAAATTCAAAGAATAACAAAAGCAAACAAATATGTCCATTTTTATTGCCACGAGGGAGTAACATGTACATTAAGTTACATAATGATTGCATGGTCTGCAGACAACAAATGAAACCTGTAGATTTAAAAAAATTGTTTCTGTAGTGATATGGAGAAGAAAATGCCCTGAAAAACATGGATAGTTATGCTTTTGCTAGCATATTCATATATAGATCCATGTGTGATGTCCACTGCATATAATTTGGTTCCTTATGCATTTAGATATAGGCATTGCTTTGAGCCAAAGTTTACATGTCAGAGAATTAATTCAAAGATGTAATCAACAGAAAGAAAAAAGGCACCTGAAGCTGAATAAGCCCTTGTGTGTTTTTGCTTATCAGCACTTAACAGTAAAGCTGAAGAGATGGTGTTGTTGTTGTGACCATGTATTCTTTCTTGTATATGTGTTGTATATGTGACCTTCAGTTCTAGCTCACCAGGAATGTAAGGCATAGTCATCAGTTCCCACAGGGTCGAATATAGAGGGGTTCACCATCTCCCACTTTTTGCAATGTTGATACAAGTTATTGTTTTGTTTTACCAATGCTACCTCCAGGAATTCAACTACTGCACTGTAATTACAGTTGTTAATTCTGTCACGGTAAATCCAGTGTGACAATTAGAATAGTTTTATGTTGATTCTTTTAATTTTGTTATCTGGCTTAAACTGTTTTATCTTTTATATAATTGATTTGTTATTAACTATAACCAACTCTACAATGAAATAGTTTTTGTTTATTGCTTTGAATATTTTGTGATGAAAATTGTTTATAATTATCTGGCTTTCAATCTGAGATATTTTTAAATGATAACTTTGTTGTGTTTTTTTGTTTTTCTTCGATATTCTTGACTATGATTCAGTCTAATCCTAACCTGCACTGGAAAAGGCTGGCTGGCTGGCTTTACTCCATGGAGTTTCTCATCACTGTGCCTCCACCCTCCAAGGCACTTGGAGTGAAAACTGGAACTGATATTTTTGGCACCCACAAGGCCTTCTGGGGGCTAGAGAGGCCATGTGCAGCTTTCATATTGGCCTGCTGACTGAATGCCACAGGGTTGCTGCCGGGGGAGGGGATGGCAGGCCACTGACCAAGAAATACCCTTTGTTTTTGCTTGGGAACCTTCCTTGCTGCATGATTCCCAAAGAAGAAAGGACAAGGGAATAGCCTTTATTCCTGCTGCATCCCTAAGGAGCTAAGGTCCAAGCTTGTCTTGTGTACCACACCTTTAAGTGCAGGTCCTTCCCTCAAACTCCTCTTTGAGTGTGAATCTTCCATAGGAAGGCTATTTTCCATGGCTGAATTATTCTTGCCTTCCCAAGAAGGCAGTCTTGCCTTATATGGCTTCCCAGTCTTGCCTGAGAGCAAATGTTGTCAGAGTGAGGCTAGATGATAACACTGATAACCCAATAATGATGTTCCCTGATACTGACTGATCTCAGTCTCAGTACTTTGGACAGTACTTTTCCTGTGACGGGGAGGGGTAAACCCATCTGTAGGAATTCCCCTCTTTTCCAGACACAAGAGAATCACAGAGTGGAGTGAAACTGCCACTGAAATCATGGTTATTGATAATGTGTCTGATAATGTGCCTTCTCAAATATAAATTATAATTTTCTCCAAATTAATGTTTCAAGATTTGTATGTATTTGTCACAACTCCTAGAAGACATGACTAATGTGACTAATAGCCCAATTGTTGTGATTCTCTGCCAGAACTAGTGTTTTGGTGGCAGAATGTGCTTTCTGTAATCTAAATGGTGATCCAGAAATGTGTGTTGCTGTGCATGTCTGGACCACCACAGAGATGATAAAGAGGACCCAAATGCAGTGGAGGAGTGATGGTCCTTCTGAAGGAGGTGAGTTGGAGGGGTGGGCAGAACGGGGCAGGAGAGAGAGCAGGAGGGTGTGTATGAGACAGGGGTGACCCCTGAGCAAGCTGATACACCCCCTTTGTTTCCTTGGACTGTGCCGGCTGGAGAATTGATACAGGCTCAAGGAGTCCTATTGGCAGCCATTGGGCTTATTGGAAGGGGTAATATTTTCCCCTTCTGCTTCCCTTGATGCCCCTCATGAATACATGAATTCCTTTCTTCCAGACTTCTGGTGTTGGGCTGCTATCACTGTGTTATTGGGTGGTTAGGAGGGTGGTCCTAAGCACTCAATATATCTTCCATTGTATTGTTTTACTCTGTTGAGCAACTAATCTAGTGAGGCCATCTGCATACTGTGATTCTGTTTATGGTCATCTAGGAGTCAGCCTTCATTCAATTTTGTGAGACTTTTGACTGGTTTGCCTGTTCATTTGTTTACTGTACATAGTGTCTGGTAGTGAAAAGTATGAATGGACTATGATAAACTTTGTGTTTGAGTGGATGAAGTGAGCACATAAATGGCTGCAATCCTAACCACCAATTTGCTGGCAAAAGCCCCAGCACAAGTCTTGTTCAGGCCTGGGAGTGTCACAAAAGTGCCATAAAGCACTTCTGTGCCACTCCTGAGGGGTTAAGCCAATGCACAGCCATGTGTCAGCTTCCCTACATCACCACAGAACGGGGGAGACGGGTGGTAATGCTGGCCTAAATTGATTAGGGTTAATCTGTTGAATCTGATCTGACCTGGAGAATTCACAAAGGTGTTGATACTTGGCGAATGAGGTGAAAAACAGGCATGTGAGAACCAGCCCTTCAGAGTCAATTTGGCTGTAGGCCTCCAAGACTGGGCTGCAGGCCTATGTCTACATGTCAATCATACTTTTCTAATTGTTTTATAAAGTCTGTGGCTGAAAGGACTATATATCAATTACTCTTATCATAATGGAGGACATACTGGTCAATAAAATATGCACCTTTGGGGTAGATTGTAGGATTTTCCAAATCTTTTCCAACCTTTGGAAAGAAAAAAATGCACAGTGATTAATGTGATATTAGAAGGATCTGATAGTTCAATAAACTGACATCAGTAAGTAAACAATTTCATAGCAAGCTCATTGGGCCTTAGGAAGAATAATTTACTTTGGAAAAAACAAAACAGGATCCCAAAACCTGCTGACTTGAGAGCTGGCTGGAGGGACAACTGCAGATGCTCTAAGCAAGTCCCATTACCTGGAGTTGCTGCAAAGCAGTAAAAATGTGGAGCATTGTGATGAAACGAGTGGTGTGTGGGAACCTGAATGGCACTGAAGAGCAGACATGACAGCAGAGAGCACTGTCCCATAAGGAAGCAGGTAAACCATTTCTCAGATACTTGAAAATTGCAAACAGAATAATAATACTCTCTGAAATGCACTGTAACAAATGCTTGTAGTACTCAATGTAGTGCAAATGGAATATATGGATTGTGTGCCTTTTGCTGTGTGGCTGTTTTGTGCAGTGCTGCATTTAAGGCATTCAAATCTGCAACCTGTGTAATGCTGATGAAAAGCAGAGATACTGGTTCAGTATTCTTTATGATTTATTCTTCTGCTACAATGTGAAGTTGGAATGTTTTCCTTTAGTTGCCTGTTAGCAAAAGGTTCTGCTAGAGGTGAAGATAAAATACGAATGCATGCCAGGGTTCACATAAAGCAGGAATGGTTGTTTACAAAATTGTAGAGGATCCTCTAGCTCTTGTATTATGTAATGCATATGAACTTGTAGGTTATGAAGATAATTTCACTGTAAATAATTGCTTGGCTTGATAAATCTTTGCTCCTGATGAAACCAGAAGAGAATTTGGGTAACCTCTGCATGACATTGCCATTCAGTTTAGCCTGACCACCTCTGCAATAGATGAGCAGTTGGATCCATGTGTCAGTGGCCAGCCAGAGGATGCCTGCCAAGGCTGGATGACTGATAAAGAGGGGGTGGGGGAAGGAGGGCAGGAATGGGGCAGAAATGGGGAGGGGAGGAGGGAAAGTGAAAGCTTGGGAAGATTTTGACAGCAGCCCATGCTGAAATCTTGTTTGTCCTTCCAGCCCAAATACTCAACCCAGGTTCAGGAGGACCACAAATACATACAGCAGGTCCAAGTCCAAGTAGACCCAGCAGGCTGGCATAGGCTTTACCCTGGGAAAAGAAAAAAAATTCCCTTATCCCACAGGGGCCTCCAGGGTAAATAAGTTCCCCCATGGGATACAGTGTACACCCCATTGCTGCAGCTCCATCGCCACAGGAGGAGCAGAGTTAGTTTGGGCTGCTGGTTACTTAACCCATTCTCAGTATTTTTACCTATCTGTCTTGCCTCCTGCACCTAACATGATCAAAAAAGAAGTCCCATTTGATTCTATTATGAAGTCCAATTCCAGCAGTTTGCTAAAAATGCAAATTAAAAAGGGTTAATATGTAAAAAAAAATCCATTTGGAAGGGAAAGAAACTGCAAACTTATTGTCAGTGTTACATCAACACATTACTGAACATGATGAGAAAGGAATAATTTGAAGGCTCATCTCTAGTTACTGTGTGAATATCATTGAGGAAGAAGCCAATTAAAAACAGACTTCAAAGAGAAGGCTGGTTGATAACTGGGGCAGAATCTGACTGAAAACATTTTTGCTGCCAAAGATTATAGCTTTTTCAGGGTCAAACAGCATGTTAATCATATTATTAAGGCGCAAACATAAAACCCGAAAGGCATCAGGGGGATTGTAAGATCCAGATTGGGGTTATACTGAGCAAGGTGAGGTGTTAGTTCTTTTTGTAGTTGTCAGGTCATTCCCAAAGCCCATTTCCACAGCTACTGTTTGTCTCAGAAGCAGTTGTTTTTCTAAATATAAAATGTATTCACTTCCTCTTACTGCCATAAGGTTTCCAGTGCCTAATTTTCTCTCTTCCTCCTATTTGCCGAATTCATTTTTCTACAAAGCTTTGTAATTTGGCATGGGTTACTATTGCCATTATTACAATACTCATCTAAGTACAGTGGTACCTCGCTTAACAAGCGCTTCACTTAACAAGCGTTTCACACAAAGAGCAAAAATTTCCAAGAAATACTGCTTCACATAAGAAGTTCCGCTTCACTTAACAAGCAGGCACTCTATGGGCACGCATGCTATGCAGCCCTGACGCTCCGCATGGAGGCTTTTTAAAAGGGCTGCCAGCCAGCACTGCTGCCTCTAACTGCCCCCATCTTGGGAGCAGTTGCCGGGGGGTGCCAGAGGCAACTGCCCCCAAGTCCCCCCACTGACCACCTTGAACCTCCAGAAGCAGCCCAGGTAAGCCTCCCATGTCCAGCCAGAAGTAAGCCCTAAATGGGGCTTACTCCCCATTTAATGTGTTAAATGGGGCTTACTCCCAGGAAAGTGTCTTTAGGATTGCAGCCTAGGTAGACTATAGGATCATGCACATCGAATGCATGTTTTGAATTCAATTCCAGTGTTTGGCATCATTTTTACATCGTTAATATTTTTATATGAATATTTTGGGGGTTGTGGAACCAATCGTCTGAGTTTCCATTATTTGCTATGAAAAAATCTGCTTCACTTAAAGAGTGTTTCACTTAAAGAGCATGCCTCCGGAACGAATTAAGCTCTTTATGTGAGGCAACATGTACTTTTTAAAGCAGAAATTGTTCAGTGTTCTATATTGTTTGTAAATTGATTTAACTTTTAAGTATAACAGAGAAACAACGTCATTGGGCTTCATGGCAGCTGTTCCAGCCTCTTTTTCGTAGATGGTAACGTCCAGGAACGGTGGGATCCTATACCAGACTGAGAATCTGCAATTTGCAGTGCATTCTCACAACTTCAGTAGAATTTGCTTAAGCTACAGAGACACAGTAGTTGAAGACAGTAAGATACAAACATCAGTTCTTTTGGAGGACATTCTCACTTCTTGTCCTAATATCTGGTTAAAACTGGTGCATTTGTGAAGAATGACAGAAACTTGGGATAAGTGCAGCAGTGGGATGACTAAGATCATGGGCAATAGTGCCTCTCACATCTGTTAACCCTTTAATAAATTATTATTTTTACTTATCTATAAAGTTCTTAAAGTCTTGTCTCTAGCGTTGACTATATTTACAGAACGTTACTGTTGTTTTCAAGGCTAGATTTCCCAAAATGTTACACATGGGCATAAGCTTTAGCAACCCAGCTGCAGCTTTTCTACTTCCTCGCCAGTCTTGCATAAAGACCCCTGCTTAGTGTATTGCCAGTCTTAAATCACCATTTATATTGTGAGCTCCTCTGGGAGCCTGCCCTCTCCGAAAAAGCAGGAGATAAATACTGTACTAATAAACTCAAGTTGTTTAACTAGCAAGAAACCTTTCAAACCTTACCTGGCAAAAGAAAAAGAACACTTGCTAGAAATCTTAGGGCTGGTTCCATAGCATGCAGGTGCTGTATGCAGTGGGGCAAGGAGCTTTGGGTTTATGTACCATCCAACACCCGGAGTACAACCTGTAGTGTGAACATATGTGTGAAGGCTAACTTTTGCAATCTAAATACCCCTTTTTATCCCAGGTAACATACTGGACCCTCTCTTAAAAGTGCTTACATTTGCAAGTCTCAATTTTATAGAACATGTTTCTGCACTGCGGGAAGGAGAACAAGCCCAAGATTAATTTCTGCCTTATGACAGGTCAGCTGTGGAATAGGTTGGAAAAGGTAGAATAGACTGAAAATGGAGGCAGAAGTTAAGCATCTGGAGAAGCCTGGTGAAAACTAAGAGTGCTGGTTTTCAAAGCTTGCAAGCCATTGGTTTAGCTAGACCAGTGATTTTCAATTTTTTCATCTTGGGACACACTGACAAGGAACAAAAATTGTCAAGGCACAACCCTTGCCAGCTGGTGCTTGAATCCCCCAAATTACCCTTCCCCAAACTCTTGTGGCACGAGACTATCCATGGCACACCAGTGGGCTGTGGCATAGTGGCTGAAAAATGGTTGTGAACTGACCTTCTACTCCAGCCAAGACATGCTTACTTGCCAGTAAACACAGCTGTGCTGTTCACATCCATTTTCAATGTATTTCAGTGCAATCATCAGGGACCTAATTCTGGGGTAATTTGTGGGGGCCGTGCTCATTGGATCGGGACAATTAAGGAGGTTTCTTAGATTCCTCACAGCCTGCCCTTTCCAATGAACACATTTGCCTGTAAAGCTGTGATATCGGTCACTTTCACTTTCCAGAGGTCAATGCATATTTTAGTTTTTTGGCCATCACTTTTTATAGGAAGGTATTTTTTTATGCTATTTCAAAACTGAGTTTTGCACTGGATTCTGCAAATCTTCAATGCAAATCCAACGGTATATGACAGGATGGAGTTTGACACTCCATCACGAAGTTGCAATTTTTAGGTCCTTCAGTGTGCGTCACCCTCTTGGGCACATCGCCCAGTGCAGACTGCACCGCACCACCCCCACCACCCTACTGACACCACTTTCTCAACCGTTCCTTTCCACCTGTAGGCTAGACAGATTTTGTACAAAGACACTGTAGGATACCAGCTTACCTTACAAAGGAAACCAATGCAAGAAAGACTTTCTACAGTCCGGGAAAGTGGAATTAAAAAGTAAAGCCTTACTATTGATTCTCTGCTGGGAGACATTTCTCTTGAACTTAATGAGTGGTACCCTAGCACAGTTCTCATTTGATTTAGTGGGACTTGTTCAAGTGGACTGACCTGTAAATTATATTCACAGTTGTTACAAGTTGTTGAAAGTAGATATCCCCAATCATAATATACCATTTGAATTTTACCAAACATAGGAAGAAACCAATTTTATTATTCAAGTAGTGGAAGCTGCTTATAAAAAGACTCTCAAGTATAATAAAATTATTACACATTTTTATTCAGAAGAACATTTTGCATTTCTTTTCATACAAAATGATGTAAATCAAGAAATAATTTACAAACCCTTAAATTCTCTCCTGGCATTTGAAAGAAGAATGATTCAAGAAGAGGTCTGTAAGGTATCCATAGCAAATTGCCACTGTGTACAAAATGGTTGTATTAACATAGTTTATATATGTCACACTTGAAAAAAATGTGACTTGAATTGCTACCTATTTGTTAATACAGATAAACCCTGATAAAGTTTACTTGGCAAAGCAAGTTAGTTTATCCAGTGTAAATAAAATAGATTTTTGACATTTATCATTTTCCAAAATTCTCGGAGGTTTTGTTTTGGGATTTTACTGCTTTGTGAACAATAACTAAGCCCTCCTTTTGATTGCATAAAAATAAACCCTTGAAACAGTACACAAAAGACACCAAAAGGAGAGGCAACCAAGCTGTACTCCTAACATGTTAGGAATCTTTTTGTTCTTAAAAGTTCATTACATCACACTCCACTTTAAGCAGAGGAGTGTGTTCAGGATTTTCTATCTACTTCCTCAGTTCTTTATTCATAATTATTCTTGAACGAGCTGAGTACCTGGACAATTATTAATAGTGATAAGTACCTCAAGGTCAAAGAAAACCTTGATAAACTGGCCCAATTTAAATTATTTTTATTCACATGTTATTGCAGGAGTTGCAGTATAAATATAAGCCCAGATTTTTTTCTGTCAAAAGGTTATATCTCCAAATCTCTTTATCTTTTGAAATATAATTTGCAAATGGTTATCTTTCATGAAGACTCCTATTGATTCAAAATATTTTATAAAATCTCTGTAGCATCAAGTTTCTTAAATGTTTACCTCAAAAGCATTTTACAATGAAGAAATAAGAGGTGGCTCTATTTTAAATATTTAATTCTATAGCTCTATACAGTCCAAGTAAAAATACTCTATCTAGAATTCGGTGGAGAGTTACAATAATTAGGCTCCATAAATATTGCTGCAGTTCAATTACGGTACAATAATTACAAAATATAGAACATCTCTTTACAAATACAAATGATTGTAATTACAATTTATTTACAATAGTCTCTGCTATATAATTTTTTAAACAAACTATCTTATCTTAACTCTACTTAACCTGGTTGCCAGTGCATTGGTAAAAATGCAATTATTCCAGTATATTTTGCCCTTATAATGTGATAGTCATAAAACAGACTACATTGAATGATATTTTGCTATGTAAACTGATGTTACATATGAGGAAAAACAGCATCTGTCCAATAGAACAATCTCTTGTAGGTAGAGTGTGAAAAATTATTAGCTGAATACTTTATTTTCTTTTTTTAAAGGAGGCAAATTTGAAAACAATAGAGTGAATATGCTGAATGCAGTGAACATTTGATATGCTGTATATTAGAGGCCATGACACTTAATTGTCGTCATCATATTCTTCTGAAGGCTGTTTTTGTGTGTGCCAACTCTTTTCCCCCACTGCAAAACAGCTACAGCACAAAGTGGAAACAGCCACCTTTCAACTGTTTCTTCATCTTTTTGAAAACAGGCTGGTGAGATTCTCCTTGGGTCAAATGATCAACCTTCACTCATGGGTGAGCTCAAGATCCTGTAGCAAAGGCCTTGCCGTCCTGCCACTCAGATCCTGTTTCACCCCCCCGGAGATACTTACTAGTAAATAATAAAGTATGGCTTCCCCATGATGTGATATCATCATTTGTGCAAAGCTTGACTCCATTTTAATTCCAACTAGTGCCTAGCATTTTGGAACTATGAGGCACTTTTGTTTGTTTAAAATCACACAATTTTTTTCTTTCTAAATACTATAAGGTTGTAATGCATATCATTTCATCAGCTAAGTCTTCTTCATATTTACCAGTATCCGGCTCTTCATCACTATAGCCAGGACCAAAGTCTTGAAGTTCATAATCTTGTCTGTTTAAAATGGGGAACATGTCGCCATTGGTTCCATTGCTAATGTTCCCATTGAGAAGGTTACTTGCAGCACTTTCCATCTCATCAATTGTCATGTCACAGGCATCTGCAATTTCATGTTTTGTAGCAGAAACAAATTTGGGGTCCTTTGCATACCGTCCTAATCCTTCAGATATTAGTACCTGTGAAAGTAAAGCCACAAAAGAGAAAATCAAAATCTAATAAAAACAAAGTTTCAACATTCTATTTAAAAGGTTATATTTGCTGTTCACGGGACTTTTGAGAAGTTGTTTTGAATATTATTATAAATAATATTTATATTCTCAACTGTGATCCACAAACGTGTTCAAAGTGCTCCCCTTTGAAGATGTTCGTTCTCCGTTTTTGCTACGATAGGGTCAGTCTTCACTTATGGGTAGCTACTGCTCAAACAGGCAGGTCAGTTTGGAAGTCTTAATGAGGGCAGGGATTCTCATGATTCCTCAAACTGGTATAGCCTCTAAGGTGAAATTGGGTCTTCCTAGAGCCACTTCAGTTATTTGTTGCAATTTTGATATTTTTAAGGTGTTTAACACAAACCTTTTAAACAAAAAATGGAAAATAAATAGAAAAGTGGTATTCTTTTCTATTTAGCATTGAGAGAGCAACTATCTCTCTTTACTTCCACATGGAGTCTTCTCCAGTGGTTGTTGCTGCTTTTTTGAAAGACTCTTTTGTAGGTTGTCTCTTTTGTAAGACTGTCTTTTGTGCCAGGCCACTGTTTATCTGACTACATAAACTGCTCTGTGACCTACTCTTGTTGAAAGGCAGTATGGAGTTCGACTTTAGTATCTGTGAGGATCCTTTCCTCTCCCCCACCACCCTAGATACTGAAAACTGCAGATAAAGAAATCTGCAGACCAACTCCATATGACCTCTGAACGTGACCAGAGATATTCTCTGGTCACTGTCTGGAGTTGTTCTGAGACCTGCAGAGGTGTCTGTGGACCTCAGAAAAACTTCCAGGCATGCCCAGAAGTACATCCAGTTTTTAGAAAATCTGTGTCTGTCTGCAGAGGGCTGCAGTGGCTCAGTGGTTAGGAACTCTGGGATAAGAACACTGCTTGACTGGAATTCTGCTCAGCGAGTCAGCTGTTCAAGAACCAGGTACTGCAAGATGGGGTGAGCACCCATCCTTAGCTCAGCTCCTGCCAACCTAGCAATTTGAAAGCATGTAAATGCAAGTAGATAAACAGTGACCACTTCAGTGGGAAAGGCAACGTCCTGGCGACAGGCCAGCCAGGTATTCACATGTCACATCCGTTATGGATTGGAGGAAACTCCCACCCAAAACAAGCAGACACTGTCTCACACGGTATAAATGCTGAAGTTGCCTGTGGATGACTCACGTCTAGTCTGGAAACTCAGGTCTAGCCTTCATTCAGAACTCATAGCTAGTTAAAACTGTAGTTCCCAAATCTACAGATATGGAGGTGGGACATATATAATAATACCCCTCTGCCTCACATAGCAATGGGGACAAACATAAGAAGTGGAAAGAGAATTGTTCAATAACATGCAATGCTTGAAAAGATTTTGGAAGGTAGTATTTACCACTGTAAATATTAACAGCCGTCAGGCTACATAGGGACGAACAGAGAATCCTCTATGTTCTTAAAAAATTGAATTTTCTCTCACGCTCATAATAAAACCATAAATCACTTACCGCTTCTACCAAACTGTCTGCACTCCTCTGTTTGTCACTATGCTTATGCCTAAAGTCACTTGGTACAGTCAAATTAGCTGGCGTAAATGTCCGATAGGCAATATCAGGGTCATCTGTATACCAAGAACTTCTATGCAAAGAAGGCAGGCTGCCATTCATATGTTCTGTGGAATCTGCTCGGTCAACTTGGATAAGTGGTGTGTAGTATGGAGTATGATCCCGATTGGGGGGTGTAGCTGGTGGGGTGGCCCAGGAACGTGTTGAACGACTTGGGGAATGTCTGTGAGCTTTAGTGGCATCCAGGCCAGCAACAGCCATGACCTGTAAAAGAGATGAAAAACTAATATATCTACTGATTGATACTGATAAGAACAGAAAACTTGGGAGGTAACTAATCAGCAACCAAACTTCTCTGTTATTACCATCTGAGCAAGATATTCAGACAGATATCATTTGGGATATTTTAATTTTTTTTAATAACTATTAGAAAAAGGTGGCATGGAACTACCCACATTTTAAAACCTTTTTTTCTATATTATCTAGGAAAATAAAACTGCACAGAATCAAGCAATCAACATTTAATACAAACCAGGATCAAAAGCAGGAAAAGATATAGCAGACTGTATTATGCCTACTACAGGCTACACTATCTTTACACACAACAGTGATTCCTACTGCATGTTTATGAAAGCAAAGAACACACTTGTAAGCATGATACAGAACACCTAGAAATGATGTTAACAGCAGCTGTATTCTGCTGGAGCATAGCTCCAGAGAAGGGCTTTAATTAAACATTTTGCCCTGCCACTTCCCTGGTTAAAATGACCCCCTGAATGTATTTTCTTCATGTGAGGCTTGGAATATAGAGATACCAAACGGATATTTTCAGGGCAAGCAAGATGGTGGAAGGAACTCTCATCCAGAAAATGGTGTTGGGGAGGGAACAGTTAAGACCCCTTACCAATTCAATCTCCCTACTGCAGCTGCTATTAACTTAAAAGAAATCCTCCTCCAAATATCACCCACATTATGTCTAGTTTTACCCTGATGCAGATATGTAGCTACAATCTGTGCACATCTGACTATCACTGAAATTAATGTGATGTTTCTTAGTAAGAATAAGCAACAACAACAAAGAATAAGCAATATCTATGAATAAAATAAAAGACGCAGCCAACTGTAGCTCCCAAGTTTGCAATCTACAGTCAATCTGGTGGTTTGTATTTCTTATAGAAACCTCCTTCTGTGAACCCAGAAATGCTTTCTTCTCTGCACTAAATGTTTAGTTGAATCCAGGTCTGCAGTTTTGCATTGCTGTTGCATTAGCACTGGAAAGTCGGATGGGATTGGGCCCTTAGAGTAGTTCGTTACACATCCTACAGAACATAATTCCCAAGCATTGTTGGTAAGACCTGTTACCTTGTTTCGGACTGGAGGACTGCTTGTTGCTGGGAGCACCCTTTGGTGGGTTTGCAGGTAAATGGAAACATTATTAACACTTAAGACTTAAATTGTAGTAGCATTTCCCCCTCCTACACCCCCAGGAATAGATTAAGATCTATATATATCTACATGCAATATATATCTAGCTCTTGAGAGTTGTAGACATGATTTGAATCACATTGAGACCCTGGCATGCTCACCTTTCCATATGTAAATATGGAATATAGGCTGTGGGTGGCGCAAGTGGTCAAGACACTGTGCCTGTTAACCAGAAGGAGCTCCTGTCCTTAGCCCAGCTCTGCGACACAGCTGGAACCAATTGTATTGGCTCTGCCATTCCATTGGAGTATTTCAGTGGTGTGGAGAGGGGGGATTTGCTGATTGGGTAACAGCCTATCCTCCATATTAATCTACCCAGGCCTTTGTGCTTCACATACAGCGTCGAGCATGATACCATAGTTTTTCTAGACTGATGAATGCCAATACATATCCAATCTATATTAGAACCAAGGTGGACAAGATAGGATAATTTTAACCTAACACTTGTGCCATATTGGGATCTTTTTGTGTATTTTATTCACCTCTGAAAAATCTTCCTTTATATGAAAGAAAAAAATACACCAATAGTATAACTAAATCCTGCCTACTTTGTCCTAATAGACTAGTAATCATGTAATAATGTTCTGTTTCCTGAGGCAGCCAATGACTGGATATGTGTGTGCTGGAAACAGGGGGGAAATGACAATAGCCCTTTTACACTTGAACTAATGGGTCAGGGTCTGGTTTCAACTCACCTGCTGTTGCATTAAATGCAAAGGTAAAGCAGTGCGGTGATGAAAAGTAGGGGACAGGGGTATCTCATCTTGACTGCTCTGTCGGCGGAGGCATTCAAAATTGAAGGAAGAGCGACGATGTGCTGAAATTTAAAAAGATTGGTCATGACTAGGAGACAGATTCTAAAATAACTATGATAGTACTAGTCATACTAGTGGGACATATGACAAGTGATTGATTGCAGCTTGTACGTAGGAACTGTAGGCATCTGCAACAGGCATACTGGATTCTGCTGTGCTTGGAGTCTGTTTCGCAGATTGATTTGGCTTACGTCTCTATGCTCATGTATTCTTTCCATTTTTTGTTCACACCTTGGAAAATATATTACATAAATGTTGTACAGTTATGTAACACTTAGTCTATGACCCGAGAAAGGCTGGATACAATTTTTTAAAATAAATAAATAAACAAATAGGCTGCCATGCAAATAAATTAATGAATATGTTGTTATATGTTGTTTTTTATGTTGTTATGTGTTGTACATTTACACTGTACATATGCTGTTACATAAATGTGTGTAATATCTCCCATAATATTAGGGGGATTACATTACTGGAGTATCAAGCATTGTTGAATCCTAAGAAATTTAGACTGGCCTAACTTACCTGGCCTATCCTTCCATGATTGGCCTATCCTTCCATTCCTGTGCATTGGCCTAATCCCCTAGTAGTGGAACAGATGTGTCTTACTGCACTTTTGTGTTGCTGGGACTATTAGGCCAGCATAAGTGGAGGTTAGGATTGCAGCCTTATAGCACAATCCTAAGCATGTCTACTCAAAAGTAAGACCCACTGACTTCAATGGGTCTTACTTCTAGGAAAGTGTCTTTAGGATTGTAGCCTTAGGCCGCAATCCTAACAACACTTTCCTGGGGGTAAGTACTATTGAACACTATGGGACTTACTTCTGAATACATAAGAAGCACCCACCAAAAACACATAAAACAAAAAAGATATAAATTGTCTTTTAATACAGTGACAGTTTATATCATTAAAAGAATAATTTGCCAAACATGCATCAGATGATCATGGAAAGAAATTTCAGTTCCACTATCTGACTAAGGCAACCTGGATCAGATATCCTAAGATGATGCAATAATATATTACTTGAATATTAATTGTGCATTATTAACTTGGAAAAGCAGGGTATAAATTCATAAAATAATTAATAAAATAATAAAAAAGGTTCCCAAATATTTTTGTGAGCACTCTGAAGCAAATATATTGAACATCCATGTGCCTCAAAAATGCAGGAGGAAAAAAAGCAGATTTCCCATCTTGTTACTGATAAGATAACCACAGCAAAATCCTAACCCTGGTTAGGCTGGGCACAAGTCCCAACACAAGTCTTATGCTGGCCTGGGGTGTTCTAAAAGTGCCATAAGGCACTTCTGCACCACTCCGTAGGGGGGCGGGGCAGGTTAGCAGATAAGACATGCACCTATGTCCACACCACCACAGGAACAGGGTCATGGGTGAGTTGTGTTGGCCTAAATTGGCCAGGATTGAACCCTCAGTGTACAACAGGCTACTACAGGGATCAGCAAACATTCAGGAGTGTTGTTCCAAACCTGTTTCAATGTTATTCTGTGTGCTGACCTGATTCTATGAAGACGTGCTATGTGCTGACATTACACACAGAAAAAGAGAGAGAGAGAGAACTGACCCATCACTGCAGGAGTATAATGTAAAGAATGATTTTAGGCACTGAGCACTGCCAGGTACTGACAGCCACCAGTGGACACCAAACACCAGCAGCACTGACTCACCTGTGCTGCTTCTGCCCCTTTCCCTGCTCATTTCAGGACCTGGGTGGGCAAGCTGGAAGCCTCTGTGGAGCGCTTCAGCCTAGGAGAATAAAGGGTTGGAGTAGACACCATAGATGCTCCCCTGCTGCTCACCCAGGTCATCAAGTGCCACTGAAAATTGGGCAAGTGCCGACCTTGGCACCCATGCTGAGATTGCTGACCCCTGGGTTAGAATTTGATCTGGATTAATACACCTAGCAGTTTGAAAGCACGTAAATGCAAGAAGACAAGTAGGCACCACTTTGGTGGTAAGGTAAAAACAGTGTTCCATGCATCCATCATGCTGGCTCCCTGACCACTGAAGTGTCCTCAGAAACACACTGGCTCTAAAGACTTTGAAATAAGGATGAGTTCTGTTCCCTATAGCTGGTCATATTGTAACAATATTGAACTTCATTAATTACTTTCCTAAGTTTAAAAAGATAGCTTAGACTTCAGTTTTATCAGTAGAAATGTTTCTTGAAACTCCATTTTCATTTTTTGGAAACTGAGAGTATTTCTTAGAACTGTGCAGAGCGGAATGCTGCTTTCACTTGGCAAAACAAACCCAGATTAAAATCTGTAATAGTGTTAGCAGATGGTGTGCCTGTGATGAAAGTGCCAGAAAGAGTCACTGAAATTGTAAATATTTATTTAATATATACCAATATACTAAGTCTGTGCATGATTAAAACATTGTTTCTTCTGGAACAAAAACAACACAAATCTACAAGTAAGTTTTAACCCCAATTTTTAATTCCTTCGCTACTGATGAAGAGAATCAAATGATTTTTGTTTTGGCTGTTCGTAGCACCTTTAATAGTTTCAGCAAACAACCTGAATACCACTGTCTTTTTTATGCTGACTAAGAGAGGAGGCATTTGGGGATGGTGGTTTAGATGGGGAAAAGGTGAGAGGGTGTCCGGGGCAGGGGAGGGCAGGCAGCGATGGGAGATGGGGCTCAAATTCAGCAGATATTCTAGATCCGAGCCTTGGTCCATGGGCAGCATCAAAGTGGTGACTTAGATCCAAACAGACCCATTGGGGCTGTTCTTGCTTTACTCTGGGGAAGAGGTTCATGCTTTACTCTTTACTTCCCCATGGTAGCAGTGCAGCATCCCCAATCCTTGCACAGGATTAGTTGGCCTGCCTGTTCCAATGCAAGTCAGGATTGTGCTCTGAATGATTTATAGCAATATTTCTGAAACTGGGGGTTGAGACCCACTAGGTGCCTTGTGAACCAATTTCAGATGGGTCTCCATTTATTTCAATATTTCATTTTTAATATATTTGATGCTATCAAATCTTCTGGTAGAGTTTGACAGTTTCCTTCTAAAAAGTGGGTCAGCACTAAAAGATTTATAAAACCACTGATTTCTAGGGCTGGATTTCTAGAATCCAAACCATTACTGTCAAGGGCTGCTTCCGTAGAAAGTCTTCCTCTAAGAATGGAAGAAGCATTATGTTTCTTTTGCACAGAGGAAAAACTTTTTCAATTCTGGGAAGAAGCTCCTACTCACAGAGAATAAGAGCACAGAGCATGAGAGAGTCATGAAAGTGTTATTCTGGATGCACACCTTTCTCTGTTGAACAATCCCTGTGAGCGGATTGGGATACTGATGGAGCAGGCACTGTTTCCATTGGTATTCCGCAAATTGATTTCACAATGAATTAGAGCAGGGGGTGTACAAAAAGTGTGCACAGTGATGCTTTAGGGCAGTGATGGTGAACCTTAATGACACCAAATGCCAATTGATGGCGCCGATGCCCAACACATGTGCCCGGAACAACAAGCATGTGCATTGGGCCTGAACCCACAGTGCATGCCCAGAGCCCCAGCCATGCACAATGGACACTGGCACGCTCTGCTCCAAAGAGAATCAGGGTGCTCCTCTTCAGAGGGGAGCATGCTCGTGGCTAGTCTGCATGCCCACAGCTCTGGCATGTGCACTGGGCTTAGAGTACTCCCAGACTGAGTGCTATGGCCACATGCTGACACAAGGTTCTGAGTGCTGGTGGCATGCCACCAGTGCTGACAGTATTGTGGCACATGCACAGGGGTGATGCAGGATGTTCCCAGTGGCCCCTCCTACCAGTTCCTTGGGTGCCATCATCTTGGATTTATCTATTATTGGAGAACTTCAAGCAGAGAGGCTGGAGGGCTATTTACCAGGGCAGCTGTAGCTATGGACAGCCTTCATTGATAAGGGGTTGGATTTGAGAATCTTACAGGTTCCTTCCATATCCCCATGCTCTCTACACTGTGTGAGATTTCTCTGGTACTAAAGAGCGCAAGTGACTAATATAATATTGGGACAATGGGTCCAAAATAAACCATTTGTTCTATTACAAGGGAGACACGCATGTTGATATAATGAAATCAACAGCCTTGGTGTACTTACGTGGAGGTGTTGGAGGTAGCAGCCGTCTCCTAGGAGATCTTTTTGAATCATAACACATCTGTGAATCATCATCCTCAAAGAAGCCACGTGGATGATGGTAACCCTTTGGCCGTTCAAAATCAATATCGTTACAATGATATCTGCTGTGATAGTCATGCGTATGCCTGAGTTAAACAAATAGATGATACATGAAATCACAGGAAAACCTATCATCAGCCTTTTATTTACTAGTTCCTCAAAATGTCATCGGTGTGCTTTGCTGAGTCGTTACCATATAAAAGCTAATCAAATATATACAACAATGTAAGACTGAGACAATATGAGTTCTGCTCCCCTTGTCTCTGGAAGTTATTCTAAGGGCCAGTGAGGCTGCACCTCTTCTCTATGTATGGAAGTGCTTATGAACTGGTTTGAAGATCTCCCTCTCTGTGTTAGCAAGTGTTTATGAACGTACTTTAATTAACATCAATTAATTAAAAAGATAGTTAATTAACTAATTCATTCATTTATAAGTTCCATCTCTAACATTCATTATGTAAATTTATTCAAACTTGAAATGTAAATAAATTCTGGCCCCCAAGATAGTGTCTTGGTTTTGCTCTCCTGCTAAAAAGTATGGACACCCCTGCTTTAGGCCAATGTTATAAACATAAACCAGAATGACGAAAGAATCTCATAGGGGTATATTGAATAAAACAAAAGTAGCACTGGCAACGGTAGCACTGAGAACACCATCTATATTTCAGAAATTACAGGTACCTTTCAAATGGGCCTGATCTACTTTCTAACCAGCAATTCTGTTACCATCACTAGTTCTAAGCATATGCTACTTTTGGCTGCTACAAGTTTCCACACTCTTGACCATCCAATTTTCCCCGAGAAGAGGCCTCAAATTGGCCCATGGTGCGTCAGCATAATCATCTTAGGTGTGGAAGTGGCACAGAACAATCTACAATGCCACACCTGAGATAATTACCATATTTCCCGGGCCATGAGACGCACCGGACCATGAGACGCATCAAAATTTAGAGGAGAAAAACAAAAAAAAAAAAAATCCTGAACCAAGTGGTGTACTAATATATTTAATAAAATGTAGCAGAATTAATATTTCAACCATGTAAAGTCAACAGTGGTATTAAGAACCTTCTTTAACATTCTTTAATAATAATACATTCAACGATGTAAACATTCAACCATAGAAATACAATTAACCATGTACCATAAATGTACCATGTACTGTATTTAGAGCCATCATCCCTGTCATGAACTCCAGGGTTGAAGCATAGGGGTTGAAAAAAGAATAGATTCCCTGGTGGCTTCTCTGAATTAAATACCACTTACTTCTGAGTAGACCTGGAAAGGATTGTGCCCAAAGGCTGAACAAGAGCACATGTCCTGGAAAAGGGGGACAGATGGACACTGTGCAGGCCAAGTCAATCCTGGATTGGCTTAAGCCTGGGTGCCTGCCAATCTAGATTCTATGAGATACACACACATACACACACACAAAATTGTATATAATATATATATAATACATATAAAAATACACACTCACACTCACATATATGTGTGTGTGAGTGTGTATTATATATATTTCATATTATATATGTATATATTTTCATTGTCTTGGGGAAGGAGGAGTGCGTGCATGTGGGGGTGGGCTGCTGGGGGTTATTGGAGGGAGGGGAAACTAGTAAGTGGAGGGTTTCTGGGGGGAGCATTTAGGGGTGACTGGTGGGGGTGGCTGGGACGAGTGGGTGCAGTGGGTGGCTGGGAAGGGGAGACACATTAAAATAAAGGAAAAATACTCATTGTTTTCCTGTACTTAATTTCTACACTTTAAAGGGCTTTAAAGGTTGTTCAGAGCCAGAGAAACCTTAACTGAGAGGGTTAAAATTCTGAACTAATAGGGTTATAAAAGGCTATTTAACTTCTATGCAGGCAGGGATTAACTTCTATGGCAACCAGGCAAACTTATGTCTGCAAACTGCAGGCATCCTGCAGAGTGGATAATTGAGTGTTAAAAGGACCATCACTTTAAGAGACGCACCAAATTTCTCCCCATTGTTTTGGGGGAAAAAAGTACGTCTCTCCAAGCTGGAATTATGGTATGCTTGTGCACTGGATCTGGCCCATGGATTGGAGTTTGGAGGCCCATGTCCTTGTGCACCAAATGTATTTATGTACATTTGTGAACTGTAAAGAAATGACCACCAAATTTGATCAATATATAGGTTTTGTTTTTATACTACATTGTGCAATGTAAAGAACAATTACTAACGCTAGAATCCTAATCTCCAGTTAGGCTGACCTAAGCCCTGGCATATGTCTTGTGCAGGGTGACCATATGACTGGAAATTTCTGGATTTCTTCTCTTTTCTCCTGGTATTTTGGCTTATTGAAAAACATCATAAATACGCTTGCTTATTTATTAATTTATTTGGACCAATATTTATATAGCTTCTCAACAAAAAAGTTTACAAAACAGTTTAAAGAAAATCAAGCAAGAAAATCCTTACCTGCTTTCTGACATCATACTGTCTTTTTCATAATACTCATCACCACTAAAATATTCCTGATCATCTAAGTAGTAATCATCATTATAGTAATCTCGAATTTCATGATCCTCTCTGCAAATTGTGGGCAGATGCCTATCACCCGATTCTGACCTAAAGTTGGGACACAGAGATGTAAGAATGTCATCATATTCATCTTATATTTTCACTTAATTAGTAGAAACATTCATAACTACATTCTCTCACAACAATCTTCACAGACTTCCCAACTTATTTTGATGTTATATGATTTCTACAATAATGAAAATCAAGCAGCAAAATGTTGTTATATTCACTCATATTGGTAGCATTATGGACTTTATTTTCAGTTTTATTTCTAGTATCTTTTTGAATTAAAAGGCTTTATGGCTTTTTAAATTTCAGGTAGTAGCAAACAACTCAAAAAACACTAGGTAGCATCTTTAGTTTATAGGTCTACATGAATTACTATTTCCACCTAACAGTAATATTTGCATTTGGATAACATCTAAAATAGTATTCAAATTTTTCTTAGTGAAAGCCAGACTGTAAAAATGGTTATACAAAAATCAGGACTTAAAAGTCAAGCACATAAAGTTATTCTGCAAATATTTTTGCAAACACAGAATATCTATTCACAACCAAGATACTGTAGAAAAGAGTTTGGAAGTCACAAATTAAATTTTAACGAATATTCCCAGTGGCTTTCAGTCATTCCAGACTCAGGATAAAATTTAACCTAACCAATCACAAATCATCTTCCTTTATGTTTTGACTGCATTTATACTTTCAACATTTGTACGAGTTATGGGTGAAGTCTCTCAGCTTCCCGAATTACATAGCTAATTTCCCTTCAATTTCCTCAAAAAACAGCCATGAGAAATAAAGTTACCCCAAATGCAAACTTAAGCCAGTGAACAGTGGAAACTAATTTCCCAGCTTCCAAGTGACAATGAATGAATGCATAGGCATTAAAACAAGGTTTCCATAACTGCTTCAAGCCCTTCCTGATGCCATGCACCATTATTTCAGGCAGAAGGACACTGAGGACAAGGCTGACTGGTAGCAGTAAGTTTTAGTGAATTCTTCTATCACATCTGAAGCAGAGATAAGCTTGCTCTGAGCTTTGGTGGAGTAGCGGGTTTGATTAATAACAGGGTTGATTAACTCTCGACATCATGAATTTTTGTACCTCTGCTACTTTGTTCCACCATTCTTTCTATTTCTCTCTCTGTTTACATTTTTCTTCCCACTCTGCTGCTTCTCCTAAATACAGTATTATAGTGGCTTAGTTAAAGATGCTATCCACTAGATAAATGAGCTTTAGTGCATGTTGCAGTGTCAAGGAAGGGCAATGGGGGAGAGCAGGCCAAGCAAGGGGAGTAGCATTTAATGATTAGAACACAAGTTCCTCTTCTGACTCTCCACTTTTCTCTTACCAGATCAGGAATTGAACAAGGGGATGTGACTTTGGTGGTTTTTATTCCGTACCAATACCACTGACTACAGAGACCATAAACAGTGTTTTTCAAAGTGGGTCACAGAAAGTCGGATGCCACCATCTGGTGGAATCTTGGACAATCAAGTCTCATTGAAACCAATGGGATTTACTTCGGAGTAGACATGTAGGAGCTCTGACACCACGGTGATGGAACTTCCTGTTTGACATCACTTCCAGCTATGACATCACTTCCAGGGGGGTCCCAGACAGATTGTCATTCTCAGAAGGGGGTCACAGGAATCACTGAGGTTGGAGGGGGGCTCTCTTTTCATGAAAAATAATTCCTCTTAATGAAAAGCTCAGGGGCTCTTAGCATCTCCAGTAACATTTGGTTTAAAAAAATTAATGATGTGATACCCTGTTCACACTTATTTAATTTCCTTCTATTTGCTGGGAGTACAGAAGACATTTCCTTCTTGTACAATAATGTGACATTTTCACCTTCAGTTGGTACTTGTAGGACATGTGAATGACTTGCAGTCTCAACTGAGGTCTACATAGAACTACTTTGTACTTACTTATTAGCTCTACTTACCTAATATAAGTTTCATAATAGCGAGACCTATCCAAGAAAGGACATAAAGTGAAGAAAAAAACAAGTTTAATTAGCTTCCATGAACTGCCATTAAAGGAAGTTCTAAACTGTAGTGTATTTATACAATGAACATTTCACCAAAACAAAAAATAAGGAACACCCAGAAATTCAAACAAATTATTTGTTTTACAAAAAAGAAAGAAGAATTTTGCTTCATTTCTTGGCATATTTACTGTAGGATGGAATTTATCCGATTCTCCAACACAGTTACAAAGTGCTCTCTTATTTCACGCTTTCCTTTAAAAGTTCTTACCACATCGACCAAACTAGACAAGCAATGTGAATCAGAAGAAGTGATACGATGAAGAGCCAAATGTAATACAAGTTCTGGCTTGTGGATCAAATGATTCAGTTGAGCAATGGTGTACTACAATTTATATGGAAAATGATTCAAGGTAAGAGAAACTGTCTTATCAAGTGTCAAAATTATTCCCAGAATTGACTGATGTATCAAAAATATTTACCCAGGTATGCACAATGAAAATGCATTCAAAAACATAATCATTAGCATTATGCACAATATAACTTGTACATGGCATTTAACGAGTACAAGCAAATGTAAGATTTACCTCCTGTTCCCAGATCTTCTATGTTTTTCGTGACGATCATTTCTAGAGTGTGAACGGTGTCCAGATTCAGACATTCGTTCACGACTTCCACCGATTGTGTGCTTCCCATTGGGTACTTTGGACATGTTGGCATTATTGAGGTTAGCATTTGTTGAGTTTGGAACTTGTTTCCCTACTGAGTTGTGATTATGATGGCTGTGATGACTATGATGGCTATGATGATTGTGGAATAAAGAGTTTCCTGTTGAATGATGAACATTTTTCTCAGTATTCTCAGACGCAGATGGTATTGAAGGCCTTTGGACATGCAGGGGGCGGTGTGTAGTATTGATCTGCTGAAATGAATCTCTTGTCTCACTGCTAACATGGTTTATATGATTTCCAAACAGGGCACCATTTCTCTGAAACATAAGTTAACAGCCAATTAATTAGTACAAGGCATGGCTGAAACCAAGCTTGCTTCAGTATATGTGCAAACTCTATGTGGAGCATCGAGAGTGCCTGGAGTAACACTGTTGCACAGTCATAAGGTTCTGCTTTTAAGGAGGCTCTACTATGGTGATATGAGGTGCCTGTGATCATGGCAGCTGCATATATAACAATGCCAAATGAACACCTGTTAGCAATGCCAAGAAGTCATTGTCCTACTTGCTTACTGGCAAGCATTAAACCATAAATCCAGAATTCAGTAGCAGCAGTTGATAGCCAAGCAAAATCAATTCACCTTCAAATGTATCTATGGCATTAACACACTATACTTTAGGGAACATACAGCTTGCAATATTTGCTTATTCCATCTGACTAAAAGCCATGCCACAACTAAAGGGTGCTGCAGACAATCTGACAGTGATTCTGTTCTTACAGTATACAGGCATAAGAGCTAGTTGCGCTCTATTGCATCCGCCAGCTGTGTGGCTTGAGCTGATCTCCATGCAGATCAATCTCTTTGCATGGGTGGTGGTTCATATAGTGAAGAGCTCTTGAATTCCTTACTGGAAGCGTGATTGACATGCAACTCTAGCATTCTTTTAACCTAAACCAGATGTGTAGTCTAACCAGGACTTAGCAGCAGTATCTCTTGAAGCTCAATCTAGAGAAGACAGAAGCAATCACAATTGGCAGAAGAAAATGTCTAGAAGAAGCCTGCCTCTTAAGTTTTTCGTCTATTAGTAGAGATTACTAGAAGAGATGGCTGTAATTTTGGTCTTGGGAAAGGAATTGTATTTGCTCCATTGAAACAATGGTTTTTTGAGCTTGAAAGCTCACACCATTGGCATCAGTGTGAAGTTTGTTCTTTCGTTTGTTCACAGCATCAAATATTGAGTGCTTCTGTACACAAAGGTTCCATTTATAAAGCACTCATGATTGGTAAGATGTCAAAGAGATTGACATTTCAAGTCCAAGCATATTCCACAATGCTCCCCACTTGCTGGTAAGATAAGTGAGGAAGCAGTGCAGGCTGAAAGCTCCCTACATATGTGGGCTATAGGTCGAGATCAGGAGCAGCTAAGCACTTCCCAGATTCTGAGATGGCAAGCCAAATGCCATCTGGGGTATGCCATCAGCCTCGCCAGCTTTTCCCACTCCCTGGTTTTGAAAAGAGGAGAGCAGGACAGAAGTGTGGCAGAGAGAAAAGTGGTGCAATATAATTCTGCCCCAGCACTCTCTTCTCTTCTGCACCCCTTTTCTTTTTTTCAGGGAACAGGAGGAATCAGCAAGCAGATGGATGAAGATAGGGTACTTCATTCCCAACTGCTGACCAAAGTCACTAACTCAATCACCTTCATGTATAGGTTTAGTCCTGGATCAGACATGCTACAAGACTACATCCAACTTCCAACATTAACCATATTAAGTGGTGTTCTAAGCCTCTTTTCCATTTTAGGTTGAATTAGGTCAACTGAGCAGCTATTATATCCTTTTATAGATTTATACCACAGTCCTATTCTTATCTTCTAAGAAGTCTCATTATATTCAATGGAGCTTACTCACAGGAAAGTGTATTTAGGATTACAGCCTTACATTCCTAAATTCTATCGTCGTTAACGAAGTATTATTTTTCATAAACAGACTGAAAAATTATGTGCTTCTCTAATATCTACTCGTTTGTACTGCTGTAAACTATACTATAGTATAAGAAGTTGATGGCACACGCACCCCTTATTCAAAAACCTTTATGAGGAGATAAATGATAGCAGCAGGCTTTAATTTCACATAATGTGAAAATATTAATACTGAAAATATTAATACCACACCAGTATGGTATGATTGTTACCATACAGATATCACCAGTATGGTAGATTGTTTCACTTTCTGTTTGATTGAAGAAATATAGTAAAAAAATGAGGTATAAAGAAAAAAATATCATATATGCAGAGCAAAAATATTACTAGGAGTGCAATCCTGTACATTTTTACTCAGAAGTCCCACTAAATTCAATAGGGTTTACTCCCAGCTCAGTGAGTATAAGATTTCTGCCCAAGTGACAGTGCAATCTACCATTTAAGCTGGCACAAGTCCTGTGCTGGCCTGGGGGTGTTGCATATGTATTGCAACGTATCATAAGGCACTCCTGCGCCACTCCTGAAAAAGGTAAAGACATGCGCCCTGCATTGGCCTTCCCACACCACCACGGGAATAGGAAGATGAATGAGTTGTGCTGGTCTAAATTGGTTGGGATTGCGTCCTAAATGGTTTAACTTCATAAGATGGAGCCAGCCAATCTGTCACATTGCCATTTACTTTATATACTTCCTCTTCCTCATGGTGATTTTGCTCAGGTTCATCGTCTTGCAAATCACAGGATATAGCCCGCCGAATTTCAGGACCAATGTCATGAAGAGTTCTGAGTCCAGCCTAAATGATTAGAATACAATCAAAACACATTAGCAATAACACGCTTTTCTCTTTCAAATGCATCAAAGTTAAGAAATTGGTGCGAAGAGTGCTTTCCAATAGAGCTTTGATTAATCTGTTGCACTAGCACTGTGCTTGCATTTTCAGAAGACTTGGCCTTTCTGGTGTGGTTAATTCCTCTGCTTATGCGCCAACACATGTAATCCAAATACATGTAAAAGAAGGTTCTCTTTCATAAAGTGGTGATGATTCACATTAAAAGGAAACCAAGCACACAGACACAAATTTCACAATATATGTAGTCTGGTTGGATGTCTACAATATATATAGACTACTTCCAAACACCAGATTCAAGTCAACAGGTGTAAAAATGATAAACCAGAATCTGATTAATTTTGAAAGACTTTATGTGAAGCTCTATATGCCTCACACTGTATTCTATTACTTGATTGACAATTGAGAAATAACACTTCCTACGGATACTAATCATTCATATATTATGCCAGCCATATGTTCTTATGTCTATTCAGTTAATTTTTTCTAGCAGTAAAAATTACTAAAAAAGTTAGTAATTTTTTCTAACACTAATAGTGTTTTTGATTTGTTTTATGGAACATAATACATTAACTCAAAATATTCACCCTCCCTGAAAAGACAAGCAGCTGAAGCTTCACATTACACATCACTTAGGTGATTAGAGTATATAAATATGAACCATAAACATCTGCAAAATTTTCTGTCTCCCTGCAGAAAATACTGAATGTTCATCTCAGCCACTTGATTGGTTTAGGAAAGGGGGAAAGAAGTAGGTATGTGTGCTGAGCTGAGTGAAAGCCAGATGGTAATGATGGCTGAGTAATGATGTTCTTTGTACAATAAAAGAAGATCAAACACACCTTACAGCAGACACTACATACAAGAAAGCCCTGTGGTCCACACACTCCTACCCAGCTATCCATTTGTTTTTCTGTCTTTATAAAAAGAGTTTTATCTCAATATATACAATAAAACTTTCCTGATCAAATTTTTGCATAGGTGTAGATGAAAATACTGTAATTACATAGCGATGGAAGTTTTAAGATTTTTGTATGGAATATGATTAAACAGAATCTGATTGTAGCAACTTGAGCTAAACAAAGGAATTACAAGCAAGTAATTTCTTTTTCCTAAGAAATGATATTGAACTGAAGGAAAGTCATAATTCACAGTTTTGTATCCACTCTCATTCAAGTAGTTATAAGCAATTCTTTCCAATAGGAGATATGTATAAAGTGGTTGGGGACTGGCAGAATGGGGAGGAGATGGAGTACGTGGATGGAAGATCGGGGATGGGAAGGAGGTGGGTTTGGCAGCAATAGCCCCTGCCATATCACAACTCCTTCCTGGGCTTTTTCACTTTCATGGGTCAATGCAAACTTGTACTAGGTCTATAACTGAGAGCCATGGTAATGTAGTGATTAAGAAATTGACCTGAGATATAGAAGATCCAGGTTCAAATCCGCCTCAGCCAGGAAGCATCCTGGGTAACTTTGGACAGCTTGCAGCTCAATCCTAACTTGCACTGGAACAGGCTGCAATATCTGCACTTTCTCCAGCGCAAGTTATGGGAATGCTGCCTCCATTCAGCAGGGAAGGGGAAGCTTGTTCCTTGGGTCCAATGGGATACTCAGATTTAGGCCACCTCTAGATGTTCCTCATAGCTGCAGAGGTGTTTGTAAGAACAACTCCGATGAACAACCAAGAGGAGAAGCTGTCAGAGTTAGGGGGCATTAATCATTTTTCTTTGCTTCAGTTTTGTTTCCTCCTTTTTTGATTCCAAAATACTGTCTCTTTGTTTGTTTGAACACAGACATAACCTGATTTTTTGTTTAAGTGTCAACCAAGACAAACATAAACATAACCTAACTTTTTGTTCAAGTGTCACCGCATATTTTTGACTTTTGGATGCTGGGCCTGGTGCCCTGCGGTGCCTGTTGCCTGGTTTGTGATTGTGGAATACCATTTTCCAGTATTGTTAGAACTTTGCAATACTTTATAGGTTAAGACACTAAACTTGTACTCTGTTCTTCCCCTGGCACTCAAGCTGGAGATCCATGTGGGTGAAGTTGTGGGTATACCACTAATGTTTAAATAAATATGGTAAAAATAAATACATTAAAAATAGCATATTGGAACACAGCTTAAGCATTTCCAGTTTTCTTAGGCACTGTAAAACCTGGACTATCTTTGGTCTTGATACCTGATATATTATGCTAAGCATAAGTCTGATTTTTCTGTACCAGAATTCCCAAAATCATCTCTAATATTTGATAAGAACTGGTTCCAGCTAGGTAAGCTGCTCTCTGTAATGCACTCATATGTAGAGTGTGCTGGAAGTGATTCAAGCATTTCCATACTTATTGCATTGACTTATGGGCTGCAAAAGATGAAATTGGGTACCGTAGGTGGGCAGTGACACTGCTTTCTTATCTGGCCCATGGAACCTTCTCCCTTTGTTCCTTCACAGAGCTTCTTAAAAGAGTCTGGTGCAACATTTTTCAATCTCAGCCCTAGGTATTTTAGCAAAATGAGAAGTGGTATACTGGGAATAGCAGATTACAAAACACTGACATCGAAGAGGGAGGAGCAAGGTGAGGGGACAAGACTGCTGTGCTCCTAAGTTCAAAACACCATTACCTCCTTCCACACACGATCTTTAGACAAAGGACGTACAGAGTCACAGTTTTTCTACTACCCAATTCCTGGGTACTATGAAGGTGTAGGTAGCATGCAAACATACTTTAAAGATAACCCTCTCCTGAGCTGCCTAGGCTGCCCCAGCTAGGGCAGCCCAGCTCCATCTGTCTTGGGGCAGCCTATGTTGCCTTAGGCTGCCCCAAGCTTTTTTCCAGAATAACTAGGGTGGCCCATCTTGGACTTGGGCCACCCCAGTGATAGAAAGGGTATCACAAGTGCACTTCTGGATTGTGCCCTAAGTGGTAATAAACTATTAGCTACAGTATGAGACACCATGAAAAATATGTCTCATATGAGAGACACTATAGAAACCATATATTGGTTTCTATAGAGAACACATATTGTAATTAAGTAATCAAATTCTCTCAATTAATACTTCATGATGTTCATAAGACAAAACATATTCTCTTAGGGCAGTGGTTCTCAATCTTCCTAATGCCATGACCCCTTTATAAGTTCCTCATGCTGTGGGGCACTCCAACCATAAAATTATTTTCATTGCTACTTTATAACTGTAATTTTGCTACTGTTATGAATATCCGATAATAATAAAAAAGATGCCATATACCTTGTAAGGCTGCAATTCTATGCACACCTTGAACATAATGGGATTTATTTCTGAATAGGCATGCACTGGATTGGGCCCTGAGGCTGCAATCCTGTCCACATTTACATGGGAGTAAAGGCCCCCCTGACTATAATGGGATTTATTTCATAGTAGGCATGCATAGGATTGGGCCCTGAGGCTGCAGTCCTATCCACATTTACATGGGAGTAAAGGCCCCACTGACTATAAGCAGTCAGAAGTCCCTGAGGCAGCCTCTAAGAAAGCCCCAGTGCGCACGCAGCTACAGACGGAGGTCTGGCAAGCCTTACCTGGCCCCCTGCACCAGGGGTCTTTAGGCAATCCCCAGGAAAGCTCCAGGTGACCCCCAAAGGGGTCCCAACCCCCACTTTGAGAAACGCTGCCTTAGGGCATTTTTTTAAAAAAAGAGCTAGTGCCATTATATGCTGAATAAGCTGTGTCCAAATACATGAACATGCTGTGTGTATATGAATCATTTTGATAAAAGAATAGCTTTTACATTATCCTCATCATCACTGCAAATTAAGGCCTGAAGCCTTTCTATAACTCTGCCTGGAATGAATGCGACTGGTTGAATTAGTCAATATAATGTGTGCAGTGAGATAAAGAATGAACAGCCCTTAACCTAAAATCCAGCAAGTAGCCCCCATTATTTAAAATATTTGAGTGGTTCCCAGTCTGAGCACTGAGAATTTTGAAACATGTTAGGCCAGTTAAAATAACAAAGTTGTTAAAAATCAAAATCTAGACAGACAAAAGTGGGTATATGATCTGGCAAGCACCATCCCTCCTGCAGCCTCCTCACTCTTGTTCCTCCCCCTCTTCACCTAGTTTTGTCCTCTTCCAGCCCATTTGTCCCTGCCTTACCCACAATGGATGTGGGAAGTCCTGTACTCCTTCATAGGATTGGGCTGTAAATGTAGTTAGTGCTGTTAGATCAAAACTTCAAAGTAAAAGTTATCTGAGTGTAACTGTGTGGGTAGGTGGAGGTTCTTCTACTCATCAGTGATAAGCAATCAAATGCTCAGTCACTGGGAAATTATGTTGTCTCCTTAAGTTCAAAGTGACTACATAATTCTAAATTGAGGCAATCTGACTTTCAAAGTCCATTTTAACAAGGTTGTGGATGAGACTAGCCATTACTAATGAGATCAGGGCTTTCTCTTCAGAAGCTTGTTTTATAACACAAAGATGTCATCTTCAATTTGACATGACAGTTTTATGCAGCTGAGTTTTTGCAGGAACAATGACACCTGCCATTTCTTAAGGCACTATGGGTGAAATCGAGAGTAACTACAAGGAGTCCTTGCTCCAGAGTAAGAACAAGTTACTCTGGATTGCAATAAAAATTTCCCATAGGTTTTCAGTAGGTGGTGCAGTAACTACGAGTGCACATAATGTCTATTACGTACTCCTGTAATTGGATTGTGCCCTATTTTAATAATTAATGTGTTCACACTGCAGACTACACAACTTCTGAAAACAAACAAAAAGTATGCTCATCCATTCTTTAAAAAATCAGTGGTCATCTAATACAGAGTAATAGAAAAAAAATATTATTTGATAACCAAATGCCACATTTAACCTACCTTTTTAACTATTTAACAAAACCTCAATAGTTCTATAATAGTAAATTCTAACACACAATTGAATTAGCTTTGGAATTGGGTACATTGGAACTGGATTTGGAATTTGATAACTCCAGTCCTTGGAGTTACAACTATAGGTTTTATTTATACATTATAAACTGAAAAAATACACTTGCAAGAAAAGTAATTATCTGCAATCAGAAATGAACTATTCCTACAATTCTTTCTTTTTAGCTCAGCTTTATGTGCAATTTTCTTCTTTCTTTATGTAAATTCCAGTCTAAATAAAAATTTAAAATACAATTTTTCCTTATAAGTTGGGGGAATCTGTATTTCAATTCTTATATCACATTTTCTGTCAATTTATTGAAATCTATTTTCATATAATAGATCTAACGTGGTTGCATACACTTACAGGAATCAACATACAGACAACTTAATATATGTGCTTATAAGCATTCAAAAAAAAACCAATTCATGTATGGCTTATTTTTTCCTATTAGTTTTTGTATTTGTCAAGGACACACTAATAATGTAAGCCCAAACAAGAATCCTAAATGTTATCTATTGCTGCTATCCTTCTGATGTCACTTGCCTTCAGTGGTGTACTTCAAAAGATACAAAGCCCATACTTATTCTGATTATACTTTACAAATAGTATTATTTCCTAATAAGATGAAATGCAATAACAAAATGTCATACAAGAACAGACACACACATCAGAATCATGCAACAAAAAAACTGCCACACAAAATACCTACACTGTAGCAGTGAATGTAAGAAATATAGTAGTCAAGCCTGAAGTCTGCTGAGCCATTTTTCATAGACCCCATGCTATTTCAACCACCAAAGCTGGGTCCCCTTTAGAAAGGATTTTGTGTGTTCTTGTTAAATCCAGGCTCTCTTCAGCGGAGCTTTAGTGTGAGCTCAGTCTGAATTTGGCAGACCAGTGAAGCTGAGGCAGTGACGTAAGAAGCCCATGTGCATCTTATGACCACTGAACCTCTCTTCTAAATTTCCATCACTGTATGCTTATTACTTTTATGGTTGCTAATTGAGAGTAGTCATTTCATGAGGAATATAATAGCTTTGTTAAACACAACTGCGTTTCGGAGATAACAAATGCACTGAGTCCTCTCTCCCTCTCTCATTGTGTTATACCCTGTTTTATATAAGCATAAATGATTAATTATGCAGGTATAGATAATCCATATATTTTCTCCAGGGAATGAGAACATCTATACCAAGTACTGGGCATTAATAATTAAAGTCATTCATGCTCTGCTAAACACTAATTTTGTTAATGATGTTATGAGTGTTTGGCATCAATTTAAGTTTCCATTACTACTGACACATTGTGGCACCCAGCTTCTAGAGTACTAGAGGATGATGCAGTTCTGGCTCTCTGAATAAGACAGTGCACACTGAAAGGAGGAAATGGTCAAAGATGTACGCTAAGTTCCAGCATAGATCTGGAAAGAATAAATCTAGCATAGAACCAGCATAGAAACAAATACATCTATATGCTTCCTTTTCTGAGGGAATCATATGAAGAGTGAACCACACCTTTTATTGTGTATGATGGAAGGATATCAGTATTAACACTTTCAATTACATCTAGGGAGAAATAGTGTTAGGTGAACACGAAATGTGTTCAAAGCACATTTATATCACAATCTTATCCAGCACAGGGACAGAGGTGCCAAATGGCTACAACTGCATCCCATGCTGGATTTCAACAGTCTAAAGATTTCATCAGAGTAAATGGACCTTCATCCCATTACCATGAATGGTAATTACCAGTACCAGTAGTAATTACTGTTACCAGTCTGCTCAGTGGAGTTTTGTAGAGCTATACCAGCTAAATTACTGGTGCAGGCTTGAGAAGCTCTGTGTCATGCTTTGAATCTGGAAAGGACAGGATTTTGTTGAAGAGGCAACAAATGCAAGAAGTGGGGTTTTTTTTTTGCTTTTTATAGTAGTTTGGAGGCTGTGGGAGGCCTACAGAGGGGCTTCCAGGCTCCCCAGAAACTTTGAAATGGCATAGCAACCCCAGAAAAATAGAATAAAATCTCTTTCATCCCCAGCAGTGGCCTGATCATGGCAATGGCACTGCTGCTGTTGCTCTGCCACTTAAGGGAGCAGTGACTGACATTCCCTGGCTGGAGCATTTGATGCTTCTCTTTGGGAACCTCTGTTATACAACAGTGTGTCAATTGGTGGGTTATAAACTTTTTGATACTTTTTGTTAGGTTTTATTCCTTTATGGGCTGTCTGTTTGCATTTAGGTTCTGTAAAATATTTTGATGTTATTGTTTGTTGGGTTGCATTGATTTTATAATGTAAACCAGAGGATATTAATTCCTTATGTGATCCTTGAAAACAGGTGAGATATCAATTTAATAAATAAATTGCAGTCAATGGTAAGTCATAATGTTTTATCAATGCATTCACTTATAAGGAGTGTTGTGAGAAAAAAAATTAAAATGTGCTTATGCTTCAGCAACCATAAAGATGTTGAAAACTAAGTCCTAAATTATTTATGTTCATAGAAACACTGAACTCCTGCTACTGGCAGAATACAATAGTCATGGACAGAGTACCTTAGGCACTGAACAGCTGCTTTCTGATTGACAAAAAAATCAGCAAAATAGTGTTCTATGAGAGCAGTGGTTACTTGTGTATTTGGTGAACAGACTACGTATATATTTGAATTTTGTCAGAAATGGTCTCAACTATATTGTTAGAGATCTGAAGTCCATGTGTTGCAATTGGTAATAGAATCATAGAGTTGGAAGGGACCAAGTAGGTCATCTAGTCCAACCCCCTGCCTGCAGCAGGAAATCCCCCTAGAGCATCCCCAACAGGTGCTCGTCGAGCCTCTGCTTAAAGATCCCTCGTGAGGGAGAGTCCACCACCTCCCTTGGGAATCTGTTCCACTGCCGAACCACCCGAACTGTCAGGAATTTTTTCTGGATATCCAACTGGAATCTCCTCTCTTGCAGTTTGTACTCATTGGTTCTAGTTCTGCTTTCAGAAGCAGCTATGAACAAATGAGCCCCTTCCTCCCTATGACAGCCCTTCAGGTATCTGAAGAGGGCAATCATGTCTCCTCTCAGCCTCCTCTTCTCCAGGCTGAACATCCCAAGTTCCCCCAACCTTTCCTCGTAGGGCTTCCCTTCCATCCCACTGATCATTCTTGTTGCTCTCCTCTGGACTTGCTCCAGTTTGGCTGCATCTTTCTTAAAGTGAGGTGCCCAGAACTGAACACAGTACTCAAGGTGAGGTCTGACCAATGCTGAATAAAGAGGAACTATAACTTCTTGTGACTTGGAAGCTACAGTCCTCTTAATGCAGCCTAAAATGGCATTTGCTTTCTTTGCAGACACATCGCACTGCTGACTCATGTTCAGCTTGTGATCCATGGCTACTCCAAGATCCCGCTCACATGTTGTGCTGCCAAGCCAAGTATTTTTGGCTTGGCAGCACAAAAACCTGTATTTTTGGTTTTTATTGCCCAAGTGCAGAACTTTGCACTTCTCCCTGTTGAAATTCATTCTATTTGTTACAGCCCAGGATTCCAGTTTATCCAGATCCTCCTGGAGGTTTCTCCTATCTTCTGATGTGTTCGCTACTCCTCCCAGCTTGGTGTCATCTGCAAATTTGATCAGGCTCCCCCGTATCCCTTCCTCTAAGTCATTAATGAAAATGACTAATAAAGAGGACTGGGCCCAAGACAGAGCCCTGGGGTACCCCACTTGAAACAGACCTCCAGATTGACAGAACCATTTACTAAAACCCTTTGAGTGCGGCCATCGAGCCAGTTGCAGATCCACCTAACAATTGTCTCGTCAAGCCCATATTTTTCCAACTTCCCAATTAAAATGTCATGTGGGACCTTATCAAATGCTTTGCTGAAGTCAAGATAAATGACATCCACAGCATTATCACTGTCCAGTAAGCTCGTAACCCGATCAAAAAAGGAGATCAGATTTGTCTGGCAAGATTTATTCTTGGTAAATCCATGCTGGGTTGTTTTGATCACCGAGAACTTGTCTAGATGTGCACAAATTGTGTGTTTTATGATTTGTTCTAATATCTTCCCTGGGATTGAAGTCAAACTGACTGGTCTATAATTTCCCGGGTCTTCTTTTTTCCCCTTCTTAAAGATTGGGACTACATTTGCCCTCTTCTAGTCCAGTGGCACTTCTCCACTCCTCAGGGATTTCTCAAAGATGATTGACAGAGGCTCTGCAGGGACATCTGCCAGTTCCTTAAGAACTCGAGGATGCAGCTCATCCGGTCCAAATGACTTGAATTCATTTAGGCCAGTTAAGTGGTTTCGAACCAGTTCTCTGTCAATCTTAATCTGCTGTTCTGCACCATCCATGTTTTCATTACCTCATTGTGGATGCAAGCACATCCCCGCAGCAGCCAATGATCCCGCACCCCCATTTGCACAGCCCTCTTTCCAAGAATAGACGGACGCAAAGTAGGAGTTGAGCAGCTCTGCCTTCTCCTGGTTTCCAGACACCTGCTGTCCATCTTTGTCCAGGAGCAGCCCCACCCCCTCGTCTCTTCTCCTGTTCCTTTGGGCATATCTAAAGAAGCTCTTTTTGTTATCCTTGACTCCCCTGGCCAGCCTCAGCTCATACTGAGCTTTAGCATTCCTGACCCTCTCCTTACAAGACCGGGCTATCTGCCTGTACTCCTCCCTGGTGATCTTTCCAGTCTTCCACTCCCTATACTTCTCTTTCTTTAACTTCAGCTGATCCTCAAGTTGCTTGTGCAGGCAACCTGGTTTTTTCAGGTTTTTTCCCTCTTTCTTTTTCATGGGAATTGTTTCTGACTGTGCTTGTAGAAGCTGCCTCTTAAGGAGCTCCCACCCATCTTGGGCCCCTTTTCCCATTAGATCATCAACCCATGGGATCCCACCTATGACTCTTCTAAGCCTGTTGAAATCAGCTTTCCTGAAATCCAATGTATAAGTTTCACTCTGCACTCTTTTTATTTCCCACATTATTCTAAATTCCAGCAGCTCATGATCGCTTTCCCCTAAAGTTCCCGCCACGTTGACCCCGTCAATCAGTTCATCACAATTAGTTAAGATCAGGTCAAGGATGGCCCCTCTCCTTGTTGTTTCCTCCACCTTCTGGACCATGAAGTTATCTTCCAGGCCCATCAGGAATTTATTGGAGTTTCCTGTTTGGCTGAGTGTGTCTCCCAGCAAATGTCTGGATAGTTAAAGTCCCCCATTACTACTACCTCATATTTCCTTGCAACGCCTGCCAGTTGCTCCAAGAAGACATCGTCTACTCCTTCTCCTTGGCATGGCGAGAAGGACCCATGCACCCACCACAACATTTCCATACTGTTTCATACACCCACCACAACATTTCCATACTGTTTCATGCTCCCTCACAGCCCCTTTGACTTAGGTCACGAAAGGTGTAGGCATAAATCTGAGTAGACCCAGTGATATATAAAATGAAGAGCAGGTTGGCAAAAGAGATAAAGATAAGAATTGTTTGCCCTTAAAGGGAAAGGTGTCCCCCGCAGGTCATACTGCTAGTTGTTACCAACTGTAGGGGTGCAGTGCTTACTTGAGTGCATCCCCATTTCTGTAGGGAGTGGTGCTCGTTCCTGCTCATCCCCTTTAGAACCAGTGATGTCCAAAGAAACGTCTGCTGTCATGGGGCCAGCATGACTGCCAAAGTGCACAGAATGATATTTTACTTTTCCCACGAAGGTGGTACCTGTTTATCTACTTGCATTGACATGATTTCAAACTGCTAGGTTGGCAGGAGCTGGGCTAAGAATAGGAGTACACCCCGTCTTCTAGGACCCGGGTCTTGAACCATGGCCTGCTGGTTAATAGGCACACTGTCTTAACTACTTGTGCCACCACAGCCCGTATTTGCCCTTACTACATTAATAAAGACATTTCCAATGAAATTACACTAGGGCAGGTGAAGTAAAACAGAAGAAAATAGTTTTCCCAGGTGAGTGGTTGAAATGTAGATATCATTTGGCTATCAAACTTCATAACAGAGGAGCCTGGTGAATAGTTGAAACAGTGAGAACAGGAACTGTCATCTCCCTTTTCATCTGTCTCTTCCATATACACAGTGTGCTACTCTCTCCAAAACTCTGGTGTTCCCGCAAATAGAGGCTTCTTCACACCCTTTCTCACCACAGAAGGCTCTGAGCTGAGCTCCCTTCTCTTCCTCATCTGCCATGAAATGCACTCCAATAAGCACTCTGCATTCACTTGCCCTTATCTTCCCAATGATACGGATATCCTTTTTTACACTCTCTATCTCTGTCTGTCTGTCTGTCTGTCTGTCTGTCTGTCTGTCTGTCTCTCTCTCTCTCTCTCTCACACACACACACACACACAAAGGAAGGGAGGGCGGGCTTCACCATTACATCAATGCTACTGGGTAATGTCAGTTGTCTGCCCATAAATGCTATCATGTGGCTGACCTGTTGCTCTCACAGAAATGCACGTAAGTTTGAACCAAGAAAGTGTTTCTTCACAGCACTTCCATTTAAAAACGTTAATGCTATCCTGATGAGTTGAAGGTGAAGAAAGTCTGCAGTGTAGTCAAAGTGGTTTGAGCATAAAATCCTCAAGGCTGAAAACATATTTTCAAACTACTTGCACACTTACAATATAAATCTCTGATCTTCTGTTTCTGAAATCTTTTAAGTTGTGGAATAGGACAGCTTATCTCTACTGTCATATTAATTGCATTCCTCAAGAGGGGCAAAACACGTAAGTTTATCAGGAACAGCAATGACTATGTGAGGTGCCCCTCACCCTTGCCTTTCAGAACCAGAAACAGCTATGAAAGCAAAGGCATCCCTGCTCCTGAGAAACTTAATGTTTTGCCCCCTCTCCAGGAACGCCACTGTGTCAGGACATCTGTTAACCAAAATGGTATTGTCTCTTGAGCACAAATAGTGCCTGTCTTTCCAACAGTCATTACAAAGTTGAAGACAGGAGCATTAATAGCAGTAGCTTAAGACATGGTTCCTCATGAAAACTTTGGAAATTTAATTGCTTCTTGTACAAGAAAGGCATTTGACACTTACCTTCCAATATACAGAACAATATGGTTACTTGTTTTTATGGCAGAAGACCCCAAAGCGATTCAATAAATACAGTCCTCATGGCACTGCTTATTCCACCCCAGTCATTTACCTGTTGTTATCAACAAACTTGCAAAATGGTTAGTTAAAGTGTAGAAAACAAAATCACCTGTAGTGCAACTGTTGTGTTCTTTGCAGGATGTTTCCCCACCAGTCCTTGTTCTTTCCGTTTCTTGAATTTCCTAAAGTAGTCCTGTATCAGGAAGGTGGCATAGAACTTCCCCACGGTTACCTCATCATCTAAATGAACAGACCAGACAGATCTCTCCCAAATCAGCACATTGCATTAATAGCCAGTATACTCTTATCCAGCTCAGGAAAAGAATGTTACGGTCCATTGACATTAGGGTTCTTTTTAAAAAATTTTTTTTGGTAAATATAACAAGGCAGTCTAAATCTAGCATAAAGCAATTTTAAGCAAGCAAACTAGACTACATAGTTGCAGCAAATAGGTGAGCTACTTCTAAAAAAAGAAAGAAAAGAAAAAAACATTTTACAGAAGCTCAAAACGGTAACAATCTTTTAAAAATGTAAATAGCTACATGGAATTTAAAATGCCAACTTTGAATCAAGTGTTTCAATAAAAGCTTTAATAGGAGGGCTTTTAATCTTTTTGGATTTTGTGTCTGATTAGTAACTTATAGTCATAACAAACTCAAATATATTGATTTTTATTAAACTGTAATATAGCTCCTCAGTCTCCCTGAGTAGCCAGAGGTTTATAATCATTTAAAAGACATCAGGGCAAATTCTACTATCATAAAACATATTTCCACTGAGTTGTAAATTCTGCTTTTGGGGGCATTAAATAAACTTCATTATCTGCATGGAAGAGAGTATAATACTTCCTTTTGAAGATAAGGGGCAGTCCAATTCTTTTGGATTGCCTTGCTGGAAGAAGTAGTGTTCAGCCAGCACTTGCTGCAAAAAGCAGTTGTACAATGAGCTGCAGTTTACAGCATGTGCAGTATATATTGCTGAAGCACTGGCAGGAAGATCAAAACTTTCCTACACATGTTGTTTTTGCACTGGCAGCCAACCAGAGCTGGTAAGACAGCACAGAGAGTGGGGGAAGTGTGGACAAGAGGGAGTGGACAAAACCCAATGGAAAGGGGGGAGGAACTGGAACAGGAGGCTGCAGCTGGAACAGGTAGATTTAATGCACATGCTGGATCCTCTCCTTATCTGCAGCTTCTCTGTCTCTTTCTCTCATCTCCCCAAAATGCTTAGCATTGGGCCACTAGTTTCCAAATGTCTGATAGCAGTAATAAATGTTGTTGTAGCATTCTTTCATACATATAAAAAGGTAAAGGTGTCCCCTGCAGGTTATACTACTAGTCATGACTGACTGTAGGATGCGGTGCTCCTCCCCATTTCTACAGCCACAGAACCAGCGCTGTTCAACATGTGGCCTGCATATGCACAGAACGCTGTTACCTTTCCACTGAAGTGTTATCTATTTATCTACGTGCATTTGTATGCTTTCAAACTGCTGGGTGGGCAGGAGCTAAGGATGGGAACTGTTTTATTGTGCAAAACCTTCTTCCTCATGGGTCAAATTTATAGACAATTTTTTATAAGATGGTCAAATATGGTCATGCAACATGGTTAATTCTTGCATGATATCTATCATTGTTTGAATTTTGGAAATGAAACTTTTACTAGCTCCCTTACTTTCATGCAATAGAATACTGTTTCTTTTCCCTGATCCACTCTGGTTCTGGGAAATAGAAAGTATTAATTTACTGGAAATAATCTTTTTAAAATATCAGTTACAATTACCTATCTCCATCACCTATATATATATACTTAAGAGATATTTCTGTGTTAAAACAAATTGTTTTACATTATCTGCATTTCCATGTGATCCCATTACATTCTGTGTTAAACAATAAATATCAGAAAAAAATAAACCTTGAGATGGACTGCACTCCAGACTGGAATACCAACAGTGGAGGTGCAGCTGGGCTGTACTTGACTAGCATTTTATTTCATGCAGTAAGACAAAATCAAAGTTTTGTTACAGAACAAAAAAGTTTTATAGTAGCTTGGTTGGGAGTCCAGTCTGTTCCATTTCTTAAACAGCATCATGGAGCCTGCCTTCACCATGTGAGAACTGCCTTATTCAAAAGTACTCAAGTCCATAAACCTTCACTGATTGCAATGCAAGTTTAGGGGCCCAGAAACCTGACACTACCTCCTAAGAGCAACAACTTTCTATTTTCATCATACCTATTTAACTATGCATTTATAACTAGCATTTATTTTGATGTTGCATGTATAACCTCTCTTGGGAAACAATATACAGTATTAACCAATTCCTCTTTTTCTTGAGAATATACCTGAATTATTTGGTCTTTTGCATAAATGATGATAAACATCTGAAAGTTCATCTGAAATGTACATTAAGCTCTGACAAACATAATTCTTCAGAACTTTAATGTATTTGAGGTGGCTCTGTGCGTGTCACACTGATACATGTGGCACTTGAAGGTGAGCTTCAAATACTATATACAGAGGCTCCTTCACTCTGAGTAGGATAGGGATAGGTTTGACTGTATTGGTATTTCATTTGAATCATTAAATCTCCTGTCCATGTACCAACCACAAGTAAATGGCAACAACATTGCATTTAAAACTAAATGGAAATGCATTCTTTCAGATGGGTTTTTTGGAACAGAAAAAGCTATTTGTTACTGTAGTTCTAATGTAGCAAAATCTAAGAAAAAGATTTTTCTATTTTTTTCTTTCAAAAAAAGATTTTTTTTTTTCAAAATCTAAGAAATCTATGCATGACATCTGTAATCCTAGCAAATGACTTTAGAATCAGGATAAGGCTGCAATCCTAAAGACACTTTCCTGGGAGTAAGCCCCATTGAACACAATGGGGCTTACTTTTGAGTAGACATGGTTAGGATTGTGCTCTAAGTGTTTTGTTAAAATAAGCATTTGCTGCAATGTGCCCATGATCAGTTCCCCACAATAGGATCCCTCATCCTTGTTATTTCCTCTGAAATATATGAAAAGCACAAAAAAGGAAACATATATAAAATGATTCTTGGAAAACAAACAAGTGAAATGAAACACTTTCTACCATAATAACGGATAAACATACAGGATGCCTTTAGTGTGTCCTGTCACATTTTACAAGAATTTTTGGCAATTGTAAATATTGGTGCATATCTGCAAAATTCACATATGCAAATCAGCTACCTTTGATTATTGTTTCCCGATTTCAATAGCTGTATGTGCAAAAGTGACATTCCCACAATGATATTTAACCATGTTTTGTGGGCAAATTCGAGTACAGAATTCATTGGAGCAATTTTATTTATTTATTTTGTGCAAAACAAAAATAACTAGATATGTGAAGTAAAGCCATTAGGTGGAAGTGCTAATGTATTGAACAGACGGAAATAAACATAAAATGAAGATTCAAAAGGATGAACAGTACATCAGCAAAAAAAAACAAACTTGGAAAAATGTGTAAGATGAGCTTTAGGGTGCTCTAAAGGATAAAGGGTGGAGAATTTAGAGGAAACTTTGGAGTAAAAACAAGGACAATTGACTAGCAGATTTCTGTCCTCTTTCCACCTTGTATTCCATCTTGTATTAATTCATTTTAAATTACACTTTAATTTCTGCAAAATAATTTGATATTTTAAATCAGAAATCTTTCTATTAATACATGAGGAAATGAATTAACAGACGCTAATAATTTGTTGTGTTGGTGTACATTATTTCTAAATTAAGTTAATGTGTCACTAAAATAAATACTTGGCTATTTCTTAGCTACATTAAATTAAATTTGATCAGGTACTGTTTGGGAGTTATGATACATATTTAACTGAATGAAAGAATCTGATGGTCCAGTTCGAGTTAGGGCTTTCATTGGTAGAACACATGTTCTGTCAGCATAGTTCTTAAAGGCTACAAAGGTTCTTAAAACTTCGGTGATTGCATGCATTCTTTGGTGCTTCCATACACTCTTCCTTAGCCTGATCTACCTTAAGATAGCAACAGGGAATTGGGCCATCCATATTGCTAATGTAGGTCTGAGTTGATCCACTGTAGACTCTGTGGCTTACTCTAGTACAAGGGGACAAACATCTTGTACCTCAAGGAGACATCTAGCATCTAAAACTTCCCCTATGATGCAGCATAGCCTATGTGGCATCAGTGTGTTGCTGCCTGGAGATTTAGGGAGAAGTGGGCTGTGAGTGATTATATCACAGACTGTAACACTTGGGAGCAACCAGGATCACAACTGAAGCACTATGCATATTGAATTTTATTTTGTCCACTGAAGATTAAATGGTTCAGTCCTTAAAGTCATTATATATGGTATATTTAAATCAGTTTTGTACCCCTCATTTTTATAGACTAAAAGCAGGCCTCCATCAGTCTTGAGAGACTATGGTATCGAAGCACGAAAGCCTGGGTTAGATTGTTATGGAGGATAGGCTGTTACCCAAGCAGCAAATCCCCCCTTTCCATGCCACTGAATTAGTCCAATGGAAAGGCAGAGCCAATACAATTGGCTCCAGCTTTTCCTGCAATGAAACCTTTTTACATTTAGATATCACTGGAATCTATGCTCTGCAAAGTTCTGGGTATCTGTTAAGTAATTTCTACACTGCACTGTATTGTATTTTTTCCCATTTTGATAACATTTCTCATTATTGAGTTATAGATATGCTAACTACACTGCATTTTCAAAATATGTCTGTATAAATATGTCTCTATGGCTGAAAAAAATCAATATTTCCTTGTAAGCAGAAATGAAATGAATTTGAATTTTTAACAACATTTTGAAGAGAACTTATGATGATTAATTTCTAAACATATAATCAGTAAAGGCTCTCCATGTGCTTAATTTAGGCAGGCACAGCTTGCTATTCTGAAGCATGTATTAGTATTTCAATAAACAGAGGGGAATCAAGTTGGCGAGAGGCAACACTAATTCCATGCCACCACCCTAAAACAGAATTGCTTCAGAATATTCTGAAAAGACTGATAGTTGAAAGGAATAGAGGCTGCAGAAAAAGCTCAAGCATATAGTTACAACAATAACAATGCAATTCATCTATGCCATGCAAGCACTCAAGTGTCAAGCTAGAGCAGAGTAAAAACAGAGAGATGCTGTTTTAAATGTGCAGTTTCAGATCCTACTTGATAGCTGGAACTTGCTAGATAATGTTTGGAATCTTCCCTTGCCCAATTTGAGTTGCCAGTCGCAAATGGCACCACCAGCAATAAAGACAATACTTGTTCTTGTGCCAAGATGAAGAACAGGGCAGCCAGCATACTTCTCTTAGGGACTGAAAATGTGCCCTCCGCAGAGAAATCAGCCTCCACAATAATTGGAAATGAGATTTTTGAGTCTTTCTTCCAAACCTGAGCCAAAGCAATCTTGAGAGCTTTGATGACTCTATAAAAGTACAGTAATCTATTAAAGGCACTAGACAATTAATTGAAATGCATTTGTCTTTTTGATGTCTATAATTGTATTATTAGAATCATACTGTGCAACAGATCCTGCACCTTTAAAACATGACAAGCAAATCAAAACATCACTTACAACCTAGTTTATACTGATTTTATACTGTAAAGAGATTTATGTTTATAATAAATACATATCCATATAAGTCTTGATATGTCATCTTACATGGATTAATACTGAGTTAAAAATTTCTGGATAATATACTAAAATTAGTGGAAATAAAAAGAAAAAACTCTTGTACTCCAGTCACCAAAGCACTTGTCCAAAATTGAACTAATTTCAACATCAGTAGAGAATCGAATCAATATTACCATGGAACAACAAAATCAAGAGCAAAACATAAAGTCTCTACTAAATTATTTTGAAATCTTTGACATATATATGCAAACAATATTAATAATTTTAGAATTTTATTCTCTTAAACACACTCAACTATTAATAAATATTAAAGAAATGTGTTTTTCTTAATGTTAAACAACAAAATAAGGCTGCAATCCTATGCACACACTTTCCTCAAAGTAAGCTTCAATGAATTCAACATGATTCATTTCTGAGTAGACATGAATAGGATTGCGCTATGTCTTAAATATCCTGAGGAAGTACCAGTATCAGTATTTTGCCAACTAAAATATTTTGCCAATACTTTGTATTTTGTGTAAAAATGTTTCTTAAAAACCTTAATGACATACTGTATTAACATTCAATATATAAAAACATATAAAGATCATCTCACTAACCACCAGCTGGAGGAACGACTTGATCAAGGAGCTTCATACTAGTTTTTTTCCAGATTTTCTTTATAACTGCTCTGAGTTCTTCATTCGCTTGCTCCAAATTACCTGAAGAGGGAGAAAAAAGGAAGGAGGAAGCATGGTAGGGTGGGATCATTTGTAGACTTTGAGTTTTTAGAAACCAATACAGTAAAGGGTACCCACAGCAATTCTTTCTTACTTATTGTAACAGTTGAGTAGTGTTTGCAAAAGCTTCCTTGGTAAAATATTTCCTTTACTTTGTGACTAGGGACAGGCTGAAAAATGACTAGGGACAGGATGATAACATTTGCCTACTTGAAAGTAAAGGTAAGAAGGATTGCTTTTATTCTGATTAAGTTTGGTGTCATTATCATGTAGCTGAAGCTATGTGATATGGCATATTGAGAAGAACATGTAAAACGTGACTGAAGTCTATTGAAAGAAAAGGCAATGCTTCCTATTCTAACTTGGCTTCATGATGGGAATTTGCTTCTGCGTGTGAAAGGTAAGATGTTAATTTTTCACATAAATAAATGTTATTGTGTAGCACAGGTTGGCTGTGATACTGTAATGAAATCATGTTCTTACAGGATTAGGGTTGCCATAACTCTCTTCCACAAAACCGAGGCAGGACTCCTTGTCAAACTTGCCAGTATATGAATGCAATCCCTGAAAACTAGGAATTTGTCTCTTCTTAAAATACTCATAGGCAAAAATTTGGCAGGGACTCATGATTCCATATTGCTAATGATTCACAGAGTAGATTTGGAGTATCTGGTGCCCCATTTCAATGATAGTATTTCACCATGTACAAATCTTCCTCTTGTTGAGTGCTATGATCCTATCTGTTGAAGATGCTGTAGAAAACAAAGCCAGTGTGTATGACTGGATCTCTCTGTTACACACCTGCCCCAGCCTAGTATCTAGACAAGTTGTACAGTACAAGATTGCTTTTAGCAGCACTGGATGGTTTGGAGCTAATGAAGACAATTCTGTTTCATGCTCAGCTGCACTGGACCCAATGATCTATGTAAAGACTTGTGGCCTGACATGGGTCTCCCTGATTCTGTGCTAGCTAAAGAGCTACAACAGAATTGAGTAGCACCATTAAGGGGCTACTTCCCTTATGCAGGCAAGGGGAACAAAAGTCCCCTTCTCCTAAAATGCCCATAGTGGCTGCTTGATGCATACCGGATGCAGCAGAGGTAGCCATTTTGGCACCACAGCAGCCCTATGCTCTGGGAAAATCAGGATTGGGCTGCATGCAACCATTTTACAAGGCAAAACATAAGAATGCTTTGAAATATGCATCTTACCTTCTGTTTTAATCTTCAGGGCTGTCCTTACTAATGCAAATAAAGTAGCATTAAACATAACTGTTCCATCACTGTTTAGGGGCATGTTCATGGCTACCAACCTCTGTAGATGTTTTAAGAAATCAAATGCAAAAAAATCTCAGTTTATGTTGATCATACATTGTGGAAAAAGCAAATACATATGAAGAATATTAGATAAAATTACATTAACCATTAGTGAGCAATGGCATTATGAATCTATATGTAGCTTATTCTATGGCCACAACTCTAAAGAATTTATCTCAGACAAAATCAAGATACAGATGGATATGTAAGGTGCGATTTAAACATAAAACAGAATCTTTACATAGTGAGTGGTTGGTAAATAGTTTATATATTTTATACACCAATTGTAAAGTAAATGCCTTAGAAATTAATGTTTATTATATCCCCATTGAGAGGTATGTTGGTTTAAAATTCTGTTTTGGATTGTGCTCTAAGAATTGTACAGGTGAGAACTAGGTATCCTCTGATTTGGTATCAACAGATGTGACTCACCACTGATAACAAAGAGCCCTTTTAAATACTAAGGAAAAAAGCATCAAAAGCCTATTTCATATTTTTCTGCTGTTAAATAATTTTAATTTCATTTCATTAGATTACATTATTCACCCTATTTAGTGATTGACCAGGGTTCAGTCCTGACCAATTTAGGCTGGCTTAACTCATCTGGTATAACTTCCTCTGATGGTGTGGGGAGGCCAGCACTTGATCTGCCCTAGTCCTGAGGGAAGGGGTGTTGCAGGGGGATAGACCAGTACACAGGTATGCGGGCCGGCCTCTCCACACCACCACAGGAAGTTATACCAGGTGAGTTATGTCAGCCTAAATTGAGGCTGCAATCCTAACATTCAGTTAGGCCATCAGATGTCCCAGCACAAGTCCTTTGATGGCCTGGGCATGTCACAATAGTGCCATAATGCACTTATGTGCCACTACTGGGGAGTAAGGGCTTATGCAGGTGCACACACTTGTGCTGACCTTCCCACACTACCTCAGGAACAGGGAGGTAGGTGGATTATGCTGGCATAAATTAGTTAGGATAGCACCCTGAATGTGGTACAGGGTCTCTACCAATACATTCAGAGTGACAATGGAGAAGCAAGAAACCTGGTAGTGGGTCTTTAAAGCTATTTTTTTCATTGATTTAGTATCCACATATTTTTTTTAATCCACTGGGAGTTCCAGAATAGAACCCTTGTGGATAATGAGGCATGACCTGTATTCTGCGGCAACTGTTGTTGCAAGTTTCATGTTGTTTCTTGTATTTTATTGAATAGTCTTTCCATATTCTAAGAGCACAATCCTAACCATGTCTACTCAAAAAGGAAGCCCCATTATGTTCAATGGATCTTACTCCTAAAGTGTCTTTAGGATTGCAGCATAAGTTGTCTTATAGTGCAATCCTAGCTTGTCAGTGGTACAATCCTATTCCAAAATCAGTCCCATTGAATTCAGCAGAGCTTACTCCCAGGTAAATGTGAATAAGATCATAGCCTTGGATACTCACTATTTAGGAGGGGAAAGGCATAAAAATATTATGACACTGAAGAATACTGATAAATAAGCAAACACTTTGAAAGACATAAAAGCTTACCTTACACGCAACTCTGTGAGGACATAATTTACCAAAACCAAGAGGAGGCTGAATACGTCGCAACAAGGTAACAACATCAAGGTGCTTTATTCTCCCCCTTCAAGAGATGCACAGTGTTAATCAAATTGTTGTTAAATTACACTTGGATTTTAAAAAAAATTTTGTTTGTAATTTGCACTTTGCTTGGTTATTTGGTAGGTTCATAGTATGCTACAGTATGTCTCACTTACTTTGCCTCGGGATCATATTCAGACCATATTCTTTTAAACTCATCCAAGTGATGTGGACCAAGAATAGACCAATCACGAGTCAGATAATCAAAGTTGTCCATGATGACAGCCACAAAAAGATTGATAATCTTAAAAACAATTGGGGAATTACTTAATTTGAAACATTTTATTACTATGGAAAAATACAAGTGATCAGTGATGTATCATATATGTGTGTCAGTTTTAATATGTATACATCAATTAAAAATCAGCCCTATGTTGGAAAATCAAGCTCAGGAAAGATGGTAAGATGCAATGGAGACCTCTGCCTCCACTCCTGACACCTTCCTGGGCCTCATTTATCCCTCTCTTGCCCTCCTCCATATTGTTACCTCCTCCATACATGTTCCAGCCAGAGGAGATCTTAACTGGTGGGCTCAGGCTTTTGACTGGTGCTGGAAGGCTGGCCTTTGCACCAATGCCACAAACTAATTTTTCCAACCGCCTAACCATAGTTAGTAGATCAGAAGTATATCAGGTGTACTTGCATGTTCCCTAATCAATACAGGATCTGTAATTTTGATTAATTTATGATTTATTATTAATTTTATTGGCCATTTTGTGCTTTTATGGAAAATTGGGGTAGAAATATTTTAATGAATGAACGACAACTTCTTCAGCATTTGTCCTGCGTGGCAGAATCAGTTTTTTCTGGATTGGAGTCACCCAAACCACACCTAACACATTAGGGATAACTAGCCAGCCTGTCTCAGGGGCCTTTTGCCAGGATGTTGCCTTCCCACTGAAGTGGTGTCTATTTATCTACTTGCATTTGCATGCTTTCGAACTGATAGGGTGGAAGGAGTTGGGACAACTGTTTGGAGCTCACTCCATCATGCAGCATTTGGATCAAGAACCGCTGATCTGCTGATTTTGATATTAACAGGCACAGTACCTTTATCCACTGAACCCACTGCAGTCCCATTCAAATGAGTGAGTGAGTGAGAGAGTGAGCGAGCGGGTGTGCAAATAAACCACAATTTGAAACTTGCAATGGATTTTCCAGCAAGTAATCTCTGGGCAGAAATCCAAATGTCATGATATTTATTTATTTATTTTTTTAAAATTTTTATCCTGCCTTTCTCAGGCCATTAGCCCAACTCAAGGCAGCTAACATAAAACATAATTAAAAACATAAATAGAACAATTCAATAAAAACAATTAAAATATACAAGCTAAAAAACTTATAGATGTGATATGAGTATTTATTGACATTAATAATTATTGAACTTGAATTTGAGCATGTAATAAGAGACTATTATATTTAATAGATAACAACAGAGATTTTCAAACTGGGGTCTTGCAATGCCACAGACTATGTCTTCAGCCCTTTAAGGAGAGAGGAAAGGCCGAGTTTCTTATTGTGAATCCTAGTTCCAGGTGAGAAAGTGATCCCATTCAGCCCACCATTAAATCTATTCAGGCTTAGGTGCATAACTTGTATATAGTTTGCATGGCCAGGCTTGGGGCTCCCAGCGGGACTAACCCTGTTCTAACCCCGCTCACCGTGCTCAGTCTTATGGCTGTCAGCTGCCTTAGCAGCAGATTCTTTTCTCCAGGGCTATGGTTTCTTTTGTCTTCTGGAAAATGTTGGCATTTCCTACTCAGCGATATTGATCTGGGGATGGGAGATGCCTGTCGGGATGAGTCATCACTTGACCAAGTCTTGGCTGCAAAGTGAAGGGCTTTCGAATGGTATCAGTTTTCTGTCCTGGGAATGGGGAATGCAGCAAATCCTGGGGTATGGTGTCACTGAATTCTGCCCTCTCCCATATGAACGTATCTTGGGAGTTTTACACCTAAGGAGTCTGAGAACCTCTGGATACCAATATATTTCAAGAACCTACAACATTATTCTTCAGGTTATTTTCTTATTGAAATATTGTCTGCTCCAATGTTAAAAAGATATTCCAGTTCCTGGACTCACCAGAAAAGCACATAGCATGTAGAAACTGATGAAATAAATAATGGCAAAGTTGCTCCCACATGTGTATTCTTCCCCTGGATTAAAATCAGACTCTGGATCACATTTTTTTCCAGGCATACAGGCCAACATGATTTCTTGCCATGCTTCTCCAGTTGCACACCTTTAATATGGAACAAAACAACAGAAAATGAGCTACGCATCATTTTTCAATCTAGAATAATAATATTATTACTATTCACTAACAATGTTGCCACATAGTGACGTGTAAGAACATGGCATAGACTCCCTACACATGTACAGGCTTGTTAATGGATGGATGTGTACAACCCATATTGCCCTGCCATGGCAGTCACAAAAGGAAACAAGCATTTCCTGCTCCTGCACATGAAACATCCATGTCAGAGTACACTACTAGTGTCATGGGCAGGATCATGTTCCATATGGTGGTTCCCAGGCTGCTTAGTGAAGCTACTGCCCATTGCATCAACAGATGCATTAAAGAGTGAGGGAGAGCAGAAACTCAGATAGGCAGACCACTTCAACTTGCCTTTCTAGTTTTGTTTCCAGTTTCTGTTATGCTAGTAACAATTTCTAAACAATGGTCCTGGCCCCATCTTCTGGTCTCCCCCATCTGCCTCAACTGTTGAGAACTCAACTTGCTCTGCTGGTATGGAAGCTAAATTTGGTCTCTGTGGGTCAGGACATGTCCTTTTGCCATCCCAGCTGACTCATCCAGAATACAATCCTAACCTAGCCCAGCACAACTCATTGGTTTTTCTGTTCCTAACCTTTCCCCAGCAGTGGTGCAGAAGTGCCTTACAGCAGTTTGGCGACACCCTAAACCAACAGGGGACTTATGCTGGCCTAACTGGGGATAAAGTTTGCAGCCTCTGTGGCACAAACATACTTTATGACTTTATTGTGCTCCTTCTGGGGCAGCATAAGGGACTTGCACCAGCCTTGGGCACAGTTTGGATTGTGCCCTACAATCAAATGAAAACATGGTATATATACATTTTATATCTGAAATCTTAACAGTGATTGAATGAAAGTTATAACAACGTTTATTATTCCCAAACTAATAGGAAATTGTTTCCTTATCTAATGTCATGTACCTTGAATACTTTTGTTCTTTCATTGGGTAAAACATTTATCATGTTGCATCAGAGACTATAATGTTCCAGTCTGTTAACACTAACATTAAGAATATGCTTTGTTTTATTTTTAATGACTTTCCTTGGGAGTAATTGTTATATAAAGTTACTTTCTCAGCAGCAGTATTTTAGAAGATTTTTTACTTTTAAAAAATTGTCTGAGAATGACGATTTGTCCAGAATCCCTGGAAGTGATGTCACAACTGGAATAGGAAGTGCCTTCACTATGATGCCAGATCTCCATGTCTACTCAGATTTGTATTCCCAGGAAAGGAACCTCAATGCCCCATTCCAAATGGTGCTACGCAGAGCCAGATTCCAATACTGAGGCACCCAGCTTTTTGAAACCCCCTGAAATGAAGTTGTGGCCCTCCCCCAAAGGGTCCCAACCCCCAGTTTGAGAACCACTGCCAAATGTAAACCCATCTAGAAATGTAGAAGCCCTAGAATTGGCCAATGAGAAACATCATCCAAACAGTTTTATATCAATAAGGTAAAATAAAAAATTACAAAACAAAAAATCTACCGGAAAAGAAGCAGCACTGCCTGGGGAAATGTCTGAAAGTTGTTGTTCCGGTTAATTTGAGTACCATCCCTCAGAGCAACTTTGCCAAACACCTAGAAAAGCAGAAACAATGATCTGGTATAATTTTTGTTTCAACTTACAATTACATTCACTGTAAGAAAAGTCCTGCTGGAGCAGAGCAAGAGTTCATCTAGTCAGTCCATCCTGTGCCAGCCAGGTGCTTCCTGAAAGCCCAGAACCAGATGCACTCTCAGCACTGTGTGACCCCCCAGCAGATGGGATTTACTATCAAGGTTCCACTAAACACGTCATGGCTAGCAGATTGTTGCAATAGACCTATACTCCATCAATTTGTTTAGTATAGTGTTACTCAAACTTTTTAGCACCAGGTCCCTCTTTTTAGGATTGCTTATGTCATTAATCTGGAAGCAATGTCATAACCAGAAGTGACATCAAAAGAGGACAATTTTAACACCCCGATATGACAAAATCAAATCGAGTAAATTAAAAGTTAAGTACGATAAGTACAAGTTAAAAAATTTATTTAAGATAAAGGTAAACCCTCTTAATCCTCCCAAGCAGTTGCTGGTATGTTTAAAAGATTCCCAAACATCTCAAAGACTGCAGTCCTATCCTATTTGGAAGTAAACCCCATCAACTGCCATTGTTAAAAGTCATACACTTTCCTGGGAGTAAGACTCATTGAACATAATGGAGCTTATTTTTGAGTAAACATGGTTAGGATTGTGCTCTAAATCTAGTAGTCTGTTAAAAGTACAGATCTGTAACATTTCCTCACATGAAGTCACTTATCATGGTAATATATTAAAAGAACAATATTGAAATGAATGGGGACCCACCTGAAACTGGTTTGAGACCCATCTAGTGGGTCTCAAATCACAGATTAAAAAACACTATTCTATGGCATTAAATAATCTCTAAGGAACCTGAACAATTTTCATAAAGTATACAAGAATTAGTGTACTATAAAGCAATATCAGATGAATGACAATTAGAATACATATATGAAATATGTCTATATATATATTAATTAGGCCAGCCTAAGCTCCGACATAAATCTTGTACTGAACTGAGGGTGTCACAAAAGTGCTGTAAGGCACTTCTGTGCCACTCTTGTGGGTATATTAGACCAGTGCCTACATCACCATGGGAATGGGAAGACCAATAAGTTGTGCCGGCCTATGTTGGTATTATGCCCTAAAACTAACAGCCCAATCCTATATGTCCTCTAATGGTCTTCAGGGTGCAGCAGCCTTGACACAGACTTAGCTGTATTCCATGGACTAACGGAAGACTGGCACATTGGGGATAGGCATGTAAAGAAAAATTATTTGCCCCTGCCGATGCTCTTCTAGGCATTCTCAGGTCTATAACAGCCCAATCCTATTTTATTTTACTCAGAAATGCCATTGAAGTCAATGATGCTGACTCCCAAGAAAGCATGCATTGGATTGAAACCTAACTTTCCTATGTCCAAGAGAGTATGTTAGCTTGGGATGGGAGCATTGCTGTCTAATGGATATTGCTGCCACCAAGATCTGCCCCTGTCCTGGCACTGACCCGGTTCTTTCCCAATCCATGGCTAGATCTGCTTCCACTGTCAACCAGTTTAGGCCAGTGCTAACCAGTTTAGGCCAGTGCAAGTCACCTGTCTCCCTGTTCCTGCAGTGGTGGCCTAACCCACCCAGGAGTGGCACAAAATCACTTTTGATTTTGGCACATGATCAGGCACAGAAGTGGCACCCCGAAGCCAGCACAAGACTTGTGTCGGCCTTACCAAGGGTTAGGATTGCACTTATCAGTAGCTGATCTGCAGGCCACTGTCACCTGCAAATAGCTTTCTGGATCTTATCCTGGCAGCAGCTCTTTGAAGAATAGCAGATCAGTTACTATGTCAGCAGACAGTATCCTGTAGACAGAATTGGGCCCTAAATCAAAACAGTCATACACAATCAAGCAATGGAGAAATGTCCTGCCATTGCCAAACCTATTGGTCCTATTTGTAGAATCCTGCCAATAAGGCAATATAGTATAGAATTTTGCTTAAATAGTCTGGGTTAACAGAGAAAAATTTACCTGTTTCTTTTATTTTCTCCTGACATTCTTCCCCTAGATGTCCTGAAACTATGGATGAATCAGTTTACTGTGATGATTTTTGAGTATACCATCTTACTGACAGTTACTGACTAATCTCATAGTTATTCTATATGAGTGCAATCCTAAATAATCTAGGCCAGTACAACTCACCCATCTCCCCATTCCCATGGTGGTCAACATATGTTTGTGCACTGAACTTCACTCCCCACCCCTAGAAGTGGTGCAGAATTGTCTTTTGGCACTTTTGAGACACCTCCAGGCCAGAACCGAACTTGTGCTGGCCTAACTTAAGCTTAGGATTGCAACCTATGAGCAGTAATTATGTACTAATTGCAATCATCACTTGGCTAGTTGCCTGGATCCACCACATGTTAATTCCAATTCACTTGCTAAAAGCTTTTTATTTCTAGTTAGGCTGCAGAACAATTGGGTTCCAGCTTTCACTTCTGTTCCTTCAGCCTGCAAATTTTATTTGAATTTTCTCATTGTTTGTTGTTCCATCATGGCAACCATAACTCTGCCTATATACATCTTACATAAGTATGCTACATTTTATATCAAAACAGGTAAACGATGAGTAAGAGGACGAAATAAATAGAAAAAGTCACTGTAGGGAATATTCCTTATTTTTGTAATCTTCACTGCATTGCCCCAGCAAGCTTTTAAAACGCTTAGATGACCAATCGGATCCACTGACTGGCAATTATAATTTATGCAGATTAGGCTATTTTTAGATTGTCATCTAACGGTTAAAAGTTTTAAGATACATCTAGTGCTGCACAGTTTAAAATTCTAAACCAAACTTGGTTACTGAAATGTTTTGGCTACTGAACTGAAGACACTGGCTGCAGTTCTAACATCTAGTTAGGCCGGCCTAAGCCCTGATATAAGTTTTGTTTTGACCTGGGGTTGTTACAAAAGTACCAAAAGACATTTCTGCACCACTCTGGGGGGAGAGTTAGGCCAGTGCACAGACATGTGCTTGCCTCCCTACATTCCCAGAGGAACGGGAAGACTGATAAGTTGTGCTGGCCTTGGTTAGCATTGCACTAACTGACAGCTAGCTAAGGAGCTGTGATACGTCCCTGTGGACCTTTCATACTACTGTCCCTTTCAACGTGGTTGATTCAGAATTTCACAAATTGTGCCTACAGTAAATAGGGTAAGTGTGTTTTAGTTGATAGAGTATAGCCTGGGTTTAGGAGATCTGGATTCATATCCACATTTTGTCATGAACATATGTAGGATTTGGACAGGACAGTATTTCTTACAAGAGCCTGTGAATCCACACAATATAGGAATATTGTGACAGGTCAGAGGCTTTCTTGCAATAGTCAAACTGAATGTTCTGCTTGAAAAGTTCCTTTTCTTTTTTGGATACCGGACTTCTCCCATCTCTAAGATGTGAACAGTAGTTTTCTACCTACAAGGTTTGCTGTGAGGAAAAATATAATAAAGACTAGGATGACAAGTATTGTACAGTACTGCTACTACTGGTAGTTTCCAATATATTTTTTTCCTAAACAATTTTTGTGTTGGCTGATACCATTTTAGAAGAAAATTGTCCTATGTAAAATGCTTTCAAACCCATACCCTTGATCATTCTAGAAGGTATTCTTAAGTTTTTAATATCAGTGAAATCAAGCTTGGAAAGAAAGCCCTATGACTATCAAACGACTAATTTACTTTCTTTCTACACTCTGAGTATCATGATGAAAAAACTTTTAAAAAGCAACTTCTTGAATAACATATAGATGGGTAAGGAATACACGGTTTAAATAGGTAATTGCTCTGCATTATAAATAAAAGCCATTTCATTTTAAAGAAAGGTTGTTAATTACCTGCATTCCAATAACTGCATAGATGAAAAACAACATTGCTATCAAGAGAGCAACATAAGGTAGAGCCTAAAATGATGAGAAAAACATTATTTTTTCAAAAATATTAACTCTTGTATGCCCTTTTAAGGTTATTATATATGTATGTTACTGGTATATTTTTACAAACACATTAAGGGGGCATTCCTAACCAATTATGACCAGAACAACTCACCCATCTCCCCGTTCCTGTGATGGTGTGGGGAGGCCATCCTCCATGGAGTGGCGCAAAAGTGCCTTATAGCACTTTTGCAAAATCCCAAGACCAGTATGGAATTTGTGCCTGCCTAACCAGGGGTTAGGATTGCACCATAAAGCTTTTGTGAATGGATGACCCTAAAACATTATCTAAAACAACAAATATGCCACCATATCTATGAAGGTTCTTTTCCGTAATCACCCCAGTTACCTGGCACTGTGGAAATGGAAAATCACCTGCCCCCCACTTTTTGGAACCAAGAGTAGCTCTGATCCACTCACCTCCAGAGGGTCCTCTGGGCCTAGCAGAGGCTGGAGATTTCCATGCATAGCCTCTGAGCTTGGCAGTTAAAATAATTTCAAAAGAAACCGGAAATGACTTTTAAATGACTTTTAAATGTTTTATATGAAATTTTATTTTAACTGCTGGGCTCAGGGGACCCCCTGGAAACTAGAGACATGCACAAGGGGGTTTACATACAGGGAACCATGCAGACCAAACCCACAGATGACTGAATCTATGGATACAGACTCCTTTCCATATTGCCTAATCTTGAAGCTATACCTCATAGGATCTAATCTTAGAATTTCACTTTCAAGCCACCCATTCATGCCTTTTGGGAAGTGTATTTGTTACCCCCGTGAGATGCTTTCCACAGTTGAAAATGAAATGTTGGAACCAAATCTTACAATGTGTTTATTCTGCGGCTTGACAACTTGAGCAATATTTTAGATTCTGTTTTAGAATTATAATACACTTTGTTACATTTTCTGAAATTGGTTGAGTATTCTGAAGTTGTACTGGCATGCCGTCCACTGGCATGTCTTAAAGTGACTCATGCCTTTTGTCTATCTCTCTAATGAGTCTTAAGTGGAGGACTTAAGTGGAGAACTTTCCCTTGACGATTATCCCTTGACTTTCCCATGATGATGATCTGTTAGGATGAGAACTGTCCATGGAACCTTCTGCTTAGAACACAAAATTTATGTCCCATCAAGGATGGATATGGTAAAAAGTACAATGGATTAGCAAAAGTTTGTTTTTGTCACTCTGGAAAATATATGGTTTCCTAAAACTGAGTGATACCCTCTTATGCATTTCTTATACCTGTTTATGCATGCCTTCTTTTAATTTTTTGACCAGATGCTTTTCTAAAAAACTGGTCTTGCTGTTTTGGATTTCCAAGAATAAGAATCTTTTATCTAGTTTTAATTATAATGTGAAAGGCGGATGGGAACAACTCAAACACTTCCTGTTTCTAAAGAACTCAAAAGCCTCTTCTTTGTGCATCCTGATCTAGATATTAGATTAGCTGTGCTGGCCCTTTAGGATCATATTCACGACATAACTTTAATCACATGTCATATCTCCAGTTTATCATTACCCCAACATCAACTGAGGTTAGACAGCTGAAATAGAAGCAGGATATAAAGAGATTAAAGTTTCCCTTCACTTGAAAAGCTTTCACAACCCATTCCTACCTAGCTTCCCAGTCACCACCCTCAAAAAACCTGCTGCACGTCTGCAGAGCTGCTACCAGGGCTGCCACCAGGCGGTGCATTGGTTGTAGATTCCCGTTTTACTCTCCCTGCCAACCCCAATGTCCGAAAGGAATATAGAACATGGTGAACCCTTCCTTTCCTTTCTCCACATGATCCCTTTTCAGCTGTGACAAAGGAAACTACTCCACAGGCATAGTAGGGCAAGAGTAATCCCAGCTCAGCCAAGTGTAGCATGAGTCAAGTGAGTGAGAAGAAGCCCTCCACAGCTCCACGGAAGGAAAGGGGTATGAATCCTGTCTCAGCATTCCTTTTAAATATTTTCCTGCAGTCCCTCCATCCAATGCATCTTTCAGGTAGGCAGCAGAGGCAGCTTGCAAAATGGATGTAGAATCTGCAGCAGGTGCTGCTGGTGCATCACAAGACCCTTCCAATGCTTTGGAGAGCAAACCAAAAAGTTAACCCTTTGGCTCCACCTTCCAGCTCATCTCTGAACATAGCTGTGTGCACCAAAACAATCATTTGAACAAATTTGACAGGCAAGATAGAGCGACATGACACGTATCTGTCCATTGTTGTGTGACTCGACTTGTCTGACTCAAACACAGGGATTGAATTAGGGCCCCCTGACTCAAGTACTTTTCAGTTGTCCACACATGCAACACACGAGTTGCTGAGTTAGCAAAAATATGCATTTTCATGTCCATGTCACCTGACTCTAATTCCCATCTCTGATTTTGGCATTGCTGTAGTTCTGGGTGCAATGGAACAATAAGATTGGGCTGCCCCACAGTTAAAGTGTCACATGGGGGGGGGTGGTGGTGGTCAAAGCTGATCTGTTACTTGAAATGGTGGTTGATCTACCACCCAGCCCCCAAATTCCACTCCTTTTTGCCAGCATACACATCAGGCAGCCAGTGTACAAACAAATCACATCATGCACCTCTTTGACATCATCCTCCTCAAAATGCATCTTGTAAAGTGATGGACCAGGAATATCCTGGAACTGGAAGCAGAATATCTTTGCTCCTCATATTCTTCCCACCTGGCCATATTACAAGAAGCAGTAAGGTAGGAACAGCAGTAGATTCTGTGCATCCTTCACAAGTTTGCCACGTTCCCCAACCCACTGCTTGAAGCTACCATTTAAGTTGGATGCAAGGCTAGGGCACCCACTAATGTACATTATTATCCTATCCATTAGCATCAATCTGGTAAATGAAGTCCCTCAGCAGCTTCTCCGTCAGGGAACACACAAGACAGCTGTACCCAGGTCCCCTCTCCCACATCTGACATTTTGTGGTCTATATCTATATCTCTCTATACACACACAGTCATACAAACACATCATAACTTAGAACATGAGCATCATGACATAAAACATACATGGTCTAGTATGTATTCTGTTGAACTCAAGAAGAACCAAGGATTTAAAAGTCACACTTACCTGAAAAGACTTAATAAATGTCCACAGCAGAGTTCTTATGCCCTCACCTCTGCTCAGGAGCTTCACCAGCCGCATCACACGAAAAAGACGAAAAAACGTGATGGAGATTCTAGCGCTGTCTTCGCTGTTCTAGAAGGCATTATGGACAAATCAACCCCAATAAAACCAAAAACGTGCAACATTTTCAGGGAAAGAAAAACAACAACAAATGCAAAGAGGTAAGATCTGAAAAATGTGTCTTGGGGCCTTTTCAATTTTATAAGTATGGTATGACAGGAAAAATTACATGCTAGCACATGGGACCTGTAGAAATGCTTCACACAGCTCATGCATTTCCAAGTTTTCCGGTTTGTTAATAGGATCATGTTGGGTTTGTTTGTAGTAAGAGTTTGATAGGTACACTGAAGACAAAACCAAATCACTGCATACACCTTTCTAGTAGGACAATTATGAAAAAATACAGAGAAAAACCAGTGGAGAAAAGAGACATGGTAAAAAGAATAAACTCAAGTAGAGGTACAATCACTGGGGTCAGTTTACTAATCTTACCCCAGACTCATCAGTTGTGACAGTTTCTGTTGGCTTTGGCTTAAAAAAAATTAAGAACATTATGTATTAAAATCAAATCAAAGATTTTTAAAATAATTCAACTTGACCACAAAAAAGGGAGCAAGGACAATTGGTTAATGAAGTGTTGGTAAATGAATTGTTGATTAATATGATGCTGGCGGGGGGGGGGGCAGAGGAAACACATGAAAAATCCTGTTAATACCTTTACCAATGCAACACACATAATTTTCATGAATATCTATTATGATTTAATGAAGTTAAATTAAATTAAAATACAGACTAGTGTCAGGCTTATCTTTATTCTATTGGTCTTCAGGTGGTGGGTTGTGACATAACTGAAGTAAGGGAATTTGCAGCCAGCAATAACATGTTTTGGAGAAAGAAAGAATAGGAGAATGACTTTAGGCTAATTACTTACACAGTAAGTAATAGATTTAGGGTGGTGTAAAGATAAAATAGGACAAAGTGCAATATGTGATTCACTAGGCAACTTAGGAATGATGAAAATGTAATCAATAAACAAATAATGGTTTGCTCCAGGATATAAGTGAGATGGGACCGTGACAGCCTGTAAATAATTTCTTGCTCTTAAAAAGGGAAGAAGGCAGTGAACATGAGAACAGTTGCATCCTAATACAACGATTTTCAACCCTTTTCATCTCACAGCACACTAAAACTGTCAAGGCACACCATCAGTCTTTTGACAATTGACAAGCACACCATGCAGCTGGTATTGGGTTCACATCCCTATTAATTAATAAAAAAACCAAACTCCCATGACATACCTGTGGAACACTTATGGCAAACCAATGTGCCATAGCACACTGGTTGAAAATCACTGCCCTAAAAAAAGCCAGGTTATCCTCCTAATTGGTTAAATAAGGTGAGAGTATGATACTAATGGAAAAGTCTTAGATATTTTCAGGTATGATGTAAAATTTTAAAGAGAAGAAGAAAGAGCACAAATACAACAATATGGGAAAGAGAAAAAAATAAACACAAGCTCATTTGCATGCCATCCTGAGTGAACTGGAACATTGGCCAAAGAAATCATTGTGTAGTGTTGGCAACACATCACTGTGGTGCTATCTGGTGCAGTACACACAACTGAAGAGCACACTGTTGTTCTATCATGATTTATTGCTATTACTAGAAGTGCAAGCGTTAGATCTTGTGTTCAGATAGGTGTGAAAGAACAGGACAGGACAGATCACGTAACTGCTTATACAGAGTGCAATGCACAGGGAATAGAGATTAAAAACCAAGACAGAGAGAAACTGTTAAGATAAAACACCACAGAACACTCAGCACTGTCAGCTCTCCTAAATACTTCATATGACTAATGTTACAATCTGACCTAGTTCTAACAGATACTGATCTAGATTATCTGAGATCAGGCACACAGACATTGTTAAAATACAAGGGACACACAAACACTGAGATCAGTTAAAAAGCTTCTGCTCAATGCAGACGGTCCCAAGTTAAATATTTAGGGCAAGATACATGGATCAAGGGCAGCTATGTGTATCTATGGTCAAATCCAGAGTAACTACGGGGAGTCCTTGCTCCAGTGTAAGAACAACTTACTCTGGATTGCAATATGAATTTCCCATAGGTTTTCACTGGGTGGTGCAGTAACTACAAGTGCACATAAAATTTCTTATGTGCTCCCATAGTTACTCTGGATTTGGAGGTAACGCAGTATCAGAGTCCAACCCCAGCTCTGATGCAGTCATGCCAGGGGGGCACATATTGCATCTTGTGCTGGTGGAGCACCCACAGATCTCCTCGAGGTAATGAAATGCTTGTTCCCTTACCTTAGGATAAGCCTCTGTTTCCTGAACTGGGCCTCCTTGGACCTACACCAGCTGTTTAGCTGGTATTGTCTTAGGAATGTAAGCGAGAGGGAAGAGGGAAAGGACTGGATAAGGTTCTGCCTCTGGCTGAGATATAAAGAAGCAAATAGCAGATTGAGAACTGTCTACCTAAGGAACATCATGGAGCTATTTAGCCTGTACCACAACCAAACTCTGAAAATTAAGAAACTGTAAGGAAATGAGCACTAGCAAGGAAGCTTATAACTAAGAGCATGTCAGCCTATACTCCTTAGACTCCAACACAGAATTTTGCATCAGGTTTAGGGGCCTAGCAATAAGAAAGTATGCTTCTATTTTGTGCTAAACTCAACAAGCTGATCGAACAGTAAGTCATTCCTTCAGAATAGAATCCTAACACATTTATTCCAGGACTCCCCACAAATATGATTTCTGCAGATAATTAAATCTGTGGAAAGCCCTCAAAGGACCTCCTGGATGTGACTGGAAGTGGTTTCCAGTTACATATGGGAGATGTTCTGAGGGACTGGGAGATGCCTTTTAGACATCTGGTTATGTCTGGGAGGTCATGTGAGACCCTCTAGAACAGGATGGTACGTGTGTTGAGACAAATTCATGGGTGATGATTTGAGATCTCTCTATGTTTTCTGATATATTAGTAGTCCTACAAGCAAAGTAAATGGTTTTTAAAATAAAATAAACCCTCTCTCATGCTATTTGACCATGACTTTTAAAACATTTAAAAATCAAGCAGTGAAAACAAAAAGTAGACATGCTCTTGAAACACCCTGTAGAAGCCATCCAAAATGTTTCTCAGACGTAACATTCTCCACTTTATGAGCAGTCACGCCAGTTGTCCAAAGTATATGTGCATTTCATAAATCTTTAATTTATTTATTCCATAAATAATATTTCATAGTAATTTATAGAGCTGGAAAGCTATTAAATTTATTCAGCACCCCATTAGAAAGTGGTATAAAAGTGCCTTTTATTACCAGTATTATATATTTAATCTTTTGAGTATCATTTTCACAAGCACCAGAATGCCATGTTCACAAGCTCATCTCCATGTCTGCAAAATACCTATCAGTTATTTGGTTGAAACCATTTAGATGACTAGAGCCAGGGACACTGTGAATGATATGACATTTCCTTTATGTGAGCCACGATGCAGAGATATGTAATGGTCTTTAACAGACCTCTTGATTCTTATAACCGTATATATTCACTTGCCTTTAAAAATTTCTAAAACAAAATCAACATGAAAACTAGTTAAAGGAACAAAACAGAAATGCATGAAATTTTGCTCTATTGCATGATCAATTAAACAAAGTAAGTAGATGACAAAAGCAGGACACTAAAAATATGTTGCTCTAAGCAGTTATTGTCTAGGCTTTGAAGCAGTGTGGGGTAATGAAGATTGTATTGAGTTTAGATGTAGGACTAAGGGCGCAATCCAGAGTAACTACGGGGAGTCCTTGCTCCGGTGTAAGAACAATTTGCTCTGGATTGCAATATGAATTTCTCATAGGCTTTCACTAGGTGGTGCAGTAACTACAGGTACATGTAATGTCTCTTACGTGCTCCCGTAGTTACTCTGGATTGTAGGGTAAGTCCCTCTTCTAATGAGGATTTTGGTCAGCAGTTGTAGTACGTATGGATGAGACAACCCTTATATCTGCGCCAGGTGGATACTTTTAAGATTTTAAGCACATGTGCGGTTTATTTATTTAGCGTATGGCAAATACATGGACATATGGCAAGTCAATTGTTAATGTCCAGTCTGAGCCATTCAAGGACAGAGTGATCTATATTGAAAAAAATCAGACATTGGGCCAGTGTAAGTTCTTGATGGACACTTGGATATGCACAATGTGGTGAATATTTTGTTGAGGAGCACCACCATCACACAGAGGGATAGATACAAGACCTCACTTAAACAGTGAGTCCTGGCAGACTCCATGCTGAGTATGAGTCAGCTGAACATGAGTCAGCAGTGTGATGTGTCTGCAAAAAAAGCAAATGCCATTTTAGGCTGCATTAAGAGGACTGTAGCTTCCAAGTTGTTCTTTATTCAGCATTGGTCAGACCTCACCTTGAGTACTGTATTCAGTTCTGGGCACCTCACTTGAAGAGAGATGCAGCCAAACTGGAGCAAGTCCAGAGGAGAGTGACAAGAATGATCAGTGGGATGGAAGGGAAGCCCTACGAGGAAAGGTTGGGGGAACTTGGGATGTTCAGCCTGGAGAAGAGGAGGTTGAGAGGAGACATGATTGCCCTCTTCAGATACCTGAAGGGCTGTCATAGGGAGGAAGGGGCTCATTTGTTCATAGCTGCTTCTGAAAGCAGAACTAGAACCAATGGGTACAAACTGCAAGAAAGGAGATTCTGGTTGGATATCTGGAAAAAATTCCTGATGGTGAAGGCAGTTTGGCAGTGGAACAGATTGCCAAGGGTGATGGTGGACTCTCCCTCACTGGGGATCTTCAAGCAGAGGCTCGACGAGCACCTGTCGGGGATGCTCTAGGAGTATTTCCTGCTGCAGGCAGGGGGTTGGACTAGATGACCTACTAGGTCCCTTCCAACTCTATGATTCTATGATTCTATGAGTATGGATCCTATCCAGAGTTGCCCAATGCTGGTGAGGTAAGTCAAAACCTGGCACCTATTGTGTAGGGTCATCTATGCATATGCCTGTATCTGGGCGTTCAGCAGCCCATTTAGCTTTCTATTGTGAGTTGATTTTAAAGTTGTTAGAAAGCTGTTGTGTGAGTGCCAGAGAGGGCTTCCTGGATTTAAGCCTGCCAATTGATAGATGGCATGATAGATAGATAAATTGATAGATAGCAATTGATAGTGGAAGATTGGCATGCATAGGAAGAAGTGGGTTTTTCATAATTTAGTTGTATTCCTTCACTAAGGCATCTTGCCTTCGTTGAGTTGGTGGTACTAGGTGGCTCAAAAAGGGGAGCCAGCAAGTAGGAGTAGATTTTATACAACTGATTATGATTGTCCTGATTTTGTTTAATCTGTTATCAATCTTACTAGTGTGACAGCTATTAAGTCATACAGGGGCACAATATTCTGCTGTAGAATATACCATCCCTAATGCTTATATTCTATGAGTAGAGGCTGAGGCTCCCTATTTTGATCCTCTTGATTTCTGGAGTACATTGTTCCTGATATTAATTTTTGCATACATGTTCTCTAGGTGTTTCTTATGAGAGTCCAATCCAAAGTTACTCCGAGGTATTTGGAGTGAGGGTTATAAGGGAGTAATTTCCTATTCAGGTAGACGGTGGAGCTGCACTGTTAAGTTTGTTATTAAGATGGAAGCAAGTAGTCACCATTTTGCTGACACTAGGTATGAGTCTCTAGTCAGCAAATAATTTTCCTAAGGTCTTAAGGTCTTTAATGAGGAGGCAGTCTAATACCTCCATGTTTTATGTTGTGCTGCAAGAACCAGGTCATACCATATCCAAATTTACGACCCCATGTAGCCAGCATATCTGATAAAGACTGAATTGTGTGGGTGCCATTACAGAACTTTGGAGTTTTGGGTAAGTAAATGTATCTTAGCTGAATCTAGGGTTTCCAATAATGTGGGTCATGACCCTTTGGGTCATGAGCCCATGGAAGGGAATGGGGCAGAGATGAAGAGGGGCTGGGTAAAGAGGGGCAGTAGCTATGCACATCAATATCATAACCTCCTGTTAGTGCTCAATTCCCTGACTGGGTCTTCAAGGACTTGACCTAGAAATATAGATGGTATAGGTCTGAGGAGGTTCAGTGGGCTAGCAGGGGTTTTTCTGTGGCGCAAGGAAACATACATTTCCTTACTCTGAGGGGCTTTCAGAGGCCAAAATGTCACCATCAGTGTGCACCACTGTGGCATACAATTTGTACCACACTGGCACAGCTACATCACTGCATGAGGAGTTGAGTTAATTCAGGCAGTTTGATCAAGCTAGTATATCCACCCGAATGAGTGCTTTGTGCTTATGGATCAATTCCTGTATTTAGAGTGCCAGTAAGTTCATGAATATTCAGCAGAGGCTGTAGGTCTTCCTTATAGTGAGTTTTAAGAGTTTTATAGTAGTATAGTATAGTAGTATAGTTCATTAAAATGAACAATGAAGTAAAGGGCATTTTCATGTTTTATTAAAAAATAATGTCCATCACACAACTGAAACTACTGAATAGACAAAGCCTTAACATACTGGTGATTCCAAGAACTTACTAACATCAATATTTTCTCTTAGTGTTGGATTAAAAATTGAATTGAAGTGGAAATTGTAAAGAAGGTAATGGAATACAAATTGAAATGAGAGAGCAGTGACTGAAAATATTAAACTTTAATTTGAAAGGTGTTTTCTTAGTGACCCAAAGAAGTCTTAAAAAATACACTGATGTAGAGAAAAATGTTATTAGAGAAGATAATACCAGAAGACAAAGTTAAAATTTCATCCATTGCAAGTGAGCTATGTATATTACTTGGGAAAATTAAGATATCATCAGAACTTCTTAATAAATAGTTCTTAGGAACACTGATGTTGAGTATTTGCTACAATGCGTGGTCACAAAATGATTCCAAAACTCATTTTGACTGACTTATCCAGAATTCGTTATTGTGATTTCTGAGAATGTTTGCTGGGTGGATAAGTCTTGCATCTTAAGATAAAAACTATGTGCATGCAAAAATCTTAAAATCTAATGTTGCCATACCCAAGAGTCTGTTTTATGCTTAAAATTTTTGCTTTAACTGTCTTACCGCCCCCCCAACCCTGCAAAAATGCATTAAAAGCTTAGAGAGAAGAAGGCTGGAGATCCAGATGAGGCTTGAGTAGAGGAAGAAGTTTGGACTTTACAAAAGCTTCACAAATAATTTTTTAAAAAAAATTCCTTTGCCTCCTGAGCCAGTTTTAATGTTTGGGGGAGCTGTCTTTTAGAGCACTCTCAAGCTCCAGATTCCTGGGATCAGGACCATTCTGGGAGCCTTGCACCTTCCACACAAGCCAAAGCATGTCTGGTTACTCACGAGTAAATAATGCAAAGGGGAGCTTTTTAGGAGGGAACTTCCTCCTGGGACTTTGGGGGCTCTATTCCTTGGATCAGGACCCTTCCGGTATCCTTGGCTTCCCCTCAGCCTGCCCTTCCCTTCAGACTAAGGTGCGTTCACTTACTCATGCATAAAGTGATATGCAAATTTTGGACTTAAACTTTGGCTGTAACTTTGGCTAGGAAGGTGCTATCTAAAAACATTGGACTCTGTTCTCCAAGATGAATCCAATGACATATGGCATGATGGGGAAGGTAGTGTGTACCATTGCAAAGTTGCTTTTTTGGGGTGCCGCAACCCCCCAGTACGCCACCAAGTGCGGGCCACACCCCCTGCACCACCTTAGTGATGCCAAGTTGGAGGAAGTGAGTGCTGACTTCTACAGGGCAGGATCAGGCAAAGCTAATGATTCTTCCTCATCATGTAAGAACCACTTATAACAGGCACAAAAGTCCCTATTAGAAACAGAGTCACTACTGCTGCTGATGCGAAGTTCTAACCCCATAGTAGACACCATACCTCTTCTTAGAGTCTAACTAAATAAAATTAAAAACTGGGGTAAATGTTTCTCCCTTTCAGAACAATGAGGAAGAAAACAACAAGTCAGTAGTGATTCTTTTATATGGGTTACTGAGATACTGATCAAAAAGGAACTGAAGAATTGGGCATTTTTTCTGCTCTTAAAACACAGAGTATGCATGGGACCTCCCAATTTGAGGTGCAGAGCAATCAATAAAGTTATTGAGGTTTTCAAGATTGGCCCTGCATATGCCCAGGATTCATCTATACTTGATTTCACAATGACCACAAAGAGGGGCTGAAATCTCTTACTGAGGCCTGGAAGCTAATTCTTCTGGAAGAAGAGAGATATGTTTTGGAAACAGGGAGGCAAATGACCACCCAAGAGATAAACAACACACACAAAAAAAGAAAATTTAGAAATCCAGCAAAGCTAAAACAATCTCCAAAAGTGACAATTCCCCACAGAGACTTGCTAAGCCAGGTGCAATTTGTGACCTATCAAGTCAAATTAAGTCCATCAGCATTGTATTGGTGGCCATTTTCCCCCTCTCTCCATTTTTTCCCATATTCCAGAAAGGAAGCCCCTCCCAAAAAAGTGCAACTGTTTTTGGTGTGGAGAATCACCAGTTGTGTGGGCCTGAACTAAGGAGTCTTTGGTTTATTGTATTTCAGTTTGCTTTTGATAGCTTTGATATGCTTGAATTAATGATTTACTTCAGCTGTTTCTGTTTTTGGTTTTGAGTATGCATCTACAGATATTACTATACAAATAATATTATCAGAGCTTGAACACAGAACAAAAACAATTTAATTCACACAAAAAAGTGGGGTGGGGGAGGGAATTTATGGTTCATTAATTCTCTGCTACAGTTTTTTCTACTCTGATGCTAAATTATAGCAGTTACTTTGTAGTGCGGTGAACAGTGGTTACTTACATTAACTTCTGTTATAGCAATATCAACGACGCTACCAACAACAATTAAGGCATCAAAAGTGTTCCATGCATCAGTGAAATAGTGCTGTTAGGACAAGCATTCAGTAGCACGAGAAAACAGAAACAGAAAAGAAAGAGAAGAAAAAGGACAGTGTTATAACACAGAAACACAAGCTACACTTCTGCAATGTACCAGTGTTGTATCTTTCCACCTCAAGTCTGTGAAAGTGGGAACTAAGAAGTGACTGGTTGTATTCTCATATCAATATAACTGACCATTGACCAGCCAAAGTTGAGAATCTATAAATATATCAAGCTGTGTGACTTGTCCGGATAATGGAAATAAGGAGAAAGACAGAGAGTGGGATTGAGGGAGTTTGGCTGGGGTATACTCACATCAGCTTCACTGAGAACGATGTCTACTATGCTGCCAAGAACGACGAGGGAGTCAAACGTGTTCCAGGAATCACTAAAATACCCCTGGACAGAGCAGGCAGGGTGCAAACGTTTGTGATTACATATGAAATGTAGCAGTATTTGCATACTTCTGTTTAGTTTTTTCATAAACAGAAATCACTTCAACAAAATTCTGGGGTGTAATGGGAAAAATACAAACAATATTGTGTACTGAAGGAAAGGCTTTTAAGCTACATGATTTTCCAACCATATGCCAAAGGAATGCTGAAGCAAATGGTCTGCATTATAAATAAGAACACAAGAATATTGGTAGTATTAGCAGGTTTGGCTAGGGGGTGCCCATTCCAACACTGCACTATAGGTTAGGGTGGTTATTATTATTTCCTAAGCCAGATGTTCCTAAACTGTGCGTTGCGATGCCCTGGAGATTTTGAGTTACTCGCCCAGGGTGTCATGGGCCACCAGTTTACTGGCAGTGAGTCCTGTGACAGTTTCAAGCAATGGTAAGAGGCTCAGAGCTGTGGGCTGGGTTCTGAAAGATTAGATTGCTTTAAGTTGCCTTTTACAGGTCCTGGTATAAAATACCTTTTAATATACCATTATACCCATTTTATCATTTATAGAAGAAATTTTTTTATGTGTAAGAACACAAACTGTAGAAAAGCTTAATTATAGCATTTAGGAGATAATTCTAAATTGTAAATGTAAACATACATGTCTAGTAGTTGACAAGCTAATACTGTTACATGTCTCAGCAAGTCTGATCCAGCCATAATAAGACAGCAAGTTAGAGGGTGAATAGCCTATTTGCCATGCTAAATTTCAGCTTCATTAAAAATACTGCAGTCTTTTTGAACATCTCTGATATTACAAAAAGGACTAAAAAATCTAGTGATAGCACTGTTTGCATTTTTCCAAATATTGCTATAAAGCTCTCCGTTAACCAGAGTTTCCAAAGTAAGTAGTGTACTAAAAACTCCCTTCAAAAATCAATTCATCACAGAGAGAAGGCTTTCTGAAAAACTGGATCAAATGTGTATTTTTCCTCTCTGTTTCACAACATTAAAATAAAATTCCAGTATAAAAGCCAGTATATAAATCTTTTACACTATGTTTTAAAATAGCAATGTAGCTAGAAACAAGAAACAAAGATCTTTAAAGAAGTCTTGGCTGACCCCTGCTAATGGAACAGCAAGTAGAGCCTCTTCCCTTCTGGTAGAGAAGGTTCAACTAAATAGGGTGGAATTATAGGGCACTGATGAAGTGCACTCCTGGAAATGATACAAATGCTACAGTTTGGAATAGTAAAATGTCACATACTACTTTCCTTAAGGCAAACATTTCCTATCAGTAAGTACAAATATTGTTCCCAGTAATGTGTGAAGCCAATGCAAGCAAACATAAATCAAAACGCTAAGAAAAGGGAAATAAAAATGATTCTGGAAAAGGGAGGAATATAATATGTGGACAAGTCACAGCAAGAGAACTTGCAGCAAACACTTCATCACTGCAACAACCCAACATCAATCTACTTACTAGCCACCTTTTCTTTTTTGGCACACAAATCTGATACAGAATGGTAAGGGGAGATAATTCCATATTTAATTATGCAATTATTAGTCTTTATTAAATTATGCTTGTAAAAATTCTAGGGTTAATTACAAATTAGATTTGTAATTAAATTAAAGCATGTTCAGTTTAAAACTTTGTTTTTCTGAATCTACCAAAAACATTTGTTCTGTGAATCTGGACACAACAGTATTTAAAAAAACTGACAGCACAATCTTATCTTGTACTTGAAACAGGCAGGCTGGCTGCCTGCGCTTTATCCAATGTAAATTATAGAGGCTCCTGCTGTGCTACTCTGGGGAGGGGAGGCTTCTCCCCTACCCCAGTGTAAGGTTGCAGCAGCCTCTATAAATCTACTTGGATTTAGCTCACCTCTGGAAGTGGCCAGGTCTGAGCAGAGAGGAGCAGTGATGTGATGCTCCTTCCTGCCCTCCTAACAGAGTCAGGATCTGACATAAATTGGATCTTGGCCCTGTGCACCAGCTTCCCTTCCACCCTCCCTCCTCCTGCCCAACTACCCCCACCCCAGAATGCCTGCTCTTGCTTCTTCCCTGTTACTTCCTTCAATCCCTCTCCCATATTCTGCATTCTGTAACAAACTATCTGGCACGATTGAGGAAAAGCAGTGGAAGCTTACCTCAAGGTAAGGAAATCAATGTCTCCTTACCTTGTGGAGGCTTCTGGGACTGCCCCCACCCCAAGTTGCATTGTGCTATCTGTTAGTGTGGCTGCATTAGGGTTGGTGTTCAGTTAGGATTGGGTTTTTGAGTAAAATATACTCAAATGCTAGGTGGAACTGAAAATTTAAAATTTAAAATATCTCCATTTTGAGGATTAATTTTTCATATTAAAATTAATATGAAATGTTCACAATTGTGCAAGCCTGTTGCAACTTTGAAAATTGTTACTATTGAGATAATAGCTATGAAACCAACACATTTGTATGTGTTCATTTGTTAAGCTAGTCCAAATTATTGTTAAGTCACATCAACTATTTGACTGTGTGCCTGGCACTTCAATCCTAAACACACCTGAAAGAAGAATATTGCTGTGATTTGGGATATTATACCGCATCAATCAGATGAAGTAGATTTTTACTGGCTAGTTTTTCAGAATTATGTCATAAAGTTTAAGATGATCATTTTAACATAACTAAGCTTGCTATTCAAACATGCAACAACAAAATGTTGCAATTTCTATTTGATTTAGAAAGAGGTTGTTTCATGAATTTGATTTGTTCTTGACCTCCTCAGCAACAAGCTTAAAGACATTTCTACTTTTCATTTCCTGACACAAGCAGAAGATTTTTTTCTGATATGAAAGGCATGTAGACTGTTTGATGGTCGTTTTGTTAATCAGATATATGTGGTTTTAAAACAACTTACGATACTCAAACACAACCTGAGTAAATGCATAATCTCTTACCTTGGGCTTAAAAGCAATGAGTTTCAGAAACATTTCAACTGTAAACACTGCTGTGAAAACCATATTCATAAAATCCATGGCGTCGTTAAAAAGTTTAGACTGCCCATAGTGCTGCAAATAAAATAGAGAATATCAAGAATAGTTAGGAGAATAAAAAAGGGAACAATTCAAGATGTTTCATAAATCTTAACCCAAAGATTCCTTCAGTAGTTGTGTGACATGAGAAGCAAGAAGACTGCAGCTTTTGCAGAAAAAGCACATTACTGATAGATGATATTTTGTTTCAGAGCTATACTGATGCTTTTTTATACTAACCTTTTGTTTTTTGCTACATTATCCTCTGTATTTAGTAAATTGAGAGTGCAGTCCTACCCGTGTCTACTGAAAAGTAAGCCCCATTGTGTTCAATGGATCTTATTCCCAGGAAAGTGTCTTTAGGATTGCAGCCTGAATGTAATGCAATTCTGCTCTGGAACCAACCCAGAATTGAAGAGTCTTCTAATGGGCTGTGAGGTCTATCATCTGGCTCTGGATCCAGTGGAGCTGAGCTCTATCAGTCTTACACCACTTCTTTCCCTGCTGAACTTCATCCCTGCCTTCTTCCTGCCCTCTCCCATCTTCCCTTACACCAGAGCATTTCCCTTTGCTCCCATCAAAGTCTCTGCCACATGGGTGGGAGGAAGATAGCTGAATAGCACCAGAACAGGCCCAGTGTTGTGGACATGTTTGCAACAGTGCACAACAGTGGTGAGCTAGCCCACAGGGCTCTGGAATGCCAGTACACTAAGTCAACTAGTTGATTACCATTTTGAAAGACAGAGTACTGTATAACATAATGTAGATTTACAGTGGTAATTGTATTTACATGTCAAAATCTTAACTGGGCAAATTCATATGTCTCTTGATATGTGCGGTTGTACTCAAAGAGTAGCATTAATGAGAAAATGCAATAGGGAGAAAGCATGCAATTCCACAGCCTGCTCTCCATCTCTAAAACAGAGATATGAGATAGTCTGCATTATATCTGAATGGATTTATGGAATAGATGCATGGGATTTCTGAATAACAGGTTGTCCTCTTTTATTAAGCTGGTGGTTTTGTTTCCATTTTGCTTAAGATTTGCTTTACATTTGGGGAAAATGAAAAAATTAAGTGTGCTAATGAGAAAAAAGGTTTGCTAGAAATGTTTGTTTTATTTGCATTCTCTAAAACAAAGAATCCTCTTTGAACAGCTGCAGGAAGTCTTACAAATTCTTAGGAAGTGTACACTTGAAACCATAATCACTGAAGATTACCCTATAAAGAACTGGGACTGCTTGCAAATTTGCATAGAACAGCTGATAAAAACAACAGGCTGAACTGTATGCCTTTCAACAGAATTTCTATTTAACTCCATATCTATTCAATCACTTTCCTAAGACATTTCCTGTTAGCAGCAACTTGAAAGCTATTCAGATAATGAACACTGTGAGTAAAAAAAAAAAACCTTTTATTTTGCATTAACTTGAAACTCAGGTACTTTCCATATCTATACAACAGAAATCACATATAAACTGGCCTAACATCAGTGTGCATCAGATTTGCACTGGGACTTTTTGTTCATATGTCACTGTCAGTCTGTGCCATTCTTACCTGCATAGCCAAACAAACTGTATTCAGCATAATGAGGACAAACATGACGTATTCAAAGATGGTAGAGTTCACCATATACCAGAATTTGTACTGATAGGGATTTTTTGGAATGTATCTACGTAAAGGTCGTGCTTTCAAAGCATATTCTACACACTGACGCTGTAAAATAAATTAAAATGACAATCACAATTTAGCCTGGGAAATAACAAACAGAAACAAGATTTGCATTTCAAATAATCCACAAACCAATCAGTTTCAGTGTGCACATAGTACCTTATGTATGCATTTGCTGCATATTTTGTTTTCTAAGACGCAAGAGCACACAACTGGCCATTTTATAACTGTTAAGACTCTTAGCATGTATCCATTATTTTATACAAATTATTTCATACATCAAGTTTTCTTACTTGTGGCTTTGGATCAAGGCCAAAAGAACCAATGGATAAAGGGGTGTTTGTTGATGCCAACAGTTATAAGGGGGTACCCTTCTCCCCATTAGCATGCTCTGGGAACTCCCTTGATGTTATCACTTCACACTCACCCTCCTCCAGGGCACTCTGAGAAATAGAGAAACATCTCCATTCCTTGAGAGCCCTGGTGAACTGTGGAGCAGAAGCATTAGGAGCTCTGTAAAGGAGGTACAGAAGCACTAGGAGCTCTGCAAGAGAGGACTAGGAGCTCTGTAAAGGAGATACATGCAAGAGGTACATGCTTGTCTTTGGCACAGAATGACACTTATAACACTTGGGCCCACCCCCCTCATCTTAAGCCAGACTTTTGCCTTAGTCATTGGTTGGTGAAAGGGACTTGTGCTGGCACAGGATGCTTTCTGGGTTGCACCCCAAATTTCAGATTGATGTGTTGATCAATTAGCAAAAGCATTCATAATCCAAATGTGTTCGGATAATGATAATGCACTCAAATAGGATAATGCTTGATAATCACTCTGTTAACCATTTTTGTTGTTGAAAAGCAGTATATGAATATTGTAAAACCTTGGATTGAAAGTGACTTGGATTGAAAGCATTTTGCAAGTTAAATAAATTTTAACTTGCAATACAAGTGATATCTTGTAAAACAAGCAAAAAAAAAAAGATCCGTTTTGGGTCAGTTTTGGTACTCTGCTGGCACCTGCTCAGCCACTCCTAAAGACCAGCCAATGTACCATATGTCTACTCTGAAGTAAGCCTATTACAGTCAATGGATTCAATACTGTGTAAGGAAGACAATAGAAAGGACCCTGACAGACCTACCCTTGCATGTCTACTCTAAACTGAGCCCTACTCACTCCTGCCTAAGAGGGCAGATTGCAGCCTGAGATACTAACTGCAGGATAATTTTTTTAATTTAGATTTTGTATTTTCTTTATTATTTTGTTTTATATTGCACAGAATTGTAATCATTTTATATTAATTTTTTTGGGGTGTGTGAAATGAATCGTTGGTTTCCATTATTTCGTATGGGAAAATTTACTCTGATATACAAGTGTTTACAAGCATGCTTCTAGAATGAATTATGCTCATAAACCAAGATACCACTATACTATTAATAATGATGATGATGGTGATGCGTTTAGTAGGACCAAGGAAAAAGGAACAAGTTGCAAATAAAGAAAAGGAAAGGCTACCTTCTCTGCAACATCGGAAATCAGGTGTCACGTTTATATAATAAAATATCTTGTTGAGCAGTATTTATTACCTGATTTTTGTCCAGTTCACAGTTCTTGTATTCTTGTTCTCCTTGTTCCTGGAATGTAACAATGACGAAACCAACAAATATATTCATCATGAAGAAAGCAATAATGATAATGTAGATGATGAAGAAAATAGAGATCTCCACCCGATAGTTATAGATTGGACCAATGTTCTCTCCATTTGAGTCGATAGCTTTGTACAGGAGCCTGCATATTCAAAATAATAAGAAAGAACTTGTTTTTAAAATTGAATAAAGATTCAGTATTCAAATATTTTTAAGGGCAAAATCCAGAGTAAGTATGGGGAGTCCTTGCTCCGGTGTAAGAACAACTTTCTCTGGATTGCAATATGAATTTCCCATAGGTTTTCACTAGATGGTGCAGTAACTATGGATGCACGTAAAGTCTCTTACGTGCTTCCGTAGTTACTGTGGATTTGGGGGTAAGATCCTTCAGGTGCAATCCGACTTTAGGCCAGAGAAATGGCCCAGCTAACATGGCTTAAATAGGCCATACCCTGAGCTGACAGGCCAAATCCACAAGGTTAGAAGGCTTTTAAGGCTGTCTTAACTGCTGCTGAAGACCAAGTAATTGGCTCCTGAGGAGACCTGCCTCAGATTGCACTGAACAAGGAACAGTTGTGGTTCCTGCCATATACAGAAGCCAAGGAGTCCCTAGCAACTAGTAACAACTGGAGTGTGATACTGTAGTACAGCAGTACCTGTGGGAGTTGTGTCAATTTCTGAGGTTGAGAGACAGGAGTGGTGCTTAGACTAGGCTAAGAGAACTTTTTTTTTCCATTTTTACTATGGCTTATCATAGGCCCCAGTGGGTTTACTCAGATTGAGCCTGTTACTCAGATTTATCTCTGAAGTCAGAGAACACATGATTTGGCTGCGAGGGGGCATGTCTGCCCTGGAAACAGGGTCTAGATATGGTCTAACTGCTCCATTCTAGGCAATGCGCAACATGCCCCCAGCACACCCCTGCTCTGCTGTCCTAGGCTAGCACAGGTGGGCCTGCCCAGGTCTTTCTATTTTGCGATGGCCTTAGGCTACAATCCAGAGTAACTATGGCACCTTTTACACCGACACAGTTAAGGTTGCCACCTCTGGGAAACCTATGGGAAATTCATAGAGCAATCCAGAGTAAGTGCCTTTTACATCTTCCCATAGTTACTCTGGATTGTAGGGTAAGTGGACTTTGGCCAAGCCCAAGCCTTTTCTGGTACAGCTTGGTTGGTCTGGCAATAGACTGGCCCAAGTGCCAGATAGGCTGGCCTAAGTGCACTTCAGAATTGCAGTTTTAAAAAGCTAAAAAATATAATAAATATAAATTTTTAAGTAATATTGCTTTAATTCTATTCTTTAGACCACAGTAAAATTTTTCTGTGTGTTTTCACATCCTAAATAAGAGACACATATGAGACACTTCCTGTTTGGAAACAGAATCATGAACATTAGTCACTAGGCTGGTGACTAATTACTGATTTACATGATTGCTGTAATTTTTAGAACAAATCAGTAATTAATACATATCTTTGAAATTTGGCCTGCATATACAAGTTGAAGAAATGTAGCACTTTCATTTTCTCCCACCCCCAAACAACACAGAGGCTACTGTGGTGATGTTACACAGGATAAGGTAAGAGGAAAGAAAAAGAAAGAGTTTAGGCTGATTATGAAAATCCTCCTTTGCCACCTTTGCCTTATTGATGGTTTCATCATATTGTTATTTTAGATGTTTTTGTGAAACCTACCTCTATTTGTTTTGTATGCTGTTGACAAAATACAGGAAAAAACATGATGACTGTGAAGCAGTGTTCCCCAATATAAGCACTGCATGTGAGACCCAATCCTAGTATTTTTGGCTACATACACACACTGTCCCATGGCTTTGACCTGTGTTCTTAGGTCGGTATTCTTCAATCTTGGGGTCAGAACATCAAAGGGGGTCACAAAGCCTCAGTTGTGTGATCATGGCAACTTATAGGAACAAAATAAGTTGAAGACCACTGGCCTAGAGTACCAGTAGGTACTAGGAGATTGTGTCCCAGTTCAATCTTAATGTGTGAGAATAGTTTTATTGCAAGCTTCATGGTAAGTTTCTATGCTCTCTCTAATAAGAAAATTTGGTTACAGTAAACAGTGCTGGAACAGCATAATTGGGACAAGTGAATGGTGACAGGAGCGGGGAGTAGGCAAATTTACCAAGAGGCACTCTTTCAGGTGGGCAATCCTCTTTTATTTAGCAGGGAAAGAGTAACTGGCCCTCCTCACCTGAGTTATATCTGTTATAGTGGCTTCTGCTGGTTTTCTTTTGTATCTTTTTAGATTGTGAGCCCTTTTTGGGACAGGGGACCATTAGCCATTACTCTGAAAATTCTGTAGCCATTTTCTCTGTAAACTGTTTTCTAAACTTTTTTTAGTTGAAAAACAGTATATAAATACTGTAGAAAGAAAGATAGATGATAGGGACTGAAGAGGAGGGGGGTACGGTTAACATCCATCCATCCATCTACAGTATTTATATACCACTTTTCAACTAAAAATTTCACAAAGCAGTTTATAAAGAAAATAATAGCTCATGAATAGCTAAAGGCTCCCTGTCCCAAAAGGGCTCACAATGTAAAATGCAAAAAGAACACCAGCAGAAGCCACCTGAATAGACATTGCTGGGGTGTGTAGCAATGGGTGTTTAGCAGTGTGTGTTTAGCAATTACTCTCCCCCTGCTAAAAAAGGAGGAACACCCACTTAAAGAGTGCCTCTTGCCCAGTTAGCAGGGGCATTCAACCTCAGGATATGGCACAACTCCCACAACCCAGTGAGCATGCTGCCCTTGTGCTGCTGCCTCTTCAGCACAGTTAGGCTAGCCTAGAGGTTTTCTAGCCCTGTGGATTTGGTCTAACCTTCAGCTCAGGAAATGGCCTACCAGCTTAGCTAGACCATTCTCTTTGGCTTAGTCAGGGTTGCACCCTTAGTCAATCAGTCAGTCAGTCAATTTGGGTCATGGTACAAAAAGGTTGACCATCACTAGCCTAGACAGTAATGAAGAAAGGAGTCTGATGCCCTGGAAAGAAGTTTCTACATCCGCTACTGCTTCCATAAGAAGCTAGATGGAAAGACAATAGGAAACAGGGGAGAAATGATCAAAGAATACTTACGCTGGCCAACCTTCAAAAGTAGAAACAGTAAAGAGAGCCATCATAGCAGTCAGCACGTTATCAAAGTTGAAATCACTGTTCTGCCATATTCTCTCTCTCACCATTGGACTATCCACGTCTCCATCTTTGTAAACAATAAATATCCCCCTAAAGAAGAAAAAGCAAACAGATACTGTTGTAACTGACTTTGCATCTTATTCTTCTGGTTTTTTTCCTGTTCAAAGGCTGTAACCCTGAGGTGACCAAACGGATTTTTTGTCCAGCAATTATAATTTATGCAAATTAGGCTATTTTTAGATGGTCATCTAAGGGTCATAAAGTAAAGAGGAAAATGTTTTTACCGACACTCCACAGGATTTTGTTTTGCTTCATCTGTGCACCGATAGAATTTTCCCTACAAGTAAGACAGAAAACAAGAAGTAGAACCTACAGCACAGGTATAAACCATTCATCCATCTGCAGTTTTGTATAACTTTGTGAGTCCAATTAAGAATGATTTGTCAATGCAATTCTCTTGGCAGGATTTATTGATTCAATATGAATCAATTTCTCTTTCTAGTGGCTTAACATGGCTTAGTTTCAGCTCAGAAGCAGAAACTTCCCCAACAGAACTTATTATCACTTTGTATTGATGTAATCACATGGGAGAAGAGAGCTAAAATGGAAACCAAATGTAACTCTTTATGAACCTCTTTCATGCAAACTTAATTGCCTGCCATATTATCATTGTAAACAGGCTGTTTCTAAGCCATTAACTGCTACTTAAGGGATGTCTTTTACTTTAAAGAATGTGCCTTACTCGTGTAAGACAAAATCACTGATAAATAAAACAGTGATTATACATGTATTGCTTTTTTCTCTTTTCCTTACCTTAAAGAGCTGCACACCAATACATGCAAACATGAACTGGAGTAGAGTTGTAACAATCATGATATTACCAATCGTTCGAATAGCAACAAAGACACACTGAACAACATGCTGTGGGGAAAGAAAGGAAAGAATAATAATATCATTTTCCTTGGGTGTTTAATCATCGTGCTAATTGAATCATTGTTTTATTTGAAATTCATGATCCTTAGCCTTCTTAAGCCAGACTTTGGCTGAGAAAGGCAGGATATTAATTAATTAATTAAATTAGAGAAAAGAGAGGACCTATACATTTAGCAGGGAGAATTAAGGGCTTGGGAAAGAAAGATGCAAATATTCAAACAAATGATGCAAAGTTCAAAATTACTGGTATGCTGAAATCTAGTTTTATTTCAAAAACCATCTAACTTGATCCAACCCCCATCCCAAGGTGATTCACCATGAAACATCTTTAGGGAAAGCTGTATTTTTAATATTTATTTTTCTGAAATTATAATTCATAAAGTGCAAATAAAATTCAGATAACAACCTTAAGTCCCTTTGCTCTGTTTATAGCCCTTAAGGGCCTTAAGACTCGTAAAACTCTCAGAATCTTCACAACTGAGATAGCGCTTGACCTAAATGAAGGTAAAAACAAATTATGTATTAGCTTGTCATTACTTACTGTAATCACTACTGTAATTTCTACAGTGATACAATCAATAAGTACAATGAATAGACAACCCATTAATTTTGATTTAATTTTCCACCGGTAATTAAAGATGAATGTTATTTTCATTCTTCTCTTCCTCCTGCCCTTTGGATCAAATAGGGCTCTTAATAGTTTTTATAGCTAATGGCAGAACCCAGCAGAACATGATTAAAACATGAACACTACAACAAAGAAAATATAAAACAATCAATAAATATTATCAATTAAAACAGAAGGATAAAAATACAATGAAATAGAACTCATTTAATAATGTAATACCCACAGACAATGCTGTTGCTAGAACCATTATTTGGGATGTATTTTGAGCAGCTTAGAATTTACTTGTCTCCCAGTTCTGAGAATATTCTGAATTTTAAAAACAATACTTGTATTACGAGAATTATGAAAGGCAAGAAAGCTTGCAAAAGACAAAACCATGTCCCTTTGCAGAGCCAAAGGATCAACAAAAACTTTCAGAGTTTCTATGTATATGAATGGTTTAGTGCAGGGGTGTCCAACATGAGGCCCAGGGGCCACTTGTGGCCCAGGACAAGGGTGGATGCGGCCCTCCTGCAAAGCTGGCCACCACCATTGGAAAAACCGGCTTTGTGGCAGTAGCCATTTTCAAATTTCGCATGCTTCTCTGCGCACTGCCCTGGGCCGCCTCCAGAAAGCTGGTCTGGGCTGCCTGGCTCCTCCCCCTACCTGCCTCCTGGCACTCAGAGCGCTTCAGGCCCCTGCAGTGCTCACCCACCCACATCCCCCAAAAGCAGCCTCAGCCTCTATCCCAGCTGCTGCCTGCTGCCCTTGAGACCTACTCAGAAGTAAGCCCCTTTAAAGTCAATGAGGTTTACTCCCAAGTTGCAGTCTGAGAGCCCAATGATGCATAGGATGGGCTGTGATCCTCTCCAAGCTTAACCTTGGAGATATGCTGCAACCCTAACCATGTCTAGTCAGAAGTAAGGCCCGTTGTACCCCGTGGGTCTTACTCCCAGGAAAGTGTTTTCAGGATTGCAGCATGTTCAGGATTGCAGCATATCTCCAAGGTTAAGCTTGGAGATGATCACAGCCCATCCTATGCATCTTGCCTCCTCAGAAGTAAGCCCCAATAAAGTCAATGAGGCTTACTCCCAAGTTGCAGTCTGAGAGCCCAATTCTATGCATGGCTACTCAGCAGAAAACCCCATGATAATCAATGAGACTTACTCCAAGGTTTAAAAAATGTAGGACAAAATATAGGAAATCTTACATTTTGTCCTACATTTTTTAAAAAAAAAGTTGTTAGTGTTTATGTGTGGCCCAACTCGTGTTCTTCCAGGGAAGAAGAAAGCTAAAAGGTTGGACACCCCTGGTTTAGTGCATAAAAAGCTGTAGTGAAGAAAATCTAAAAATTGGGCAAAGGCATCATCTTTGAGCAGAGATGAGTATTCTACCACTTCAGGATGCCTTACACAGGGTTGTCAAATTTATTAAATACAGCAAGCTAGTAAGTCAGCTTTCAGGTTGACTGCTGACGGCCTGAAGTGATGTCATTTAGCAGGAAGTGATATCATTATACAGGAAGTGACAACATTAAGCAGGTCATAACAAGAAATAAGCATATTGCTCTTCCTTAGGAACAAATTAACTGCAACTGACATACATTTATTTATGTATTTCTAGTCTATCATTCTCTCTAGAGACCCAGATTGCTAGGGTTGCAATCCTGAGATGCACTTGGGCTAGCCTATCTATCACTGGGCTAGCCCAATTCCAATGTAGACCAGCCCAGTTACACCAGAAAGGCTTGGGCTGGCCCAAGACAAATGGACCCGGGTTGGTCTAGCAGTGCTAGTCTAGGCAATTCAGGAGAGGCATGTTGAGGGCATGTTCAGCATGGCCTAGAACAGTGCAGTTGGGCTGTATCCAGAGCCTGTTTCCAGGGCAGACATGCCCTCTCACAGCTCCTCAGAGTTAGGCCACCTAGGGAGCAAGAATAAATCTGAGCAGACCCACAGGGAATCCTGATAAAATTGGAGGAGATGGCAAAAAATTCTGAGTCTTAGACCAATCCCTCAGGATACAGCACAACTACACCAGCCCAATGAGCATGCTGCTCATGCTGCTGCAGTTAGGCCAGCCTAGAAGCATTCTGGCCCTGTAGATTTGGCCTAAGTGTCATCCTAGAGGCCTCCTAGCCCTGTGGATTTGGCCTGTCAGCGCAGGATATGGCCTACTTAGGCAAGCTTAGCTGGGCCATTTTTCTGGCCTAATGTCAGGATTGCATTGTAGTTCTCAGAAATATACTCAGAAATATGCAAATCTTGGTCATATTTTCTAAAATACAGATAGGAGCACAATTACTATTGCGTTCGGTCAAGGGGGCTAGAAGTTTTCAGAATACCAGAAACTGGTTGTAAATTGGACAGAGGCTCCCCACATGCCACATTTGACTCCCTGGGCCAGGATTTATTAATCACTGATATAAAAGTCCAGGCGTTCACATAAAGATAAATTTTCTTTTTTAATGAGAAGCAAAGGGACTACAATTTGTGATTAGTATTTGAAGGGTGTCAACTTGCTGCATGTGGGTTATGAACATGGAACATAAACCTAACCTACAGTAAGGCTGGCATAGGTCCTATGTTGACTTGGGGGTGTCACAAAAGTGCCATAAGTCACTTCTGGCCCACTCCTGGGGGGGATTGGTGCACAGGCATACGCCAACCTTTCCACATAACCACAGAAAGATATGCTAGGTGAGTTAGGCCAGCCTAAATTGGTTAGGATTGCACCCTAAGTGATGTGATATGGAGATGTAGCTACCACTTGCATGATACTACATTTCAGATGAAAGCAGTGACACAACAAATAGATATTTACAGATTTTACAATACTTACTGAATGCCAAATGATACAAGAGAAACTCCCACTACCAACAAATCCAGCAAATTAAAGTAATTCCGGCAGAAAGACCCTTTATGGAGGAATGCACCAAATACTGTCAGCTAAAAACAAAATAGACACATTTTACTTTTTGTTTCTTCTCCAATTCATGTATAGGCTGTTTACAAGACACATGAAAATGCAGGATAATATCTTGCTTATTAGGTTCTTTAGGATACAGTTCATTCTGCATGTTAAAATTAAATTGTAATGTGCATTTATGTTTTTGAATATCAATAGTAAAAATATAGTAGAGTTCCAGTTCTAAGCTAGGGTGCTACTGCTGGAGTATTTTTTTTTGGGGGGGGGGGGAGTATTATTCACCAGAATAATGCACCATCGGAAATGGAAATAATTCACTATCTGCTGGAAATGCCCAGAGTAATTTGCTACTGGTCCAAGGTGGTATGACCAGGGCACCCCTGTGCATAGCAGCCAAGAATGGCATCTACCAAGCCAGGTAGATTAGCAGAGAGACTGGGATGGGCAGAAAGGACAGAATGGGGCAAAATGTGGGTATGAAAGGTATGATTGGGTATATTGGAGAGTGAGAGAGAGTTGCATCCAGCATGAATGATTTATACCAGATGCTATCCACTCCAATAGCAGCCAGCACACACACCCCTTTCTGTCTTTGAAATTGTGCCACCTAAAGAACTGGTTAACATCCAAGGAGACCCACTGGCCTCCAAGGAGTTTAAGGGGAAATACCCGAAAATATTTTCCCTTACTTCTCCAAAGCTTCCTGGTCTCCTACCCCCTCGCAGGATGCAGCACAAGTCTTTCTGACTTAGCTGAATAGGGGAGGGGAGTGAAGGATAGAATTGGGCTGAAGTGTTTGCTTTAAAAAAAATTCTATATTCTCAAGTACAAGGATTACTCATGTCAGATGGCTTTTTGGTCGCGTTAAAAGGAAAAATTCTCATATTTTTATAATTCTAATTATTCTAATTTTAGACCACAATGCATTTGGATTGGGAGTTCTGCACTGGAGTGAGGAAGTGGTATGCTGTTGGAAACATTCTACACGTTCCAGTGTTTCTTCCTCCATAACATGCTAAATAGCCCATCAGTCTTCTGGGGTAACATACTAATGGAAGAATAAGGACTAAATATCTTCTGAAGTAGTGTAGCATGGTTCTAAAATACCACAGTAGTATAAATAAAAATATAATATGTTCAGAAAAGCCTGAGAGTTCCACAAATTTGAATGTTTCAGACTTTGCTTAAGCCTGCACTCCCTGTTCTTCTAACAGCTAATCCAGAGTAGAACTTTGGTTGCCCTATCACTAGGGTGGAACAACTGCAAGATGATCCACCCTAGTTACTCTGGAAAAGGCTTGGGACAGAGTGAGGCAGCATAGAGTGCCCCAAGAGAGGTGGACATGCTCTGCCCTAACTGGGGTAGCCTAGGCAGCTTAGGAGAGGCATGGTGAGGGCATGTCATTACCTAGGGCAGAGCAGTTACTCTTTATCCAGAGCCTGTTTCCAAGGCAGAAATGCCCTCTTCCAGCTCCTCAGAGTTATACAACCTCAGGAGCAGGTATAGTAATGAGTAGACCCATAAGGGTCCATGATAAGGCAGAGTAAGAATGGCAGTGTTGACCAAAAATCTGAGTTCTTGGCCAGCCTAGTTGCAACCCCTGCCTCTCAACTTCAGGATATGGAACAACTACAGCAGCCCACTCACCTCAGGCTACAGCAGGCCACTCCAAGCTTCTACCCTCCACTAGAGGAACTGCAGCTGTAACTGATTGTCAGGAACTTCTGGGCTTCCTTCTAAGGCAGGCACCACAGCTGTTCCTTGTTCAGTGTGATCTGAGGGGGGTCTCCTCAGGAGCAAGCCCTCCCCAGCTGTCACTGACTTAGCATGCTCTGGAGCAGCTAGGACAGCCCAGGCTTCCTGACTCTCTGGATGCAGCATAACATTCTGTTCTGGATTCAGAATAATTTATGCAGCCCAGCTAGGGCTCTCCTCACTGCCCTTACTCTGGATTGTGCCCTTAATCTAGATGTTATATTTCAAAGCATAACTAATAAAGAATTTACTATAATCAGTTGTATTTTTGAAGAGTTTGATCCAAAATTAAACAAAACATCTTGTAAACAGCCCAACGTAGTATTCTTGTATAGTGTTAAGTGAAATGCACTGTAAAAAGAACACACATTAATATGAAGAAAGCAAGAAATAGATTTATGTTTAATCCTCAGTTAGAAATGCAAAGTTTATGTACTGATTCTTCTAATACCAGAGGGTCCAATCCAACACATTAGGTGTACTGAATAAGTGAATTGTAACTGATGTGGTGGTATTTCCAATCCTGAAGGCAACAAAATGTATGACCACATGTTTAATATGTTCCTGTTTATTTTCTTGTAGTGCATTGATTCTACAACATCAAATGTGCCTAGAGAGTACTTACACTACTTGTGTGCCAGATGAACACAAATGTCAGGTTTCTGAGTACCCCTGGTGAGTGCCCTTTACAATCAGTACACAGACTGTACATTGAAATTCCAGTTCTGACTCATGCATGAGCGATACATTCAAGCAAGCAGGTTTATGTCTCTTTGTGTATTTAAATGTTTATCCAAGAAGATAATGTATCTTAATTTGTTTTTAAAAGTATCTTGCAAGTCCCTTTGCAAGAAAATAGCAGTGTACTATTTTACCACTATGAATGTATAGTTCAGAAAAAGTAATGAAATTTACATGCTCCTCCTTTAAAAGATTTAAGATCTTTCTTTTTTGAAATGACAGTAAAGGGAGGAAGAAAAATCATGCATTGTGAAGTTTTTTCCCTCTTCTGACAAATTGGAAGTAGAAAAAAGGTTAAAATGAGCTGTCAAACTGATGTGATGATTAAAAAGTTGCTTCTACATGCACCCAAAGGTAAAAAATAATGGAAAAATCCATGAAAAACCATCCTTTGGTTGAAAAAAAGGTTTAGATTTGTTTGTTGAGTGAAAAGGCGGAGAACATGTAAGTGCCTTTTCTTGGTAGATAGCACACAAAAAAATCCTTTGTAAGCACATGTCTTTATATAAACCTGTTACCTTCAACATGATCTCAAATGTAAACATACTAGTGAAGACATAATCTGCATACCCTAGGATCTGGAAGGTAAACAAAAAGTTACAAGCATTATTGCTAAAGCTGTATTTGAGCTAACAAGGATCAATTAACAGTTGATTACCTTTAACAGGATTTCAACCGTAAAGATGGCTGTGAAAGCATAGTCAAAGTAACCAAGTATCTGCAAGGCATAATATGTGCCACATTAAGAAATTCATCTATGTTATACCAATATTCACAACTTTGTTTACATGCAGAGAAATGCACTCTTTAAAATCCTAAATGGTGCACTGACAAAACATAATAAATGTACAGTGCCTGTACAACATGAAATGGTTTGGTGCACTGGAATAGCTATTCTAGTTCACAAGTCTGAACCAATCTTCCTCCGTTCTGTTAAACGGTTGTATTAAGTCCCACAATTCCCCCCCCCTAAATAATTTTCATCTTACAGATGCCACTTCATGTTCAATAATTCATTAATTCCATCTACAGTTAGTACTATGATTAAGGGCCCAAGACTATCCTATGATTAAGAATCTAGTACTGCAGTGCCAATGCTACCCCGAGTTAAAGGAACAAAATGTTCCTTTAATGTTTACATTTAACATTAAAATGTTAAACTAAGGGCAAAATACAGAGTAACTACGGGGAGTCCTTACTCCAGTGTAAGAACAACTTACTCTGGATTCCAATATGAATTTCACATTGGTTTTCACTAGGTGGTGCATTAACTATGGGTGCACATAAAGTCTCTTATGTGCTCCCGTAGTTACTCTGGATTTGGGGCAAAATGTTTAACAAAATGTTCCTCCATATCTGTATTCTCTAAGCAGGATGCAGAGCACTCTTTGGCTTGGCTGCATCAGCACTGGAAAGCTGGATAGGATTGGGCCCTTATTCCTTAATGGAAAGTTACACACACAACATTATTGGTGATGAGAGATGAAAGATGAACAATAGAAGAGATGAAAGCAGTGTTCTGAAATTTCTATAATCAAATTATGAAAAAATCTATACATTTAGCTTTGATTCTTATTATGTAGATTACATCAGCCCTCAATCTTCTGAATAGGAATACCTTGTTTATTCAGTCTGGTGCCACAGGTAAATCAGTCAGAGATTCTTCAAACATACAACATATATTTTTGTGTATATCACAAACTAATTTAAACATAAGTCTGCATATTCATATATTTTAAAAGGAGTAATATCCATTTGTGCCCAATAGTTTTCAAATCAGGTATAATGGCATCATGTTTCAACCACCATTTTTTCTTCAAAACAACAATTCCACAGAATTCCAAGTGGGATACTGAACAATTTCTTATATCTAGAATATCAAAAGGTTGAGACTCACAATATAAAGCAATTCTATCATATCTTTATAAACATTCTGAAGCCATAATATCACCTCAGTAGTTGTTGTTCATAGAAGTGAAACTGGACTAGCAATCCTTATCTCCAGTTAGGCTGGCATAAATCCTGTGCTGATCAGGGAGTGTCACAAAAGTGCTGTAAATCACTTCCACCCTACTCCTGGAGGGTTAGACCAGTGCCCATGCATATGCTAATATCCTCACACCGCCACTGGAATTCAATTCAGTTCAATTCCAAACCTTTATTGGCATATACACTGAAATATATATTGGCTGAGTTAGGCTGGCCTAAATTGGTTAGGATTGTGCCCACAGTTCCTATAAATTGCAGGACTCAAGCAGGGTACTAGAAGTTATTTTAAGATATCATGAATCTTTAATACTTCAAACACAATTTCACTCTAATTGACCTGTTTCCAAAGATGTACATACACCAAACAACCTCGCAAATTGTTCTCACTGGAAACATGCAGAGCCTCATGTCCCTTCCTTTTCCCACCTCTCCTTTGAAGGCAAATTGGGGAGTTAGAACTAGATGATTGGCACTTTAAAAAAAGACAGTAACAACTATTTATTATGAACGCCTCATGCAGAGTGGCCTAGTGTAATTTGTATGGCATCCAATTAAGCAGTGCATGTACATGGGGAAGCTTCTTTAAAGTCTGAATTGTCCTTCCTGGTTTAGGATGTTTACACTTTCAGCTATAGACCTGGAATTAAAAATGGCAGTTTGTCAAACTATAATGTATAAAACATGTCTGCACTAGCCTCAACATCCAACTGTTAAAATTACGTACCTTATCAATTATAATTGATGAAATAAAATCATTCCTTAAATGGATGAAATAATTCTAACAATGAACAATGCTTAGGATTTTTTTCTTCCCCTTTGTATAATTTCCCTATATTGACTTTTTTAAAAAAAAGAAACATTGTTTGTCTTATAGAATGGAATTAGATTAGACTTTTTCATTTTTTTAAGTGTTTAAGAAGGTGAACAATTCATACTAAATGAACAGTAGAATTACTTTTGTAAACTGCAGTCACCATAGCTACCAAAATTTAATTATGAGGTGAGACATATATTACCTTTTTATTACAATTTTTCAGAGAAAAAGAAACCACACAGTTGATATTTTCAGTGGAATTATCATATGGAGTAATGTCCGCAGGATAAAACTGCAACTTACAAACATTGCTAGCATGTAATTGGGATCTCATCAAAATTCATCCCTGTGCAAAGCCTGAGGGAAAAAGTCACCAAGGCTGGATTGTTGGACATCAAGATGTACTTGAACAATAAAGACAAGCAATGGACTTTCGCCCAACTGGTGGAACTACTGTTCTGCCAGCATTGGCTGCTGTAAGGCAATCATAATGCATATTTTGGTAGTTCATGTATGTGGAGGGTTAGACTATTCCTGCACACACTGCTTCACAGAGCAAACAAGCCAGTGCAGGATGCAAGGGGCGGGGAGGGTGGAACTGCAGCAGGAACGGGATAAAACTGGACAGGAGGCAGAGAGGAATGGTGATTGGGAGGCTGAAGGAACGGTGGATCCATTAGCGATGGTGAACACCATATCCTCTCTTCCTTACCCACAGCTTCTGTGCCCCCTTTCTCTCTTCAGACTTGCACCAGCAAAATCATTGGCACTGTATCCACACTGGATATAGTACATGTTTTTTCAGTGCATTGAGGTGAAGATAGGATTGGGCCATGAGACTATTAATAAGGGGGAAGATAAATCTGAAACAAAATGAAACTTTACATTATCTTTGAAACTGGATTCCTCCTGTGTCCATATTCTGCTTTAAAACAAATGAAAACAACTTTAAAACAAACTTGATGTAGCTACACACGTATATTTGGCCATCATCTTGACTATTTCCATTTTGAAAATGATCTGTAAAGACATTTCAGCACACAGATTCTTTTGTGGTATCTATTTTCCTTACGTTATTTCTAAAAGAATGGCTGCGAATAGGGTCCTCGGCAGCAAGGGAAGCACTGCTAAGCATGATGAAGACGAGAATGAGGTTGGTAAAAATGTGGTGGTTGATTAGCCTGTGACATCCCACTCGAATCCTAAAAAACAAAAAGAACATGAAATCCAACCATATAAGAGATGTTAGCGACACTACATTTTTCTGGATCCTGATGACTATAACAACCATTGGATGCTAACAACAAGATTCCCTTCTTGAACACAGCGCTCAAGGTAACTGTGTAATTTAAGGGACTCTTGAATGAGACAAATTGCCTGGATCAATTTCAATCTGACTTCAGGTTCTTGCACAGAATGTGTTCACTCTAATTATATATGACAGGAGAGACACAGGAAACGCAACCTTACAGGGTCTCCACCTAGACGTAGACTCATAGGATTTTGGCAACACTAGCTGTTCTTTCCTTCTGTACAGGCATTTCTACATCAGTAGATGGGAATTTCTATATCTTGTCTCATTTTAAAATGTTTTAAATTTTAATGTTAATATGTCAAGATGAGATAAGCCATTGGAAACAGAGAGCCCGAAGAAAAATGTGAGAGTCTCACAATGCAATCCTAATCCTTGGTTAGGTTGGTATAAATCCTGCCACAAGTCCCATGCTGCCCTAAGGAGTGACATAAACATGCCATAAGACACTTCTGAGCCATTCATGGGGGGGGGGGGGGGTTGAGCCAGTGCAAAGACAAGTGTTGTCCTCCTCATGCCACTGCAGGAATGGGAAGATTGCACTGGCCTAAACTGGCTAGAATTGCATCCTCGATGTGGTGTTAAAATTGAACATTGGACAGTATAAGAATTAAACATGAAATCATTACTTACGGGTTTGTATTGCTGAAAATAAAGAAGGCGCTCCCTTCAGGAATGGGTGTCATCTTCTCCTTCATATTTAGTTCTGATATCCTTCTGGGCCGAGGGCCAGCTGGTACTTCTGGCTCTTCCTCCTCCTCCTCCTCCTCTTCACCTACTTTAAATTGAATACTTTATTTACTATAAAATAAAAAAATATTTTTTATAACATTATGAAAAAATTATCCTTGAAAAAGATCATTTAGATACTTCAAACAGTTCCTACTTAATATTAGGAATTTTCTGGAGATTCAGATTATTGCATGGAAAGACTGCATCAATCCTAAAGCTTTTGGTTGAGAACAGTTTTTTTTTCTACTCTACCTGCATCTTCCTTATCTGCTTGAATCTGCTGTGTTTACATTGGGCTGTCTTTCATCTATTTAGCTGTGACCTCCATCACTGTCTTGTGGACAGATCTTCTCCTGTGAACACAGCTAAAAGATTTGCACAGAGAAGTGCAATTTTTAAACCAGCTGGATGCAAAAAGGTTTCTTACCCTACAGCCCATGGAATGATAAACTATTATACTGTATAATCCTTATCCAAGTTTTGTTTCCTTTATATGATGCCAGAGGCACAGAGCACTGAAAATGTACCACAAGCACATTACAATCACTAACAGTGCAATACTTCTATTTGGTTCCAGCAGTGCAGTGGCTAATGTACCAAACATGCCATAAAGCACATCTGTGACTAAAGCAAGCAGCACCCATGGGAAGGTCTGTTCCAGCCCTTTGGTACATGAAACCACAATGTTATAAGTGGAATAGTACCTGGAACATCACAAGGTGGATAGGGATCTTTGTCTTCATCATCTCCTTCTCCATATTCATTAATTGTAACCTATTAAAAAAGTAAAGTACATTTAAGGGAAATGAAGCTCAAGCAGCAAACTGATGCAAAATACTGACCACTCTCATCTTCCTGCCATTCCTGTTCTTAAAAATGTTGAAATTAACCATTGTGTAGTAACTAGGTTCAACAGTTCTGGCTCAATAAATAAATCTAAACTGTCAACATTATGCTTGGATCTGGGGTATCTCAGACAACACAGATTTGATGCAGCATATTAGATAGGTAGTAGTTTGCATATTAGATAGGTAGTAGTTTGGACATTTGGAATGGGTAGGCAGATATGCAGAAATGAGGTACCTTTGCATCCTTGGTCTTCTTTTGTTCACCATCAGATTTGTCCCCCTTTTTATTATCCAAACTCCCTTTTCTATCAAAAAAGAAATGAAAAACCATACAAAAATTTTTAAAACCATATGGCCAACTACCAAGTCTATTAAAAGAATGACATGATAAACTACTATACTATATATATATATATAATATACATATATAGAAAATAAACATATATATAAAATATACATATATATAAAATATACATGTATATATATAATATATATATATACATGCATATATACTATATGTAGATACAATTTTAAGAGAAAAGGGGATACACTGGTGTTTGTGTGTATTTGTGTGTGTGTGCACATATGCATGTATGTGCATGCATGAGAGAGAGAGAGAGACTCTGAACACCAAGTTATCCACAACTTAATCAATGGTTTCTTTCTCGGTGCGATGTTTCCGTTAATCAGATACTTATACTAGAAAGTGTATATGGTGGAAGAAAAGTGAGCGTGGGGCAGTAGGGAGGTGAGTAGTGGGTAGGATATTAGGCCCTCACCTGTGTGCTCCCTTAAGCTATTATAGATCCTAACCATGTGTACTCAAAAGTAAGCCCAATTGTGTTCAATGGGTTTTTATTTCTAGGAAAGTGTCTTTAAGATTGCAGCCATTGTCTCTCAGATTTATCTAAGGATAACTTTTCAAAAGATAAAGAAGGCAGCAAAAGGTTCATGAGTATGGTATAATTCCTTCTATACCTGGCATTCTTCTTTCTCTCTTTTTCTTCTGCTTCTTCTTTCTGTGCACTATTCAGACTTTCAGCATCTGCCAGGTTATCAACCGCAATGGCCAAGAAGACATTTAACAAGATATCTAATTCAAAGCATTTTAAGGATATTACGTAAGCATTGCAAAATTTCTTTTGTCAGTCTGGACAAAAAAACCATCATAAACATAATAGCAACGTGTTAGATAAGTAGATTGATTAGAATTACTCAAATCCTAACTTTACAATTACATCACAACAAATTAAATAAGAGTAATGAATAATACATTAAATAAGCAGAACTCTCTTCAAGGGCAAAATGAAGGTGGGCCCGCCTTTCTGTTATTTTTGTGTGAGTTTTGTTGCTTTGTTTCAGTTTGTTATCGAATACATAATTACACATTTTTATTTTATAAAACAGTCTTGATGTCTCCAAAAGAAAAGAAATGAAATTTTAATATTTAAACATCTAAACTGAAGCACTGATTCTCTCAGATGAGTCACACATCTCCCTTGCAGCATCCTAAAGGAAAACAAAAACATGGGTGATCATTTACTGTACATGTTTACATGAGTAAACATGGGCCCATCACTGGCAGTTGAACATAATTCATTCAGTGATGGAAACAGTAAAAACTGGTGATTTACACATTCACGTTCATTTCTCCATTAAGCAAAATATGGAATTAAACCTGCTCTCACCAAACAGTACTGTTCTTTACACAGTAAAAGACACATAGTGCAGTCGTATGACCTGGTTAGGTCAGCACAAGTTCTGGCACAAGTCCTATGGTGGGCTTGCGGTGTCACAATAGTGCCAGAAAGCACTTAAGTGCCATAACTGCCAGTTGTTTGCTGGCCTACCCACGTCACTGCAGGAATAGGAAGATGGGTGGGATGTGCTGGCCTAAACTGGTTAGGATTGCACATTCACACACTCAAACACAAGCACACACACACGACTTCTTTAATCCCTCCCCTTTTCTTCATTCTCAGTTCTCTAACGAAACCCATTAATTGTTTTGAAGCTTTAAACCAGGAATAAAATCAATAAATCAGAAATAGCTAATAAGAAAACGGAAACATTTCCATATAACGTTGTGTCTAAAGCTTGAAAAGTTTTTATGTTCTTCAACATTTTACATTTATGAATTAAAGAATGGATGCACATGTCACTTTTAAAATGAAAGGATACAGTTACCACAGATGAAGAGAATAATGAAGTATACACAGACTATCATTCCTGATGATGATGGGCCACCATATGCCATAATGCCATCATACATAACAGCATTCCAGTCTTCACCTGTTAGAATCTAAGATGTAGATTCTTTATTACTGAATGAACATAGAACAACACAAATAAAAATGACTTTTTCATTTGCCCACAACATGGATATATCATGTGCCAACTGTGATGAACTTGTTTGAACAGTTAATTATTCTATTCATATTCTATTCTTTACTGTACAGTCCTTAATGCTTCTATTTAAATAGAATACCTTTGAAACTAAGGTTTAAAAGCATGTAGAACTACACAAAAGCTTTCTCAATAAACTGCTTGTACATTTTAGAGTGCAATCCTAAACAATTTAGGCATAACCCCCCGGTTAGGCTGGCATAAGCCTAAGCACAAGTCCTGTGCTGGCCTGGGAGTATCATGAAAGTGCTGCAAGTTATTTGTGCGCCATTTCTAGGGAGTGTTAGGGCAGTGCATAGACATGCATGGGCCACCTTACATCACCACATGAAAAGAAAGACAGATGAATTATCCCAGCCTTGTTTAGGATTGCACCCCCAAGCTGGCACAACTGACCCACTCCCCTTTACTGTAGTTGTGGTGTGGGGAGGCTGACACATGTCTGTGCACTGGGCCTGAACACCGTGAGAGTGGGGCATAAGTGACTTATAGTACTTTTGCTACACCCCCAGGCCAGCACGGGACTTGTGCCAGGATTTATGCTGGCTTATTTTGGGATTAGGATAGCAGCCTTAGAGAAACTTTCAAAAATCAGCTCCTAATTAAATACTTAAATAAATATTTTGTACCCTTTCCAACATTGTAATTATCAATCCACAGACTGCCCAAGTTGTGGCTATGTGCTGTGACTGTACTGTATGTACAAATGTGAATCTGCTATTAATATTTAATATTGATATAAAGGTAAGGTAACCCTTTGCAGGTTGACCTGCTAGCTGTGACCTGCCATAGGGTGTAGTGTTCATCTCCATTTCTGTGGCCAAAGAGCCAGTGTTATCTGAAGATATTCTGTGCTCATGTGGCTGGTATGGCACATGGAGCGTTGCTTACTTTCCCACTGAAATAGTACCAATTTATCTACTTGCATTTTACATGTTAGGTTGGCAGGAGCTTGGCTAAGGATGGGAGCTCACCTTGTCTTGCAGTACTCGGGTCTTAAACTGCTGACCTGCTGACTGGAATTCTGGTCAAGCATAATGTTCTAACGCCAGCATTCTCACCACTGAGCCTACTAACATTTATACAGATCATTAGTGTGTCTTGACAATTTTAGTGTCAGTGTGCCATGAGAAGAAAAAGATTGAAAATCACTGGTTTAAGACCATCTAATGAGTCTGGGGCTAAGGTGAGATGTGTACAGGTGCCTCCTGGTTCAAATCTTGCATTCTTAGCCATTACACTTCAACAGCTCTAAACTATGCAGGAAAAGGGAAACACTGGAAAAGGTGTTTCAAAAGGTGTTTCAAACTGGTCATCAAACTCGCTGCCAGCCACTACATGGCTTCTTGTTACACAATGAACACAGTCCTAACCATGTCTACTCAAAAGTAAGTCCCATTGCATTGGATCTTACTTCCATGAAAGTATTTTTGGATCACAGCCATATTCTCTTAGTAAGTGTACTTAGTAATTATTAGAATCACTAGAAGAGAATGTGTCATGTGTGAATTCATGCAAAGAGTAGCTATGGAAGAAACAAGTAAGCCAATGGGGCTGGAAATACAAGTGATTCAGGATTTGATTCTATCGGACTTGGACCAGTTCAGCACCAGCTCCGAGTTTTGCAAATGTGCCATAAGGCATGCCTGCAGTACTCACTGCTGGGCCAAGACCAGTCTAGGTCAGTTAAATGCCACTCAGAGCTTCAGACATCTGTTGGTGGTAATGTAAGTTGGAGCTGTTTTAAGGCACGAGGAAGATGGATCAGAAGCACTGGCAATCTCTGCCACCATATATTAACACCCCTCCCAGCACATGAGACCTGACTCAGGGTGTAATTCTAATCAATTTAAACTGGCATAATTCATCTGCTTCCCATTTCTGTGATGGTGTGGGGAGGCTGGCTCATTTATATGCACTGGCCTAACCCTGCAGGAGTGGCGCAGAAGTGCCTTACTGCACTTTTGTAAGACCCTCAGGCCAGCAAGGAACTTGTGCTGGGATCTATACCAACCTAACTGTGGATTAGGATTAGCCAGACTATCTTCTTGATTCTCTGCCCCCTCAATAGTGGGCAGAGATCAAGAAGACCCATTGGGGCTGCCTGGCCATTACATGGGGTAAGGGAATTTAAGCCCCTTGAATGTTTCTTAACTTTCCCAAAGAACTCTAAAAACAATGTAAAAATGCTGTGAATTTTCTCTTAGAGAGCATTAGCCCTTGGGCAACTCTAATTCCCCATGTAGCAATGCAGCAGTGCCATTGTAGCATCCACTATAATCTGTGGGACATCTTTCACATGTTGAGGACTGAGGTAAGGGAGCATTTATTCCCTTGCCCCAGGGAAAGCCCCTTTACTTGACTATAAAGGCTTGTGTAAACTATGAATCTGTCCCATAGAGCACAATCCTAACCATGTCTACTCAAAAGTAACTACCACTGTGTTCAATGGTTCTTACTCGCAGGAAAGTGTGTTTAGGATTGCAGCCTAAGATAGCTTCCCAAGATTGTACAAGATATAACCATAAACTTGACAATGTTCCATTGTAATACATAAGAAGTTGTAAAACACAGTTAAACATGAAGAAGGATTATTTTACATTAAATGATTCCCACTGTTATACAGCTATATTTTGAATGAATAAACACAACTTAATATTAATGACATTAACATAAAAGCTATGCTGCATAGATTGAATATATGATATGAACAAATGGTACAAAATGATGCCAGATTACCAGAATATTTGACTTTAATGAGCAGAATGCTATTTAACACAAACAGAAGTAATAGTAGTTGTGATAGTGAATTTTTTTTGTTTTTTGTTTTAGGAGACAGGGTTATTTAGACAGTTTTGTTGTTCAAAGATAAAATGTTTTAAAGTGGGTGAAAGAAAGTTACCTGGAATACAGTTAAAAGAGCTTGTGGAAAATTATCGAAGGTGCTCCGTTTTGTTTGAGTTTCATCAAAATTAAATTTGCCTCCAAACAGCTGCATTCCAAGCAATGAGAAGATTATGATGAAGAGGAAAAGCAGAAGCAACAGTGAAGCAATGGACTTCATTGAGTTTAACAAGGATGCTACCAAGTTGCTCAGGGATGTCCAGTGCCTATAAATTAAAATGCGTGTGTTAACAAAAAAAAACCCCGTAAAAAATAACAGTGCGTGATGAAATATTACAAAAGAGCTGCAGATCATTTGAGTGTCAGTAAAACTTAGCAGCAAGTAAGAAGAGTATCAATTTTGAGTTCATCTTACCTGGTGACTTTAAAAATACGGAGAAGACGGACACAGCGGAACACAGAAATTCCAAGGGGTGACATAATTTCCAACTCCACCAAGATGGTTTCAACAATGCCGCCACATACCACGAAACAATCAAAACGATTAAAAAGGGACACGAAGTAAGACTGCAGGCCCAGACTGTACATCTTTACTAACATTTCACAGGTGAATAAAGCCAGAAGAACTTTGTTTGCAATATCTGGGGAAAAATATTAAGAAAATTATGTTAATGTATATGATTCTGATTCATATGTTAATAACCATGGCCTAGGTTCTATTTTTTCACCCCTTTGGCAAAAAATGATCCTAAACATCTGTTTCCCAGCTTAAGGTGATGCAACCTCTGCTAACTGAAACTTAGCTCAGGTACAAATAAGAATCCAAGCAATAAAATATTTGAAAGTGAATTTTGACATTTTTTAAAAGGTATTGAAGAGTTGACCAGTACAGATATATGTCAAAGCTTGGATGGGTCCTGATGCATGCCCCAAGCTGAATATTTACCTGCGGTTTCAGACTCCCACCTATGTTAGAAAAATAATGGGGAATCTGGCACTCCAATATATCCAATCTCTTAGAGACAAACAACAAGACTACCTACAGAAACAGTTACATTTCAGGGGAGGTCCATAAACCAGGGTTTATGGAGTTCTCGGAGGTTCCACTTTACAACTCTTCTGCTTATGCATATGACTTATGTATACCTTCAGAGCCAATTTGAGAAATAATTTGAAAAATGCAGAGTGGTAGACTTGAATACAAATTTTGGAGTTGAAATACTAACTTGTTTGCAGTTCAGATGAATTGCAATATATGACTTTATACCTATGGTCCACAACACCTTAAACTATTGAGTATTTTGGTCAATAGAATAAAATTAACTGTAGGCTGCAATCCTACATATACTTAACTTGACGTAAGCCACATTGAACACAGTAGAACCTACTTCTGAGTTAACAATACATGGATTGCATTGTTAGAGTTAAACGTACTGTGACGGTAATCTGGCCATGCTTTAACCATAACATACTACATTGTCCTACTACATACTACAATTGCCCCTTAGTCATAAAACTTAAAACATTTTAAACAATACTTAATGACTTACAAACTGTAAAAAAAACTACAAATTCACTACAGTAAATGCGTAGCAGATTTCTCTTGGTTATGGCATGAAATTAGAGAACAGTCTTTGAAGTTACCTTGTATCTGTGTCAACCAATCCGGCTGGTTGTAATGCTCTGAAGAGATGGTTAATGTGTTGAGGAAGACCAGTACAATAACTAACCAATAAAATGAAACTGATTTTACAGCAGCTCTACATTTTCTTCGATTGAATCGGTTCCATCGACGCCAACGTCGACTAAAATTTAAAACAGCAACAGCATTACAACACAGCCCAAAACAATTACATTTATTATGAAGAAAGATTAGTCTGCCTAGTCTTTCTGTCGCTTAAAGAGATATGGGAATGATCTGTAAAACTTAAGCACTACAGTCCAACGGACAGACATCACTTGTCCCCTACCCCATCTGGCTTTCCTACCCGAGGATGCTAGCAAAGAATAGGATACACGGGAAGCACCAACTTGACTGAATCACCCAGCAAGAGAGCAGGTGTTTTTTTCCCCTTGGTTTCTTTCTTTCTTCTTAAGTGTATCTTCCTTGATAGCAAGAAGTGAAGGGAGTAATCCACCAGTTCACAAATAGTGAACCACCTTGTCCTCTGCAGGGTCATGATGCTCTTGGTAGTGCTGGAATAGCTTACTGGGCCTCCAGGGCCTCTTCCAGAACCTGTAGCTACTCTATTGGCCTCCACAGGCCTCAGAATGGTCCAGAGTAGCCTTGGCTGCAAATTTCAGTTTCTAGAAGCAAACCAGAAGTCATTTCCAAAAACTGGAAGTGGCTTTAGAAGGCATATATGGGTTGTTCTAAGGCCCATAGCGGCTGGTAAAGCAGTTCTGCAGCTCAAAAGAGGCTCTGCAGGCTTTGGTAATCCAGTTGGCTACTGGACTGACTCTTGTTTGGAGAAGAACCAAACCAGCACAAGCATCAGCAGGAAGGCTTAGTTCCACGTCCAACCACACATGGGCTCACAACCCACCAGAGGGTCATGACCAGCACATTGGGAACTGCTGGACTCACCCCATGAATAGAAAAAAACAATTCTTACAGTGGATTTTATCATGAAGATAGTCAATACAATATTTAATATGCTATAGGGCAAAATCCATAGCAGTTATGGATCCACGTCACCCTCTTATGGAAAGTCACCTTAACTGCTCCGGAGCAAAGGGTTTAATTTGACTTTAGGATATGGGCCGTAATTTCCTTAATTACAGGGCTTATGCAAGTAGACCAGCCTAGGAATTTTCATGCGCAAGGATATGGAACAACAGTATCCTTCATATGGAATACAAGGATGAAGAATGTTGATGCTTAGTTACCAAATCCAGCAGACAGGTAAATGTAATGCCAGCCTCCATCCCTCCACAGTTTAAAAGCCTCAAAACTATTGCAAAGAGCAATCCAAACACTCTATTTCACCTCATATTTTGCAGAATTTGTTACAAACTACAGTCCATAATGTTGTGTAATCTCATGAAAACACCCTAAGAGTCATTAAAATTGGGAAGGTTTTCCATCTTTTCTTCTTCACATAATATATCACATCTCATTTTGCACTGCATTCTTATACATCCATCTGGGAGTAACTCCCACAGAACTCAGTAGACATGCATAGAGTTTTGCTGTTACTTAAAATTGTGTGTGGATGATTGTTCAAGGCCAATACAATTAACCCCCACTACATATTGGAACTTTGAGTGAAATAAGGATGTATAAATCTGTGCAAACAACTGTTCCTGAAGTGTTGAGATTATAAAATGCATGAATTATAAGCAAAAACAGCTAGTATTTCGAACTTACGCAAACAAATGAGAAACCTAAGGCTAACGTAGACCTGGCAAGATTTCAAATCAGACAGCAGTTTTCTCTGGAAATCTGTTGCTTGAGAACCAGGTATATATACTTTCTCTTGTTGCCTTTAAAATTCCTAGTTGTAGATTCTTAAGGTTCTAACCACTTGTTTATCCCATTTATTCTATTATTTTCTCTATTTTCAGGGTCTACCGAGAAAAGAGACTGCTACCAAACAGATTCAAAGTACACTAAAAGTAAAACAGAGTTTTGATGTTTTATTAAAAGTTTGAGATTAAAAGCTGTAAGTTGTACAGACTAAAGGTTGATCACATTTTAGACAGAAGCAAGTAAAAAAAACTGAGATAGTCTTGAAAGCTTTTCCACAGAGAGAGAAAATGTAAGACAGACTATACAGAGACTATACAGAAAATGTAAGACAGACTATATCAGCATTTTCAGGCTTTAGTGTGAATAAAAGTAGAGTTAATAAACAAAGCAAAGTTCCATATTGGGAATATGACTGATTTTTTACAGTGTTTGTAAACTTTTACCTACAGAAAAGTTTTAAAACAACTGTGTTATTCAAGTTATTAATAAATTTTAATGTTAAGTGTTCATATAACAAGTGTGCACAAGTTATGTGTTCTCATCACATTCCATCACATTTGTTAGTGTTATGTGTTTACTAAAAATATTTGAGTTTATATTAACACTTTGTTACCAAGCATCATATCTGAAACCGAGAGAAAAACGCTTTTGGAAAATGAAAATGAAAGGTTTTCAGCCCAAATTAGAATTTGGATGTGCAACTACAGGGTGATTGAAAAGTAAATCCTATTTTTAAAATACATATAAATTACAATTTTGGGAATTACTTTTCAATCACCCTATATATGCACATGTGTGTGTGTGTGTGCTTGTGTATTTGTTTGTGTGTCCATCTATCCATCCATCTGTCCAAATATGCTAAAAAAAACTCATCCCAAAATATTATTTTAGCAATCAAAGCTCATTGTATGAAAACAGAAGGATTTGAAACAGGCTTCGAAGACTAATCCAATATGCACTTTCACTTGTCAAAATGCATTCTGGCCTACAGTATCTGCTTGGACTTCACAGAACCAATGAACTAGATGTCATGTAAAAATTCCATTAGCTCAAGATCACAGTGTAGTTTATCTTTAATTTTCTACCAAAAACAATTTCATTGAAATCTGTTTTCTTTGAAATCTGTCACATAAACATGAAGACGCAATTTGTGGAAACTTTGGCTTCCCTCCTTTTTTGTACATAGAGGGAATGCATCAAATTATAAGTCAATTCCCTGCTAAGGATAATGGTGTGCATCACCACTGAGATCTATCAAAGAAGTAAAATAACAGCAGTTGCAACATTCATGGAGCTCCCTCTTCTGGCTGATTCTTTAATACCACTTTTGTTTAAGGCTAAGCCTACTACACCAGCCTGCCTGCTCCAGCTCAACAGACCCTACAATCCAGCGTAACTACAAGGGCACGTAAGAGACATTTATGACTGTTGACATAGTTATGGCACCACCTAGTGAAAACCTATGGGAAATTCATATTATAATCCAGAGTAAATTGTTTTACATCGGAGCAAGGACTCCTCATAGTTACAATGGATTGTGCCCTAATTTAAGATTCCACTGCATATATCTCAGTAGATAACTATAAAATAAGCTACTTAGAGCACAATCCTAACCATGTTTACCCAAAAGTAAGCCCCATTGCGTTCAATGGGTCTTACTCCTAGGAAAATGTCTTTAAGATTGAAGACTTACCCTACAATCCAGAGTAACTACGGGAGCACGTAAGAAACATTACGTGCACCCGTAGTTACTGCACCACCTAATGAAAACCTATGGGAAATTCAGATTGCAATCCAGAGCAAATTGTTCTTACACCGGAGCAAGGACTCCCCGTAGTTACTCTGGATTGCGCCCTTAAATTCTTTTTGTATGGACACTAAGAGATTAGCTGTATTGTTTATATTTTTGGAGAGAGAGAAATGGCCAGTGAGTCACCATTACACACATTCATATGTAATGCACAGCTGAGCCCTCACAACATCTTTTTTTCCTGCCTGTAGTGTGACGAAAACATAGTGGGTTGGTGGTGTGGAGTTGTAAACAGCAACATACAATGATGTATACATTCCTTGTGTGTTTATGAACAATTTTAAAATGCAGTCATATTCAAGCACAGTATGTGAGGCTTAACAACATAGAGTTATGATATGGAGAAAGAAGTGACAGGATAAAGAGAGGAAAATACTGACCTGAATTTGGATTTTGAGATAGCTTGACTAAAAAAGAAGGAAAACAAATTTTTAAGAAAATGCAGAAACAATAATTTACATAGCTCCTTCCTTGAATGCTATATTGGGAAATAAAGGCATTTTGAAATTGTCCAGCTCTAAGATTTGGATTTGCAGCTACTGTTTAAATGTAAACAGCATAATAATATTATCTTTCCAATGTTTTTGCTAGATTAGTATGTGCGTGTCTGTACATATTTTACACGCAAAGGCAATTTGCAGAGAAGGCAATACCAAAGGAATTCATAAATGGTTTATAAATAAATAAAGTTACATATATCCCATCCACCCCTCTGTTCCAGTTCAGAGAAGGATCTTAGCCTCATCTTAATCCTATGAGAAGGGAGACTAGAAGAGAATGTTTTCTTAAAACCATTCCATAAAAGGGATGTGAACATGGGTTTTTAACATCTAAACCACAGATTTCCATACTATGGTCCAGGTGGACTATGAGATCCTGAGAAGTGATCCATGAAGTGTCAAGAAAAAAAGATTGCCTTTTATCGCTTCTAGTGTATTCCTGCTACCACCAGAAAGGACTGAATTATAGCCAATAACAAAAGCAGCCAATAACAAAAGCAGCAGCCTCGTTTTCTTCAGTATAAGTAATAATCTAATAAATCTCTAATTATTACAAATTATATTTTATGTCAATTATATAAATTGCTGTTGTATGCAGGGGCCATAAACAGTACAAGATAATTTCTACCTGGGCCCAGAATCAAAAGGGAGGCCTAGGAATCAATGAAAGGCTCCCAGAAATTTTATTTTCCAGTCTCACCAGGATGTGCTGCCTGTGTGGGATATTGGGCAAATGAGAGCATCAGCTGCTGCAAGTCACATGTGGAAGGCCAAGGAATGCATTTGTGATACTCCTGAACACTATCAAATCTGGGAAGAAACTGGCCTGATACTGTAGCTCTTTGGCTTATGAATCTGCATTCACCTGAAGGACTGCATTAAGGAAGGACAGCTGCTGCAGAAGCACATTTTGGTGCACAAAGGACACTTTCCATTCTAGTGTAAGCCTCAATTTGTTTATCTAATCTTCTGCAATATTTTCTATATTTAAAAAGTTTTAGAGATTTAGGAGTGTGTTTGGTTTTCTGTATTATTGTATTTATCTGACAAAACTCAGTAGGTAGGTGGACCTGGGTTTCACATTGGGAAGCACAGTAAAGCAGGGCTTCAAAGGCCCTTCCTTGCTGCTGTTGCCAACCTCCCCCTGCCTAATTTCATCTCCTCCCCGCGTGTTCTGCCCACCCCTGTACCAACCTCCCCAACTCTGTTTCATCCACCTTCCTCTTTAAGCTCCCTTTGCGAAGGGACTTTAAAGATACACTATACGCCCCTGATAAGTCTTTTGGAGGACATGGTTGCACATGGTCCATTTTTGTTTTGGTGGTCCATGGGCTCCTAAAGGTTGGGAACCTCTGGTCTAAATCAAGGGGCACAGCCAGACTTAGCAGCTATTGGGCCAAATGCAAAACTTTTTCACAGAGCTCCAACTCACCAGGATGAGTGCCGTCAATGAGACACCCAGAAACAGCACCACTGCCAACTGCTTTTTTTTTTTTTTTGGGGGGGGGGGGGGAGAGAGATTTCAAGCCAGTTGGACCAAGGAGCAGGCATCCATTGACAATGCTCTGTTAACCCTGCTTTCTTCCCAATACTTTGGCATGGAAGATTCCATGCTAGTGTGTCAACTACAGAGTGAAATGCCAGATGCAGCTGCAAGAAATCTACTCATTGCCCCAGTATGGGAGCCCTCCAATCTTCAGCCCTTTCTAGGGGTTTAACTACTGAACCTCATGGGTGGAAATGAAGATTTTAGCACACGTTTAGAACAACAATTGACAGGGAATTCGCTGTGGCTTGTGATGTGAGCTTTAGTAATATCCATACTTTGGGGAAAAAAACATAATTAGTACTCACTACTGAACTTTACTTTTAAAATAAGAGGTCATTCAAATAATGTTAAAATGGCTGTACAATGAAACATGTTTCCATCCTTTCAACAAACTTCATTACTGTTCATAGGTTCAGAATTTGCAATCAATACAATCGATTCCTCGTGGAATCACTAGAATTTGTTCACCAAAAGTACAGTTGTATAACTGTAGTTAAGGAATTTATAGCCTGAGTCCTCTACTCAGTGATTGCTGGAAAAATAATTTTGGATTCTCCTATCATGCCTGAAAAGACTCACCACAGATTGCCACAGCACACAGGGTTGTCTCCATCTCCACCAACATTTTCTGTATTCACAGATTCAGTTTCACTCGCTTGCAAGTTTGCTGTTAAGAAAGAAGGAAATAGTTTAGATTATCCACTGACATCAATAACTGACAGTTTGGGATGAAATAAAGGGACAATTTCTTTCTTCAACATACCAAGAAATAGAATGAAAGTGGTCATGTGCACAATGGGGTCTAGCCAGTGGTGGGCTTCAGGGGGTTCTCACAGGTTCTAAAGAACTCTTTCCTAATGAGCACCAGGTTCTGAGAGCCAGTTACCAATGGGACATAGACCCTGTTGTTCTATGGACATAGAAGCTATTGTTAATTTAGGTTATTAGGACATTGAACCTGTTGTTAATTTTTTGAATCCCACTACTGGACTGTCTAGCATATGTTAATCAACAGTGCAATTCTATATATACTCAGAATTACATCTCACTGTTTTCACTGAGCTTTACTCCCAGATAGTTATGTGCAGAAAAAAAAACTTGGCATCCATCAGTCTTGAAAGACTATGGAATTGTGCTCAATGCTGCATGCAAAGCACGAAGGCCTGAGTAGATTGATATGGAGGATAGGTTGTTACCCAAGCAGCAAATCCCCCTTCTCCACGCCATTGAAATAGTCCAATGGACTGGCAGAGCTGAAACGATTGGTTCCAGCTGTGTCGCAGAGCTGGGCTAAGGACAGGAGCTAACCCTGTCTTGTGGGGACCCAGGTCTCGAGCCCTGGCCTTCTGGTTAACAGGCACAGTGTCTTAACCACTTGCACCACTCACAGCCCAGAACTGCAGAATTGCACTGTTATTTATATCTTACTCAAATTAAAAATACCCATTGTTTAGGACTAAAATCAATTATTAGAAAGCTTACATAAGCAGGCAATTTTTATTTATTTAACCTATAGCAAGTCAAATTGACTCAGTGACTGACTGATCAACACCCAGCCAAAATTGCCAGACCAAGAAGCATGAAATTTGTTGAGAGTATTCCTTCCATTAATATTTATGTACCTTCCTTTCCACACAATCTGAATAAGAGATATTCATTGTACTGTGTGAGCAAACAGATGAATGATTTCTGCTTATAGACAGCTTCTCCCCTTCCTGCATCCACAGGAGATGCATTCCAGGACCACTCCAAACAAAAATGGAAACTGCAGATATAGGAGAACCCTATCTCTGAAGCCCCAGACCCATTAATTTTATTTTTATTCTTACATCTAGTGCCAAGGTTGAACTATTTTAATAGTTGCTATAAGCACAAAGCTTATACAGTATTAGATTTATGCATAAGGCTAAATCTCTTCACAGTTTCTTTCTGGAATATCCAACCTACTTCTCTCTCATCTTTCCTTGCCATACCTAGTATGGCATACCTGGTAAGAAAAAACTCTCTCTGAGTTTGCAAGAAAGCATTATTATGGATCAACAAGCTATATATATCACCCCTGCTAACTGAGCAATAGGTACTCTTTCAAGTGGGTGTTCCTCTTTTATTTAGCAGGGGGAGAGTAACTGGCCCTACACACCCCAGCAGTGTCTGTTCAAGTGTCTTCTGCTGGTGTTCTTTTTTTGCATTTTAGATTGTGAGCCCTTTTGGGACAGGGACCCATTAGCTTTTAATTAGCTATTATTATTTTTCCATTTTTTTGTAAACCGCTTTGTGAACTTGTTAGTTGAAAAGCGGTATATAAATTCTGTAGATAGATAGATACATGAATTTTTAATTCTGACAACATTACATATGTCATAGGAAAGAAGGGACAATAATGCCAAAGTGATTAAACATGCTGGCTTATGTATCCTACAGATAAAATGGATTTACATCAATCTACTGTAGTTTGATTTCAACCCACATCAATATGGGTGTGCAGCTCTTTCACGAGTGCAGTCCTATGGGTAAAAAGTAACAGTTAATTCTCTGAGCAGAGCAGTGTATGAAAATGATGAAAGAAAGGATGTGTCTGGGCAGTGGTTCTCAAAGCAGATGTTAAAAGACGTGACAATTTCAAGGGGGTCACAGGAAGCTCGGCACCACTATCTTGGAATCAGGCACTAGGGTGCCGCAATCTTGGAATGGGGAAATCTATATTTTATTGGGAGTAAGTCTCATTTAACACAATGGGACTTACTTCCAAGTAGACATGGAGGAGCTCTGGCATTAGTCAAATTATTTCCTATTTGATGTCACTTCTGGCAATGATATCGCTTCCAGATTTATGACATCACTTCTTGGAGTTCCCAAGCACATTGTCATTCTCAGAAGGGGGTCCCAGGTTGAAGCACTTGAAAACCACTGTGTCATGGGGTTGGGATCAGTCCCTCACATATCGTATCTTTTTCTTTTTACATGAAAACATTTATTTGCACTCGGTAATATCTGAATTGGTGAGCTATACATGGCATTTAAGACAAAAATAACAAAATTATGACAGTGAGCTTTTCTGCAACAAATTGTTTGGAACGTATGCTCCAATCAATTGAATTAGGAGCAGCTTTTGAGAAGCTATAGGGTTTCCATTACATTTGAGCTGAAGTGGTGTATTCATGTCTAGCTCGTTGGCCTTTTGAAACGATATGTTTTCGCTTGATTGCGAGCTATTCTGTGGATGATTAAATGGGTATCAATGGCATTTCAGCATAATAAAGCACACAGCAACAACCATCTGCTTGAAGCATGCATTCAAAGCAGCAAGTCACTCCCATGCAAAATATGTATCCACATGCACTCTGGGGAATATATTTATTCCCGAGTGTGTGTGTGTGTGTGCATGTTTTAGCAGCACTCAAAATGTACTGTCAAGACTAAAACATTCCACTGCAAAACAGAACACGTTTTACCATGTTTTTTCACAAGAAATTTAAATCTCTTTTTCTTCTTGTCGTCTAACAAATCAGCCAGTGTAACCCCTTCACATTAAACACATGCAGTTCCATCATTAATGCAGTAGGTGGTGGCAGCAGCAGCATAAAAGACAATCAAAGTTTCTCATTCAGTGCAAGCAAGGTGAGACGTGACACTATATTAATATATCTGCAGTACAATCAGTAACTGCAAATGAACTGGATGTTGTGAGTACACAACAATCCTGTACAAGGACCATGCAACCACAGAAATGGGTAGAGGGTTCAGAATTTAGCATCCTAGAATCTCAGCTTTCATTTTAAGATAAACAATAAACGCACCCCAATAAACAGATCAGGAGACCTCCCTGTTTGGAAGTTTCCATCAGGCCATACGAACTTTTATTTTTTTAAATGTCTTCTGATATTTTTGATATCATTTTTATATATCATTTTATAACATTATATCACTATGGCTGTAATCCTAATCGCTTGCTTCCCTACATCACCATAGGAACCGAAAGACCAACAACGGAAAGACTGTCCTAGGTTAGGATTGCACCCTCAGTAATGTTAAACATACCAGACTACTGGTATCCAAACACTGTGTGGAAGTGGGTCAGTGATGTGCTCATATATGTAACAACACACTGACATATAGCAGCAGCAACAACACATTTAGGCTGCAATCCTAAAGAGACTTTCCTGGGAGTAAGACCCATTGAACACAATGAGGCTTACTTTTGAGTAGACATGGTTAGGATTGTGCTCATAGTTAGTCTGGGAAGTGAGCCAAGTATATTGCATTTATATCATTTATCATCATATCAATTTATCATTTTACTATTTCATTCTGCATCATTTAGATCATCTATATCCTATATAGGCTGCAATCCTAAAGATACTTTCCTGGGAGTAAGATCCATTGAACACAACGGAGCTTACTTTTGAGTAGACATGGTTAGGAATGTGCCCATAGATATTTTATCCCCTATATCAGGGGTATCCAAACATTTTGGCAGGAGGACCACCTCATATCTCTGACACTGGCTTGGGGGCTGGAAAAAATGATTCACATTTCAAATTTGAATAAATTTAAACAAATTTACATATAAGAGTGAATTAGATACAGATCCAGAGGATTACAAGACTTGCCCAAGGGCCTTGCTGTGGGACACATTAAGGGTCGCTGTGGCCCTCATCTGGTCCCTGGGCCAGGATTTGGACATCCCAATCTATATTATATTATATATATGTAAAATCATCCCTTGTATTTCTTTGAATGCATTCCTATGAAGCAATTTAAATGTTTACATTTTTTAATTTGCATGGTATTTTTCCTTATATTTGTACTATTGTAAGCCACTCTGAACACCCACCGGGAGATAAAGTGGAGAATGAATGAATGAATGAATGAATGAATGAATGAATGAAATCCTGATCTCCAGTTAGGCGGGCATAAGCCCTGTGCTGTGCTGACTTGGGATGTCACATCACTTCTCCCCCACACCTGGGGGTGTTAGTCCAGTGCACATATATGTTGATGTCCCTACATCACCATGGGAAGATATGCCAGGTGAGTTATGCTGGCCTGAACTAGTCAGGTTAAATTGGTTAAATGGGCACTGTGAATGAATGAATGATCAACAAAGTCATGAGCCAATTATACACCAATTATACATCAACTGGCCTATAGGCTAGCCCAGGGGCCAAAGGGCTGCATCAAATATCATTGTCGAGGGCTGAAAAATATTTAAATATAAAATTTAAATAAATAGTATGGAATTCTACTTTTGAGACCATCTGAAGACCTTCTTGATGCAAAGAGAGCAAATCTCTGGTTGGGTTCTGTTGAGTGGACCAGAAGCTCTCAGTGGACAAAAGGTTAGCTGCAGGGCAGATAGAAGGTTGCTAAGAAAATCATTTTGCCTGAAATCCTATGTATCTCTATGAGGAAAGGTTGGGGGAACTTGGGATGTTCAGCCTGGAGAAGAGAAGGCTGAGGGGAGACATGATTGCTCTCTTCAGATACTGAAGGGCTGTCATAGGGAGAAAGGAGCTCATTTGTTCATAGCTGCCTCTGAAAGCAGAACTAGAACCATTGGGTACAACCTGCAAGAAAGGAGATTCTGGTTGGATATCAGGAAAAAATACCTGACAGTTCGGGCGGTTTGGCAGTGGAACAGATTGCCAAGAGAGGTGGTGGATTCCCCCTCACTGGGGATCTTCAAGCAGAGGCTTGACCAACACCTGTTGGAGATGCTTTAGGACGATTTTCTGCTACAGGCAGGGGGGTTGGACTAGATGACCTACTAGGTCCCTTCCAGCTCTAGGATTCTATGATTCTCTACTCCAAAGTAAGCCCCACTGAGTTCAAAGAGGCTTGCTCCCATGAATGTGTTCTTAGGATTGCAGTCTTTGTAAATCATTTACAAAAATGTAAAACATTTTTTTGGCCCCCGACCCAGAGTCAGAGAGATGATGTGGTCCTCCTGCCAAAATGTTTGGACATCCCGGTATACAGGATGGAGTTTCAGCAGGTGCAGCTTGTGATCTGTGAGATGAAAAGCTGCTTCTGTTGAAATTCCCTCCTCTGAACAATTGTTAAAAGAGGCTGGCCACTCCTTATCTAAGGTAGGCAACTAATGAGAACTGTGGACCGATCATGGCATATGCATTGGCTGATGTCTCTGGATTCCTTAGACAGTGATGTCAGCAGTATATAGAGGCCAATGGAGGACATTTCAAGCACCTGGTCTGACAGACAGACAGACAGACAACTGACATTGTAATCTTAACTTGTGCTTGAACAGGCAAGCTGGCGTACCTGCGCTGTATCCAGGACAGGTTTAAAGACTGCTACTGTGCTGCCACATGGAAGAGGAGGCTCTGGAGGTGGCCTAAACTGAGCAGATGGGAGCAGCCAGATGATGTGTCCCATTCCCATTCTCCTTCCTCCCAGCCTCCGCCCACTATCCATTCACTACTTATATTAATTTGGTATTATGGGTCAAACTAGGGGGTTAGTTTTCAATAGATTTTGAGTGAATTGGGTTTAGTTACTTCTAGCTGTTGTGCAGATCATTCAGTGCTTTTGTAATTAGCATCAAGATGGCTTTATAAGACTATCACTTACAAAGTGCATGGGCTGATTCACAAAATCACAGTTTGAGCTTGTCTTTCAAACTATTTTGCCTGCCTAGACTAAATGGGCTGACTCCCACATACAAAAATTGTAGGTGATATTTGCACACAGCACGTCAAAGACACCAATACCAGAGATTTTTGTTTGCAATGGGAATACTCATAGAATCATAGAATCATAGAGTTGGAAGGGACCTAGTATGTCATCTAGTCCAATCCCCTGCCTGCAGCAGGAAATCCCCCTAGAGCATCCCCGACAGGTACTTGTCGAGCCCCTGCTTAAAGATCCCTAGTGAGGGAGAGTCCACCACCTCCCTTGGCAATCTGTTCCACTGCCAAACCGCCCGAACTGTCAGGAATTTTTTCCGGATATCCAACCGGAATCTCCTCTCTTGCAGTTTGTACCCATTGGTTCTAGTTCTGCTTTCAGAAGCAGCTATGAACAAATGAGCCCCTTCCTCCATATGACAGCCCTTCAGGTATCTGAAGAGGGCAATCATGTCTCCTCTCAGCCTCCTCTTCTCCAGGCTGAACATCCCAAGTTCCCCCAACCTTTCCTCGTAGGGCTTCCCTTCCATCCCACTGATCATTCTTGTCGCTCTCCTCTGGACTTGCTCCAGTTTGGCTGCATCTTTCTTCAAGTGAGGTGCCCAGAACTGAACACAGTACTCAAGGTGAGGTCTGACCAATGCTGAATAAAGAGGAACTATAACTTCTTGTGACTTGGAAGCTACAGTCCTCTTAATGCAGCCTAAAATGGCATTTGCTTTCTTTGCAGACACATCGCACTGCTGACTCATGTTCAGCTTGTGATCCATGGCTACTCCAAGATCCCGCTCACATGTTGTGCTGCCAAGCCAAGTATTTTTGGCTTGGCAGCACAAAAACCTGTATTTTTGGTTTTTATTGCCCAAGTGCAGAACTTTGCACTTCTCCCTGTTGAAATTCATTCTATTACAGCCCAGGATTCCAGTTTATCCAGATCCTCCTGGAGGTTTCTCCTGTCTTCTGTTGTGTTTGCTACTCCTCCCAGTTTGGTGTAATCTGCAAATTTGATCAGGCTCCCCCCGTATCCCTTCCTCTAAGTCATTAATGAAAATGTTAAAGAGAACTGGGCCCAAGACAGAGCCTTGGGGTACCCCACTTGAAACAGACCTCCAGGTTGACACAGAACCATTTACTAAAACCCTTTGAGTGCGGCCATCGAGCCAGTTGCAGATCCACCTAACAATTGCCCCGTCTAGCCCATATTTTTCCAACTTCCCAGTTAAATGTCATGTGGGACCTTGTCAAATGCTTTGCTGAAGTCAAGATAAATGACATCCACAGCATTGCCACTGTCCAGTAAGCTCGTAACCCGATCAAAAAAGGAGATCAGATTTGTCTGGCAAGATTTATTCTTGGTAAATCCATGCTGGGTTGTTTTGATCACTGAGAACTTGTCTAGATTGTGTGTTTTATGATTTGCTCTAATATCTTGCCCGGGATTGAAGTCAAACTGACTGGTCTATAATTTCCCAGGTCTTCTTTTTTCCCTTTCTTAAAGATTGGGACTACATTTGCCCTCTTCCAGTCCAGTGGCACTTCTCCACTTCTCAGGGATTTCTCAAAGATGATCGACATGCGTGCATTGCATTGCAAATACTATGCGTGCATTCTCTCTGCATTGAGTCATTATGCCCTTCTTGGAAAACCAGCTCCTTCCTCCTCCTCTTTGAAAGTGTGTATATATCCATATACACTGTATGCGAATAGGGAAGGTTGTCCAAACCTTGTTTGCTGCTCAGTTCCAGAAGCCCAAAGCGGGAATGAACAATATTTTGGCAGACTTGTTCTGAATTAGGAAGAATATACGTTTCTTCCAATTTGTCAAAAATGCTATATAAAGCATTTGTAGTAAACTTCAGGGGGTTTCATATTAAAACTGGGCATTGTCACAGCAAAACATCATTGAAAAGCCAATGAAAACAAAAGCTTTTTGGCAGCAACCGTGCCAATGAATCTCATCACTGAAGTCAACCAGCATCACTCTGATTACACTCAGTAAAGAAATCAGTCGACAAAGTGCATGTTATTCACACATGAGATAGCAAGTGCTTAATTTTCTGTAAGCCAACTGTGGTTATCGCACAGCGGCATGTTAAGTGCTAGTGTCTGCAGAAGAATTTAAAGAGCTATTTGCAAAATCTCACCGGCCAGTCTGGGTTATGTTTTGAGATGTGAATGTTCTCTCTCTCTCTCTCTCCCCCACCCCCAGGCTGCAATCTTAAAGACACTTTCCTGGGAGTAAGACCCATAGAACACAATGGAACTTACTTTTGAGAAGACATGGTTAGGATTGTGTTCTAAGACAGAGAGAGAGAGAGAGAGAGAGAGAGGCAACCAAACCGTCTTATGTAACTTTGGTTATTTTCCTGCCAATAGCTGCATTTTAAACTTCTCTGCACTATCATGCCATGCCATAGCAACACTGTTAACAGATTAACTGTTCCATTACAGGAAGTTACTTGATACGGCACCAACTGAAACTGCTTTACAATATCATTAACAACAGGCCATAAAAGACACTGAATGCTTGATCAAATGCAAAGAACATCTCTGGAGAAAAGGATAATAGTAGGGAACACAGTCTGGGTCTGACATGCCTGACTCTAAAATTAGCAAGAGACTAAAATGGTTATTTCCGTTTTATAAGCACTTTGGGCTAGATCTCCAGATGGAACAATTTTCTCCACAGAGAAGATATTTGTAGACTTTTTGTGGGGTGAGAAGTGGTTCTATACTGCACTGATACCCAGTGAAAGTTTGAAAAGCAAAGAGTTTCTTGGCTACACAGTTCTGACTTATTTTCCACACATATGTAGAAAGAATGTCCGAGCAATTCAAACAACCAGTGAAGACTATGAAAAACCGAGTAACAGGAAGAATTTTGAATAGGTGAAAAATCAGATATTAAAATCAGAAAATTAAAGATTTTCAGGCTGGTCTTCTATAAATTAATGCAAGAAAAATTACATTTTAGAAAATCAGACAACATTGCTAAGAATATTGTAATACTCCATTACATTTGAAAATGTTGTTCAAATAATGATCTTATATATTGTTAACCATCACTGAGTAAAGCTTAAAATAACACAATAGAGGGCAGTTTGAAATTTTACACTCTGGTATGATTCTCAAAACACAGGTAGTATACATCTCATTCCGAAGTAATTAAATCCATAAACACTGGGCAGAAATAAAATTATATTCAGGGTTAGCAAAATATTCTGTAGCACCTTATCATTTATCTGTTTGTCAAATTCACAAGGCTATCTGCACCTGATATTGCTACCACTGCTGCTATCTACAACCACACATCTGCTGCTAAGAGCAAAGTCTCGACTTGCAGAAACCTGGAAGGATGAAGTTGGAGTTCACAGCATGAAATCTGGTCCACAGGTCAAAGCAAAGCAAGCAGGCCTCCGTTAGTCTTGAAAGACAATGGTATTGTGCTCGGCGCTGCATACACTGCATGCGAAGCACGAAAGCCTGGGTTGGATTGTTATGGAGGATAGGCTGTTACCCAAGCAGCAGATCCCCCCTCTCCATGCCACTGAATTAGTCCAATGGAAAGGCAGAGCCAATACGATTGGATCCAGCTGGTGTCGCAGAGCTGGACTAAGGACAGGAGCTCACCCTGTCTTGTGCGGCCGACCCGGGTCTCGAACCCTGGCCTGCTGGTTAACAGGCACAGTGTCTTAAACGCTTGCGCCACCCACAGCCCATGCACAGGTCATACACTGCTAAAGTCCATAGAACTGCTACATTGTCAGCTCTCGCCATCCTTCCCTGCAGGTCATTTCCATCTATACATAAGTGTTTCAAGTGTTAATAGCAGTTGGATGGGGGAGCTATCTTTGGCTGGGCGAGGGTGGGAGAGGGTTAAATTTCCCATAGCATTTTCTTGACTAAAACTCTTCTCCTTGGTAATATTTGCCTCTGGCGTAAAATGTGGGCCTGTACATTTTTCTCTGCGGGACAAATAGAAGCTGGAGGAAGGGGTTAATCAGAAGAACAGAGCAGAAGGAAAAGTAATCTTTCCCTTTTCCCAGTATCACAGTCCTGATCTGAGGCTGATTTTAAGATGAAAGTAAATCTCATTCAACACCGTGGAATTATAAGTGGATATGGAAATGACTACACCTGACTTTCTCTTTTAATATAGCTGCCATTTAATAATGCCATTTAATAATTTAAGGAAGTAAAAGAGATTCTGTTCATACATCTCCGGAACTACATCTGGTGTAATGAATGTTTCACCACTGAATTCAATGAAATGTTAACCTTTTAATGGTCTGAAGAAGCAATCCTTACCAACTTTCAAGTATTAGCATAGCTGTGCTAGTGAGGCACGTGCTGCATCCTGCAGGGGTAGGGTTGCCATATGTCCCGAAAACAAGGACAATACCAATTTTTTTGGGATTGTGTTCACACGATGGCAAATGGTACAGAGGGTACTGTCCTGATTTTGTTGAAGAAAATTAAGGCACCCGTAAGCAGGGGGATGGCAGTCTCAAACAAAGCTTATTGTCAAATACATCCTAAGTTGGGAATTGCTTTTTTCATGTTGTAAAACCATTTTTGAACTGCATTATAGTCTTTTGTTAGGTAGTAGTTGTGACAAAATGTGACATACTATTTCGCTTTCCTTCTTCACCGCCTTCCTCTTCATTTTCAGGGTCAATATCTTCTGCCTGTGTAATCCAATCCAAATAGCCTTTGAGATCTTCTTCGAGCTGCTGCTTCTCACGCAGCTTCTGAAAATCTCCCCTAGCCTTGGCTTTTTCTCTTTCCTTGGAAAATTCCCTATTGGGTTCAGACAAAACATAATAGAGGTATTGATTTATGAAAACTGTATGTCTTTCTGTGCAAAGAATTCAGATGCCAGTTTTTCTTCTTGACAGAGTTATACAAATAAACTGTACAGAAATATGAACAGTTCCCACAGATCACAACAGTGATGCAAATAACACGCCATGCAACATTCCTTATGCATTACACTTTATAGAACTCTTAAAAAGACACATTTAGAAACTCTGTCACAATACCTATACTGGCATCATTCTGGATTTTCCTAACACCCACTTTAAAAGGCTCAATGATATACTTGGTATTACATACTGTGCTTCACCCTCAGAAATTTTACTGTGATTCAAAGTCACGCTTTCCCCAATGGTATCAACATTTGAAGGCATGAGAGCTACATGAGAGAAAGTAGAAGGAAATTATGTTTGTCAATGAAATGGGGGAATGGTCTGAGGTGTACAACAAATAGACAAAGGTAGCTCATTTCAAAGCTAAAAGTCATACAGTATTTGTTTATAGACTCTATGAGATCAAAGAATACCAGAGTTAATTGCCTGTCAGCCCAATCCACCCTAATTCCTCTAGTATCAATGCACCCTTACCCTTTTATCTGGGCAAACCTTTGTTGCCTGGGTGGGTCATCTAGGACCTGTGCCAGTTATTTTGCTGGAGATAATCTTGAGTGAGTCCAGGAAGGTGGATCAAAGATAGTAAGGGGGTAGGAATTTGGAAGTGCTATTTTACAATAGAAACACTAAATGGTCTGTTTAAAGTAGATAAAAGCTCCCAAAACACACGGTCTAGGATGGAAGTCTGTGTCTCGCATGAAAGATTGTAATTCCATGATATGGCACATAATCTGCTTGTAAATGGAATCCTTGGCATTTACAGTTAAATGGAGAGTGGTGGAGCAGGAAAACATCCCGACATGTAACCCTAAAGAGCTATTGATACAGTAGACAAATCCGGGTAGTAAGGAACCAATGGTCCATTTCACTATAAGGAACGTATGCTGAAGCAGAAGTTCCAACAACCAAAGAAAATTATCTGCAGACACCACATGTATCTCTATTTGCATGGCATTTAACATTCATTGAATGAATGAGAATGAGGTACCCATTCATCTCAATAGAGATGTCTCTAAAAAGTTCTGCCAGAAAATAGCCTAAACTAGCTGTCTTTACTTTTGTGAAACAGTATCAAGGCTTTTAGATTTATGTCTACCCACCTACATAGGAAAATAATTAGTGTTCTCTCTAAAAAAAAAAGAGGCTAATTACAGTTTTTTATTTTTGGAAATGCATGTGTATCCTTGATAATGAATCTCTTAGCTAAATGTTTAGTTCAAATGAGCTGGTAATGGTAATGGGGACATATCAAACATCAGAAAAATTCTAAGATAAACTATTGTAACATACCCAAAACTGACTTTGCCATAATCCTTGCCTTGGTGGTGCACTGGTCCTGGAGTTAGGTTTAGACAAAAATGATCTGGGCCTAATATCTTAAAAATTTTGAGGGGTCAGTTTTAAATCTTCCCTTCTAAAGGAACTTATGGACCACTGATGACCTGGGTCTCTTCCCACAACCTATCCTAAAAAGAACATTGATGATGCAAAAGCAACCACAAATCATAGGTTACTATATATAAAGCAACAAAGGGAAATTAGTAGAACATCAAACATCCTGGCTGCAAAGAAAGACTGTGGCTTGGTTGCCATCCCACAACTAAACTGCCCCGATCCCTCCCAGTATGGGGCAGGGAAAGGCACGAATTGGGGGGTCAACTGATTGGTTTTCTGGCTGTTGCTGGGTGGATGACAAGGAGAAAGGGTGGATAACAAAGGAGACAAGGATGACTGTAGCTGTTTGCTTCATGCGGGGAGGAGGGCAGGTAAGATTTTTTTTTTGCTTCTAGCCAAGACTGGCTGTGAGGTTACTGAAGGATGATTTCCTCTCTGAAGGATGTTGCTAGAATCACTCACACCTTGCTTGCCAAGCTTTACCCTGTGACATTTTCCCTCAGAAAGCTATCTTGGCCCATGGGTCAGCAATGACAAGCAGTCCTTGTGCACAGTAACGCCTGAGCCTTCAGGTTGGTAGCACACTTGATAACAGTCATGTGAAGACAGACGGCAAATTGTGTTTTCCCCAGTTTAGTACCTGCATGACCCTAGGGGTTTGAGGCCCTGCTGCAGTTCTTTATATATTTAATTAATTCATTAAAGGTTCAATCCTAACCAAGGCTGGCACAACTCATCAGACTTCCCCTTCCTGTGGTGATGTCGGGAGGCAAGCACATGTTTGTACACTGGCCTAACCCTTCCCCAGGAGTGGCACAAAAGTATCTTACTGCATTTTTGTGATACCACCAGGCCAGCATGGGACTTGTGTCAGCGCTTAAGCCAGCCTAACTGGGGATTGCTGAAGGGGTCATAAGACACACAATTGAATAGGGCTCTTAGGCCCGTATCCTAAAGTCAAATTAAGCCCTTTGTGATGGAGCAGTTAAGGTGACTTTCCATAAGATAACACTAAAGGATGACGTAACTGCATGGACCCGTAACTGCTCTGGATTTTGCCCTAAGTGGCCTAAGTTTTAATTCTAAGCAATTGTCTTCTTGAGAGGTGATGAAAGGGTAATGTCAGATATGTTGCCACCTTGGCTGCATTTTCTTTTTTACTGGAGTTCTCAAGTCAAAAGAGGGCAGTTTCCCTTGCTAGATAGAGTTTACTCCTCAGCAATTGTGAGGGGCTCTCTTGAAAAAACCAATGTTAGAAAGCATTTGCCCTTGCAGCTCTGGAAAGACAAGACCATGTTTCACTTTATTTCCTGTACTACCAAAAAATCATTAAAAGTTTATTTTCTCTCTGATTAGAAGGCTCCATGGCCACTCCAATTCTGAGGTTGTCAATATGCTCCTTTTGGATGTTAACCCACAGGATAGAAATCAACATGCTTTCACAGCTGGAATCAATCAGTAGTTTTCTGGTCTGAGTTTCTAGGGTGACCATATAGAATGGAGGATAGAGTGCCTTTAATCATTGTATAGAAGAGGGAATTTAGGCAGGTTTAGCTCATCCTAGAAGTGTTTTAAAAAGCAACACCTGCCTAAATTCCCTCTTCTATGCAACGGTTAAAGGTACATGCACTCTGTCCTCCATTCTATATGGTCACCCTGGGTCTGAGTGCACTTGGTCTGAGTGCACTGTTAGACCACAGTACTCAGCCCAAAAAACTGTATATACCACAGATTAGTTTCGAGTGCAAGATTTTTTGCAGCTACCTGTAAAATCCAACAGAAAATTTTCTCTATCGAAAAAATAAAGTTTTTTATATTGTCTGTATAGTATAGCAATTGGTGTGCACTTTCCTGCCATATTTTTAATTTTTGTTATGCAAGATTTTAAGAACCTACTAAAAGTTGTTCTGTATCTGTACTGGTCTTAATAATACAAAACTATAACCTGTATACCTCAAAGATCCAGGTTCACATCCTTGGCCAATAATTAAGCATCCTGGATGACCTTTTCCTAGTCATACTGTCCAATCCTAACCATGTCTACTCTGAATTAAGTCGTATTGTATTCAATGGGGCCTACTCTGAGGAAAGTGTGTTTAGGATTGCAACCATAGTCTCACCTACTAGTGGTTTAAATTTAGTGGTTAAATTACTAGTGGTTAAATCCTAATCCTCAAGAATTGTGGCTGCAATCCTAACAATATTTTCCTGGAAGTCAGGAGTATTGAACACAATGGGGCATACATATGAGGAGACGTGGTTAGGACTGCACTATTTATCTCAGAAATGCATATGTGAAGCTGGCAATGAAAAGAATCAAGCAAAGAGAAGCTTCAGGCATTATTTTTAGCAGGAAGCTAAAGACAGCAGCTAATTTCCCTCCTCTCTGTTTACTGTTTGAGCAAGTCTGGCCCCCACACTTGGCTCCAAGTTTGTGCCTGCTTTTTCTGAAAAAGGTGTTCCTGGATTTAAGTGTGTCTTTTAAATATGCACTCTGGTGAGAGTGTAGTTTAGCCCACAATCACATGCGTCATCATGTGAAATGAAACCACTCCGGACTGCAAACTGGCAATCAAATGCAGTCACTACTTTCTAACCACGAATGGTTTGGATATGAGAATCTTTCATGTCAGGTACTATCAGCAGCCAGTAGGCTGACCTGCATAAGGTTACAGCCAAGGGGAAGAGCTAGGAGGATGCAATGTTCACATTGAAGAAACAACTGAAATGACAGTTGACCCATTCTCCTGAGGACTGCATGTGAGGCAGTTTTTACTTGAAGATTCAGAGATAAAATCAAGCTTATCTTCATTCCAAAAGATCTCAGGAAAATGGGAAGACCAATAGAAAGGTTTTGGCTAATTGAATGTGATTTAAAGTTCTTTCAGGACACAATCCTAACCAATTTAGGCCAGCACAACTCACTTGTCTCCCCATTCCTGCAGTGGTGTGAGCAAGCAGGCACATGTCTATGCACTGCTCTGGTGCCCTTGTGTGTACCTTGTGATGCAGAAGTACCTTGTGTCACATATACAATTCCCCCAGGCCAGTATGGGACTTGTGCCAGCCTAACTAGGAGTTAGATTGCACTATAAGGCTGAAATCCTAACCCTCCAGTCAGAGCGGAATAAGACCAGGCACAAGTCCTGTGCTAGACCGGAGGTGTCGCAAAAGTGCCATAAGGAACTTATGTGCCACTCCTGGGGTGTTAGGCCAGTCCATAAATGTGTATCAGCCTCCCCACACCACCACAAGAATAGGCAGAAAGGCGAGTTATGCTGACCTAAATTGGTTAGAATTGTGCCCTGTGTCTCACAATTATATTTACTAGCAACATTGTTGACAATTCCAGATAGAATTTTCCTGGTAAAATTATTTATTGCTTCACTTTTTTTCTGAGGATTGTGGCACTTTGACAATGAAGCTGGTGCACCTTGCAGCACCGGCTCACTTTACCCTCTGCAGAATGCTGCAGAGCCCGGAGAAAATGCATTGCAGTCATTGGCTGCAGAAGGGCCGGGGGGGGGTGGAGCCCAGCTGTTACCGGGCTTGTTCTGCCCGGGGAAGCTCAGTTGGGCTCCAGCTAGCATCCCCCTCCCTCCCTCCCTCTCTGTAGTGCAGCTTAGGATTAGCTGGTCGCATCGGGGCTGGGTAGGAATTTTTTGGATACCACCTGATTGGCCGTTGGTGGCATTCTTTTTCGCCTACCCTGAGCTGCGCAAGAGGAGAGAGTTAACACTAATTGGCTTTTAAACCCAGTCACTTTGGCAGGAGTCGTGCAGAATAGGCAGGATAGGCCTTCGGTGTGCAGCATTAGGTAGCAAGGGTCTGGGGGTAGGAAGCCTCCCTGTGATGCTTTACCGGCTCCGGGGGTATGGTCTAACGAGCCCCCTTACCTGGATGGGAAACCTAGGCGCAGATTGGCCGGAATAGCCGGCGGCTGCACATCCGGCTACCTTGACCTTTGGTTTGGCAAAGACGGAGATCCTTGAACTCTGTTGAAGGAATGCCCTGAGCCAGGCAACACCCTTTACCACCTTTAACAACTGCATGGGGAACTATGCGGAGAGCCGCATCCCCTTAGACAGCACAGCTATTGTTTGAGCAGTCCCTGTTTATTTTAATGTTAAATAGTTAATAAATGTGGCCCTCAATCCAGCACTTTTGTCTGGCTCTTTATTTGCGTCTGTCTGGGGTAATGGTAAAAGCCTCCACCATCCTTTGAAGCTCATTTTGAATTTCTTAAACATTCATCAAACATTTGATCAATAGTGTACCTGCCTTTTCCTCCTAATTTTCCTCCTAATCTGCTGAAAAGAATCCAGAATGTGGATACTAGTTGCAATCTATCCTATGTTAATTCAGCTTCAGATATTATAAGATTATTTAATGGTCAGTTTTACATACTACTGTTGAAAGTGTGCAAAGAAAACACACATCACTTCAGCCACAAATAAATCCATTTTGAATCTGACGAACTTTGCTGCTGCACATTTCACAGGCTCTGGGTTACATTTATCTCCTCACCAATCCTAAACAACATGAAACAAGTTTTATTATAGCTATATAGGAGCTTGACTCATTATAAGACTAGGAAAAGGCTTTCATTTAAGAGGATGTAGATCTCCGTGAACAGAATAGTTGATTGGGCACAGTTGGAAGACCAGCTAAAAAACTGGCTGGAAATGTTTGGTCACCCATAATTAATAGCTTGTATGATTTTAAAGAATGTCATTGCTTTCATTTTTAAAATTCTTGCTTCGTCTATTCGTGTGAAAAATAATCTCATTTTTATCCAATCATTTTTCCTTTTTTTCTAATAAGCCTAAACTCTGCTGAGAAAAGGAATACTGTCAGGTCTTGTTTTTCCCTTACCAGAAAACTGCAGATGACAGTTCATTGCCATCTTCTATTTTGTGCATCATTATTTAAATGCCTTTTCCAATGAATACTCCATGTGCATGTAGAAAACTGTTTTTAGGTATGTGCATATATACAGTAAGGGTGCAATCCTAATCTAGTTTGGCATAACTCATTGGTCTTCCCATTCCTGTGGTGATGTAGGGAGGCAAACACATGTCTGTACTCTGGTCTAACTCTCCCCTGGAGTGGTGCAGAAAGTGCCTTACAGCACTTTTGTGACACTCCCAGCCCAGAACTGGACTTGTACCAGGGATTAAGTTGGCCTAACTGGGGTTTAGGATTGAAGCCTAAGACTATATGATAACCAGACTATTTTTCATTATGCTAATTCATGCACTCCTATTGTAAAACTGCTGTGCTGGATTATGAAAAATGCCAGAAAAATATAAGTTAAAACATAGGCAAGTGTTGCAGGTCTTCCTTTAACCTGCAACATTTGCCTACAGAAGGATGCACACATAGGGACACATTTCCACAAACTCTGTGCTATCCTCAAGCAAGAAAACAAACATAACTTTTAGATATTTATTAAAGTGTGTTTGATAAGATCTTATTTGTTCCCATGACTACCCAAAGATATAGTAATGCCTTCAGCAGAATCTGTCTTCAAAAGAAAACATCCTCCAGTGGTTAAGACTGTTCTTGAGGAACAGATTATCATGCCTCATTAAATGCTGTTCCGGTTGTAAATATAAAATGACTTTATTGTTTGTTGTTAATTCGAACATATCTCAGTGATTCAATAAGTACTAAATCAAAAATATGATATTTAAATAAAAAATGTTGGTACAGTTATAGTAATTCATTACTTTTTAATTCACCAATAATTCCCACTATCAAGTGGAATGGCCATATATCACTATGGTGAAAATCCTAGAACTACTTGCATTTTAATGGGATGACTTCTTTGTATAAAAGGACATATGTACTGCTTCACTGGATCAAATTAAAGCTCTCACTAACATTCTTTTCACAACATACTGACCAGCCAAATGTTTTTTTGGGGGGATTTAGAAATTGGCAAGCAGAAGATTATGCTAACAGCCACCTTTCTGTTACTTATTTTGCTCATCTGGAAATCAGTGTACACAACTTAATAAAAGCAGGCCTCCGTCAGTCTTGAAAGACTATGGTATCGTGCTCTGCGCTGCATACGCTGCATGCAAAGCACGAAAGCCTGGGTTGGATTGTTATGGAGGATAGGCTGTTACCCAAGCAGCAAATCCCCCCTCTCCACGCCACTGAATTAGTCCAATGGAAAGGCAGAGCCAATACGATTGGATCCAGTTGCGCCACAGAGCTGGGCTAAGGACAGGATAGGACAGAGCTGGGCTGGGTCGGCCCCTGTCTTGTGGGGCCGACCCAGATCTCAAACCCTGGCCTGCTGGTTAACAGGCACAGTGTCTTAACTGCTTGCGCCACCCACAGCCCTTACAACTTATTATTGAAGCTTAATTTTTAGTAATTGTCCTATGATTATCATGGTCATTAAAAACCTACACTTTGTAAATTGATTAATATGTTTTTGGAGCTGTCGAACCACAAATGAGCATACAATCCTATACTGTATATTCTATATTAAAATCAGTGGGATTTCCTTCTAGGTGGATATGCATATGATTTTGCCGCCTAACAGCCCAAGCATAACTAAATCCCCCACCAAATCCCCCCAACAATACACAACTGAAGACTACCCTGCATCTGCAGTAGTTCCTGAGGTCATCTCCAGGTAAAAGAACATTTGTTTCCTTGCCCAGGCACAAACCTTTGCCACCCAAAACCCAAATGACTAACTGACCTACACCAGAAATTGCTGGCACAAATCCAAATACATTTGGGAAAGAGGCTCAAAGCTGTGAATTGGAATAGGATAGCAGCAGCACTACAGCTTCTGCTATTGTTCTTTCCCAGTCTCAATCCTCTTCCTGCCTGCCTAGTCACCATCTCATATTTCCTTCTCTGCCCTGTTAGTCACCATCTCATATTTTCTCCTCTTTTCCCTGATATACTTCAACCTGTCACCCCAGTGATGGGATTCAAATAAATTAACAACAGGTTCTATGTCCTAATAACCTAAATTAACAACAGGTTCTATGTCCCATTACTAACAGGTTCTCAGAACCAAGCACTCCTTAGCAAAGGGTTCTATAGAACCTGTGAGAACCCCCTGATGCCCACCACTGTGTCACCCCCTATGCTGATTTATCAAGACTGGAAGACTGGTGCATGGCATTGGTTGGCACACGTGAATGGTGGTAGACGTTCTATGCTCTATCACTTTTTGCATCGCCTCAAGGCATGCTTCTCCATCAGAACATGAGTTCCAGCAGAGAAGTGGTCCAGTCAGATTGGGTCCTAAATGTATGTGGTACTTTACATGAAAAAGTAATTAAAAGCAGGCCTTTGTCAGTCTTAAAAGACTTTGGTATCGTGCTTAGCGCTGCATATGCTGCATGCGAAGCATGAAAGCCTGGGTTGGATTGTTATGGAGGATAGGCTGTTACCCAAGCAGCAAATCCCCTCCTCTTCACGCCACTGAATTAGTCCAATGGAAAGGCAGAGCCAATATGATTGGATCCAGCTGCGTCACAGAGCTGGGCTAAGGACAGGAGCTCACCCTGTCTTGTGGGGCCGACCCGGGTCTTGAACCTTGGCCTGCTGGTTAACAGGCACAGCATCTATGCATTTGGTTAATATGTACTTCCTTTTTTGGTACTGAACCTATCACCAATCAATTTTCTTCAGTGATTCTGCCCTAATTATTTTGAAAAAAAGAATTTATTTATTCTGTATTTATTTATTCATCCTGTATTTATTCTCTACTACAGAACTGGTTGAATGCTGATATATAAAGCCTGAAAACAGCTTTCTATTAAGATTATTTTTATTAATCTCTCTTTGGACAATTGTAATTGCAAACAATGCAACTTAATTTCTTACGAAAAGTAATATTTTTGTTACTAATTAAAACATTTAAAAGGTCTAATCCTGTCCTCAAGATATGACAGTGTACCTAAGCTAGGACGACAGCCCCACCAATACACAAGTCGGCCTCCCAATGGATGCAATGCATCATTGGGAGTAGGGCAACACTGGAAAATGTGCTGTGCTGATGTAGCTGAGATGTCACTGAGATGTCATTCTTAGCATTATCCCACCAGCTGAGAGGCCAATAAAGGAAGGAAACTGAGCATGACATGAGAAAGAAGTAGAAGGAAGGTGGGAAAGATGATGAAAAGTCAATGTACACCTTATCCTAACTTCCCCTTCAGACAATGGAACCAATGCTAGTGCCAGGAAAAACACTACACCAACAACAAAGGTGGCATAGGTAGGAGTAACTTTATAAGGAACAATGGGTAAAAGGAGAACAGCAGAAAATTGTGCCTCCTGCCTCCTATACATTGTCACATGGATTACACACCAACGTCACTATATGATGTGACGCAGTGACATCCCATGGATAATGGGCTAGACTGACATTGCTGTGGACACTGGGGATATAACTAGAAAGGACTGTGTCAGTGTTGCTTTGCCAGAACAGACATGGCCTTTGTTGCGCTGGTATCATTGCTAGGATGGACTAGGATATGATGTGCAGTGTGCTGGTACTCATGTGTCATCAGTGGAGCATCCAAATAACATTGAACCATTAGTCAGTTACAGTAACTATGTACATATTTAGATTTTAAGAAATGATATCTATTCAATACATATACTGCAAGATACTTTCTTGTCAATTATCTTGTGTTCAGTTTGAGTTCTCGTTATTACCAGTTCTCCCCTAAATAAACAGGTTTGCTAGTTGCATCAGATGGGCACAATCCAGAAGTGCACTTGGGCTACCCTATCTATCATTGGGCTGACCCAACTGCAAGATGGGCCACCTTAGTTATTCTGGAAAAGGCTTTGGGCAGCTTAAGGCAGCATAGGTTGCCCCAAGACAGGTGGGGCAGCCTAGGCAGTTCAGGAGAGGCATGTTGAGGCCATTTTTAGCATTGCCTAGGGTACAGCGGTTACTCTGGATCCAGAGTCTGTTTCCAGGGCAGAAATGCCCTCTTCCAGCTCCTCAGAGTTATACCACGTCAGAAGACCCATAGGGGTACACGATAAGGCAAGAGTAAGAATGGCAGTATTGACCAAAAATCTGAGTTCTTGGCCAGCGAAGCTGCAACCCCTGCCTCTCAACTTCAGGAAATGGCAGCCTACTAACCTGGCAACTTTGGCAGCCTACTAACCTGGCATCTCATCAATTACTCTTTATAAGGCAGGCACCACAGCTGTTCCTTGTTCAGTGTGATCTGAGGGGGTTCTGGAACAAGCCCTCCCCAGGTGCCACTGACTTGGTCCCTACTGAGCATGCTCTGGGCTTCCTGACTCTCTGGATGCAGCATAACTTTCTGCTCTGGATTCAGAATAGTTGGGGCAGCCCAACTAAGGCACTCCTCCTTGCCCTAACTCTGGATTGTGCCCCATGTTATCCTTCACTGTTACATTATGAGCTGGAATGTTTAGGTTCACATCCCATGCAAGCTGTAGACTCACTGGGTGGTCTTGAGGAAATGATTCTTGTGATTCCATAAACTTAGATTAATGCTTCACATGGCTATTTTGAAAGTAAATTAGAGTATGGCTCCAAAATTATCTGCACAGTTGTTTGGGATTTTGTATAAATTGTTATATATAAAAATGTTCTGGGGGAAAAGTTTTTTTTGTGTACTTTAAAAATCATATAAAGGTGTGGAGTGTTGTGAATCCTTTGTGTTTATTGAGGGACTGTGCCTAAAGCATATCCATCTAAGGCTGAGTAACTGAGAGTGTATGAAATTTCTTGTCGACACTACACTGCAGCAACTGTAAACTGTTAAACTTTCAATCAATAAATCATTGACTAATCCATTAAAGTTCGACATCATAAAACAAAACTGGGTTGGGGATATAACTACTGAAATAATTGTTATAGAAAAGGCCAGCAGCTAAGCCTGCTGCGAAAGGAAGCATAGAAGAAATGTCATTATTTGTCATTATTATTCATCATTTATCATTATAAATGATGAATTTATCATTTCCCAGGGTGGTCAGGCCTATACACTAGGCCAGTCATACTGTTTAGCACTGCTTTTGCTCATGGAAATCTACCTGAGTTTTCCATGCAATTAAGATTCTTTCAATCTTCAATTAACATTTAAAGAAAGATACTCTTAGAGTAGCTATATAATGAGAAAAGAAATCATGGCTGTTGACAAAATGAAATCAATGAATGATAGACATCTAGATTTTGTGTCCTTCAAATGCTTGGAACATATCCTTTGCTGTTAACACCTTAATTTAAAATATTTATTAAGGTTATGTCCTTTCTTGGCCCTCTACATTATTTAACATTATCTTCTAATCATAAAAATATCTGCTTTAGTGAAAGGTTGTTTTAAGCCATTTCAGATACTCACCATTACAGAAGGCTGGATATAAAACAAACAAAAAATCTCCCAAATTACATTTTAAGTACAAGTACATCATTTTTGCAGTACACAAGTCATGCACTCCACACAGAGAAAGGCAACACAGAAATACGGAGAATAAAACATCAGACACATTTCAACACAGTGGGCAAAAATCAAGAGTACAGAAAATACATGGAAATATATTTTGAAATTAATTCCAGATTTTAGTTCTTAAAATCTAGAGCACTACATACAGCCATGTTTTTAAGTCATATGGGTGATTTTGGATAACTTTTAGGAATATTTTTGCACATTTTAGAATGTGTGCATGTCTTGTAAAATTGGATACTACATATGCTTTCATTTATATACACATATACACTATCATTTATATACAGGGAATACTGAGGGGAATCGCTTGCATAGGAGCATAATCTAACAATTTTTTTTATTATCCATTTGCTATATCTCCTAAACATTGTTCTTACTTTAAAATATCCATTTTTTACAGAGAGAACTCTTGTATCTCCAAAATGTTCCAACAACAATATTTTTTACAACTTCACAAATATAAAGATGCAGAAGGCATAAATTGCAATATACTTATATCATCTTCCTTTAGCACAGCGATAAAAAAAATCAGTTGAAGATGCTGCTGCTATATTAATTATTCCAGGGGTAATCATACTTATTTCTTTAGGCTCACTAACACCCTATACTTTTGCCTGTAGAAGATTGCAATTTTTTATCTCATCCAGTTGAGATCCTCTCTGTACATTAAGATATTGACATTGAATAAAACCTCTCCATGTTCATTAAAAAAAACTGTACCAGCAATGAAAGACTTTGGGGCACATATAGCCCAAACATTTGTCAGCACAATTACCATGTCAGGGTACAAAGGGAAGAACTCTTGTTTGAAATGTTCTCATCCTTTGTAATCTCACTATATGATGATTAAAAAGAGAACCAGTATTTTCTTCAACTGCCATCTCCCTTTAATACTTATGTATGTATGTATATGTATGTATGTATATGTATGTATGTATGTATGTATGTATGTATGTATGTATGTATGTATGTATGTATGTAAATGTACATGGCACTTCATAGGGTGAACAGACAAGATCTCTGCCCTACAATGATGATATCAAATTTGGAATAAGTATGTTGGAGAATCTTTGTGAACAAACACATTTCAACAGGAGACACACAAAAGAGGAGAACAGCAGTGTTGATTTAATTCAGCGAGATTTATCTAGGGAAATTTTTCAGTGGGTTGAGCTCTTTCTCCTCAAATGTAGCTTTTTCAAATAATTTATAGCCATTTTAAATATGGTAATATATATTTAAGTCCTATTATACAGTCATGCATATACAGGTGGTACCTCAGAGTCCATGAGGGATCTGTTCTCAGACACCCCCCAGCCTTCCATTGAGGGCTTCAGTTAATGAAATTCAAAAAGCTTCAGATAATGAAATTCACAGGTGTGGCACCTTTAGAACCTATGAAGGAAACTGGAGCTGTGCTCTGACTGTCTTCTGGACAGTTTTCTAAAGCCCACAGAGATTGTACTGTCTGCCATCTTTGAGGGCTTCAAAATGGCCCTGGAGCACAAAAAAATGACATTTTCAGTGTGTCTGTGTGCTTTGGTGTTTAGTCATGGTGGCCCATTGACCACAGAAGCATCTTCAGACAAAGCTGGCTCTCTGGCTATGTATCAGGGATAAGCACCACACCGTAAGTATGGCTAGCAGAGAAACCTGCAAGGGACACCTTTATCTTTACCTTCAGTACTTATAAGGCATTCTAAGGCCTGAGGAAGTCCCCCAAGGTTAGTAGAATTCAGGATGAGCCATTTCCACAGATGGGAAATTCACAGATAAATAGGCTCAACCTGTATAGTATATGTGGTTAACTACTACAAACAGTAAGACCCTGAAGTAACTAGAGTGAATTAGTAGTAATAGAAAAGTGCAATTTTTTTTGGTCATGTTCTGGAGAGGATGACAGATTGGGTCTGGTAGGTTTGGTGTTCCCTTACCCAGAGGAGACCTCCAAGGCTGTCCCAAAAGATGCAATGCAAACATTTTTTTGGCATGGCAGCATCATCTGAGTGGAAGAATAGCATTATATACTTCATAGAACCATAGACCTGGAAAGACCATCTAGTCTAACCTCCTCCTTGAAGCAAATGGTGCCTGATATTGATGGATGTCAAGATCTGAAGGACCACTGCCAATCAGGTTATATAGTACTGGTTTAAGTGAAGCATCTGACTCAGTATAATACAGCTACCTTCAAAAAATAACTTCTGCTTTAACTGTTTCTGTGTATAAGAGAGACACTGTTCTTATTTAAGATTAGTAAACTCAAAAAGAATTCCATAAGTTATATAAAAATGATATAAATAATGGGACATTTTTCAGAATTTTCTTAAAAACATTTTTGCTGTAAGGGTTGCCATTCAAACATAAACAAGCTACGCACACAATAAGAGGCTGACACCATAAAACTTGCTAGCCTTGATACATTCATATTGCTATTGCTAAAAGATACTTTTCCAAAGGTGTTATAACTTTTAGCTAATACACTATATTAGCTAATATAATTAGGAATACATTTCTAAACCTCCATTTTTTTAGATTTGTAGAGATAAAATTTACTTCACAGATAAAAACAGCTAACAAGGCCAAAAGAAGCTTCAAAATACTGCCCAGTGTTTAGTTCAGCATCCAGTCGAACAGATAATAACTGAATAAAGGTATGTCTAGGAAATTCTGATTTATGGACCAATCCTCTAATACAGTTTCACAAAGCCATGGATGAACATGCCTTTTTACTTGTGCTGAAAGAATCACTTATGAAAAATACATGTATTAGTGTGATACACAGCCTGAATTTTCATTATTTGGTTGAAATTTGCCATTTTTGGCCCCGTGAGTCCTCTAGAAGGCTTTCTAAAGCCTACAGAAACAGCACATCTCTGCCTATTGCCTCTGCAGGCTTCAGAATGGCCATCAAACTCTACCGATTTGGAAAGCAGTGTTACTCTTCTCCTACACCTTTAGGGAGAAGATGCATTTAATTGCCATTAGTAACTTGAGTAGTAATTGCATTTCATTTAGTACTAGAAGTGCCAATCAGAACTGCTAATGGGGCAAAAAAATGGTGGATTTGATTATCTGCTATTTTCTGTATCCATACGTGGGATATCCACCTGTATCTGTTACCTGTATCCAGCGCTATTTTTGTGGAAAATATGTGCTGGTACTCACCAGCTGGTACTCACATGTACTCACCTCTGTATGTTTATGTCTATGTGTGTATGCTGGTACTCACCCATAAAGGTGCTGGTACTCTGTACAGGTGTGCACCCCCTGAAAAAGACCCCTGAGATCCCACCTGTATCTGATTGGTATCCAGACAGATTAACTGCGTTTTCTAACCTGTATTATTAGCCAGAGCACACTATGAAGCTGTTGTTCTAAGAGGACTGGAAAAAGAAACTGGTATTGAGCTTTGTGGTTAACATTTAATTAATTTTCTCCTTATACAGTTAATCAGATGATAGCCTTATGGGATCTGTCACAGCATTGTGTCATTCATACAATATGTGCAAGGAGGTTTCCAAAACACTATGTAAAGTTTATATAGGTTTGCTCAGAATATCTAGGATCCCCAAGCACATTTTACAAGATGTAAACATCATTAAATCCATGGGTTATATAGTAGCTGGTGCTTATATTATTTTTGTGCTTTTCATCCAACAATAATCTCTGACTGTGTACTTAGTTTTTTAGATTCATGTTCAGTCTCTTTAAAACACGTGAGTTAAATACAGGATAGCACTTCCAACATCAGACATTTTGTGAAACTAAACAATGAATGATCCAAACATTTCTGTATTTGTTGAACAGGAAACATGAAGCACCTGCTACTAGGCATGTCTCACTAATAGCTACACAAAAGATTTGTTTATAAAAGCTTTCCTGTGCTGACGCTGGACCTTCAGAAATGGGCAGCCAACTTCAGCCTACATTTTTTAAAAAAATCCAGACATGATTACACAGGTGTAACTGATCTCTCATTGTGTGCAAAATTATGTTGTCTAGTTAATGGAAGGTTTTTTTAGGAAGTTAGTACTTCAGTCAGTGAATCTGCAGGCACTGTAAACACAGGGTGTAAAAGACAGATACAAACACAAGGTTCAGACATTCAGAAGAGCAAACAGCAGTAAAATGCCATACCAGTCCAAGGCACATGCAGAAAAGCTATCACTGGTAAGCTTGAGCAAATGCATAGGCCATTTTACACACTGCAGTGGAATATACAAGGTTAATCTAACTGCTTACCCACTAAGTACACCAAGAACCAGGTTAAGTACGAAAAATGAGCCAAGAATGATAAGACTAACAAAATAGATCCATGGCCATTCACATCCTATTGCATCATTTACCTGTAAAATGTAAGGAAATATGTTATGATTCAGCTATTCACTATGCAGCAGAGTCCCTTTTGCAATTGCCAGATCACACAGGTATTCAGCATATAATAACATACCTGCTCCTTAGTATTTCACCTCTTAAGCATTTATTTAACTGGCAGTTCACCATGCTAACCAATGTAGTGATACTAGAAGAAGATATAAAATTATGAAACATATAATTATAGAACTTTAAGTATCTGGCTTCTATTTAAACTTGATCATATAAGCCGTTTCTGGACCTGTCAACAATTAACAATTGTTAATACTTTGGAATTTCTTGTTTCATTTTTTCTTTAAGACACTAACAGTATTTTTATAGATAAGTATTTTTGTATGTAAAAAGTTATTTTTTAGAAATTTTGTTTTGCTCACAGAAAGTTGCACTTGCCTTGGGTACACTTATTCATACCATTGTCCTTTTTTAAAAAAATCAAAATTCATCCCGAAAATTTTATTTCCAATAATTTTGATCTAATATCTAAAAATATACTTGTGTGTTCGTGGCAACCAAATCTAGGACTCTGCTTCTAGGACAAAAAAGGTGTATGCTTACCCGCTCAATACACCAAGAACAAGATTTAGTACGAAAAATGACCCAAAGATGACGAGACTGACAAAATACACCCATGGCAATTCAAATCCCATAGCATCATTCATCTGTAAAAAATAAGATTATCTTATACAAATAGTTTACTTCCATCATTAATAATAGCAAACAGTTGCTTGGGGAGTGACACATACAAGTGAGACGAACTCACTCACTTTCATAATGATCAGATGTTATTTGGAGTAAGATTAAGAACCAGAAGAGAAGCCCTATTCCCAACAAAGTGGTTTATTAAATTATTGTATTACTCTCCGTAAGTTTTTATTGTATTACTCTCCATAATAGAAGAGAGCAACAGAATCCAACATGTGGAACTTTTATGAGAATTACGATATTTACTCAAATCTAATGCGCCACTAAATCAAATGCGCACCGTATTCTTACATTAAAAATACTGTTATTACTCAAATCTAATTAACCATTGAATCTAATGCACATTCTGATTTTGGAGATTAAATTCGACTGCAAAAGGTGAGCATTACATTGAGTAAATACAATATTTGGGATAGTGGGTGGAATCACCTGCACTTTAAAACTGCTGTTCTGTTTGGGGTTTTCTTTGTAAAGTTGAATTGCATCACTCTATTGTGCCTAAGCAGTTCACTATGCTTAAGACAAAGGGGCACTGGCTATAATCCAGAGTAACTATGGGAAATTTACATTTACGTAGTTACGGTGACACCTATGAGAAACCTATGAGGAATGCATAGAGCAATCCAGAGTAAGTGCCTCTTACGTCTTCCTGTAGTTACTCTAGATTGTAGGGACTGTATGTTGTATATGGTCTGTATCTAAGTGCTCTTTACATCACAGTTGATACATTTTTGTTGTCTCTGCAAGCAAGCTTCATCAAAATGTTAAGGGGTTTATCCCGATCATTTTGCAGAGTATCATCAGAAGCTCTTTCTATTGCCCAAAGTATTCTGCTTCCTCAAGTACCACTTCAGTTCATTCAATCTGCACAAGTTGAGCACTGCTTCTGGTAACAGAAGGCATTTCTGAAGATGCCCTATGTTCTGGCAGCTATTCCATGTTTCTTGCTCAAAATTTCCAAAAACCTGCTATATTTCTGTTCTCAAGTCTGAAAATACGGGAAATCAACTATTTTTTTTCTAGTCGAGTGATCCTCTGTACATTCAGTCTCTGAACTTTTTAAAGTGATGAAAATTTAAAATATTTTTTCTCTCTTTTTTAAAATACATGCCAAACTTATGGAGAGTAATTATATACCTTCTGACAAGATAGAATGGCAGACAGAAATAATATATTTGCCATTCCTTCCCACTGAGAGTCTCTGCCAAAAGAAACATGATGTTCATTCACTGAAGCAACCATCATCTTTTATGCAATTTTTCCACTACTGCTCCTTATTGCCCACAGCATGAATGTTTGTGTTATCTGACAATTCAGATTTACCCATTCATTTCCACCGTTCTAATGTCCTTCAATAAGGACAACTGCCATTCTGTTCTAGTAAAAAACAAAAATAAATTCTGATTGCATCTCTGGAAATTATTTCAATATGCATAATTAAATTGTTGCTTAAGTATCTCTCCACCTCACGTTCTTTTACAGTTCTTGCATAGGAAGAAATTATATATTTCTTAATTGTGTCTCATAAAATTTTAATCGGCATTTCTGTTGGTAGAACTGAAATCTATAACAGCATCTCGAATACCCTTAGAAATCCTTAGGATGGCAAGAGCTGTTCAGAAGGTATTTAATGCCTGAAAACTAACCCTCGAACGCATACTTCAATGTGTGTCAGCCAGTTCTTTCCTTTTTAGAGGATAACAGCCAGTTTCTCAACACCTTGCTGATTTCAAACGCTCTCTTCTAAAAACTCAAGAGAATCAGACACCAAACCAGCGCAAAGGGGAATGCTTTTCAAATCTAACAGCTTACCAACTGCCTGTCAGCAAGGAAAACTGGCCTAACTTATTCCCTGTGCTTTCGGGGCTGCAAAAGACTATCAGACCACAAGCTCTCACATCTTTACTTTTTGCTTAATGCACTGAATGATATACAAAAAATGGAAGAAGCCCTACAATCCAGAGTAACTACGGGAGCACGTAAGAGACACTATGTGTACCCATAGTTACTGCACCACCTAGTGAAAACTTATGGGAAATTCATATTGCAATCCAGAGCAAATTGTTCTTACACCAGAGCAAGGACTCCCCCTTGTTTACTCTGGATTGCGCCCCTCTCTTTCTCTTCTCTTCCTAGTAACATGCAGCAGTATAATAAACTATGTGAAATCTTCCCTATCCGAATCTCCAACAGCTAACAGTGTCAAGGGTCAGGGTAATACATAGTGTAATTATGGCATGTCATATACTGGACTGACAGTGATATAACACAAAAACTACATTTTGCAACAACTCACATTTAGACTTAAAGCTGCAATCATAACTTGCAGTTAGGCTGGCCTAAGCCCCAGCTCAAGTCCTGCCCTGGTTAGTGTCACAAAAGTGCCATAAGGCACTTCTGCCCCAATCCTGGAGGTGGGTTAAGGGCAGCACAGAGACACAGGAACGGGAAGACCGATAAGTTTTGCTGGCCTAGGAAAGGATTGCACAATTTGTGTTTCACAACAACCAGAAAACCATGGTTTGTGCAGTTTTCCTCTTCCTGTACTTTTCCTCAGAAACCCAATCAAATGGACTCACCAGAACAATATCTGAAGAAATCATGTTGACTTTTTATAAGCCTAATAAGCTATACTGCCTGAGTATTATGAAGACATTTGTTATTTTTAGATGTTATTTCATATTTCCACACACAAATTAAGATCCCCTTTATTAAAAGTATTGGGTAATTAATGGGTCAATCTTTTGGGCATGTCCTGCCAGAACTCTTATTCCAGCAGTGCAACATGGTTTATAGTTGTTGCTTACTGCAGTGTATCACATTTCACAGCTAGCTGGCTCTGCAACAGGCTATAATGATGTGCCATTGGCCTTCCCACAAGCCCAGGGGCCAGTAAGTCAATGCAGGAGGCAAGAAGGAGGAGAGAACAAGACAGAGATTGAGAAGAAGAAGAGGTAGTATTTGCGGCAGTGTGGTTCCAATATCCTATCAACTTGATTCACCTTCCTGGATCCACTTGGTCTTGGGCTAGTTAAATCACCAGGGCAGGTCCAAGTAGGACAATTCAAGTGGCAACCTGGTGGCAACCCTGGGCAAAAGAACAAATATCCCCTTATCCAGAATTGGCTTCCAGGATTGCCCCCTTCCCTTGCAGGATGCAGTATATGCTCCTGTAGCATGGCTGCTTTAGCAGGGCAGTTTTTGATAGGATTGAGTTGTAAGATGCACATATTTTTTTCAAAATGCCAGAAATGTACCATGATAAATTGTTTTGGACACCAATCAGAATACAGCTGCAATCCTATCCCCCAGCCCTGACGTAAGTCCTGTGCTGATCTGAGGATGTCACAAAAGTGCCATAAAACACTATGCAGCACTCCTGGGAATGGATAGGCCAGTACACAGACATGTGCTTACTTCCCTATATCGATGGGAATAACGACGAGTTGTGCCGGTTTAGGTAAGGATTGTACCCGAATTTATGTAGATACTTATTGTATTTTGGAACCCTACAGTTCAGTAATTTATTATACTGAGAACTCTAATTTATTATACTGAGAACTGAAAGTTTATTATACTGAGAACAAGATGCAGGCCTTGTTAAAACAGCTGTAGCAGAATATATAAGATCTTCTGACACAGCCCTAGCTTTAACAAAATCTTTATTGCTATTGAAGTATCAGACTGCAAATAATAATATCACACTAATAATAATATATTACATTAAAAGCACTTTTGCTCCAGTTTGCTCCAATCTTCCTTCCTATTTATTAGATTTTGTTAATGTTCACATTCTTGCATATAAACTTCTTACTTAGAGCTGTAGTGTTTCTGTTATTGGAAGCTCCCTTCACAAACCAAAGCTTCTTGGAATGGAAGGAGTGTTCCATAATTGCAAAGATCTCTTCAGCTTGTGCAAGGACAACTTTCTCTTGCACAAGGGCTCCATGTTTGTTCTTTTTGTTCACTGAGAAAACTTCTGTTCATAAAGGGAGTTTTTAGGTGACTTATGCACTATACTGAATGCTACCGATTTGTTATAAAATGATAATAATTGCAAGTGCTCATGAGGCTACACTAAACATTAAATAATTCAGAGCCACAAGCCCTCCCTTCTGGTTACAAAGCCACAAGCCCTCTCTTCTGTGCAAATATATCTTGTATATATTTGCTTGGGCACCACCTTATCAGAGACATCCTGGGGGAAGAGCCCTTCTTCCTGCTGACTGCTGCAGTGCTGAGTCTATGCAGCCCCTGCAACAAGGCTCTCAGCTCCAGGAGGCTGAGTGTGAAAAGGTGATATGATGCACCTTGGTGGCCCAGGCAGTGGCAGTCAAGATGCTGCAATGGACGCAGCTTTTGGCAGAATGCCGCTAGCACTCAAAAGCAGCCACTCCACTGCAGAGTCTGCTGGGGAAGCTTCTGCCAGCTGGGGATGCTGGTGGCCCACCCCAGAAGACTGGTGGCCCAGAAGGAGTAAAGAAGGCCACTTTAATTTGCCACTAGCTTCAGAAGGCGGCAATAACATGGGCAAAGTACCATGGGAGAGAGGGCATGAAAGGAGGCTGGGTCCAGGGTCAAGCCATATCAGAGAAGGAGTAAGGGATAGGGCTAGAAGGAGCAGGCGACCCAGAAGGCACAAGCAGGCCAGTGATGAAAGTTATTGGTGGCAAGGTGGCTGGTTGGTGATGACGCTGGCTGGCTTGTAAGCTTACCTGGAGGCATAACTGGAGGAAAGGACCAGGAGTGATGCAACCCCTTGCCCTCATAAATTTCTGAAGCCCATAGCTCAGGAACTAGAAATGGGAAAATACTCCCTTTAGCTATGAGCTCTTTGCTGACCCTGGTGAGTAAGAACACTCTGGGTCAACAGGTTCCAACTCTGGAGCCAGACATACGTAGAAAGAAAATAAACAGATAAGACAAATTACATATCCATCCAAAAAATCACTATGTGAATGGACCCAATGCAAGCAAGTCCTCTAACAGGTTCGTAGTCTTCAAATTTTGGCAATCAATCTTTTGAAGCCTACTAAAAATGAATTGTCCTCTTCAAATGGCTGGAGTTAACACCCAAAATTCATGACTTTCTGAGGCAGGGCATATTTGCGAAGTCTCTCATTGACTGCAAACACGAGGGCCAACCCAAGCTTTTCTGACCCTTATTTATTAGGAATCTTATAAATCTAAGATAGTATGAATCATGTCATAAACTTCTTATGGCTCTGTGTACAAATCTTGTACAACAGCTAAAGAAAATTTTCTCCTCAGGTGGGCTCAGCATTCTACACATTTCATTTGAAATGCTGGTATGTAATCATCATATCTTAGCACTCTCTTCTCAGCCTAGGACTTCATAATATTTATCTCCCACCTTTATTTTCTCTTTTATGATTCAGTGGATGCTCATTTGCTTTAATGGAGAAAAGAACAACACTATGCTTGGGACAAAGTGACAATCAGTGGCCTGGCTTCCCACAAAAAGGAACCCATCGCATTGTGTTGCTGAGCAGAGAAATACATTGTGCTCCTGGTTCTCTATTATAAAAGACTCTTTCCCAGCCTACATATGTCCTACAATCCAGAGTAACTACAGGAAGATGTAAGAGGCACTCTGGATTGCTCTGTGCACTTCCCATAGGTTTCCCATAGGGGGCACCGTAACTACATCGGTGTAAAAAGTCCCATAATTATTCTAGATTGTAGCCATAGTCTGCCTGTCTCAACAACTGTTATTTTTAACAACTAGTTCATTGCTAAACAGCAGAATAACATCATCTATGTTCATTGTTTTTGTTGCTGAATATGTAAACACACAGAGTAGTTATTTTCTGTTTCCATGGGTGGCCTAACTACTTTAGGAGTTAATGCCACATGGGGAATAATAGTATTACTAATTAAATCCCTATTGGCTGCAGAAACACTTAGCATTACTGCTATTCTACTATCACTTCCAGCAAAAGACTTTGTAACAAAAAGTAATCCTTCTTTTATCACAGTACTTTCTACCTTTGATAATGCTGCTATAAGACCCAGGGCTCAGTCCCAACCAATTCAGGCCAGCATAACTCACCTGTCATATCTTTCCTGATGGTGTGGGAAGAACAGCATATGGCTATGGACTGCTCCCACCCCCAGGAGTGGGGCGGAAGTACCTTATGGCACTTTTATAACACCCCCAGATACAGCATAGAACCTATGCCGAAACTTATGCCAGCCTAACTGGAGTTTAGGGTTGCAGCCTCGGGCATTTAAGACTGGTGCTGTGCTGCAGCTGGGAAGGAGAGGCTCTTCCCCTTCCCTACCTAAGGGCTATAGCAGCCCCCATAGATCTATTCAGACTTAGACCACTTCTAGAGTTACCCCCAAATCCAGAGTAACTACCAGAGCACATAAGAAACTTTACGTGCACCCGTAGTTACTGCACCACCTAGTGAAAACCTACGGGAAATTCATATTGGAATCCAGAGTAACTTGTTCTTACACCGGAGCAAGGACTCCCCATAGTTACCCTGGATTTTGATCTTAGTCTAAATCTGAGCAGTTGAGAGCATCCAAGGGCTGCTAAGCACAATCTAGGACCGCCCAGGAGAGTAGCCAGCATCACTGCTAGATCCGAGTCCTGCTTCCTGCTCCCCACCCTTCCTCCCCCCTCCCTCAGAATGCATCCTCCCATCTCTTCCCCGCTACCCCCACTCTTCCCTTTCCTCCATAGACTGTGCACTGTCCTGGAAAGTCCAGCACATTTCCCCCTCTCTGCTGTCCCTGTGGACGTGGAGTACATATGTATGCCTACCTAACATTTCTCCAGTGGTGGGCTCCAGTAGGCTTACACCTACTCTATAGAACCGGTTGTTAATGAGAGACATGACATATAAAGTTTAAAAATAGCCATTTAAAAGTGGCTGCCAGATGGGCATAGAACTGGTTGTTAATTTTTTTGAAGCCCATCACTGCATTTCTCGTTGTGCAGAAGTGCCTTACAGCACATTTGCGACACTTAGGTGGGTACAAGGAACTTTGCCAACCTAATTGCAATCTAGGATTGCACAGTGAAGTCACAACACTCACCAGCAGATACTACAATACTTCCACAAACAAGTCTTTAATTTTGAGAGGAAAATTATTTTATGAATGAATAGAATACATAATCATAATCCTTTCATTTAGTATTGTGTATATAAAAAACCACACATTTATTACCCACACACATACAATACCATCACTTCAAAACTAACACACAGGAGAAACCAGAGCAGTCCTGTCTCATTTCTGCACATCTTTGAAAGTCTTCAAAGATCTTCAAGGCACCACTTCTGAACCACTGATCCACTAAGCATGTTTACATGCAAGTAACACCTACCATTTCATTGGAATGTTGATATTAGTGTGCTTGGATATGCACACAAGAAGAGCCATGCATAAAGATAACCTGTTTAGTATGAATGTTTATGTGAAGATAAAATATGTGAAGTTACCATAAAAAGTTTGTAGGCATACAATGGTACTTCCGTGTCCACAGGGGATATGTTCCAGACCCTCCACCCCCACAGACACCAAATTCCATGAATAATTAAATCTGTGGCTGGATGGGCTTAGAAGTCCTCCCAGGTGAACACTCCCAGGTGTTTTCAGGCATTTGCAAACAAATGAAATCCACAGATGATAAGCCTTCAGATAAGGAAGGCCCACTGTAATTTGAATTAACACTGTTGACCAGTACTTGTTGAAGTTTCTCAGAATAGGGCACTACAATGATAGCAGAGACTTTCTGTATTCTAGAAAACAATTCTGCTGTCCACCTATAAGACAATTGAATTAGGAAGTATGCTTCATTGGGACATATGCTACATGTCCATTGCATTACTGGCCAACTCAAAAGAACACAAAACCATTTTAGTAAATGCTGATATAACATGGTGTTCTAAGCTGAGGAAACCAATAAAATCTTGTAAGTAGAAGAGAGCAGTTATGATCCTTGACTAGGCTGGTTCACAAAGCTTCCTTACTGAAAGAATTCAAGGCAGATTTCTTTTAGGTGTATGCACTTGTTACCAAATAAATATAGTGTAAATATCATTGGCTACTTACCCAATATAGCACATCAGTCCATCCTTCCATGGTAATACATTGGAACACAGTTAACATTGCATAGCCAAAATTATCAAAGTTGGTTATGCCTCCATTTGGTCCAACCCAGCCGCCCTTACATTCAGTGCCATTGATTGGACACTGACGTCCACTCCCTGAGAACGCACAAGGTGCAGGATCTTCTTCAGCTAAAATATCTAAAAATTGATCAAACACATTTCAGAATGAGGAGTCCTAAGCATGTAAATTGAAAAAAGACAGTCCATGATCATCACAATTGAGGAATGTTATATATTTTGTAGTGAATGATACTTCACGTTTTTCTCTGGAGAGATGCTAATGTCGGGTTCACACAGGCAGTTACACCTACTTCTAAGCAGCCAAGGTCTTTCACTGGCCACAGTAGTACCCATGATCACTTGGAGAAACAATCATGTGAACCACATTGAACATGGAAACAGCCATTGTAATAAAAGCTAGGAAAAAATATAGGTACTTCTTCCAACTATAGCTGAGTTGGCCTTTTGTTCCTACATCTTGGGTAGATTCCTGAGAAATATGGTGTTCATTATCCATTAATTTTCAAGGACAGTTTATAGTCAGTTTTCTCTACATGCAAGCATATCAGTTACAAGGAAAAGACCTGTATTAATCACCCTGAAAAATTAATATTGCATAAACAACAGTTTGGCATTACACAATAACAAATAATAAAACAACATCCCTGCCCATAGGGGGGATCAAGATAGGACCAAAGCAGGATCAGGCTAACATGCAAAAGAGTGTCCCATGTCCAAACAAGAAATTCCTTTTATCATAGTTAACAAGCTTGCAGCACAATATTAGTTATGTCTACTTAGAAGTAAAAACTATTGAATTTAATGGGACTTACTGCCAGGTAACTGTGTATAGGATTGCAGCCTTATACACTTGCTGTTGCCCAAATGATTGACATGGAGAAATGCTGCATTTCTAGAACTGCTCCTATCCTGATGCATTCATATAAATATTCCAGAAGAAAAGAGTAAGTGTTTTGAGATCAAATAATGAAGTTGCTGAGCTCTAGAGGATAAAACAGGCTTTGCCTATGTGGAAAAGGGGTGAGATATTTTCCTTCTTGCACAACATCAGAACCAGGAAACATCTACTAAAATTGAGTGAAAGGAGATTAAAAATGGTGCTTTACACAGCAAACAATTGATCAGCCAATTTTCAATGAGAAAAACCAAGATGTTCAAGACGATCAATATTTTGGGGTTTATTGTTTCTCAGTACTTTATTTTAAGATACAACATTTTCATTCTAGATACAAATATCAGTATTTACTCACCCGTGTCATCAAAGAAACATGATTTGTGCATTTTTCCAATAAAAAGTTCCAATCCTATAATAGCATAGATTATGATTACAAATAACACGAGAAGGGCAATGTGGAGTAAGGGAACCATGGCTTTTATAATGGAGTTCAGGACAACCTGTAAACCTGTTATAACACAAAAAGCACACACAGAGAGTTTATACAATAGAAACTGTTTTTGCAGAGTCATGGTTAAGACAAGAGAAATAGAAAGCCAACATCACCATCACAAAAAGTCCTCATTGCCCAACACAAAATCCCACAGCTCACAGTCAGAATTTGACAAACTCCACAGTCTGCTGCAGAAAGTGCTAATGCTCTGTGTTCCATCTCAAAATTCTAGGAAAAATACATCTGCATTAATGTCATTGTGTGAAGTGCTTTTCTGGGGGTGTCAGTACAGGAGGGAGGCCCACTATCTAACTACCCCTGTGGCTAACTACCCCTTCTATCATGTGGCCCACTATCCCTCACAGCAGCCTGTGAGGTTGCCTGTTGGCAGCTACCAATTCTGCATGGTTTTCCCTCATCTGTTCCTTCAACATGACATCCATTGGAGATGCTCTCCAGTTCTTGTGAGAGCTGCCTACTTCAACACTAGCAAAGGGGAGGAGTGGTTGCTGGTTGCTGGTTCTCCTCATCTGCTGGCCATCAGAGAGAACGTCTCTAGACAAAAAACCTTTCACCCAAAAATCAGAATGGGTGATGGTCTTGTTGAAGTTTGCCATTAATGAGCAAACATTGGTCAAAAGCTTTTGTACTGAATAATAAAGATGAATGTTTGCTAATACAACATGCTGGAAATAATAAAAAGAAATTTTGCCACTTTGTAAAAAAAAGTCTGGCTATCTCTTGCTTGAACTAGTAAAACTGCACAAGTAAAACTGCACACACACAGCATATTGGTATGCTGGCAGTGAGAACTTTGCATCTGACCAAAAGTCTGTCTCTCCACTCATGGCAAATTTCCCACAATTGCTTGATCCTCCATTGAAGTAATTTTGCTAAATCTGTACCAATTACCATCATTTCCATGGCAACAGATTATGGTCTAATAAACATAGCATTATGACCTTGCTTCTGGATCAAATGTTAAAGGCAGGAGGAGAGAGAGAGAGAGAGAGAGAGAGAGAGAGAGAGAGAGAGAGAGAGAGAGAGAGGTTTCATTCAATCCAGAACAACATCAAAGACAGCAATGAATGGCAACAAAACAGAAGGGATTATATGCAAATCCACTTGTCATTTTGATGAACTGCTCATTTTAGCAGCCATATCAGTTTTAGCAACCCAGCATTCACTCTCTGTAGTAGCAGCTTTCACACTTTTGGTCCAGGAACTCATTACAGTCAATCCTATCCACACTTATCTGGGAGTAAGCCCCCTTGATTCTAATGGACTAACTTCTGACTAGGCATGCCTAACACTGGGCTCTCAGAAGCTTACTGGGGGTGTAAGACCGGGGTCCTGAGTGAAAATATCACTACAGTTGGTGAAGTTCTCTATCATTAATATTTTCCCACTTAAGTTCAGCCAGGTTGGCACATTATGGGGAACATCTTCAGTTCATGGCAGAATTATGGCTAGGCCTCTTAGGAAACAGGTAAGTTCCACCAGCCTTGTGGAGGAGAATTAAACAGCAGCTGCCATTTTTGGAGGCACATGCATTTATATGGTAAGTGTAGTGCCCTTGGAACAGAGTCTTGGGATGGGGTGCTCCCAAGTATGGGGTCTGCAAGAGAAAGTGGCAGTGTGCCGCAGGGTAGGAAACCAGCATAGGCTACCTTCAGAGGCATAGGCAGCATCCTTCAGTATCCCTATTGCCCTGGGTTGCTCAGCCAGCAAAGGACTCCAGGCTGGGTCTTCCCTGCCATGTCCCAGGCTCTTCCAGCTCTGCCTTTCCCTTCCCAAGCAGCAGTGTACAGATCTTGCACCTGGCCTGGAAAATGAAGCTGACTCAACTTGGCCATGTGGCTCCATTCCGGTGGTGGGGCTATCCTGGACCAGCTGTCAGCCAATCCCCTCTGACACATGTGCCAGGAACCACACTGTGACTGCACCATGAACACCTGTGTCACATGGGACTGTGTCCTATGCCCCCCCTCCTTGTCTATGCCTCACAGGCTGCATGTCTGGTGTGGTTTTGTGCTCTACTTTCTTTTGGATAGTAAGTTTGGGGGCCTCGGGAGGGGGGACCCCAAACACTAAGATCAAGTTTGATTCTAAGACACAGTATTAAGCTATGAGTCAAATTTAATATAGATTGTTTTGCTTGCTTTGTGAACTTCTGTCAAACTATCCATACCATTCAGAAACTTTCTCCTCATGAAATTGGCAATATCTCAGAATCCAAATGTTCTTTAATATGCCACTGAATTTCATTCTCAAAGAAAAGACGTGATTAACTTATTGGAGGGGAAGGCTTTAGCTTTGCATTGAAATAATGTTTCCCGTTCATGCCATATGACAGATAAACAATAACTTACTGGGCACTCCTGATACAAGACGGAGAGGTCGTAACACACGAAAGGCTCTTAGGGCTTTTACATCAAAGCCACCTGATTTACCACCTGAATGGCTATCCCCTTCTGCTTCTTTGGTAAATTGTTCCAAAATTACACTAAACAATCTGGGGAAGAACAGAGAAGAGATGTTATCATGATCAACTTACCATGAAATTGCAATTTAAAAAAAGGTTGGTATAATTTCAGCAGAGGAGGGTCAATATCTACTATACACCATGTCTGGTATCATGTCAATATCAATATCTGGTATCATGTCATGTCAATACCATGTCAATATCTGGAATACACAATGATCTGACTGGCCTTTCCCCACGACCACCCTCAGAAATATGTATATATGTATAGGTTTACGTGTATAAATGTATACAAGATGTATCCAGAAAGTAATTAGAATGAAGTTCCTGCATTTGAGAAGGGCTTTGTGAAGTAAGAAGCTAGCCAGTGTCTGAGCACTGATAAGTTGCATTCCAGCCCTGTCAGAGCTGAGAACTTCTTTTTTGTGATACCATGTTCAAATGCCTTGCAGCAAGGAAAATACAAGCAAATCTGTAACAGCATTACATGATGAAGTAGGGGACTGGCAAATTAGATCCAGTAAGAGAAAGGGTTTGGCACTTATGGCAATCCCAACCTTCTCCTAGGACTTGATCCTCTTACAGAGGTCCTTGTGAACCTATCTCAGTCATTTAGCTAGCACAGGGACAAGTAGACCTCTCTTCTTACCTCGGCTTACCCCAGCTTATTATTACTCTAGAAACCTCCTGTATTTATCTCCCCAGTGCAGTGTTAGTCCGTTGACACTGGTGCATCTGCTGGAGGGGGTAATAAGACACACAACTGAATAGGGCTCAGGCCCATATGCTAAAATCAAAATCGACTGGAGTTCATCACATGGCATCTGGCCTTCCAACCCAGAAATAATTGGTAATGATGTCATCGCCAGTTATGTCTGGTTGAACTTCAGATAGGTGGATTATGTGAAGTGGTACAGAAGAGGGCAAATGTTGAGAACCAGTGTTCTACTATATTCCTAAACATTACATTTTGAAGGTCCAAGAAGGAAATTATCAATCCCTTGACAATAAATTGAAAGTTAGCAGCCCTAAAGGGACTACTTATTGCTTTACTGGTGAGTACAAAAAAGCACTTTTAACATTGTTAAGCTTCCCACAATTATTAGAAATGAAATAATATGACTTACCCTACAATTACTATTACAAAATCCAGAAAATTCCATCCATTTCTAACATATGCATTGGGATGTAACAATAATCCATATGCTATAATCTTCAAAAATGTTTCAATTGTAAAAATTATGAGGAAGGCATATTCTACTTTTTCCTGTAAAAGAAAAAAAATCAAATGTTAACATTTTTAAAATACCATTTTTAAAATAAAAAATCTTTGTGAATTTCTTATTCAGATATCAGAGGCTATGATCATATGCAAACTTGCTGGGGAGAAGATCCCACTGAAGCCAGTAGGAGTAAACATATATAGGTTTGAACTAGGAAGCATTGTTATATAATTATGCCTAACACTTCATGACCCATGGACCACAGTCCATCAGCGTTCACTTTCTTTCACTAACTTCTGAAGTTTGTTTAAATTCACGTTCACTGCTTTGGTGACACTATTTAAACATCTGCCATCCCTGTCTCATTATATCTTCATTTTTTCCCAGCATCAGGGTCTTTTCTGAAGAAGTACTTAATAATAAAACAACCCAAGTTTATATAGAATCATAGAGTTGGAAGGGACCTAGTAGGTCATCTAGTCCAACCCCCTGCCTGCAGCAGGATATCCCACTAGAGCAGTGGTTCTCAAACTTCCTAATGCAGTGACCCCTTTATAAGTTCCTCATGTTGTGGGGACCCCCAACCATAAAATTATTTTCGTTGCTACTTTATAACTGTAATTTTGCTACTGTTATGAATTGTAATATAAATATCCGATGTGCAGGATGTATTTTCATTGTTACAAATGAAATGTGTGTTCTGTGCACACATTGAACACAATGCGATTTATTCCAGAGTAGGCATGCATAGGATTGGGCCCTGAGGCTATCAGTCAGCCCCAGTGTGCGCACAGCTACAGCTGGAAGTCTGGCAAACCTGACCTGGTCCCCTGCACCAGAGGTCTTTAGGCGACCCCAGAAAAGCTCTAGGCGACCCCAAAAGAGGTCCCGACCCCCACTTTGAGAAACACTGCTCTAGGGCATCCCTGACAGGTGCTCGTCAAGCCTCTGCTTGAAGATCCCCAGTGAGGGAGAGTCCACCACCTCCGTTGGCAATCTGTTCCACTGTCGAACTGCCCGAACTATCAGGAATTTTTTCCAGATATCCAACCGGAATCTCCTCTCTTGCAGTTTGTACCCATTGATTCTAGTTCTGCTTTCAGAAGCAGCCAAGAACAAATGAGCCCCTTCCTCCCTATGACAGCCCTTCAGGTATCTGAAGAGGGCAATCATGTCTCCCCTCAGCCTCCTCTTCTCCAGGCTGACTATCCCAAGTGCCCCCAACCTTTCCTTGTAGGGCTTCCCTTCCATCCCACTGATCATTCTTGTCGCTCTCCTCTGGACTTGCTCCAGTTTGGCTGCATCCTTCTTAAAGTGAGGTGCCCAGAACTGAACACAGTACTCAAGGTGAGGTCTGACCAATGCTGAATAAAGAGGAACTAGAACTTCTCACGACTTGGAAGCTACAGTCTTCTTAATGCAGCCTAAAATGGCATTTGCCTTCTTTGCAGACACATCACACTGCTGACACTGCTGATAGTTTGAGGGCTGAATTCTAATTTACTAATTTAAGGGTTAAATTCAAGTCATAGCATATTCAGGTACTATACTTTTTTAAAAGTTTAAAATAAATGCTTAATCCATTTAAATTTAATACAAGAACACAAATACTTTCTCATTCATGTAGCCCAATCCTAAACTTGAGAAGCACTTTTCTGAATACTAAAGGATACCAAATACACACACACATCAGCAGAACTACAGCCCTTCCAGAAGAACCAGAAACATGATTTGCTCCACTGGCAGCCATTCTGCAAAGTGGTAGCTCTGCTGCTGAACATCATTGTGCACGCTGAACCCAGTAAGTTATCTGTGGGGACAGGAGGTGGGCTAGAAGTGGGAGGACTGGACAAAACAGGGTAAGGAGGAACTGGAACAGGGAGGAATAAGGGTGGATCTGGCAACAATGGCAACAACAAAATTCTTGTTTCTTTTCAAAGCTGCCTGCCCTTTTGCTCTCCTTGGACTTTTGCCACCAAAATTGGTGACATATGTCCAAGCAGACCCATAGGGAATCCTAGTGTTTGCAGGAGGTAAGCAGAAAGGGTGACAATGAAGGGCATCAGCAGGCAATTTATAACAGTGGAAGTCAGTTCTGCTGTTGTAATGCACATCATCATAGGACTGGGCAGTCAGGGTACTGCTGGCAAGAAAGTTTTTTGAAAGGCCTTTAGTCACCAACAACTAGTATATATACCAAGATAGGTGGGATATGCCAACCGCTCCAGAAGACTTCACAAAACAGACTACAGCAAGTTTTGTACTCCAAAATTTTATGTCACTCTAAGAAGAGTCACTACTGACTACTGAGTGTTATCCCGATGTCTACACTGAATCTTAAAACCTCATTTTCAGAGCACAGGAATGGGTTCACTCCCTTCTTATAAGCAAATCAGCTTAGCCAAAACTAAGTTCTCAGTACAAAATCATTATTTCCTGAGGCAGATGTTGCACATTAGTCATCATTTATCTTTGTATTTTCAAAATCTTCAAAGAGAATATGCAAAGCTGTTGCTACATGATATAAGCACAGAAAATATGTTAAGAAGTTGCACAAAATGGGTTTAGAATGTGGATAGCTTGCAAAATCTTTATATTTTTGTGTTAAAGGTCCTCTTAATTTATCTTTGCATGGACATCTTAGAGCTGGATTAATCCGTTATGTCTTTTTTTGTTTTAACAAAAAAAGTTCAACTAATTCTATTCACAGGGTGTTATTTTTCAAAATCGATGAATGAACAGGAGAAATCCTTAGGGGAAAAATAATTCATGTAAGGGAAGAAGTCAGCCTTTTAAGCTTTCTATGTTGGTGGGTGCTAAAAAGAATGAATGGAAAATATACTTGTGGTACACTTTATTTTTAGGATTAAGTAAAATCCTATTCATTTTAACCAGATCAGTGAGCTTCCAGAACATCAACAATGGATAGCAACATTAGAATCTCCTTGGATGTCAACTATTCGACAGATACATTGCTGCATTTACAGTATTTTTATGTTAACTGAACTTGTAGCTGATAATGCAATTTTTGACTTGCAAAACGTGTTTTGTGTTGTTTGGATAATGTTTTGTCTGTAAACTGATATTTTCAGTTCTGTTTTTACTGCTTTAACAATATGTGTGTCCACTGAAGTGTACATCCATGAAATATAAATATAAATATTCACTTTCTGAATTTTAGAAAAAATAATTGGTATTTCATGATTAAAAATAATTTGACAAAGAAGCACATAGGATCAACCAAGGAGTACATACATAACAGGGACCTACTGTTTATTCAGTGAACAAAAAGCTGTCACTTTCCTTCCTTAGCACAGGAGAAAGGGAAGGGGAACAGCTCCCTTCAGCCCATTCCCATAGCAATAAACTTATGGTTTGGCATATTTTTGAATAAAGTAACTTTGTTCTTGGAAATATTCAACAGTGCACTATAGCTGCTCTCGTAACAGTTACAGTATGTGGTAACCCCTCTCACTCAAGACCAGTGACAGATTGCACTGGACAGATCATACATACACTACAACCCTTATTTGCACTCTTCATGACACAAATTACTTTATCCCCATTCAGCTGTCTTTCTTCCCTATGGGTTGCAATCCTAAAGGCACTTTCCTGGGAGTAAAACCCATTGAACATAATGGAGCTTACTTTTGAGTAGACATGGTTAGGATTGTGCTTTTAGTCTTTATTGGATTTCTTCCTCCCTTCCCACCAACCACTTATCTACTGGAATCAGCATATCTACCTAAATGAGCCAGCATTTAGGCAGGCTGGACAGGAGAAACTGGAGTTGGACTGTAGAGAAACTCTACATGTTAACTTTCTGCATGACCTACACATAAGACTTAATTCATTATAGGTTATTCAAGTGGCTGCTCTATGTGTATTTGCTGTAAAACATTCTGTGTTTGGTCCAACTTCCTTTCATAACTGTTCCTGGTGGTATACTTCTTCAACAATCCAAAAAAAGGGGAAATAAAAAAGATAGGGATTATTAGTGCATTCAAAACTACTCTGAACCTGTAGTCAGAACTCATACACTGATTCTAAACAGTGCAATACTCTTATGAATTGCATAATCATACTTGCCATAAATATTTTTGCCATATCCAAAATTAAGGCTTTCCATGTTAATCTACAAAAAATACTGAATGCTGATATTAAGAAATTAGATGTTTCTGAGGCAATTATTACAGAACACGTCAGTCGTGGACAACAGGCATATTAATTGGCAATGTGCTCATTTTATATAAAGGAAAACAACCGACACATGGATTAGAGTTTGCACTGAATATTAATGATTAGGTGTGACTAGTTGGTTTAAAACAACTCTCTTCATGAGCTAAGTCTGACTCATCAAGTATGGATAGGTTAGTTTGAAATTAACAGACAATCAAATGTCTTAGTACCAAGACAGGTGGGATCAGCTTCAGTCAAAGTTATTGTTTCCTTCACAATGCCAAACAGGCATTACATACCCTACAAGAGTCTTCTATATGTGATGCGTAACCTAGGGTGCAATCCTAACCTAGGCCAGCACAACTCATTGGTAGGGACCTGCAGAAGGAGCGTTATCCTTTGTCAGGAAAAATAACCTCGCCTTTTGCTCTTCTCATTCCCATGGATTTTGTTTGTGCACTGGCCTAACCCTTCATAGGAACGGCACAGAAGTGTCTCTGTGCCTTTTTTGTGACACCCCCAGGTCAGCACAGGATTTATGCTGGCCTCAGGCCGGCCTAACTGGAAGTTAGGATTGCAGCCTTAGAGTTTTTAATAGAATGGTCTCAGCCTCATTGTATCCAGATTTAGATGAAAGGGAGTAGCTTCCTAAGAGGAGGTTCTTTTTTCACAATATTTATAAAAACAACACCAATAATAAAATATCAAGAGAGTGTTACAATCTGCAAGTAATATAACAACACTCACCTTAGTGAGTATCAGCAGGCCTCCGTCAGTCTTGAAAGACTATGGTATCGTGCTCAGCGCTGCATACGCGCATGCGAAGCACGAAAGCCTGGGTTAGATAGTTATGGAGGATAGGCTGTTACCCAAGCAGCAAATCCCCCCTCTCCACGCCACTGAATTAGTCCCATGGAAAGGCAGAGCCAATACAATTGGATCCAGCTGGCGTCGTAGAGCTGGGCTAAGGACAGGACCTTGTGGGGCTGACCCGGGTCTCAAACCCTGGCCTGCTGGTTAACAGGCACAGCGTCTTAACAGCTTGCGCCACCCACACCCATCAGTGAGTATCATTACTAGGCTAAAAGCAGTACTAACCAGAAAAAAACCTGCAACTGACAAATATTGGGTCCTATCAAAGCTATACAACTGATAAATATTGGGTCCTATCAAAGACATGGTACAATGTCAATCACCAAGGTTGCCAAATTCCTGGATCTTTGCTATGCAAGTTTGCCCCAAGGTGAGCAGGTATGACTGACAGGGAATCTAATCTTAGTTGAGATGGTGGCTGGCTAAATTTTGGTTCTGAACAAAACTACCCATGATGTTAAGCCATTGGCTGCTGCTTTGGTTTAACTTACTAAATTGCAGTATTGGAGGACTTGAATAGTTTTGAGATAGTTGTGTGGGGAAGACGATTTAATGCCTTGCGTCAGCCAATTAAACCTTTTTCCTTCTCAATGCTGTGGTTCTGAACCCCGCTCAAGAATGCCACTTGGGGATTTAAAAAAGCACAAAAGGGCCAACAACTTGCTTAACTTCACATGTGATTTGGCCTTTGGAAATGACACAGTTTTCAACAGAAAACTTAGGGGCCAATCCCAAACAAAATTTTCCAGTGTTGCGCAGCTGTCCTAATAGGGTATGTGTTCCATCCTCCGAAAGGAGTCACTGAGACCCCCTCAGGGTATGGGAACATATACCTTTTCTTACCTATAGGTTGCACTGTGGGTGCACAAATGCTGGAAAGTTGGATATGAATGGGCCATTAGTTGATAACTCTGTCCATTGAGGAAATGGGTTTAATTGAGTAGAAAGCTGTGGGATTCCAGGGTAAGTTCTTGATCATGCATTGCTACATATACTGCGTATGCTACAGTTCACTTGCATTCCATCTGAGCACAATGCTGTGGGGTAAAAGGATAAAAGAGACATTTCTCAATCCATCTAAATCCTTAAATGGTGCCTTAGGAAGAAGACAAACATTTCCATCAACACCAAAATTTTCCTCTTCTGAACACTAATATTGCCAGTTCTCCTCTATGGGTCAGAAAAATGGACTCTGCTCAAATCAGATATGAAGAAACTTGAGGCCTTCCAAATGCGCTGCCTAAGATGGATCCTCAGTGTCTCCCTTCATGACAATACAGACAACACAGAAAAGGTGTGATCATCAACCCTCAGTCAACTAATCCAGAACTAATTAAAATGTACACTGAGATGGTTTAGCCATGTCTGCAGAATGAACACCTATCGACTGCCACATAAGCTGACGAGAGCAACCTGTCCACCGGTCGCTGGAGAGTTTTATAAGCAATATCAAAAAGACAAGGCTCAAACTGGTTGAGTAAGACCTAAAAAACCAGCAACTGATCACTGACAAGGCTAAGCACATCGCCAAGAGTGGAAGCATATTATGAATGATGCACAAAATTCAGCAGCACCTACAATACTGGCTGAGAGGACGACCTCCACCCCAAATGGCAGCTAAGGACTAAAGAAGAGAATTTATTTATAAGATTTATACCCCACCTTTCTTCTCTAATGAAAGGGAGAAGATGATCTAAATCCTAGAGCAGTGATTTTCAACCAGTGTGCTGTGGCACTCTGGTGTGCCACAGATAGTCCTCAGGTGTGCCACAGGAATTTGGAATTGACATTCATTAATAGGAAAATTGGGGGATTTGAACAGCCTGGTATGCCTTGTCAATGGTAAAAACAACTGATGGTGTGCCTTGATAATTTCAGTGCCCTTTTTAGTGTGCCATGGGATGAAAAGGGTTGAAAATCATTGTCCTAGCATATTCCCAGCATATGCTATTCACACGTCTTTTTGTGTCCCTAGAAAACACCACACTCCACCTACCCCTGCCTACAGGAAAAAGCAACTGTGCTGTTGTTTACATGATAAGGTGGGTGAGTCAAGAGCATCTGATTCGGACAGTGTTTCATCACTCACTCAAAATTCATACCAGTCTCTGATCTAATTAACAGCCACTGCCAAAATGGCTGCCACTTGATCAAGTGGGGCTAGAGAAGCTGCTCGAATCCTCTTGAAAAAAGGGAACAAATACTTCCACTTGACAAGGGTCCTTGCAACAGCTCAAGTAAAAGGGGATGAGAGTGGGAGCCACTGTAACTGTGATGATAGCCCCGTTAGCTGCTCGTTTTTGAAATCACTGAGGGGGTATGTAATTTGCCTAAAATCAGCAGATGTGTTTATTACAGTCTTCCTAGCTTTTCTCCCTAATTTGTCCACTGAATAGTCCAATATGAAAACGTAACATTTCTATATGACTTCAGTTGTGAAAATGTCTACACAATGAACTCTGCAGCAAATTAAAGGGGGTAGAAATCACCAACAGGCTTCTAGGTGATGGTTCCATCTGTCCTCCAAATCATAGTATCGTATGTAGGTGTCAGTATAGTAAAGGCAGAATGCCTCAGATTTTTTGTTATTTTTTTATTTACAATAAAACCAAGCCCAAAAAAGAATGAGGAAAGTAAATGCTTAATGAGTGTCACATTTTTTAAATGAAAAAACTCTGGGTTGATTTTACTTGTCAGATAAAAGTAACAAGAATACAAATACTAGATGTTAAACCAAGCCTGGCAATTTTTCCTAGGCAAATTCCTAACAAAGCTTAAGATCAGTTTTTTTTCTTAAAATACCAGAAAACATTTATGGCTCAATCCCAACAGTGTTAAGCCAGAATGAACATTCTTTCCAAATGCTGATATCCTGGAGCACAAGCGCCCACTAGCAAGAGTATTAAGTAGCTGGCTCAGTGTAGCAATGGACTGTGACTCCAGATAAAATTGTGTAGGGGGTGGGAAGGAGGCAGAGGAGGATCAGAACAGGATGGTGTTGGGGATGGAGGAAGGATCCTTTGGAACCAGGAAGGGGGTGGGTTTGGCAGCTGGGCTGCAGTGCTCACCAAACTCCAAAGTACTCCCAGGGGTGATTCATGCCCTCAGTGCTATTCCAAACCACCTGAACAGCATTAGGATTACAGAAATTACTATCCACCATTTATAAAAACCAGCTTTACTGGGAACAGTTTACATATTTCAGTGATATTTATAATCGTAAAATAGGATAAAAACCAGGCATCCCAGGTCCTTGGAAAAGTCTAGATGTCTGGGCAAAACAAACCAGTCCAGTGGCTTAGTGATCATGAAGCAGAGTGCGAAGCTCAAAATGTTACTGTGGAAGTGATGTCATCCCAGGGTATTTAAAAAAATTAATTTTCCTCTACAACAAAAAATCAAATGTAATTACGTAAAAATATGAAAATTGAGCCCCTTATTGGTGACGGAAACTGTGCTGGGCCAAAGAGGAATGATTGTTCTTTCCCTGCTAAATATAAGAGGAGGACCACTTAAAAGTGCTTGTATACTGAGTTAGCATGGGTTAACTGTATTATTACCAGTATATACGTACAGTATAAGGAAATGAGAGATGATTCATATTAACACCTTATTTGTTCTATACAGTAACATAATTGCATCTCATTGGCTCTCAGAGCAATCAGTATCATGGGAAAGTTGACTGAAGAAAATCCACTTTTTGTTCCATCAGCTTTTGTGTTTTTATTTTGTGGTTAATCGGCCTTAACTTTTGATAGAATACAGATATTCCAATGCAGTTTTTTCAATGCATTATGCATTAAATTACTTTTCCAATGATATAAAACATGATGGTATTATCATTCAAACATACCCCATTTCTCATAGTTTTGGTCCCTACTGTCAAGCTCAACTTGTAGCTCCCCTAAAGCTTGTAACCCCCTGCATTCCTGTTAGCTACACTACTGAAGCAGTCAATCACATCTACCTGACTGTGCCCTAATAATAATAAGCTGGAATTAAAAGCTGGAATAATAGTGAAAGGAAGGTGTTAATTATAACTAGTATTCACTACAGCTTTAAAACACATAGGCTGCAATCCTAAATACACTTTCCTGGGAGTAAGACTCATTGAACACAGTGGGGCTTCCTTCTGAGTAGACATGGTTAGGATTGTGCTCATAGAGTCTGCTGTCTGCAAACATGTACTTTCTCTTAACTTTGAGTTAAATGTGATTAAAAAAACCCTGGAAAACTGATACTTTTTGCAGTATTTTTCAAGGTAGACTTGGTGGGTCTATTATTTGCTATGTTCTAAAATGAAAGTGAATGGTGTACTCAGTACAGCATTTCCATTCTCCAAGGCACTGGCAACTCTACAAAGGTTATTTTTAAAGATCCAGGGAGTTTATAACATACTGTAATAGGATTTGGCTTGAGAATACAATAGGTTTATATCAAGCTTGACTAAAGACAGTCAGTGGAAAGAGACAGCACTGACCCTACTTATGAGTGTTTGTTTAACTATGCTTTCAATGAAGGGCAGAGTGTTCCCATCTTCCCAAGAGTATGCATTCCTTTGGTAGGTTACAAGAAGAAAGCACCTTCTTCCTCATCTGATGAGACACACATGGCCTGATCCTATTTGGCGCTTACACAGCTGGAATGCTCATTCCAGCAGCATAAAACCCTTTGTGGCTGTCACAAAAAGCAACACTGTGTGGGCTTGCCATCTGTGTGACCTGTGTGGTCAGCTGTGTTGCCAAAAGCAATAGGCAGTTGGTCTGATGTGCCAGTGGACCAAGGACACCTACTGTCAAGTTAGTGCGGAGGCAGAAGGGATGGGACAGAGAAGGAGAAGAACAGGGCAGCAATGGGGGTGGACAGGATGGTGGAGTGGAAAGTATCAGTAGTTATAGCACATAACTATCCCTCTATGTGGCCTCAATCCCACAACCTGGATTCACATGCACTTCTGCCAGCTCTGCAGCTGGTATAGGTTCATATAGACCCAGAAGGTTGGCATGGGCTTAACCTGAGGCAAGAGAACAAATGTTCCATACTTTGAGGAAGCCTGAAACTGTCCTGCAGGATGCTGGTGCAGCTGCAGGGAATTAGCTCATTTCTGCTCAGCCCAAAGGTGTACAGATTTGTTCCCTGTGGCATATATGCAATGTTGGGCAGGAATTACTCAACTACTCAAGGCTGCTCCAGACCTGCTTGCTACAGCAGAACTACACAGGAGGTCAAGAAACAGGAACAGGTAAAGAATGGAAAAGCAATGATGGCCTCTCCAGCATTATCACCACTACCAGGGCTCAATTTTGTTTTGATGAAGCCCCAAGCTATTGAAGGTAACGGGGCCCTTTATATGTCCAGCAGGCTAGCAGGCAGGGCCCTTACTTACATCATAAGAGCCTACACAAGACAAAACACTGTGCTGTATATTGGTTTTATTTTATTTATTTCTTATCTTATATTTTGTAACAGCACTTCCAGTTTTTTCTCTTTAAATTTTTTAGGGCCCCCAAGAGAGTGGGGCCTTAAGCTATAGCTGTTTGGCTTATGCATAAATCCGGCACTGACAACTACACTTTAAAATGGAGTTTGGTTCATCCAGTGGCATAGCTAAGGGGGTGCAGGGGGTGAAGTTGCATCAGGCTACATGCTTTAGGGGGGCAAAAAGCTGAGCTTGACACTAGTGACTAAAATTGTGAAAAACAGGGTATGTATGAAGGATAATACCATCATGTTATATATAATTGGAAAGATAATTTTATGCAGAACGCAATGGAACAAACTGCACTGAAATATCTATATTCTATCAAAGGTTATGGCCAATTAACCAGAAAATGAAAAACAAAAACCTATGGAACAAAAGTGGATTTTCTTAACTCAAACTTTCCCATGTTACTGATGGCTCTAAAAGCTAATGAGATGGAATTCTGATACTGTATGGAACTAATAAGGTGTTAATATGAATCAGCTCTCAATTTAATATATATCATATACAATACATATATCATAAAAACGTTACTCCATGTTACTCCAGACACTTCTATTTGGTATTCCTCTTCTCATTAAGCATTCCTCTTTGATCCAGCACAGTTTTCCAAACCAATAAGTGACACAATTTTCATTAAATTAATTAAATTTGATGTTGTTGTTGTGGGGCAGCAGGGGACAACAAAATGTTCTTCAACTGCAGATAGCAAATAAATGCCACAAGCAGAGAAAATGGGTGGTGAACTGTTGAGGAAGAGGCAGGTTTTTCCCCATTAAAAAAAAAAATCCTGCAATGACGTCACTTCCAATTGTGACATCACTTCCAGGGTAACATTTTGAGCTTTGCACTGGGTTACATGATCATTAGCTATGCCACTGGGTTTAACCTCAGTTGCCACCTGACAACTTTACTTCTGTGTAATAACCTTCCAATTATTTAAGGAGCAGCCTGATCTGGAATGATAGCAGTAACTATGAACCCAAACAGTGTTTATTTCAGTACAATTAAAATTGAGATCCATGGAAATTTTTGCACTCAATGTATCTAAAACATGTAACATAAAGATGGGATCATCAATCCTTTTAACTGCACCCATAGCAAAGCCAAAGTGAAGATTCTTCATATCAAGATATGAAGTAGGTGACTGTTAATTAGAATATCTGGAAGTGACATGATCAAGCAAATTTTTAACATGCCTCACATACAACAAAATCAAATAAATCAAGTAAGTAAATTAAAAGTTTAAAGTAAGTATAAATTTAAAATTTATTCAAAATAAACATGAATGCTCCTAGCTCTCCCAAGCAGTTGCTGATCTGTTTAAAAACATTCCCCATATATTCCAAAGTTGCAATCCTAACCACACTAGCCCAGGAGTAAGTTCAATTGACTATTTATTGTTAAAAGCACAATCATAGTAGCCAGTTGAAAGTACAGATCTATAAAATATTCCCAATTGCAGTCATATACGATGGTCACATTAAGGCACTATCCTAATTTGTGCTGCAACAGGCAGGTCAGCATGCCCATGCTTTGTACAGTTCAACCCTGGGCAAACTCCACTGCAGTCCAAACGGAGCTACAGCACTCAGTTCTGAGCTATCTCAACCAGTGGGGCAAATCCAACCAGTCTGGAACTACCCCAGCATGCCTAGGAAATGTGTGCTGGATCCAACACTGCCTCCTGCCACCCACCCACCTGGATTCAACCCTACCACCTGCTGGATCCAATCCTGCCATCTGGCACCCATACACCAACATCTGGCCACCACCCAGAAATCCTCTTTTTCACCTCCTCCCTGCCCTCCTATACCCTCCAGAACCCTCCAGCTGAGCTTGGCCAACATAAATGTACTATGCCAGGGCTGGTCTGGCACAAGGAGGCACCTGCCTCCAACTCCCAAGTCAGCACAAACATGCCTTACAAATATGTCATAACAGTACTGGACTGGTGCTGGCCGAGGGGCTTGTTTGGATTACACATTAAGTCTAATACATAAAAATAAAATACACATTGAAATGAATGTGGACCCATCTGAAATTGGCTCATGACCCACTTAGAGGGTCATGACCCACAATTTGAGAAACATTGCCTTAATGCATATGTCAGAAATGTTTAAACAAGGACAGCATTATCACACAGATGTTTCTATTTAATTGTCTTTAATGGCTACTAATCCAAAAAAATACACTAATCATTACACATCACCATTCTTAGCATTAAAGACCTTCATTCACCCAAAGTGAATACAAAGTAGTCAGTAGGTTTTTGTTTTCAAAGAAAGCCTCTCTGTTTTTGCTCTCTACAAATCTTATTTTGAGAAATACCTTGAGGGTTTAATCTGTGAGGTATGGAGCCTCTCCCAATAGCATTGTCTGCTAACAGATAACTCTTGAGTGCTTTGCAGGATTGACTTATTGAAAGAGCAACAACACACATTAATTAAAGCTGCTTCTTCTGCTTACTGTTTTTTTTTTCTCCTTCTACAAAATTAGGATATGCTGAAGGCTGTGTTTTACTTGCATTGCAATGGAATACTTAGCACAGCATGAAATAGATGGCATCGCTTTTGTTGCAGAACTGAAAGGTTGTCTTCTGCCTTGGGCATCTTTTATTCTCCACTGAAAGCTTCAAGCTAGAAACTGAAGCATAACAATTGGACCTGGAGTGTAAAGTAGTGACATTCTAACAACTTGTTTCCTCCAAATGGTAAATGTTGTGATAAAAGCTATTTAGAGTTAAATGGCTATATAGTTAAATAGACAAATTAGGGAAGACGCTAACTCATATTGAAAGATACACCCAATGAAATGCCCTCACATCAAGGAGGTGAGATCATCAGAGTTGCTCAGGGCCATGCCAATGGCAACTGAGAGGGAAATCTTTGAAAGACAGAATGTTATTGATGGCTGGCTCCATCTCAGTAATCTAACTAACTAACCATCTAAGCACATTGGAAACTGGAACATACTGATGTGTATCAGAAACAGCCCAAATTGTCTTTATTGCATTTGAAAATAAAAAAGTGGAAAAAAGAATTTTGTTGGTATGACGAACTGCTAGTGGTCTTGTGCTTTTGCATACAGGTAAAGCAAAGAGTATAACATGTACCAAAGCCACAATATTCTGCTAATTTCTTTCCAAGCAAATTCCGACATTAATGTGATGTGAACAGTTTGACTTTCACAGGAAATAAATAAGCAATTGACAACTTCAACATTAGTCTGCAAACCTATGAATATTTCCTGAGAGTAAGGCTGCAGTTCTAAAGACACTTTCCTGGAAGTCAGCCCCAATGAAAACAGTGGGGCTTATTTTTGAGTAGACATGGTTAGGATTGTGCTCTAAGTTACATTTGACTCACAGTGCAATTTGTACTGACTGTCGACACTGCTACAGCAACAGTAGCTGTGCTGGCACAAGCAATTGTGGCATTTCAGCCCAGAACCACCTTTCAAACTTCAAAATCTGTCGGGTTTCCCTGTCAGACATACAGGAATATGACACCACTTTCTACTAGGAAGTAAGTCTCTTTGTGAAGAGTTAGATTTAATCTCAGGAGAGCTGAGTGCCAGATCTCACCCTCGAGACCCCCCCCCCACCCACAATTGTGTGACCCCCCAAGGGGGTCTTGACCCTCACTTTGAATACCACTGACATAAAGCATGTTTGTGGCTACTCTATTATAATCAGCAACAGCGGGAAGACCTGTGCTATCCTCTGAGTACTGTATCTGAGTCCTTGTTAGAAGTAAGAAGCACCAAGTGGGATAGCGGTTGGGAGAGGGGCTGCGCAATAAAAAAAGCAAGGATGGCATGTAATAGGGATCAAAAGAAAGAGAGGGTGGAACACATCTGGGACAGAGGCTGGACTGGCAGAAGAAAATTGGCTACACAGGTATCCCCCTGGTTTCTGACAGTTTGTTTTCTGATGATCCACTCTTTCAACACCTTTCAATTACACCCAGTAATAATTCATTCAACACATGTTTTGCTCTCTGCCCTCTCTCAAGTTGTAGCTCCTGGTCTAATCCCATTCCTGAAGGAGTTAATGAGAATCCATTTGGAGAAATCTTTGTACAGCAGCAGGAATTTGCAATATAAAATTTGCTTAAAAAGCACTGGAAGCAACATTTATAAACTAAAAATGATTGGATTTCACTTTTCATTTTTCACATGCTGACAGTGAAAACCTGTCCAGTCCCTAACCTGTTCAATAAGTGGGGGATGCCTGTATCCTATTCTTTTCCTGGGCCTACAAGCCCTCCATAGCGCTTTTTGGACTTGCATCATCTAAATTAGATAGCTCAGATCTGAGTAGTCCATTAGGCAAGCTGGAGTATTATTCAGGGTAAGAAATATATCCTCTTCCTCCAGCCTGCTCTTAATGAGCAGGAGGCTATGTAGCCTCAATGCACCAGCACTAGTTCGGATTGGGCTGCCAATAGGACACACTTATACATATAATATATGTGGGATAGGGCTACATGCAATTTTCTCTAGTAAGGTTTGCATGAAATAGCATAATCTGGGTTACATAAGAAAAAAATAACAAAGATGAATTTTTTAAAAATATTACCCTTATTTTAAAAGGTGACTGGAGGCAAATCTAGACACCGTTCTAAATCTATAACTCCCTTAGGAATCAATTTTGCTGCACCAACTGAACAACACTGAATTACTGAAACAAGTCCTTAATTTGTCCTTTATTCAAAAAGTTCAGCTAGCAGCTCTGCAACCGCTATAGAAGTGACAACATGCAAAATCTTCATACAGATCTTGTTAAAAAGAACTGTGCTGCCCGCCAAATAAATCATGGCAAGACTATAAAGGCAGGTTCCAAAAGAACAGCTAAGCCTTACATAAGCACTTGTTTACATCTAATGGAACAAAATGGAGATACAGTCAGGATATACATCAGTTATAAATATTTCAAACAGGTGTAATTCAAACAATTAATATCATATTTGAATATGGAACATTGTGGAAATCTCATTCGAAGAAATTTCACTCAAATAGCCAGCTAAAAACTGGGAAAAATACACTAATAAGCTATAATAATTGCTGGTAAACGAAAAGAGGACGGTCCAGTAACTGGTGGATTTCCAGAGGTGGAATGTTTCTACAACCATGATTTTTCTACCAGCTTGCTGTTGCTAGATTGTATGCAGTGCAATCCTAGCTTGCGCTGAAACAGGCAAGCCTGCCTGCCTGCACTGAAACCAGCACAGATTCAGGTAGTTATTGGGTCACCCTGAGGTACAGAGAAACATTTTCTCTTACCCAGGGAGAACCACTACAATCCCAATGGGAAAATCTGCATCACCTCAACTGGCATGGCAAATCTGAGCAGCCTGTCACTGCTTGGGATGCCTGGGAACAGGTTTAGGATCCAGCACGAGTGGATCCTGGTCCTGCGTCCCTTTCTCTGCCACTCCCAGGAATGCCCACCATACACCCTCCTCCTGTCCTGCTTCTTCCCCGCCCTCTAACACTTCTGGGCGTGTGGTGATGTGGGGAGACCAGCATATGTCTGTGCACCAGCCTTTCTCCCCTGAGAGTGGCATGGAAGTATTTTATGGTACTTCAGTGTTTCTATTTGGCTGGTGTCTTAAGGGCTTTTGCAAGCCAAAGAAATACTCTGGATTGCACACTTAGGTCACAATCCAGAGTAACCATGGAGAGTCCTTGCTCCGGTGTAAGAACAATTTACTCTGGATTGCAATATGAATTTCCCATAGGTTTTCACTAGGTGGTGCAGTAACTACAGGTACACGTAATGTCTCTTATGTGCTCCCGTAGTTACTCTGGATTGTAGGTTTAGTTGATTTATCATATTGTATTATACATCCCACACTCTTATGCAATATACAGTCTATATAAAATTGAAGTCACTGACTGATTCATCAATGGCCAACCAAAACTGCTGGACCTACAAGTGTGAAATTTGGGAAAAGTTTTCCTTTCGTGAAATAGGCACCCACTAAGAACTGATTTTGAGAACATTGAAGATGGACTAATGAACACCCAGCCCCAACCTCTGGACCTAGAAGCATGAAATTAGGGGAGCATACTCATGTGATGTAATGTGATGTAAAGGTAATGGTCCCTGGCAGGTTGCTAGCTGCAGGTTGCCCTGCTCCTTATACAGGCACCAGCCACAGCTATGGGTACGGCACTCATCATTCTCATCTCATTCAAAGTCAAAGAACCAGTGTTATACTAAGATACGTCTGTGGTCATGTGGCCAGCATGATAATATGCCAAGGCACACAGAACACTGCTATCTTCCCACTGAGGTGGTACTTATTTATCTACTTGCATATCCATGCTTTCATACTGCAAGGTTGGCAGGAGCTATGCTAAAGATCCCATCTTGCAGTATTGCTGGTTCTGTCTCACCCTGTCTTGCAGTACTGCTAGTTTTGAAGTTCTGCTAGTAAATAATATACAGGTAACTTAAAGAAAAAAGTTCCTTTTACTATTTCTACTATACCAGCAGTTTTCGAACTTTTTCCATCTCACTGACAAGGCACTAAAATTGTCAAGGCACACCATCAGCTTTCTGATTATTGACAAGGTCACACCACACTGCTGTTGATGTGCTAACATCCTCAATGGCCCCTAATTTCCTTGGCATACTTGCAGATCGTTTACAGCATACCAGTTGAAAATCACGGCACACTGGTTGAAAATCACTGTATCTATATATAAAAAAGAGAAAGGTCACTCACTGACTGACTCACTGACTCATCACCGCCCTGCCAAAACCGCCAGGCCTAGAAACGTGAAATTTGGGTGGGTGTTCCTTCCGTGACGAAGGGGTGCACTAAGAACTGGTTTTCGTAAATTCCAACCGGAAGGGGGTGAAAAGGGGCGCAATGCGTTTTCCTCCCTATACTTTCCATTGAAGAATTGATGACTCATCAACATTCCGCCCCAACCCCCGGACCTAGAAGCATGAAATTCGGGGAGGGTGTTACTTCTGTGACATGAACACCCACCAAGAACTGATATGGAGAAATTTAACACTTAAGGGGCTGAAAAGGGGTGTAACATGTTTTTGTCCTATACTTAACATTGAAGTCTGATCAACATCCAGCCAATTTCGTGCCTGGTGCATTGGGGGGACGTTGTTCGGAGGAAGAGGTTGCACTGGGGAGGATGCTGTGCATGGGAAGATGCACATGGGGGGGTTGATGCACACGGGGGGTTGATGTGCACGGGGAGATGATGCACACGGGGGGTTGATGCGCACGGGGAGATGTTGCGCACGGGGAGATGTTGCGCACGGGGAGGATGTTATAACATAATCCCATGCATGTTTACTTGTTCAGTGGGTCTTACTCCCAATAGTGCATTCAGGATTTCAGCCAAAAGTTCCTATATATTTCATTGTAAAATGCAATATAAATACCTTTCTTTTTTTAACCTTCAAAGTATTTTATAACTCATCAAAATAACTCATGATCATAAAGCAACAGTATCAATAAAAACAAAGGACAATATCAGCAATAAAGTAAAACCATTTTAAACCATTTAAAAGGCCCAGGAGAATAAGAGGTTTAACATTGTTCCTAAAGGGAGGTAATATGGAGGTCTGACTGTTGTCAGAAAGCTGATTCCAAGTTACAAGCCTGCAGATAAACCTTATTGTTCCTCACGGGAATACTTTCCTTTTCAAATATAGAATCCATCTTTACTTACTTTTCTGATTTCTTGCAAGCATGCTGCAGCTAAATCTAAAATATTTTCTAAAATGTCAGTCAACCCTTCAATGGCAAACTCATTTCTAAATTCTTACTTGTTAATATATGCGCCTTCTCAACTAGACTGGGCAGATTAACCTCCTAATCATTATTGCATTTCAGTTAAGTCACATCCCATTTAAAACTTTGATGTGAAATATACCAATATTCCCAGGCTGGATGAATCACAAGCTGGAATTAAGATCACTGGGAGAAATATCAACCTCAGATCCACAGACGATACCATTCTAATGGCAAAAAGTGGGGAGAAACAAAGGAATCTCTTGATGAGGGTGAAAGACGAAAGTGCAAAATGTGGCTTAAAACTAAACATTAAAAAAACCAATATCATGGCTTCTGATCCCATAAATTATGAATTATGAATTAAATTTCTGATCCCATAAATTATGAATTATAAATTTTGAATTATGATGCTAGAGAATCTGCTGAAGAGACCCTTGGACTGCAAGGAGATCAAATCAGTCAATGTTCAATAAATCAACCCTGATTGTTCACTGGAAGGAGAAATATTGAAGCTGAAGCTCAAATATTTTGGCCATATCACGAGAAGTGAGGACACCTTAGAAAAGAGCCAGATGATGGGAAAATACTGAAGATGAAAGGAGAAGGGGATGGCAGAGTATGCGGTTCTTAGTGTCACCAAGGCAATGAACATGAATTTGGCCAGACTTCGGAAGCTGGAGAAGAATAGGGGGGCCTAGCATCAGAGGTGGGCAGATACTGGTACGGGCCTACGCACCCGTACCGGGTCTTCCACCAGGGCGGACGACAGCGAACCGGCCAGACCCGCAGCTGCAAGAGCCGCGGGGACCGGTATGCCAGCGTCCGCCGGCGCCGGGTCTCCTGGGGCTCGCCACCAGGAAGCTTCGTGCGTGTGCGTCCAGCTGGACGCACGTGCACGAAGCGTCCTAGCGCCGAGCCCCAGGACGCTCAGTGCGCCTGCGTCCAGCTGGACGCACGCGCACTGAGCGTCCTGAGGCTTGGTGCCAGGACGCTCAGCGCGCCTGCGTCCAGCTCGACGCAGGGGCGCTAAGCGTCCTAGCGCTGAGCCCCAGGATGCTCAGTGCGCCTGCGTCCAGCTCGACGCACGCGCAATGAGCGTCCTGAGGCTAGGCGCCAGGACGCTCAGTGCGCCTGCGTCTAGCTGGACGCAGGCGCACTAAGCGTCCTGGCGTCCTGGCGCCAAGGATGCTTCAGGGGACGCACTGCGCATGCGCATGCGCAGTTTGGCCTGGTTAGGGCCCACCCCGCCCCCTGACTCCGGCCCCGCCCCCGACTTCCGGCGTACCGGATCTTAAGGGAGGCTGGGCCCATCACTGCCTAGCATGCAGCAGTCCATGGGGTCACAAAGAGTTAGAAATGACTTAATGACTAAACAACAACATTCCAATATTCATCTTTCTTTTTTTTTTTGGACCTTCATAAAAGTGCTGCAGAAAAATATGTTCTTATGGGTCAAAACGTTAGGGCATTCTTAAGAGCTTCTGGCAAAAAGCAGAAATACCTGCATAGTTTTTTATTGCTTGTGTCATCTGTAAGTCAGATAAGACAATCATAAAGTGTTTCTTTGATCTCAAACATCATGAAGGGAAAAAATTAAGCTTTTGTAAAATGTATAATTATTGCAGCAGGTGAGTAGTTTGCTCAGTCACCCTTTCAATTTGGTTGAAAAGCACTATTGACTTCCTGTAGAGGGGATGAAAGCAAATGTGCATACTTCGTACAAGTCAATGATTTATTGGGTTCAAATATGCACCAGTGCCATTTGAATTTGACTTACGTTGCCCCCCTAGATCAGCCGGATCACTTTCAGTCACTCTCCAGATATCTTTTCCAACCTGATCATTGTATCTTCTCACACAGATGGGAATCCTGGCTTGTTTAAATCATGTGTTTCATTTCATGTGCAGCTGGGAACTATGGGATAATTCTCAATTAACAAACCTGTCTGTGAAACCCAGGGTGCAATCCTAACCAATTTAGACTAGCACAACACATCCATTTCCCTCCTTCCCTGGTGGTATGGGGAGACAGGTGCAAGTCTCTGCACTGGCCTAAACCCCAACGGGGTTATGCAGAAAATAAGAACCGAAAAAGAGCCTACAATGAATCAGTCTAAAGGCCCATCAAATCCAGCTTCCTGTATCACACAGCAGCCCACCAGATGCTTGAGGGAGCACATATGACACCTGCATCCAGGTGCCCCCACTGCATCTGGCATAGTGAGGTTGTCTACATCTATAGACATTACTCCTCATAGTCCTTTGATTTGATGGTCCTTTTCTCTAGGAATTTCTTCACAGCACTTTTTCAACACTCCCAGTTCAGCACAGGACTTGTTCTGGGACTTGTGCTGGCCTAACTGGGGATTAGGATTGCAGCCTAAGATTGAAGACGTTAATCAAACTTAACAGCATGTCAACATCACAACTCTGTGATGGAGATAAGGAGGCAAGGACATTAGATTTAAACTAGACATTAAGAAGAATTTCCTAAGTACAAAAGTTGTTCAGCTCTAAACTACTCTGTGCTGTACAATTATGGGCTCTATTTCATTACAGGTTTTTGACAGAAGCCTGAACAACCCATATGACAAGAAAGGTGAAGCAGCTATTTCCAGTGAGCAGAAGGGTGGAATAGATGACCCTTTAAGATCCCTTCCAATTCCAGCATTATATCAAAGGAGAATCAAGCACAATTTTCCAGGGCTCAGTCATATAGCATAAAATCATTGTTTCCTGTTCTTACATATGAACTGAATCTTTCCTAACATCCTTGAACATGAGAATAGAAAGACAGGATATACAGTACATTAACTGAACAAAAATGAATTTTTTGTTAAACTGATATTCTCACTGTCAGTTATCATTATAAAGCTGCAAACCTTGCAGATAGCACTACTCCTACGTGAATCTTTACTAATTCTCACCTATATTATTTTAACCAAAAAGTTGCTTGCATTTTAATTACCTATGCAGTATTCCCAATATCCTGTGGGTGGGCAGGGAGTATATATGTATGCCCTTTTTATATTAATGACAAATCCTAGTGGAAAAACCTGGAGCTATTTTGACATTAGGAATTTCAAGATCACAATTTTGCAAAGATGCTTGTTCTAGGTTAAAAGGCGCCAGGTTAATTCAAGGTATTATTGTTACAACCTGTTAATTTAGCTATTTAATTATATAGTGCCATGCATATCTCTATTATATAGAATTGTACCTGATTATTTCAGAACTTTACAAATTTGTATGCTGACATATGTAACCCTTTATGGCAGATAACAGAGGTAATAAAGAATATAGGAACAGATTAAAAAGTGACTTTGTTCCTTTCCTTTTTTACAGCTTGTTGGATGATGTTACATTCTGTAGAAGAAGAATAGTGCACCACAGGTTGCCCTCTTATTCTGTTTTTTTTAGTGTTCTATTCTGTAGGTGGTTTAGGAAGAAATTCTGGCAACCAGTTTAAGCAAAAAGGTTGGAAATGCATGAAAGAGCATCTGCCTCTGATTCCTACAGCTTACATGCAGTCACACTTAAACTGACGCTGGCAACTGGGCTCATCAATATAATTCCACTTCTGGCACTGCCAGTTGCGAACCTAGGCAAAATGGCACCCGTAGCAAGGACTGAAATTTTGCCCCTATGAAAACAGTTGGAAGTGACCCATTAGGTCATCTAGTCCAACCTCCCCAGCTTATAGCAGGAAAGATCTCTGCGAAGGAGCAGACAGACTTTAGCACTAATGTCTGCAATCAAAGGACCAAATGCAGACTTTTGCAACCATCATAGAGTCACACAGTGGGAAAGGACCCCATTTGCCCTACAATCCAGAGTAGCTATGGGAGCACATAAGAGACATTACATGCACCCGTAGTTACTGCACCACCTAGTGAAAACCTATGGGAAATTCATACTGCATTCCAGAGCAAGTTGTTCTTAAACCAGAGCAAGGACTCTCCGTAGTTACTCTGGATTGCATTCTAGGTCAACTAGTCCAACCCCCTGCAAATAACCAGACAGACTTTAGAACTAATGGTTGTAATGAAAGGACCAGACACAGACTTTTGCACTAAGCACAGAGTTATGTTTTGCACCAACCACAAGCATATATTAATTCATTCCAGAAGTATGTTTGTCTTACTAAGAGTTCTTCTTACAAAGCAGATTTTCCCATAGGAAATAATGGAAACTTAGACAATTGGTTCCACAACCCCAATAAACTCATATAAAAATATTAACTGTAAGTAAAAATTATGACAAAAATGATGTAATCAAATTCAAAACGCTGTAATATAACACAATTACTGTATTAAAACACTGTACTATACTGTATGTAAAATAAAACAGAAAAGGATGAGTAATTTTCACCAAGAGTCACTGGTGTCTTTTTGAGCACCAGTGGAGGGGGCTGTGGAGCACCCCCCGGGAGGGGGATGCCAAGCATGGAAGGGGTGCTTTCAGTGGCTTAAGCACATGTCAGAAGCCTTGCTAGAATGGATCAAGGGACCACCTGTCTTCATGCCCAGCACTCTGTCTTCATGGTCAGTGAGATGCCACTCATGCTGTAATCCTAAACATATTTTCCTGGGAGTGAACCCCAATAAGTATAATGGGACTTACTTCTGACTAGACATGCATAGGGTTGCACTTTCAGATATGGAAGCTCACATGCAGATGTCAGTCCAGAAGCAACCCTGTCTGCCACCTCCTAGGTTTTCTTAGGACATGTTGGTGAAGAGCCCTGTCAAACAATTTGGAAGCATATCTTGACATTGCCTCCCCTCCAGTCAATGTGATTCTTACATACCTACAAGAATTCGGTGAGGAAGACCTTCCCTTAGTAGTGTTCCTGAAGGTGCCCCAGGGTACCATGCTTCTAGATGTGACACCACCTTTCTCTCCACTGCCCCCCTCCCATTCATGGACTTTCAGACAGCTTGGGAAGTTACATGGGGTGGAATGGGGCCAGGATCAAAAGGGTCTTCCCTACAGGAAAACTGTCTTGCCCCCTTTCTTGCTCTTATCTCAGCAAAGCATGTTTTTTTCTATATTCTTGGCAGTCCTGATCTAAATAAACACATCTATCAGCTTAGCTGGAACAGAATGCTGGTTAATAGCTATTATAATGTATTTAATCTGTGAACCCTTTTCAGCCAAATTTAGACTTCAAAATCAGATTCAGTGGCACTTCAGATTCAAGTAAACATGGTATTTGTAAGTATTTATAAACAGTATAATAGGTCAGTATTGTACATATACTTTCCTATATTTTAGTTTAAGTTTACTATGTCATAATAAAAAATAAAGTAGTGCAACTGGGTAAAAACAATAACGGAAACCTATTATATTATTATTGTCATGTAACTTATTATTGTATACAGTAAAATTAAAATTTTACACCTGGTTTGAGCTGCACGTTACAATCACCAGTAAACATTTTTGTAAATTTCAAGCCTTTTAAAATTGGGGTGTGCATTAGATTTGATGGTGTATTCGATTTGAGTAAATGTGGATATTTTTCATTGTGTTACATTGTCCACCGTTCAATTCTTTTGCACCCATATAGCCACCCATTAATGCAGTGATTTTCAGCTGGTGTGTTGCAGATAGTCCTCAGGTGTGCTGCAGGAATTTGGGGAGAGTCATTAATTCATAGGAAAACTGGGGCATTTGAACCTTGTCAATGGTAAAAACAACTGATGGTGTGCCTTGACAATTTCAGTGCCTTGTTAATGTGCCATGACATGAAAAAGGTTAAAAATCACTGCAATAATGGACAGAAAAGTGGGTGGGTTCTGGCAGCAGGAGACCTGAGAAGGGGACTTGCTCTTTATAAACTTAGCCACTCTCCTGGTTTGCTGCTATCCATGAACACATACAGAAATACAGGCCCAAATGCACACCGGGTGGACATGGAGGATATAGGGGGCTTACCTGGGCTGCTGCTAGATGTAAACCTGAGTAGAAAAGCCTAGGACTGGGCTCTGTCTTCAGGCTCTTCTATGGCTACCATCCTTTCCACACTTTCCTGGGAGTAAAGCCAATTGACCAGAATGGGATGTACCCCTGAGTAGACAAGCCTAGGATTGGGCTTTGTCTCCAGGGCAGTTCTTCTGCGACTACCATCCTATCCACACTTTCCTGGGAGTAAAGCCCATTAACCAGAATGGGATGTACCCCTGAGTAGACAAGCCTAGGATTGGGCTTTGTCTCCAGGGCAGCTCTTCTGTGGCTAGCATCCTATCCACACTATCCTGGGAGTAAAGCCCATTAACCAGAATGGGATGTACCCCTGAGTAGACAAGCCTAGGATTGGGCTTTGTCTCCAGGGCAGCTCTTCTGTGGCTAGCATCCTATCCACACTATCCTGGGAGTAAAGCCCATTAACCAGAATGGGATGTAGCCCTGAGTAGACAAGCCTTGGATTGGGCTCTGTCTCCAGGGTAGCTCTTCTGTGGCTACCATCCTCTCCACACTTTCCTGGGAATAAAGCCCATTGACCAGAAGGGGCTGCTGGTGAGGTGAGCCGATGGGGGACTTGAGGGCTTGCAGGGACCTGGCTGGGGGGATGGAGGGGTGGAGAGGAGGCACAAAGCTGCATGCTTCCATTACCAGGGAGTAGCAAGAGCCTCCGAGGAGAGCTCCAACTCCTGACTCGTACTTGGGAGGAGACAATTAAACAGCCAGGGAATAGGAGGAGGCAGCCGATTGGCTGCTTCAGGCTTGGGGGCAGAGCCAAGGACTTCATTCCTCCCAGGTACAAGTCGGGAGAGGAGCTCTCTTTGGAGACTCCTCCCTGGCCAGCCACAGGGAGGAATAGGGAGTCATTGCTTCTGTAATGGAAGCAACGTGGGCATGTGTGCTATGTGCACGCATGCTAATTAAAAGGGCAGCTGCAGCCAGGCAAAGCTTGACTGTTCAGAGCCACGGCTGCTTCTAAGTGCCCCGAATTTGGGGGCAGTTGCCTGGCACTCTGCCACCCTGGCAGTTTACACCTGGCGCTACACCCTTGTTCCGCCAGTGGGCACTGCATAAGGTCATACACACTCATCAGAGATTAACTTATTAAAAAGAGACTACTTTTCCAAGTCAAATTAAATAAGGCAGAAGACAAACGAAGATACTGCCCGCAATCCTCAAAGAAGGTGTGGAAAAAGTTAAAATCTAATATCCATCACTGAGATGATCTAAATAACAGCCTGTTAAGGCCTCCAAGCTGGCCATCGGAAACCAACCTATTTTGGAAGTTTTGTCAAACTCATGTATTATTTTAACATTTCCCCCTTATTTTAATAGCCATATAAAAAAATTGCATTCTGCCAGTCCATCATTAACAGGGCAAGCATCACAGTCTCTTAGTATATTTGTTGCAGGGAGCAAACAACCCTTAGGAGCAACAATCAGGACTGACTTCCCAATCGTTCAGAGAATGCTGAAATCTTTTGTGTTTTATCTAAAGAACAGTCCAAGGAGAAAGAAGATTTCTTCTGTTACTGTCACCATCGCTTAGACTTACCTCTGTTCACATGCCAAATATTGCAAAGAATAAGAAAAAAGAGAGGAACGCAACATGGTTTAAACAAGCTAAATACAACGATGTGTACAATTTGAAATGTGCTTCCTTCTGCTTGTAGGGTTTATAGAAATATATAAACAATCCAGAAAAAAAGCAGCCAGCTAAACTCAAAGCCGATTAGGGTCAGCCATGGCCTATCAGGGAATCAGCTGACCTAAGTATAAGAAGCCTAGGTTGCCCTGAGAAAGGGAAGCTTAGGAAGAGAGAGCTTCATTCAGCATTCATGGCTGTCTGGAGGAGAAGAGGAGTAACTAAGGTAAGAGCACTAGACTGCAGCCTCATCAAGTCAGGACACACCAGGAGGGCTGGAACTTTGCCATACATTTAAATCATCTGTTAGAATGACTCAGTAGCATGACCTTTGTATGCAATCACACATCTCTTTAAAGCTGGACTAAGCAGTGTTGTCAAGTTCAGTACTAATATTTGCAGTGACTGTTTAAATTCTGTTTGAACATGACTTAAGGATTTCTGTTTATTTTCTCAGTAATTGCACTGAATCCTGTGAAGCTACCCTATAAACTAATTTCCATTGGTGTCATCTGTCAATGTGTAAGGGATGCTACCAGAATTGTAACACCACAGTCACAGTGCTATGTGTGTGTGTACTCAGAAGTAAGTTCCAACATGTTTAATGACACTAAGGGCACAATCCTAACCAATTTTGGCCACCATAACTCACCTGACATACTGTATCTTCCCATGGTGTTGTGGGCAAGCTGGTGTATTCATGTGCATTGGGATAACCGCACCAGGAGTGGGACAGGGTTAAAGCACTTTTGTGGCACCCCCAAATCAGCACAGAGACTGATTTGGCTGGAAATCGATCACCTGGAAGACTGAAAGGATTATGAGGGAAAAGGAACAGAATTATTCTTCCCCCTCGGTGGTGCCACTGGATTCAGTGGTAGCCATTTTGGCATCTGGCTTTAGGACAAGGCTATAAGTGAACAGTTGCAAGCGTGACTCTCTCTCAAGCCTACGGGGGATGGCTTTACTCAGAAAACAGAACTTGGGTAAATCCAACAAAAAGGAACCTGGCTCCTTTGTAGCCATTTCAATGGCAAATTCATTGCAGATTTTGCACCAAACCTGCTAAAAGGAACAGCTCCTTCATATTAACATACAGTAGTAATCCAAAATGTGAACCTTTTTTCAATAAGGATACTTGCAAAAAAATTTTGTGTGTTTTCTGTGAATGAGCTCATGATGAGCTCAAGAATGAGCTCATGATGCTCATGATGCCCTGTCGGAGATGCTCTAGGAGGATTTCCTGCTACAGGCAGAGGGGTTTGACAAGATGACCTACTAGGTCCTTTCCATCTCTAGTATCATCTAGTATCATCTCTATGATACTCTGATGCTAGTGCACCTGAGAAGGAAAGAAAAAATGCCAACTTTCTGCATTTGATCATTCTTGTTTTTTTCTTTCTTTTTTGTGTGAAAAAGAACACATAATTAGGAAGGGCCATTGTTTAACTGAATCCTTCTCTAATCTTTTTAAACCTCTCTAGGTTAAAAATAACCCTACAAGCACAGCCAGAATTTTTAGTCACTGAATGAGATCCCACCCCCAATCATTTATTGAAAATAGAAAGAAGATAAAATGTAAAAAAGGTAAACAAAGAAGATAAATCAGTAGTGTTGCCAGTAATGCTTTAAAATGAAAGATGTTGGAGAGTCAAAGTACTGAAAAAAGAACAAGTAGACATGCACAAGATTGTGCTGAGTATCTTCTGCATTTTAGACTATATACACTTTCTATACACACACTTTATATACACACTTTCTTCCATGAAAGTTCAATTAAATCAATTGGGACTTACCTCTGAGTAGGTATGCACAGGACAGAGCTGATCATCACTTTTTCAAGGACTGCAATCCTATCACACATTTCATGTTACAGAAAGCATTCTCAGTGTATTATATATGTAAGGTTTAGAAATAATAACATCCATGTCAAACTTGTCTAAAAGATACTGATTTATTTATTACAATGGTCAACATTTTTCACTTTAATTGAGGATTATCTTCTATGGGGTGAGAATGAGCCCAGGGACAAATGATGATCCTAGAAACCCCAACATACAAAACACAAATTCATTGGTGCATGCAATTCATCACCCCAAGCTTGGCAGCAGTATGCAGCAGTGATGGTTCTGAACAGCACTTCCTCTTCTACGTTCATTAGAAAGGAAGAAGAGTCATCTGGGGAGGATGGGAGACACCACTTGTGGTGGACAATACCAGTGGTGGAGATACAATGGCATTCATCCTTCTTGTTAATTAAAAGCCCCACAATGCCAGTGGTACCTTTAGAAAAGCCCATTAGTCCATAAAGAGGATGCAGCTGCCACTGCCCCAACTGTGGCACAATGAGGGCACTGCCCCTCTGGTGGCCAATGAGATCATCCTCTTTGCCCTTTTGTGGATGCTCCAATCTGTCCATGAAAGGTACTGAGTGACTAGAAACAGGGCAAATCTTTAAACCATCTTGTACCACAGTTGTCATTGACTACTCAGAGCTTAAGGGGCTGGCTGGGTTCTGTGATGGGCCTGGGTCCTCATTCCTCACCTAGATGCTTCCTTGACTGCCTTTTCATGAAATTAGCATTTGCAAGAGATCTACTTTCTTAGATGAATGAAAAAATCTAGAAAAAAATATATAACCAAGCAGGAGTTTTGGGCATTCAGTACAGTGTACAGCATTTCTGAAAAAGACAAACATGACTTTTTTATGAGATGTTCTGATATGGTACTCCTACACATACTATGCCTGAAATGTTTGTAAACAAGAGTTATAGTACTTCTCCAAAATGTTAGTCACAAAAATTTTATGACAATGTATAACTGGTTCCTTACTCTGCAGGAAAAGCGTTAGACTAAATAATGAGGCATCATTGTTTAACCACTATGCAATACTCTTTTTATCTCACTATCCCTAAACATTTCCACAGTTTATAATGCTACAAAGTTATATAATTTTTTTACTAGAAGCTTTGAATTTGAGTTTTAATATCAATAACATCCACTGTTTGGACAAGTTGCAATCCTTTCAACCAGCCTTCTTAACAAGTCTGCAGGTTTACAGATGATTACCACACCATCATCATCACCATCACTCCAAAAAAACCGAAGGGGGATGGAGCACAACCCTTAGTAGACAGTAACTCAAAGAGAAAACAAAGTAGATCCTGCTGATATATATTTTACATTCCTCACAAAAAATTGTTTCTTGAAAGGCACAATGATTGTTGCTAGTTACATCACACATAAAGGCTGCAACCAGGTTTTAATGGTTTGTCCTGCACCAGAAAATGGTGAGGTTGATACTATTAAAAAGATTAAAATGCTAACTCTTATATGTATCATGCAGATCAGTTTGAAACTACTGTGAAGACTTTTTAAAAAAAACCAAGGGTGTTGCACTTGCAGTATTCTTCTTTCCCAGCAATTAAAGCCAACTTCAATCTGTTAGTACTAGTAGGAAGGCTCTGAATGCTTCTCGAAAAGAATGAATGTACAAGCCTCAGGAAGTTGAACTGGCTTATTTGCCAAGAATCATTGGAAAGCACTTTGTGGACTGGCATTAATCCACAAATAAGTAGTTGAAAATCACAGGAGTAAAATATCTAACACACTAAATTATCATTAATAAGCTATCTATAAAAGGAACTTTTATGTTGTCAAATGCCTTTTTATATTAACATTTTCAAATGGTCCCGTGATATAAAAAAATGAAATATGTTGGGCCCAATCCTATTCTTTTCATCCCAGCTGATAAAGGAGCACCAAAAAATATAACATGGGGGTGCATAATGTGAGGCTGAGGTGGGATAGTCCAAGATATCTTCTCTGGGTATGGAACATTTTTCTCTAGGTAAGCTACAGCTCACTAGGGCTGCAATCCTAAAGACACTTTCCTGGGAGTAAGACCCACTGGACACAATGGGGCTTACATCAGAGTAGAATTGGTTAGGATTGTGCTCTAGGTAAGCTCTAGAAAATCCTGTCGATTGCAAACAGATCAAATCAGTCAATCCTACAAGAAATCAAACCTGACTATTCATTGGAAGGAAAGATATTGAAGCTGAAGCTCAAATACTTTGGCCTCATCAGGAGAATGGAAGACTCTTTAGAAAAAGATCCTTATGCTGGAAAAAACTGAAGGCAAAATGAGAAAGGGATGGCAGAGAATGATGTGCTATAAAGTGACACCAAAGTAATAAAAATGAATTCAACAGAAGTTAGTGGAGGATAGGATGACCCAGCGTGCTGCAGTCTATGGGGTCGCAAAGAATCGGACATGACTTAACAACTAAACAACAACAGTAGTAAGCCTCTTCAGCATGGAGGGATTTACTCAGATCTATGCTAGTGAAATCGCTAGGACAGGCCCACATGGACCAAGGTTATAAGATCAATTCTAGGAATGAGATAGAAATTGCTTAGATCGGCACCTGCTAAGTGCCAGGAAGAAGTCCAAGTATCCCTGTGCAAAATTAGCAGGACAGGGACAGTGGTTAGGATATGGCAGATCCTTGCTCTGCAGATCCCTTCTTGCTTGTTCTGCCCTATTTAACCCTCCCCTTGCCCTCAAATGTCCCTATCTGCCTCTGTTGCATTCTCCCACTGACCCCTGCTGCCCAGTGCATTTCTTACTTCCACTAACCACACTTCAGAATCACACTTCAGCATCAACAGTGTAGTGCACACCTCTCTCCAGTGCTGCTTACATTACTATCCAGTGCCACAAACTGAAAACACAATCCACTGATGCTGTTGCACTGACAGAGAGCCAAGTTTGGATTAGACACTGTGTGTACATCCATTTTAAAGGTGGCAGAAAACAACAAACTACTTACTGTTGATTACATTCTCAGAGTCTTGCCATGCAGGGTCAGTGTTCGATAGGACAGAACATCCTGCTACACTCCAGTGTAGCAAGTGACTCCACATATGTAGCTAATCCTATTTTGGTCCAGTCCAATTTTTAATTTAATTTAATTTGGCTGAGTCATGATCTGCCCACCCATTCAGATACATAGCCTTTAGATATGTACATAGCCTTTACTACCCAGATATCTGGCATAACTCCAAATTGACCACACTTTGTATATATCCTTGCAGCCTTTATGCTAATTGCACATCACCTGGTGGGCTACTCTCTTTAGGTTCCCAGAGCCATAAATCTCTACATAGGCATCTAAATTATCAATTGTATCCCTTGGCTTCTCTATCTTCAAAGAGCTTCACAAGTCTTGTTCCTTCACCCCTGAAATCTGAATCTTACAGGAAGGATCATTTATACTTCAATACAGATTTTAGGGAAAAATGGCATTTCACTGTATAGAACAGCACCAGTAGTATTCTTCTTCCCATATTTCTTCACTCACCCCTATGGCAATATGTCAGGGGAGGGAAATATGGAGGAAAACCCACTCTATTACACTTGGTTATTATTCTGGGGAAAAATTTGAATATATGTTCCTATTACATTTTTAGGCTACTTTAATAGTTACAAAAGTCAAAGAATAAGAACATGCCAGTAAACAATACAGAAAAGAGATGACAGGTTTGTGGGGGAAAAGAGGAAGACAGCAAATAAAACTTATTTATGACAGTATCTCAACTACAAAGGCTTTTTATCATTTTGTACCAATAAAACTTTGCAAACTGTCAAGAAATTGCTATATTCTTATAAATGTCTTTTGATATACAGAATTCTTCTGATCTTTAATTTATGGGGGGGGGGGGGGAAGACTTCAAGCATTCCCAAATGTCTAAAATGTTAGAATTATAATAATTAGGAAAATTTCAAAATATCAAGTATTTATATATTTTGTCAAATATTTCCTCTATATTCACAGGTTCCAGCCACATGTTCAGTGTTCTATATACGGACACTAAAGATTATATCCAGCAGAACCCTTCTATAAAACTCTCAAAAGCATAGGAATCATCCCTGGGGCTACGTTTACATCTCGGTTCCTATCCCATGGTCTATGGTTGCCGTATGTCACCCAAAACAGGGACAATCCTGATTTTGGAGGATTGTATTCACATACTGGCAAATGGGACATAGGGTCCTTTCCTGATTTTGTGGAAAAGGATTATGGCAACTCTACCATGTTCCCCAGGCATTTGCCTCTTCCACTGTCCTTCCGTTAGGTTTTTTATGGCATACACTATTATATGCTCTATCTTGAGATCAGTTTTTTCCCCTTAAATTCTTTTAGAACTTCTTCTAGGCAACCTTTTAAATTTTCCTTGCAAATAACCATCTCCCATCAGGATAGTGTTTGGTTTAATTCCAGTCAAATAGAATAAAGCTTTCTCTTAAGTGGCTAAAAAAGGTGGATTTGCTTTGTTGACAACTTTCATCCTTGCAGTTGGAATGTTCATGGAATATTCATTCTGTAACCATAACTAACTGATGCAAGTTACACCAGAGGTTTCACTGCTAAAATAAATATTATTTCTGGCTTTATTAGGCAATGGTGGTGGAAATCTCTGAAGGAAATCTCAAACCCCAAGGCCAGATACACTATATGGTACTATCAGGTTCAAAGCCAGTATGGTAATAATGTTAGACTTGATTAGCCCAAATCAAGTCATGGACTGTGGGTGGTGCAAGTGGCTAAGACACTGTGCCTGTTAACCAGCAGGCCAGGGTTTGAGACCCGGGTCAGCCCCACAAGACAGGGTGAGCTCCTGTCCTTAGCCCAGCTCTGTGACGCCATGGATCCAATCGTATTGGCTCTGCCTTTCCATTGGACTAATTCAGTGGCGTGGAGAGGGGGGATTTGCTGCTTGGGTAACAGCCTATCCTCCATAATAATCTAACCCAGGCTTTTGTGCTTCGCATGCAGCGTATGCAGCGCTGAGCACGATACCATAGTCTTTCAAGACTGACGGAGGCCTGCTGATTAGCCCAAATCAACCAGATTATACTTCATGCCACAATGCAAGGAATAGGGTGCAACATATGCCAACAGAATGAGGACTCAATTAAGTAGAAACTGGTATTGAAGCCTGAAGAAAATGAGCTTAGTTGAAGGCTACTGTCATAACTAAAAGGGATAAATACTGTATATGACATTTCAGGCATTCAAGCCAAGTTACATCAGGTTTGGAATCCTTCCCACACAAACCAGGATTAGCCACTAAGTTTAGCAAAATTCAAAGATGATGTTCCAGAAAACACAATTCTGCGACAATATTCAATCTGTTTAGCAAAGCAAGCATTAAAATTTAAAAAATAGTAATAAAATGTCTGAATATACCATAGTTTTCAAACAAATCCTTATATGCAGTGTGGCTGGTGCTTTCCCAGGGCTGTATTTAGTATGGTACCAGTGTGCTACTCCACATATCACTTTTGGGCCCAGAGTGACCATATGCCCTCTTTTTCCAGGACACATCCCCTTTTTTAGCCTGAATAAGAACTTCAGTATGCTCCTTCTCCAGTGAGAAGGCAGCAAAGAGCCTTATCATTAATAATTAATTAATTAATTAATAACACTGCAATCCGGACTTGCACTGGAGCAGACAGGCTGCCATTCCTGTGATGTAAGTTTGGGAGGCTGCTGCTATTCTACCCTCGGGAGGTGAGGCTATTCCCCTACTCCAAGGTAAGGATGCATTCTCACTTAGCACCTCTGGAAGATTTAGGCCACCTAAGGTCGTCTCTTAGCATGCCCCTTGCTCCCCCCTGCCTCAGACCACCCTCCATCTGCCCCCTCCCAGACCACCTCTTGCCTCAGAACATCTGTCCTCCTGCCTTCCCTTTCCCCACCTTCCACCCCCCAGAAAGCTTGCGTTGGCATCAACCAAAATAAAATACCAACACAACCTCACGTATCTGCTGGCAACAGCCAGCTGAGTTAGGCTGGTGTAGCCCGGTGCGCAAGCCTAAGTTGTCCATGGGTGGCATCAAAGTGCCTTTTTATGACACCATTGGGCCGGCCTAAGTCCAGTGCAGTCTGAGATTGTGTTCCTAATGTAATAAATTTTATGTTATATTTTGAAATTTAATAATAATGTATTATTTAAATTAACCACATGAAAGCAATATACAATATATGAGTGTTTTTTGCATTTATTTTGTCATATCCTACATTTTTCTTGGGTGTCCTACATCTGGGGGCTTGTTTTCTTGTGCAGTTTGACACTGGGTCACCCTGCTTATGGCCGAGACTGAGAGCCTAATCTTATACCTGTATACTCATACATAAGTCCCATTATTGTCAATGGGGCTTACTCCCAGGAAATGTGGATAGGGCTATAGCCTGAGGCCCAGGGGTCAGCTGCAAATCCATATCTCTGAGTGCCACTGAGTTAGATCAGTTGGACATTCTCAGTAGAATTCTCGGTAACATTTTACACCAGCCTGTGATTAAATCATTATTATGTAATTGGGCTTCAGTTAATAGTCCACAAAATTGTACACACATTTTACTTTGCTGAACTGTACTGGAATGTTATAAGAGCTACTATCAGTTAAACTGTTCAATTATCTTGAAGTGATGTTGAAAACACAGCAATAAAAGGTCAAAACTTGTTTCTTTAGTTTTCTAATTGCTTTAAAAAATCATAGCTGAAATGAGTGTATTTTTCATCATAGGTTTTATATAACTTTAGACTGAAATAACAAATAGTGAGTCAGTAAATTAAAAGGCATCAGCAAAAATATTTCTTCACATTATGCTTCTATAGTGTGCTCATAGAGTCTATGTACCATAGGTGAGTTCTCCCCTGGCACAAATTAAGTGGAGATGCACTGTAACATACTAAAATGGTTGCCTGGATGGCCACACCAGATCCTGCCTGTGAACCTTCTTATGTGTGAAGGAACAAAAGTAGAGCGAAATTCAAAGCACATAATTTCAAAGCAAAACGGAATCTTATAAACTGTGTAGTTCCAATTATCTTACACACAGATAATTATGTCTATTACATTTTCGCTATAGAGGGAAATTTCTCTCTAGGTCATGGTCCAGTTTAGTCTCCATTACCAAGGCAAAGCCCATGATATGCTTCCCAAGAAGACTTCACTCATAACTTCTCCAATTTCCCACATTCAGGCTTTGATTTTTAGTTCTAGGAGAGATGAGACATACGTACCTCTAAACATGAAAGCTTACCTTGTAGAGAGAAACACATGTATCATGTATTTAACAATGCATTTAACAGCAATGTATTTAACAGCAGTACAACCTTACAAAGCAGTACAAGCAGTACAATATGTAGTGTGTGGGTTTACCTTTTTAAACTCAAGAGGGCCATATCATGTAAAGTAAAATATAGAAAATCATATTTGTACTATTTTAACTTAACTCAAAGAAACGTTACACACAGTCACCTTCTTCTCTGTTGGCCAGGTGAAGCTGCTCAAAAATAACCTCAGACATTGAAACATGTTGATCTTCTCACTATAACAGTGGTGACTTTCTCACTCCACTTCTACACCACGAATTCCTAACCTGTGAAGGCCCCCAATACACCACTCAGTGAGCCCCCAAAGCATTCACAGAATCTCCTCGTCCTCCTATCTACCCTACCAGTGCACCCAAGGCTTCACTCTCAAAATGCTGCTGGCAGGTTCCCCATCTCCTTGACGGCTCAGAAAAAATACATGGGAATGTAGGGTGCAAAATGGATACAATTCTGGCTTTCAGTGCAGCCTAAAAAAGGCAATCCAAGAAAATCCTCAATTTTGTTTTTCTCTGGTCAGTGCTAGAGACTTCCTCCTCTCCTCATTTCATGATGACATACAACACCAGACATCCCCAGACCTAGTCCCAGTAGTCTGAAACTTTTTTAGCTTTGGCCTGGATCTTAGTAACTTATATTTTTACCCGAAGTAGCTTTTGGAAGCTACAATGGGTCATTCTGAAGCCTGCAGAGGCAGGTAGACTGGATTACTAGCCCAGCAACACCCATAAAACAGCTCAGGAAACACCTAAATATGGCTCCACTTAGGGTGGCATAAACCCCAGCATACATCCTGTGTTTATCTGGGGGTGTCAGAAAAGTGTTGTAAGGCACTTCTGCCCCCCCTTCTGGGAGGGGTTAGGCCATTGCACAATCATATATTGACATCCCCACACCACCATGGGAAGATATGCCAGTTGAGTTAGGCTGGCCTCAATGGATTAGAATTGCAGCCTTACGCCCATATCCTAAAGTCAAATTAAGCCCTTTGCTCCAGAGCAGTTAGGGTGACTTTCCATAAGATAACACTAGCGGGTGATGTAACTGCGTGGACCCATAACTGTTCTGGATTTTGCCCTTAGTCATTGTGACCAGAGGCGTCAGAGCCACTGCAGAGGATGAGGTGGATTACGGTGCTGGAATGTTTGGGAACTGCTTGCATAGGCGACTTCTGCTCATCCTCAATTTTCCAAGGAAAAAAGCTAAATAGTTTCAGACTTCAGTCTTAATAAACTCAGATGTAGATTTGTATACTGTCTCTTAAAGCCTTCTCTAAAATGTCAAGGATTTTCTCCAGTCCTTTAATATCTTTTTTAAAAACTAGCCAACAATCATATGATTAGAAATGAAAGACGCACAGGAGAGCCTTGAGTTGCTCATATTGGGGGTTATTTTTAGCTTCATATCCTTCAACCAAATTCACCTTTCAAACCATCAGCAAGTCTTTCAAAAGGGCTTCAAAGAACAAGATCATTTTTTTCTCAGTTTCTTTAACATAACAAGAAAAAGGGCAGAATATTTTCTTAGAAGCTGTCATTCTGAACCAAGGCTAATAAAGCCATTTTGTTTCAAGATCCTAAAACATTCTCTCAAGGGAAAAGAATGGGGGGGGGACGGAATTGTTTAATATTTATTTTAAAATGTTGCAAACATGAATTACTATTGCAATCTAAGTTAGCTATACTACCAATTAAATACAGGCCTGATTACCTTAGGCAAAACTAAGTTCAAAAGAAATTTACAATTTAAATAGGCCTAAAACTTCAGAATTATGTTGAACAAACTGGTGATTATTGGAAATTTACTTTTCTTCATTCTAGAAATACGTCCCAGGAGTGGAGCAAGAGGACCACAATCCTTTTCAATGATGGGATGAAGACATTCACTAATGTGCTCTTAGCTTCCACTCCCAAGTTCCCACCACCAAGTCATCATCCCTTCCTATGATATAAAAGTCTAGTTACTGAACTCAGCATTGAAAAACCTACTGTCGTAATTGAGCATTGTGTTCTATCACCTCCCAGCTGATGCAAAACTCCTGTAATTCTCCCTTTATGAATCTGTTAACAACTGATTAGGCATTCTTATTTCTTGTCACATTGTGATTGATTGTCCCTTGCCAGAATCTCTATCCTTGCTCTGAGCTTACTACTAACAAGCTCACCTTCCTCTGGAATTTATCTGCCATCTACGACAGCAGCCGGAAGCCCTGGCCTTGCACTGTTTTTTCACCCCATCCAATCTCTCCTTTCCTCATCCCATCTAATCCTGTTCAGCCTTCAGTCTGGCATCCTGTACAGCTAAGCACTTAATTCTCTGCACTTTGAAGTTGTTTGCTGTCCATGTTGTGATTTTAATAAAGTTCAAGGCTGAATAAGAAAATTCATAACATAAAGTATAAACATGAAACTGGATGCATGTTTTAACTGACTGGATATACATAGAGTCTACATGCTGAGGCCAAAATAGTCACCATGGAAGGTCTGAACCAAAGAGAGATGAACCCATCTCGTAACCCATAAAATATGTGTGAGGTTTTTTCACACAATATTTGTGTGGCTCAGCTGTGAGTGAGGAAATGATGGGTGAGGTCTAGACATACAAAATACTTCCTCATTTTCCCTCCAATACTTCCTTTTATTTCTGCAGTGGGGTAGAGGTCAGTCAAGGTAAGTATGTTCAGGAAAGGGAAAAGTGGGAATGAGCAAAACGAGGCAAAAAAAAAAAGACAGGGCAAGGGAAGGAATTGTGGTGGGACCCTGCAGAGCTCTGTTCTCCATTATCCTGTCCTCCTTATTGGGTTGCAAAGCCCAACATGTAGATTCTCAAGTCTGTGCTGGCAAAATAGCCAGAACAGACTTGAAAAGACCCACTGCAAGCCTGGAAATTTCATTGGAGGAAGGGAGACAAAAGTGCCCTTCCTCCAAGAAAACCTCTATCAACCCCTGATTGTAGCTGCTGGTTTCAGAGGTAGCCATTTTGGTACTGCTACACCCAGCAGAGCCTCCAGGGTCAACCAGAGCCTTCAGGCTGTTTATCACCAGGACTATCTTCGAAACCCATGCTGAAAACCTAACCTCCACTTAGGCTGGCATAAGCCCTAGCATAAGTCCTTTGCTGACCTGGAGGTGTCACAAAGTGCCATCAAGCATTTCGTCACCTCTCCTGGGGGGATTAGGCCAGTGCGCAGGAATACATCAACCTCCCCACAAAACCACATGAAGATATCCTGGCCGAATTAGGCTGGCCTAAATTGATTAGGATTGCATTCTCAGACTGTTGCCCCTAAAAGTTCTCATGACTGAGGAAGTAACAGACATGTAACTAAGCAAAAGTCAAAATTCAAGATAAGCTTACCAGCACTTGGTCTAAATCAGTGATTCTCACCCTTTTTTGCCCCAGGGACCAGTTCTATGTTGGGGAAATTTTTCCAGGGACCAGCCCAAGGGTGAGGGGAGAGTCTTGCCTCTGGTGACATGGTGGCTTCCCCACCAAGAGCACAGCACAGCTTCCTTCAGCTGTAAATCCATTATAATAAATAGAGCTATTCTTGGCTTACTGTGGATAGAGCCCAATGTCTCAATGCATGTCTACTCAGAGCAGGGATTTTCATCCTTTTTCAGTGCAGGATGAATTGAAAATGCACAAAGCCACCCATGTCACTCTTATTGGAAGCTTCATTGACTGTAATGGGACTTTTTTCTGAGTAGACAGGCATAGGATTGGGCTCTGAGGCTGCAATCCTGTTCACATTTTCCTGGGAGTTATCTCCACTGACTCCACTATGGGACTTACTACTGAGTAGACAAGCATAGGATTGGGCTCTGAGGCTGCAATCCACGAACAGAGCCCTCCTGCTGTGAGGAGTGGAAGATGCACTTAGAGAAATCCTCTCGCAGACCAGTCAGGCAGCTACCAAGGACCACCAGTGGTCCCCAGATCTGGGGTTGAGAAACCCTGGTCTAAATATTTTACTATCATCAACACTGCATTTACAAATCTGTAGGTAGCAATTCAGCCTATGTGACTATCTGGAATACGGAATTCAGATTATATCACTGAGAAAGACAACCTGATGGGAATGTGCCACAGTGGGCTTTTCAACTGATTCAAAAGAATGCAATACAAAGACAGGCTCACTTTTTTTGAAGGGGAGTGTTATTAAAAAAACAAGAATTTATTTGCCATGGAAACAAGGTTTCTACTTTTTGAAAGGAGAAGCTTAAAGTGTCAAGGAAAATCTCTTGAAACATTTATGAGACTGAATAAGATGCACTGGTGCTCAGAAACACTTCATCTATTATATTTTTCCTACATGAAGATCTTTTCAGGTAGGAGAAAACATAATGTGTGAAGATGACAGTTTATAAATAATTTATGAACTGTTTTAAGTAATTAGCAAGTTGGAAAAATAAATTCATACTTCCTAATGGAGTTGACACAAATTGAGACAAATATGGTCTATATGTAGGCCTATTCCATTTCCTCTCACTTTTCGCTCCTGTTATAAACCTGAGGCTTCTACCTGTGAAATAGCAGGTGTATGTCTGAGGAATCCTATGATGGTGTTTGAGATTTTACCCCAAGGATATCTCTTAATTGCTCCATCCCAAGAGAAGCAGCACATAGCTTTCCAATCTGCAGCACATCCCTTCCAATCTGGTTTCAGGCCGCGGTTTGGGACAGAGACTGCCTTGGTCGCCTTGGCAGATGACCTACGCCGGGGAATGGACAGGGGGAGTGCGTCCCTGTTGGTCCTGCTAGACCTCTCAGCAGCCTTCGACACCATCGACCATGGTGTCCTTCTGGGTCGGTTGGCCAGGTTGGGGATTGGAGGCACTGTTTTGCAGTGGTTCTGCTCCTTCCTGGCTGACCGATCCCAGAAGGTGGTGCTGGGGGATGCTTGTTCGGCACCCTGGCCTCTTCGGTGCCGAGTGTCACAAGGTTCCATTCTAACCCCCATGCTATTCAACATCTACATGAAGCTGCTGGGAGAGGTCATCTGGAGGTTTTGAGTGAGGTGTCATCAGTACGCCGATGACACCCAGCTCTATCTCTCCTTTCCTCCTGAGTCCAAGGAGGCGGTTGAAGTCCTGAATTGTTGTCTGGAGGCAGTGGGGGACTGGATGAGGGTGAACAAGCTGAGATTAAATCCTAATAAGACAGAGGTTCTCTTGGTCCGGAAGTCCTCAACTCGGGTATTGGAATATCATCCCGCTCTGGATGGGGTTGCACTCCCTCTGAAGGAGCAGGTTCGCAGCTTGGGGGTTCTCCTGGATTCGCAGCTGCTCCTGGAGTCCCAGGTGGCGGCTGTGGCCAGGGGAGCCTTTGCTCAGCTTTGGCTGATCCGCCAGCTGCAACCATACCTGAGTCGCTCGGATCTGGCCACGGTGACCCATGCCCTAGTGACATCGATATTAGATTAATGTAACGCGCTCTACGTGGGGCTGCCTCTGAAGACGGTCCAGAAGCTTCAACTAGTCCAGAATGCGGCGGCCCATCTGGTTGCTGGGGCTCGTCGGTTCGACTCTGTTGGGCCACTGCTTCAGCGACTACACTGGCTGCCCATTCGTTTCCGGGCTGAATTCAAAGTGCTGGTCTTGACCTTTAAAGCCCTAAACGGCTTGGGTCCAGGGTATCTGAGGGACAGCCTTCTTCCTTACAATCCGACCCATCACCTAAGGTCTTCTGAGGGGGCCCTACTGACTGTGCCGCCACTAAGAGACGTGAGAGGTGTGGCGGCCAGAGACAGGGCCTTCTCGGTGATGGCACCCCAGCTTTGGAACTCCCTCCCCTTAGAACTGAGGAAAGCTCCCTCAATACAGAGCTTCAGGTGGAGCCTAAAAACCTTTTATTTTAAAAAAGCATTTTAAAAGGGTCAGAGGTTGGGGGGCAGTTTTATTGTTTTTTACTGTTTTTACTAAATGTTTTTAGCCTGTTTTAATTGTTTAGTTTTAATCTAATTGTATTTTAATTGTATTTTAATTATGTTTTAATCTATATTTATAATTCTATTTTAATGGTGTTTTATTTTTATGTGATGTTAGCCACCTTGAGCTCCCTCTTGCAGGTGAGGAAAGGCATGGTATATCAATAAAATAAAATAAATAAATAGCATTTGGGTGCAACTGCATCAGCAAGCAGATTTAGGTAGCATTAGGCTGGAAGTTTGTGCATTTTTGAAGTCTATTTTTAAATTCTAATTTTAATTCTTAGTCTATTCTCTTAACATAAAGTATATAACTTTTACTACTGTGAATTTTAAAGAGAAAGGGAAAAAGCCTGTCCCCAAGAGGCCACATGATAATATTATTATGTAATAAAGAGGAATATAAAAAGTAAAATTTATCCAAATAATGTAAGGCCTCAAGCACTAGAACCAAGGGCTACAAATTAATATTTAAACTGCCATTTTTAAAGAAAGAGATTTCTCTTCCATTCAAATATCTTTCATTAGAAATCACTTGCTATTACTAGTCACTTTGGGGCTTAACATGATTATAATTGTTTAAAGCTATTCAAATGCTGATTTACTGGGAAATGAAATAAAATACTGACATCAGCTTTACTATAAGGGAAAAGGTTCAAACTCTGTATTTCAAATGGCTTAAAAGAATGAATAGATTAATGAATGATATAATGAATGAATGAACTTAATGAATGATATAATGAACTTTAAATGGACAAAGTAAAGGTAAAGGTGACCCCCACACAAGTTGCCTTGCTGGTCGTGGCTGACTGTAGGGTGTAGTGCTCATTCCTTTTACAAGGCCAAAGAGCCAGCGTTGTCCAAAGTTATCTCCATGGTCATGTGGCTGGCATGACTAAAAGCCAAAGCGCACAGATTACTGTTACCTTCCCAGCAAAGGTATCTATTTATCTTCTTGCATGGACAGAACAGCAAGCAAGAACTCTCAATCATAGAATGTAATCAAAATTCTTTTTTATTTCACTGATGTGCAAAAAACTTAAAATCCTGGTCCGGTAACTGCTAAAGAAATGCTTTTCAGTTTATGGTATTAGTACCGCTGGTAGCACTTCACACTATGGCATTTGGCATTTAGCAACACCACAAGGGTTACTATGTGTTGCTGTCCTACTTGGCCTGACCTGACTGATGCACCTGTAGAGATGCAGTAGTGCATCAATGTGCAACTGTGCACATATGTGGCTGTGCAACTGCCCAGTCCTTCAAAGGCACACAGGTTAAGAAAAGAGAATGAAGGGTAAAGCTACAACTGTGGGTCAAGAAGTCTATTCCTGTGCACAACTATCATCTCTGGTGGTACTAGAAACAGTGGTATCCACAAATGCGGTATGTAGAAAAGGGAGACTTAAAAACATACAAAACATAAAAAGTGGAAATGTCCTGTACTAAAGACAGCAGAAAGCAGTCTTCCTTATTCCCATACATAAACCTCCTTTTATCATTAGCTTGGGGCCCAATCCTAAACCGGCCCAGCACTGGTGCAAAGCCATAGCACTGGTGCTGAGTGCCACACACATGCCTTAAAGCATGTTTACGGCACCTGTTTTACAGCACACATGTTTACAAGAAGGGAGCACCAAGCCAGTGATGTACTGGGCCCAGCACTGGCAGGAAAAGGTTGGGCTGCCACCACAGGTGGTATCAGTACAGTTACAGCGGTAAGTGCTTTGGTGTCACTGCTCCAATGGGCTATACAGGAAGCTCAGAACTGGGCTGCCTATCCCTAGTTCCTTCTTGCCCAATGGCACAGCTTCAGAACAATTACTGCATTCATGTGACTGTTCCTTATAGCTTAAAGAAATGAGTACCCAGAACTAATAATGTTGATTGATAATCAACACTAAACAACCATGTCACTGGGGTCTGGGTAGTTGCTACATCCAAATCAGTGACCACCGTTTTCACCAGATATAATTGGGGCAACAACTAGACCAAGAAGATTTTGATACTTAGACAGCATGGTGCCAGGAGTGTGCAACTTCCAATCCAGATTTGTTTAATCTGTTGCCTGATCCGGTACAGCGTCCTATGGCTTTCATCTTCCCTGAAGGAATTGGACAGCATTCAGTTAGATTCTCACTAACCATAACAGATGCCAGAAGTGGGGACTCTTTGACAATCCCACAATCCTGTGACTTCAGGAATGTCCCACAGCTATTACATTGTATTGCAATCCAACGACCCCTTAGAAAATACTCTGGCTCCCTGCACAGGATGACCATATAGAATGGAGGACAGGGTGCCTCTTCGTTTAACCTTTGGAAAGAAAAGGTTCAAAAGGCAGCACCTGCCTAAATGCCCTCTTCTGTGCAATGGTTAAAGGTACAGGCACTCCATTCGATATGGTAGTGGTCTTCAAACTGGGGGTTGGGATCCATAGGTGGTTCCTGACCCTCTTCCAAGGAGGTCAGAAATGGTGATGGACCATCATCTTGATCCCCCACCCGCAGGCTCCAGCGGTGGGTTTCAGGGGGTTCTCACAGGTTCTATAGCAACCTTTGCTAATGAGCCTAGTTCTGAGAACAGGTTACTAATGGGACATAGAACCTGTTATTAATTTATGTTATTAGGACATAGAACTTGTTGTTAATATAGGTTATTAGGACATAGAACCTGTTGTTAATTTATTTGAATCCCATCACTGCCCACAACCACAGTGATCCCCAAGGTTACATTAGGAAAGTCACTGCAGCCTGAAGGGTAGACAGTGCCATTCCAGACAGCCTGAAAACCCATCTCTCTTGCTGCAGGATTGCTGGGGAAGGCACTCTTGTAAAGCAGTCCTGGGCCGAAATGGTCGAAGACCACTGCTATATGGTCACCCAATCCCTGCAGGAATTATACCAACTTGAGGACACTGCTGTCCTATGTCTAATGACTTAGGGTGCAATCCTAGGCCAGCACAACTCATAGGTCTTTTCAAACCCGTGGCGATGTAGGGAGGCAAGTGCAGATCTGCACATTGATCTAACCCTCCAACAAGAGCAAAGCAGAAGAGACAGCACTTTTGTGACATTCCCAGCCTAAGCCCCAGCACAGGACTTATGCTGGGGCTTAGGCTGACCTAACTGGAGCTTAGGTTTGCAGCCTTATATATCTGGCCATAGACCCAGACACATGCTCGTATGCTGTACTGTATATATGTGAATTCCATGTTATGCTGCTGAATTTGCCATACAAATAAATAAATAAACCTGGTGCAACCAACCAGCAATTGACCACATTTGCAAGGTACAAACATTCCTCATGCCGCCACCATTCAGACATCTTTGAGGGAAAAGAGATGTATAAATATTGTACATAACTGAATAAAAGCAAATCACCACATGGAGATGTTTTAAGATAAAGGCAGGCATTATAAGTAATCCCCTCGATTAACTCACAGCTTCACTGAATTGCTTCACCATCTGCTGCTCCCATTCAGCATTTAAATGCTTCATTCTGATTTTAAAGAAATAGTGGACAGTGTTTCTTCAGGAAACAGACTTGGTTTGGGTTAGTCAACAGTGATATTTGGGGTCTGGCAATACACACAAGATCTGAACAAAACAAACCTTGATTAATCAGGACAGACATTTTAAATCAAGGCACTGAAAAAAGTGATTACACACCTGAAAACAACAATGTTGAGCATTATTTTAAAATCCATTCAGAAGCTCTTCCCCTTAATACAGTCAGCTGCATCTGCTTTTTCATGCATTTTGGGCTTATTTTCTATGGAACCTACATCTTTGGTGCCATAACCGTTAAAAGCTTAATTTAGAGAATTCACTCCACATTTAGAATATAATTTGGCTCCAATAAGGGAATACAGTATATCAAATACAGGTGGAACTTCATTATCATTGTTTTTTAATCTATGGATCTCTGCCGAAGTGAGGCTGACCTGTTGTTTAAGGGTGCAACCTTAACCTCCAGTTAGGCCAGCCTAAGCCCCAGCTTAGCTGGGGGATGAATAGGCTCAGAAAGTCCTATTCTGAGCTGAGGATGGCACAAAAGAGCTGTAAAGCACTTTTGTGCCACTCCTGGGAGGGTTAGGCCAGTGCACAGACATATGCCAGCCTAACAACATCATGCCAGGAACGGGGAGACAGGTATGTTATGCCAGCCTAAATTGTAAACATCCCTTTAATTATTTTTAGTCAGGCAGAAATGTGTGTTTTGGGAAAGCTTCTTTTATCCTATGTGGCAACATGGCAGGCATTTGTGGCGTTTCAGGGATGATCATGCAAGGTCTCTCCCTCCATTTTCCCTCCACTGTGGAAGAAAACATCACAAGCAGGGTTCCCTAAGGTCCCAGAAAACCAGGACTATCCCTGTTTTCGGGGTCTGCATTCACATACAGTGATGCCTCACGTAAAGAACGCCTCACATAAAGTAAGTTTCACGTAACAAACAAAAATTTCTCTAGGATTCTGTTTCACGTAAAGAAAGTGCTTCACGTAAAGAAAACATTCATTGGCAGTTAGGGCAGACGCGCTGGCCAGCAACCTGTTTAAAAAGTGTCAGGGCTGCCTAGCGCACCTGCCCATAGTGAAAGCAACACTTCCATGCTGTTCCTCCTGTGGCCAGACATCCGCTGGGCAGAGGGAGAGAAGAGCAGTGGAGAAGAGGGAAGCAGCTCAGGGCCAGCCAGTAGGGATCAGAGAGAGAGAGAGAGAGGCTCAGGATGAAGAGAAGGAGAAAGTGGAGAGATTGGATTACAGAAGAAAGTGTCTTTGATTGCAGCCTCCTACCCATGTCTCCCCAGAAGTCTACCTCATTGTGTTAAATGGGTCCTACTCCCAGGAAAGTGTCTTTAGGATTGCAGCCTAAGTAGACTTCTAAGGATCATCCCATTGAATGCATGTTTTGAATTCAATTACAGTGTTTTGTCATCATTTTTACATCCAGTTAATATTTTTATATAAATATTTTTGGGGTTGTGGAACCAATCATCTGCGTTTCCATTATTTCCTATGGGAAAATCCGCTTCACGTAAAGAAAGTTTCACGTAAAGGAACTGCCTCCGGAACGAATTAATTCTGTTACATGAGGTACTACTGTACTGGTAAGTTTGACAGGGGGTCCTGTCCCTGGTTTTGTGGAAGAGAATTATGACAGAGAAGGCTGTTGATTACAGGAGGTGGATCAACTGTTTTATTAAAGGTAATTTCATCTGTAACTACATTTATAAAAACACTAATAGTTTATCCACAGCTTTACCTGTGTGGATCTCTGGCCTGTGTGCAAGGGGAAAAACGGAACACAGGGATACTGGAAACCAGACACTGCAGGTACCAGACATCAGGCACCATAGGCATCAAGTACCATGGGCCCAGGGCCCACGGGCCATGTGGGCACCAGGGGCATCAGGTAGCTGGAACTGGGCAATGGGCAGCTGGCATGAGCAAGGGCACCACGCATCTGGCACTATGGGCACCAGGATCCCCGGTACCCATAGGGTACCAATCATTAGGCAGCTTGCATTGTGGGCAAGGGCACCAGGCAGCAGACACTGGACACATGGATCACTGGGCACCTGGCACTGGCACCAGTCAGCAAGCTCCAGGCATTAGGAAGCTGACACAGGGCATTGGGCATCATTATCAGATACCACTGGCACCTGGCTAAGGCTGCAATCCTAAGAGCACTTTGCTGTAAGTAAGCCCCATTGAACTTACTTTTGAGTAGACATGAAAAGGATTACATTGTAAGTATTGCATTTGAAAAAGTACTGCAAAAAAGACCTGTTGATTTCAATGCTATGTTTATAGAGTACGTTATTTTAATTAAATGTTTACAGTTTTATCACATCAGTGAGAAGAAGGCCCAAATAAATCCCATTTCATTTCAGTGGGATTTTAGCACAATCAATTTTCTCTGGATTGGGAACATGGACAATCACACCTCCCTTGGTAAAGTATAAATACTGGGGATGCATGTTGTATCACTACCATGAGTTATATTTTTCAATAACAGCCACAGATATATCAGCCCTGATTCCTCCATTTCATCAGCTACCCTTCCAGCAGATAATCGCACTACTCAGCCAAAGCTTACAGAAAGGCTAAACAAGGATAGATCTGCAGAGTTTCATGGAAAAACAGAAGGAAGCTTCTGAGAAGTGGAGCACTGCTTTAGTGGTCCAGTTCTAGCCTCATTCTTCACTCTTGTCTCAGACTCTTGGTGTTCTAGATTTTTTATATGTGGCTTATAGCTTCATCCCCACCTGCAAACTCAGATGTAAACTCCAGTATAAACTCAGATGTGGGGAGGCTTTAGAAGTACATGTCTAAGGCTGCAATCCTAAAGACACTTTCCTAGGAGTAAGACCCACTGAACACAATGGGGCTTACTTTTGAGTAGACATGGTTAGGATTGTGCTCTAAATCTGCATTTTCAGGATGGTGGGAATGAAGTGTCTGCTTGACACAGAGCCAACATCCCATTTGCCTTTTAATGGGCTCAAGTCTACACTGCCACAACAAGAACAGCTCTTTACAGTTGTTTTTTCCCTTCCTAACCCTGCTGTAAGCTTGCATGTTGTACATATATTCATTATGCATATGCAAAACATGTTTACCTTCCAATCATCCACCCTTCCATCCACTTACCATTTTACCTATATCCAGATCAAGCTTTACTATTCACTATGAACATGTGATTAGATAATCCCTCCCTTTACACCAGGTGTTTCCAAACACTGTCCCAGTGGCTAGATGTGGCCCGTGGCGAGCCTCAATGCAGCCCATAGCAAGACCTTTTCATCCGGCCCTCAGTCATGCCTTGTAATCACCCGGATCTGTCACTAATACACTCAAATAGGTAAATTTATTCAAATTTGAAATGTAAATCCAGCCGCAAATACAGTGTCAGAGAGATGATGTAGTCCTCCTGCGAAAATGTTTGGACACCCCTGCTTTACACTTATGAGATGAACTTTACAGATTCAACTGTCTGTTTTAGGTCTCTATGAGGACCGTAGAATACAGGGCATGACTGTGCTCCCAACCAGGTATGTTGCTATGGGGTGTGATATGCATGGCACACACCAGGTGACATGCCTGGGAAATAATGTGCACTGGGGGGCTATGGCTCCTGAAAATGCAACTTTACAATGGTGCACACCATCCCATCATCTTATATATTTCATAATACACCTCACTTTCATTAGATGTGTATTGAAGAGCAGAATCCAATGCAAAAATCTGTTTTAAAATATCTTCTTCCTATCAAATGTTATGGCCCCCAAAAAACTAAAAACAAATATGCATAGAGTTCTAAGGAAAGTGAAAGTAACTCAGATTGTGGCTTTACTAGTGAGTAGGCAAACATGCCATAGTCCACCATAAGTCCACCAGTCAGAGAGGAATCCACGGACACCAGAATCATCCTTAGCCAATGAACACAGCCCCACAAATCACCACAAGAGGAAACCGCTGATCTATATGGGAAGTGAAACTGACCCATATTGTGACTTTACTTGTGAGGAGATGAACTTGCCTTAGTTCATTCGGAAGGGCAGGATGACAGGAATCTGGTCCTGAGCTAATTAATGTATGCAGCCCCAAACAGTCACTCAGCAAGGAAGCCCCTCCTCAAAAGTTCCACATGCATCAGACCCTATTGAAAGTGAAACTGCACATCTGTGTTCACCTGCCAGTAAGTAAGCATGTCTTGGCTAGTGTGGACAGTCAGTCCAGGGACTGCAACGCTTGCAAAATGGTCCTGATCCTTTGCGCTCAGAGCTCAGCGAATGCTCCAAAATGGAATGGATGTTTAATTTACAACAGAATGCAATGAAAAAAACTATTGTGAAATATCTATTCTATCAAAATATTTGGCTAAAAAACCAGCAGAGGCGGGGCAATGGCACATCACCACACCCACCACCCAGTTTGTTGCCCTGCCCACTGCATGGGGGTGATGTGCTGGCCTCCCACACCAGGTGACATAAATCTTAGTGATGCCACTGTTCCCAGTACAGTGGCGCCTCACTTAAAGAGCTTAATTCGTTCCTGAGGCATGCTCTTTAAGTGAAATGCTCTTTAAGTGAAGCAGATTTTCCCATAGGAAATAATGGAAACTCAGACAATTAGTTCCACAACCCAAAAAATATACATATTAAAATATTAATTGTTTATAAAAAATGATTACAAAACACTGCAATATAACACTGTACAAAGCACTGTAATATACAGTAACACACCACTGTACAATAATGAAAATACTGTACAGTACTGAAATGTACTGTACCTTTGAAAACCTTCATGGCTGGTGTGAGGGTTACAGAGAGGGGATGACTTTGGCTGCAATCCTAAAGACACTTTCCTGGGAGTAAGACCCATTGGACACTATGAGGCTTACATCTGAGTAGACATGGTTAGGATTGTGTTCTTTCACAATCACTAATGGAATCACTGCTATCCATTGGCTCAACTGAATCTATTGTCTTTTTGTGCAACTTTAACATTCCCAAGCTGCTGACGGGGAGCAGCACTAGAATATTGATAAGGCACACCTTCCACCCTGCCACACACAGATCCCTCATATAGACCTGACTCAGGCTGTTCCCCCCAGACGTCCCATGAGTTCCCTGGCAATGGAAGCCTATTCCAAACTTTGTCCAGGGCCCCACTGTAGCTCAAGCTAGTCTCCTTATTCCGCCTGTGAGTTCCCTTGCCATGGAAGCCTGTTCCAAACTTCCTCAGAAGTGCTCTTTATTCAAGACAGTGCTCTTTAAGCAAGTCAAAATTTCTGAGAAAATTTTGCTCTTTATACAAAACATTCTTTATTCAAGACGCTCTTTATTCAAGGTACCACTGTATCTATCCATCTGAAATCTGTGAGGTGGGGAAGGACAGTTTGAAGGTGATTAGGAACGGAAAAATGATGGATGAGGAAAAGGATATGCATTTTGTCTTTTCTGTATCTTCTCTGCTCCAAATTCTCACTCACTCATCAATGTCCAGCCGAAACCGCTGGACCTAGAAATCTGAAATTTGGGGAGAGTGTTCTTTCCATGATGGAGGCAACTACTAAGAACCAATTTTCATAAATTCAAACCAGAAGGGGGTGAAAAGGGGCACAACACATTTTCCTCCCTATACTTTACATTGAAGAATCACTGACTAATCAATGCTCTACCCCAACCCCTGGACTTAGAAGTATGAAATTTGGGTAGGGTGGTATTTCCATAATGGGAACAACCATTAAAAAATGATTGTTAGAAATTTAAAGGACCACCTCTGCACAGTGGTGCAAGGTGGTCCTTACTGTGCAACAAATCCCAGTAGGAATGCCCTGTGCTCACTGTTGCTCACCACTGCCCCCTGAAACCTTTTGATGCCCAGTGCCTGTTAGTGCCCACTGCTCACAAGTGCTCACTGCCTGCTCCCAGTGCCGAGCTGTGCCCCAACCCACAAATATTCTTGAAATTTTACTCCTGTAACGCAGGTACACTTTGCTAGTAAGATAATTTTTAAAGACCTTTTTCGCTACTCTTAGGAATAGGTCTGTGACCTCTAGTTTGGGAACCATAATGACAAGGGTAAGAGTCCAATGGATCTTACACATTTTAGATTGTTTATTGAAATCAATCATATTTTTCCTCATTATTGGTCATTCAAGTCAATTCACAGCTGATCATAATATAATGAAAGCAAATACTTAAAGTTAATACATGAAACACAAACAAATACTACAAAATGTAGATAATAAACAGGATTAGTAAATGCTACTACTTACATTAAAAGTGCTACTGATAGGATCAGTTTGACATGACATGTAGAGGATGATTTTACACCTATTAAATGTATTCACGAAGCTCTATATCATCAAACCAGACATGCTAAAGTGCAACAGAAAGCTGTGCCAGTTATGACATCAGATGAACACTTCACTTCTGTCAGTGGGCCGGAGCATGTGGCAAGATGGTCCCATATTCCATGCCTACCCATAAATTTCCCTGGTCTGTCACCTGACCAGCAACTTCATCCTTTGACTTCATGGCAGATCAATGGTACTCAAACAGAGGAGTTACAATCATATAAAGGTCCTGCATCCCCCCTTAAGGGGCAGGAGGAAAGCAGTGACACAATTCCCGGGATCGTGTCCCTGCGGGAGAACAGTGAAAGTGTGCTTGGGCCTTGTGCTCTGTACACAAAGCAAAAGCTCTGTGCAGTGCTTTTGTAACAGTGTGCACAGCATAATGCACATCCCACCAATGCAGACCCTCTTTAGGATTGGGTTCCTAATCCTAAAATAAAGGCTCCTTGGACTGGGATCCTAGTCCTAAAGCACATATTTTTAAAAAATATGGATCATTAAGCAAAGTTAAAGTAAACATCAAAACACAGCTACAATGATATGGCCCACAAGAAGGGACACAGAATAAATATACCATCTTGATTTTAGATAACGTTGTTCTTAATAGAGTCTGATACTGCAAAGTAGACATCTGGCTATATGCTACTACATATATAGTAATATAAGAGCACAATCCTAACCATATCTACTCAAAAGTAAGCCCCATTGTATTCAGTGGGTTTTACTCCCAGGAAAGTGTCTTTAGGATTGCAGCCTAAAACTGACATCTATTTAGATATTATATGGAAAAACATTTCAGGCACTGAACATGTGATTTGTAAAAAGCTACATACTGGAAAATTTTTTAGTATTATAACACTGAAACTGCAGTTAAATATCCAGATAAGCATATCTTATTATTTATAATTTGTATTTCTGAATTAAACAAAATTTATAAGAATTTTAGAAATAAAAGTACCTGGTAACACATAGATGGTTTTTTAAAAAAATTATTTTAATTCACCAGAAATGGAAAATGTTGATCATTAAATTAACTGACTCTATCTGCTTAATAAGTCTAGATATCTGTTACGATAAGTAAAAATGTCAAGATAGCAAGTAAAAAGGAAAGGCAAAGGCATGTACATACAACACACTGATATATGCAACATCCTCTTCCCACACTGAAAAATATATTGAAGTCCAATCAAATTTGCTCAGGAGGTAAAGGCATTTGGAGAAAAAGCAGTTCATCTATAAAGAGTGGGCCTTTGCCATCTGTGGTTGTTCCATTCCTGACCACCACAGATGCCAAAATCCACTGACAGTCAAATCCAATGTTCCCTACATTGGTACAGTTCACAGAATAGTATCTGAGTGTGGCATTCTAGCACTTGTCAGCACTGATAAGCAGTTGACTCTCTGCCTCTGCAAGATGCTAGTCCTCAATGAATACACAGTTACAAGATTGTGGTAGCTGGCTAATAGTAACAATTGAGCAGTCTAAGGCAGGATCCTGAACCTCTGATCTCAGGCACAAAGAACACAGTGTATGCTGGTATAGGAGATTTATTGGGAAAGTAGGCTTATACAGCACATGTCATGATAAAAAGATGTAAAGGTGCAAGAAAACTAGAATGAAATACAGCAGAATTTAACATAACATAGGCTAACTCCTTAGGCTGACTTTGCTGTCTAACCTGTCAAAACCCTGGGCCACATGTGTGGGCCCTAGGGACTAATAGTTACGGCATCAATCTATGTTTGGAAAGCACTTCTAGAGAGAGCGAACATTTTTTGTGGAGCTTTTCTACCTGTATTCTAAATGTATTCTAATATGCTTATAAATTACTTAATTAAACAGATAGCAGACTCTTTATTGGCTTGTTCTGAATCAGCCAATCTGCTGGCTTCCTGAAGAGGGCTTCTCCTGCTCTTTCTGGCTTGCATGTAACTTAACACTTTTTGTTGACTGAGCATGCCTCTTAGCTGTGGCCCATTTGGTTGTAACACTGATCATTTCAAATTCCTTTTCACCAATTTGAACCGGCGGGATTTAGGTTTGATGAGGCCCTAAGCTTTTGAAAGTAATGGGGTCCTTTATATGTCCAGCTTTCCTTTGTCAACAACAAATTGTCACTTTTTGTGTTGAATATATGCTATATGGTAATTTATGGACCTAATTTATTGACCTACACAACACAAAACACTGTTGCTGTATGTAGGTTTTATTTTATTTGTTTTTATCTTATAATTTGGAAATGTACATCCAGTGTTTTTGTTCCTTTTAATTTTTTGGTGTGGGGGGGCAAGAGAGTAGGCTCCTAAGCTACAGCTTGTTCAGCTCATACATAAATCCAGCACTGACCCTGCTACTGGCACATATCATGAATGACACCAAGGCCTGCAACTCTCTCCTGTAGCCCTGGTGTGTTCCAGATTACTTACATTTCCTAATGGGTAATGTGCATATGTATGTGGGCTGTGTTTTGTTATCCTGCCTATAAGAATCAAGGATTACACATGTAGCAAGTCAAAGGTGGTTGTAGTATTCAAAATGAAGTTCAGGCAGGTGGAAGAGCAAAGGTCCACCCCTTGGGTAATAAGGATAAGTATGAAAAGCCCTTTGTATATGGTAGTGGTGGCATGAACCTGATAATGTTGTCATGGCTGTCACCACTGACACCGCCATCATCACCTTGTTTTCACTCCCCATAAGGGGAAATACAGTGGTTCTTGCTAGCATTGGAGTTCCAACTTCAAGGTTGGGAAACACTGCTTGAACGTCACTGCTTGAACATCACATCTTGAACTTTCATATTAATCACTATCATCTCAAAAAGAACATTATTCAATGAACAGAGTGATCCTATCTGCAATAGAAATGGCAGAGCAAGTTCACACTGATGTGACTGTGCCAAAGAACATGTTGAACAGATGATAATGGTGCCAGTGGAAAAGCCTGTTTCAGTCCGCCAGCATCAGTAGAAGGTCAGCACATACCAGAGAAGGTAAGGTCCAGGGGGACCAGCGGAGGGCAGAAGAGGAAGGGGAAAGGTGTAATGGGGAGGGGGAGAAATGGAGTAGGAATTGCAGCAATGGCTGCCACCATATCTTTCCCCCACCCCAGGCATGAAATCCCAAAGCAAGAATGCTCAGACTTGTACTAAGGATTTTTCTACTGCAGGCTGTGTCCAGGAGAAAAATATCCCTTTACATCAGGAAAACTCCAAAAACTTATTTTTGGCATTGGATACAGCAGAGGATATTCTGGTGCCACTGGTTGGGAAACATTACACTTCATTTCAGTGTAGAGAGTTGGGGTTGGGCTTCAAGTCAGTTCACTCATTCAGTATTAAAAGGGCATCTATCTACATGAAAGCCTTGACCTGTGAAGGGGTGTCCACACATTCCATGTCAGTCAAGAAGGCTGAGGGTTCTATTTCCATGCATCTCTGGGGCAGAGAAGGCAGAGGAGAAGATTCCATTTGCATTTCAACTGTCTCTGGGACAGACAGGCCAGGCTGAGAACCGGCAAGAGGGACAGTTGAAGAGAGCCATTGAGGAGAGAGGAAGCAAAAGGACACTTGAGATGCCTGAAAGGAGATGGTTTTTTTTTACAGATGAATATTGTTATATTGTACCTCCACAAGCAAGCAACAACTGCAGGCTATTACTAGTACATGTAGAAGCAGCTCATAGCATTTCTGTGGGGTAATCGTATATGTAATTTGTGGGCTTCCAAGAAACATTGTTTAAATGCTTTCCTAATGCTGTACATATCTGAGGTACGCACAATAAAAGGCCTGAAGAAAAGGTCTCATAGATTAGTTCTTTGCACAGAAAAAATGATGGCAACCTTCAATATCCATAATAATGAGAGGTTCAGTATTTTAAGGTCAGTCTTTACAAATGTTTTTATTTCCCCCCATACACAACTTCAATTTTTTCATGTATAAATAAAGAAGAACACTATGACCTTTTCAAGCTGTCAAAAGAAAGTAAATGTTTGCTCTGGCATGACAGCGCTGGCATAAAGCTGCAGGCAATGAAAGCCTGTGAACCCTTACCTAACTCTCTCCGCTACTTGATCTGCACTCAGCTGACTTCATTTCATTTTAGCCTTATTTTGCAAATTCACACAAATAGTTGGGATTTATTTATCATGTTTTATGCACACATATAAACAAAATACACATTTTTCTAGAGTCGGTTTTGTTTGCTAATGAGAAGATGAGCATTTTTCAAAAATATTATATAAGAATGTTATCCTAGGTAAAAGCAAATATTTTTGCCTACAGTAGGAATTAATTACAGTAGGAATTAGATTGTGTGATTTTCTGTTTCTCCAGAGGCATTCTAGAACCGGGGCAAAACAGTGTCTTCAGGTGCCCTGACACACATGTAAAATGTCTCCATGTAAGATATTGTTTTGCCTTGTGTTTCTTCAATGTGCACCTTTTAAAAAACATGTCTCTGCCTCGTTTTAGACCCACTGCTACATATGGAGCTTATAAGAAATAAGAAATCCTCCACTGGATCAGGACAAAGACCCATCTAGTCCAGCTTCTAAATCACCAGATGTGGAATTCTGAGATCGTTAGTGGATAGCTAATAGTCAGGAATGCCAGCAGCAGATAGCTTCAGAGTGGCTGAGGATAGCTTCTGGTTGCTGTGGATATTTAAAAATGTCCAAGGTTGGCTTCAAAATGGCTGATGCAGAGTCAGAATGGCTCCGACAAATAGCTGCAGGATGGCCTCAGATGCCACACGTAGCTTCAGACTAGCCTTGGATAGCTGAGAACAGGCAGTGGATGGTGTGACAGTAACAATCATGTACCTGAAGATATAGGTCCAACTCTGCAAGATCTGAGTACAGGTTGTCTCTCATTATCCACTAGGGTACTGTTCAAGAACCCCCCCCCCCCCCGATTAAAAATCTGAAAATGTTTAACAACCCTCCTTCAGGTTTCTTGTTCTTGTTCCCCCATTGCTCCTAATGGCTGTACCTTTATATCTATAGGTGTTTGATTCTGGGATTCCCTGATTATTCAAAAATGTGTTGAATAAAAGCAGTTTTTTTAAAAATGTGTTCTTTTAAAATTGTTTAAAAACAGCTTTTCTTACTGTTGTCAGTAATTAGAAATACAAATGACCTTCTGCCTTTGCCTGACTCAGCTGAAGAACAAAATAAGGGGATCTTCTTGGGGGGATTAGGCCAGCGCACAGGCATACACCAACATCCCCACACTACACGGGAAGATATGCCAGGCGAGTAATGCTGGCCTAAACTGGTTACAGTTGTGCCCCTTGGAGCCTACCTACTCCTTTTCTTTATTTACGTACAAAGCAAGTGCAATGCAGCCACCCTGCTCTGTCCATCTTCTTTATGCACCAATCAGTTCAACAGCAACAGCAAAAGCATGGAGAGAGGAGGCTACATGGTGCACACATGGTAACAAAAGGAACACGAATGGAAGGAGGGGTAAACCCAGGAACACATGAGGAGGGGCAGTGGAGGCCACACAAACTACCCTGACTTCCACAAATGAAACTTCGGCTTTAAAAAAAAAGAAAGTGTCTATCTCATTACAGATTTTTCTCTTGGCAAGAGAAAACCATATACAGTGGCGCCTCGCGTAACAGAATTAATTTGTTCCGAAGGCAGTTTCTTTATGTGAAACTTTCTTTACGTGAAGCGGATTTTCCCATAGGAAATAATGGAAACTCAGATGATTGGTTCCACAACCCCAAAAATATTCATATAAAAATATCGTCCCAAAATTCCTCCAAAATCCATTTGGATTTTTACCAGCTAAACAGTTCACACATTTCTAGGTGGGCTCATTGAATGGAGACCATGGCATGGAGAACAAAAATCTACTCCCGCTCTCCTTTACTGCCTGGTCTCTGTCTAACCCAAAGCATGCAGTGGAAGTTGAGCTAGCACTGCGGCATACAATGGGCCAGCTCATTATAGGACTGGGCTGTAAGACAAACATAAAAGGATGGAAAGAGCTTGGCTTGAGACAATTCCTGGAAACACTGCCATAAAGATCTTCTCAGTCACAGAGCAAAGTACATCAGTGCTTCTGCATCAGGCACAAAATCCCCACACCTCTGTTCTAATTTACTGAAAAATATCTGGGGCTGATCTAGTCCACTGATCAAGTCTATGGTTTTCAAAGCAGAAATACTTCAACATGATTAATTGTATGAGAATGAGAAATTAAGTATCTTAAAAACCCCTTTGAAAGGTCAATTATTCTTGCAGCAATTTTTTTTAAAAAGCTTAGCACATAGCTTTAATGTATAGCTAAAATGAGGAATAGATGTATCTTTATTACCAAGATGAAGTCTTAAAGATTAAAAGCCCAATTCTTTAGGGCTGCAGTGCCGGACTTTGGCCTGCTGCCCTGGCATCAGCCACTGCAAAGGTGCTGGAAGCATTTTTGACAGCAAAGGAGAGTCAGGTGGCAGAGCAGAAGTCAGCGGGGGTGAGTGCTGGGCCTTTTTCTGAATCGGGGAGGCACTAGGCACCGACGGCTATAAGTTCACTGCTCCAGAGTGCAGGACATTCAGGAGTGGAAAGAGGGTGGCGGGGAGTGAAATGGGATACAATATAGTCTTGTGAGATATACACAGATCTATCTCATAAGCACAGATCTATCTATCTATCTATCCATCCATCTACCTACCTATCTACAGTATTTATATACTGCTTTTCAACTAAAAAGTTCATAAAGCAGTTTACAAAGAAAATGGAAAAATAATAATAGCTAATTAAAAGCTAATGGGTCCCTGTCCCAAAAGGGCTCACAATCTAAAATGCAAAAAGAACACCAGTAGAAGCCCCTTGAACAGACATTGCTGGGGTGTGGAGGGCCAGTTACTCTCCCCCTGCTAAATAAAAGAGGAGCACCCACTTGAAAGAGTGCCTCTTGCTCAGTTAGAAGATCTCCCTTCACCCCAACATCCCTAGTACTGACTCTTGTGAGAGGGGACAGGGAAGAGCTTTTGGAGCCTATACAACTACTGTGTATCTGTGCACATCTACAATGACTAGATTGTGCCCTTCATATCCTGCTAAAAACAGTAAGTGAATCATGGAGGTACCCTGAGGTCCAGTATTCCCTATTAACTATGGCTGACATACCATTCTCATGTCAACAATAATTGGCAATGTTTATTTTGTTGTCAACTGCCTTGAGTGCTGCTATAGCTCAATAAGCACCATACCAATCTTTTAATAAACCAAATAACTAGCTAAATAGCAGAGTATTTAGTAATTCAACTTGGAAAAAATAATTGAGCTCCATCTTCCTTTTCAGCTCTGTTATTTAGTCCAATACAATTTGCTCTGGAACAGCAAAATTAATACTGATTACTCATTTAGAAACTGCACATACTTTACTTGAAAAGCAACACGCACCCAAGAACTATCACCTTTAAAAAAAGCTAGTTTCTCTGTTTCACTTCAGAAACAATTTTCAGTTAAAATGTCTATTTTCTTCTAAGAAATAACATTTCTTCTTCACACACTTTATAGTGTTCTCTGTCATGCCTGAGCTGATCGGATCCAGAAAACCAATTTCCTGTCATGCGTTCACCATTTTAAATTCACTGCTCAGCTGGCAGGTTGTAAAATTGCTGAAAGCCTCTTTAGGCAGAAGTAGCTTCATTTGTCTTGTGTTTCCACATAGAGAGCTTTGACCCCTTCAAATGAGAACCCCTCTTAAAGAAATTTAAATTTTTTAGTTATTTGGCACTATTCAGCCAGTTTCAGGCATCGCGACACGGGTCTCATACTTCCCTTTTAAATGAAAAAAATAATTTCTATTGTAAACTGAAATCTGAACTGACCCGAGTTATTGGTTGGTCATGAATTTTTTGACTTCATGAGTCAAAATCAAAATCACTTCATAATCAAAGTGATATAAGTGTATAATCAAGTCCATCCTAAAAGCACCTTGAGTGCTCCAAGCACTGTAAGATGCAGCAAAACAAAGAGGAGAAAGACACATGTTGCTTCTGCAATTACCTTGCTGACTTCATCATCTCCACTTTTTTTTCCAGAGGGAGGCATATATACAGTATAAAACCTACTTCCGCCTCTCCACTTTCCTTGCTGCGGAACCCATCTGGATTCATGTATAGCCCACTAAGTGCTACTTGTTCACTGAAGAGGAAATTTCTCCTTAAGGCAGCTATGAAGCCACAACATGGTTCCTTCCCAGAGAACCAACTTCTGTTTTGGTCCTTGGAGACAACAGATGGAACATTTGGCACGGCGCCTTGTTTTTACAGCAGGAAGGACAGTCAGATCTCACCAGCACATTAAATACCACGTAAACCAGAAAGGTCATCTGGCCACACTCAAACAGTATTTACTTAAATCACTCCAGTATATGTTTCTCAGCCATTCTTTAGCACCTCTGAAGCAAGAGATTTCTCCCTGGGGACATGCTTTTCTAAGGGCGCAGTTCTAATCAATTTAGGCCAGCACAACTCACCGTCTACCCATTCCATGGTGATGTGGGGAGGCAGCACATGTCTGTGCACTGACCTAGCCTCCCAGGAGTGGCACATAAGTGCCTTATGGCACTTTTGAAATACCCCCAGGCCAATGTGGGACTTGTGTTGGGACTTATGCTGGCCTAACTGGGGATTAGGATAAGTTAGCATATGGCTGCAATTCTAAAGACACTTTCCTGGAAGTAAGACCCACTGAACACAATGGGGCTTACTTCTGTGTAGACATGATTAGGACTGCACCCTACTTATTCTAATACTAACCAGTGCCTTGTTTTTCTGTTACAAAGACATTTACAAAAGAAATTTACGAAGACGTGCCACAAGAAGGGCAACATATAACCATGACAACATAAGAATGAGCAACACACATTCAGGCCATTTACAATATAAGGTCCATCTGACCTTTTTTACTTTTTGTGTATTAGACAGTACACATTATTTACTCATTAACTGGAAAAATTGAATATACAGCGATACCTCGCTTAACAAGCATTAAACATAACAAGCAAAAATTTCCAAGAAATCTTGCTTCACATAACAAGTTCCGCTTCACTTAACAAGCAAGCATGCTATGGGCACGTGCTATGCAGTCCTGACGCTCCACATGGAGGCTCTTTAAAAGGGCTGCCGGCCAGCGCTGCTGCCTCTAACTGCCCCCAACTTGGGAGCAGTTGCCTGGAGGTGCCAGAGGCAGCAGCCCCTAACTGCCCCCAAGTGTCCCCACCGACCACCTTGAACCTCCAGCAGCAGCCCAGGTAAGCCTCCCACGAAAGTGTCTTTGATTGCAGTCTCCTAACTATGTCTACTCAGAAGTAAGCCCCATTGTGTTAAATGGGGCTTACACCCAGGAAAGTGTCTTTAGGATTGCAGCCTAAGTAGGCTAAGTAGGACACCAGGAAAGTGTCTTTAGGATTGCAGCCTAAGTAGGCTAAGTAGGATCATGCACATTGAATGCATGTTTTGAATTCAATTCCAGTGTTTTGTCATCATTTTTATATCCAGTTAATATTTTTATATGACTATTTTGGGGGTTGTGGAACCAATCGTCTTGAGTTTCCATTGTTTCCTATGGGAAAATCTGCTTCACTTAAAGAGCGTTTCACTTAAAGAGCATGCCTCCAGAATGAATTAAGCTCTTTATGTGAGGCACCACTGTAATTGGAATATAATTTTGCCATAAGAGCTCAAGATTATATACCAGAGTGGTGTACCATATGGTTATATGTGGTCAACATAAGGCCACACCTATTTAGGTTCCACAAGCTTGCTACATCTCTTGAACAGTGAACAGTGAACTGACAAAAACATCTCTGTGACCTTCTTCTGTTTGTAGGTTAAAGCTTTTCAACATTCAGAGTAAGAAATCCACAACCTATTCCATTACAGAAAAAATGTTTTCCAGTCCAAATGCAAAAACCTCTTGTACAGAAACTAGTTTAGAATCAATAAACAGAAACAGGATGAGTTTCATCTACTATTGGAATACTAATGAAGTAAGGATATTTCATACTGAAGTTGTAAAATCTTGCCAGACAGCATGAAAATGTTTTTGATGGGCACTGATAAGTTTTTCAGCATTATTTTGCACCAAGCTACTTTACATCACCGGGTTCTCCCCCCAACTAATGATATACACAATATATAAGCCTCATAACACATACTGTATGGTTAAATTCCATTTCTAAGGAAGTTAAAGCACACACATTTGTATATGTGCTATCAAATCCATGTCTACATTGCTTGAGGAAAACCTATATAAATTTCCAGTAAGTTCATCTTACCAAGTATTGGTAAAGGAGTCAGAAAGAGACAGCTGGAAACCATCTTTTTCATCAGTCATGTCCTCCCACATACCCTCTCAGGCCAAGCAAACACATATCATTTCTTTAACTTGTTGGTTCTGACTAACCTCCCTACAGGCTATCTGCTAACACATTCACATTTGTGTTTCTTGGTAGTTGCATAAAGTCGAACAAACAGGTTTTAAGTACAACTGCACCAAATATCCTCCAATGAATATTTCTAGTATGATATTGGAAAACAATTTGTGCCCTTAATGCTCACAACATTCACCTTTCTTCACACTGTCCAATGGTACTCATAGACCTTTGTAGATGTTTCTCCAATTCTTATTTTTGTTCTCTTAAGAAATTTTCCCTGGGATTGCAACTTCAGCCAATTAGGGATCATATTATACATAAGATTTATATTATAAGCTGTGTTGAGAGCTTGTTAACACTGATTTTTAAGGTTGCAATATTTAAATTTAGGGCCCAATCCTATCCAACTTCCCAGCACCAATGCAGCTGCAATATAAACCTGATGTAAGAAAACAAATGTTTCCTTGAGGAGACTTCAGTAACTGCCTACCCACAATGGGATGCAGCACACACTCTGCTGGCATGACTACATCAGCCTTGAAAGTTGGAAAGGATTGGGTCCTTTGTAGACTCACCCTACAATCCAGAGTAACTATGGGAGCATGTAAGAGACATTATGTGTACCCGTAGTTACTGCACCACCTAGTGAAAGCCTATGAGAAATTCATATTGCAATCCAGAACAAATTATTCTTACAGTGGAGCAAGGACTCCCCGTAGTTACTCTGGATTGCGCCCATATTTTTGTATGCACGAGTGCCTATTATGTGCAAATACAGTATGCATATAAAGTAACACGTAGCAGTTTTTTCACTAGCTCATCAGCAGCCTTGACCTTAAATAACATACCCTGAACGTGGCAAAGAACTACAGCTCTTCTCATTCTGCCTCTATTTTCCAGCTCAATTACATTCTACTTCACCTTCTGGACAAAGATTATTTGTGTAGATATTTGTTGCCAGTATGTTGTTAACGCAGAGATATTTACATAATCAAACACATAAGTAGTCTGATTTTGGAAGAACTTGAAGTTGTCAGTCTTGATTACATGAAATCAATACAAAAACTTTCATACTTTACTTTTTTACATACAAAGACAGAGGCAGCAATCCTATCCATACTTACCTGGAAATAAGCCCTTTTGACTATAATGGAACTTACTTCTGAGTAAACATGTATAGACTGGGCTTACACAGCATAGTCCTAACCAATTTAGGCCAGCACAACTTATCCATCTCCCTATTCCCATGGTGGGATGGGGAAGCTTAGCACATGTCTGTGCACTGACCTAAACCTCTCCCCAAGAGTGGTGCAGAAGTGCCTTGCAGCAGTTTGTGAAAACCCTGGGCCAGCACAGGACTTGTGTCAGCTGAGCTGGAGGTTAAGATTTCAGATATATGCACAAAGATTTATTTAAGCTATCTCATATATAATTATATACTCATCAATAGTACTATTTCTATAAGGTTTCTAAAAAGATAAATTGTAATTTGTGTGTCCTCTGACTATGAGTAAAGGTGCCCTCTGTGGGACTGTTCCCAAGCAACTGGACAGTTCATAAGAAAGTATTTTAAAAACACAGTAGAAAGCGACTTTTCCCTTTTGATTAGAGTACTGAAATTTGCAGATTAACATCACTATTCATTTTCATTGATACCCAATTCTGTCATTCACCCCCTCCCACCATAAAGCAGCACCCTCCCTGCTCCCTCTGGTGCCTTATCTGCTCTGGTAACTGATGGGGTTCAGCAACAAATGGGGAGTGATGCTGCTACTTGTGACTGTGCTCCCAAAATGGTCACCAAGACAGCTTTCAATACAGTGCTGGCAGCCATTTTTGTGACTGTAGGGGCGCAATCCAGAGTAACTACCTAGAGTCCTTGCTCCGATGTAAAAACAATTTGCTCTGGATTGCAATATGAATTTCCCATAGGTTTTCACTAGATAGTGCAGTAACTAAGGGGACACGTAATGTCTCTTACGTGCTCCCGTAGTTACTCTGGATTGTAGGGTAGGTCTCCATTCTGTTACGAAGCGCTTTGGCTGGCAGCCCAATCCAATTCAGTATAGGACCAGACTGTGCCACTGCAATCCTGAAATACTTTCCTGAGAATCAAGTCCCATTGAACACAATGGAAGTGGACATGCTTTGCGCTTTACATTTCAAGTGTGATGTTACAGCTACAATAGATAGGATGTTCTTGAATGATATTGTAACCTTATCCTGTAACTATTCATGGGATCACTTATAATGAGAAACACAGACACGTGAGTCAATCAATGGACCATGCTCACCAGAGGAAACAGATGTAATCTCAACCACCCCAATGAAAAATTAAGGTGCTGCCTGATCAGGAAGGCTCTACTACTTTAGCATTATTGCTAAGTTACCAGGAGTTAAAGCGTCCACTCTTGCCATTTCAGCTCAGATAGTTAAGCAACATTAGCGTTTTTACCCAATGCATTTGTGGAATTGTCATGTATGTCTTGGATCCAGAAACCAACAACAAAAGAGTTAACAACACTGCTAGTTTCCCTAGCATCAGAGAATGACTGAGACTCCAGAAGAAAGCACACAAAGATTTATGTATCCATGTCTGTCAATTTGAAAAAGAATCCTAAAACCAATATATCCTACATTATGCTAGATTACCACTGTGGCATGGCCACCATTGAAAAACCACCATTAAGTAGTTTTCAAACTTCATGTTGCATTAGGAACATACGATGAGTCTGATCATTTGGAGTGGTTCTGCACCAGCATCACCATACTCTGTGAAGACTTCAGAAAAAAACCACAAGATCCAGAAATCCTGTATTATTGGAATTGCTAATACTGATGTAGCATAAAACATCGTTAAAACGAGTCTTGTTCACTGTAGTGAAAGATAGAGAGCATGTAGGACAAAGCAAAAAGCCATTTACAGTATGAGATAAACAGCTACTACAGTGCAAACTGTCATTCTCAACTAGATGAAAGTCAATCATGTTTGAAAGGGGTATCTGCGGTGACTAGACAATGTTAAACAAAAGTCATTTATTTTTTCATATTGTACAGGAATAAAATGCTCATATGAAGAGGCTTTCCAACAGCAAAACAATCTAATTTTTCTCTTTCTAGTTCTTTTCTAAACAGTATCAATATACACTTCACTTTTAATGGTGATCAGATTAAACATTAGGCTACCAAGGCCTATATCCAAAAGTGAAATTAAGCCCCTTGCTCCGGAGCAGTTAAGATGACTTTCCATAAGATAACACTAAAGGATGATGTAACTGCATGGATCCGTAACTGCTCTGGATTTAGCCCCAAGTTGGCATAATCAAAATAAACTTCAGTCAGAATTATCTTGTTTCTTGCGAGAAAGGCAGTAAATAAAATGCAACAGAGAGCAAGATGCAACCAAGAGAATCTGTGATTTGCTATTTAGGAGATTTGCTATTCAGTTCTAGGAAAAAGCAATATTTTTTTCTAAGTAGAGAGTTGGTAGAAGATGCCAGTTTGCCTGGTACTGTAAGTTTCTTCATCCCCATTTTTTCATGGTTCCACGTAGAAAAGTACAATTGATTGATTCTAACCAATTTAGGCCAGCACATCTTACCCACAATCCATTTCTGTGGTGGTCTTGGACATTTTTAAAAATTGAGCACATGGAGGCAAGATAAGGATAAAAAGTGCAGGAAGATCAAGTTCTGCAGATCCCCTTCTCTCCACCATAGCGGTACCCAGTTTTTCAGTGCCCCCTTTTGCTACTTATTTCTAAAGCCAACACTGTGTTGGGAGTATCTGCATGAAGTTTCTGTAGGAACTATTTTAAATCAGGTTAATGCTTTATCATATCCAAGTCCAACATTCACAGCTGTACTGAGAAACAAACTGAAAATCCAGCACAGATTGCTGAGTATAGGATACAGCATGCGTCCAGTAAGTAGCATTTAGTATCTTATAATCAAACATGGTAAATGCATTTGCCATTATCTGGGGTTTCCAAGGGGCCTTGTAAAGCAGCTCCATGTGGATGCAGGTGAAAGCCTGATTTCTTGAAATGTTGGCTTACTTATTTTTTATTCAGCACCTACAGATTCTTATTGTTGGAAAGTAAAGCTTGCAAGACTAATGCTAATATCACGTTAGCTGACATTTACTTTCACCAACTGCTCTACTGCTCAGGTTATATTGTTTTTGTGTATAATATTCATGTAATGTGATCTTATAACCTTGTGCTGCATCCAATTCAAATGTGAATCAGTGTAAACCTTCTCTTCCCATGAAACCTTCTCACCCAAGCACATATTTGGAATGTGATTGTTGAAGACACTATGGGCAAAATCCATAGCAGTTACGGGTCCACGCAGCTATGTCACCCTCTAGTGTTATCTTATGGAAAGTCATCTTAACTGCTCTGGAGCAAGGGGCTTGATTTCACTTTAGGATATAGGCCTATATTTGTCTTGAAAAATAAGAATCCAGTTTACAAAGTGGTCTTTGCTATGTGCTTTTTTAAAACAAACTCAGGGTACAACCTTATCTAGGCCAGCAAAACTCATCGGTCTTCCCATTCCTATGGTGATGTCTGTGCACTGGCCTAACCGTCCCCCCAGAAGTGGCACAGAAGTGTCTTACAGCACTTTTGTGACACTTGCAGGCCAGCATGGGACTTGTGTTGAGGCTTATACTGGCCTAACCGAGTGGCCAGTTACTCAGTTACTAAAAAGATCTTGTTACATAGTAATATATTGTCTGATCAGAAGACTGTAAAGTCAGGAACACAAAATTGAACCTAAAAATTCTGCAAGGTAGATTTGAAAGATACTTATTTCTACAAGAGGAAGTTGGTAGAAATACAGCTTTCTATGGTATCTTTTCGCCTGTCCAATGAATACTAAATTTGTGGACTAGCTGACATTCTCAGGTCAGCAGAAAAGGTAAATATGAAAGACAGCTAAAAATATATTTTTACTTTTCAGTTAGCCAGGTCTGAAACCAAAATAATTTACAACTGCCTTAGGACTGTTTAACATTTTCCTTATCTACTTTCAATCTCCTGCCACTTCCACATATACCCATAAAAAATAGTCAAGAAAGATGTATGAACACTTCCATTCATGGCCCTGGTTATGGACTATAATGTTTTATAGTCCAGTGGTATAGTCAAGTGGCACCGTCTAAACTGGGAGTACTGGCCCAGTGGCTAGTAGTGCTAGACAGACACCACCCAGAGGAAGAAGAGAGTTCAGTTCAATGGTAAGGACATATAGGGTGAGGGAAGGTGTTCCAGGATTTGGAGAAGGCAGGGCACGGGGAGGAACTAGAGTGGAAGAGAGGTGGATCTGGCAGAGCCTGCTCCCCCAGATCCTATTCTCCATGTCAGGCTTTGTTCTCTGGTCACTGAGAAGTTTTAGGCTTTGCAAATTATTCTGGGTGTTTGGATAAGAGAAAGAGATAAGAGTTAGCGCTTTCTCAAAACAAATATTTTTAGAATATAAAAATATGGCCAAGTTCCACATTATTCAAAATGCATAAATGACGCAGTACTTGTGTTGTTCTTTTTAAAAAGCAGCTGGTAAGTCAGGAAAAAAAATAGAAGAGAAGCAGGGTGGTTGAAAGGGGTTCTGCCTGCCTGTGGTTTCACTCTCAATCCCTTGTGCTATTTTTACAGAGACAAAAGCGTACAATGGCTTTCATTAAAAGCCTTTTTTCTCTTCAAAATGGCAAACATGCATTCCAGTGTGTAACATACTTTCCAGCTGTTGTAAAAGTGATCATTCCAGAGAGTGCAACTTGGCTGCTGCAATAGTCACCAGGACAGTGGGTCTGCACAGAAATGGGCATGACGTAAGGCTGCATACAGGGAAGGAGGGAGGTAGAAAAGAGTGGGACTGGGTGGAGAGGGGAAAGAGTGGGACAGGAGAGAACAGAGGTAGACTGTGCCAGGAAGTCAGCTGGTATGTGGCTGTGATGCCCACCAAATCATAACCCCCTTTCCCTGGCTTAATGTGTCTTCATTGGTCCAAATGGGCTTGCACCAACAATATTACTGGTGCTATTCTGAGCAGATCTAGCTGTGGACCTGCTTAGCCCTTGTTTCCTTATCCCACAGAGGTCTCCTGGGGCTGTAAGTGATCCAGTCAAGAACTGGTTTACCACATCAACAGTACTAAGCCAAGCTCTCAAAAGATTTTAATATTTCTGATAACGGGAAAGTTCAGAGTCATTTGATTTTTTTTTTAAGCTTATTTTCAAAAAAGGGGAAGAAACCTCTCATTTCTTAATTCCTCCAAACCTGATTAATCAACCTAGTGGTGTTTCAAGACCTTTCCTGGAAGTCTTAAATAGAGCAAAAAGTTACAGCAGGATTAGAGAAAGCGAGGGAATATAGATTTCTGCCACACTGATCTCTGAGTTAAATAAATGCCATCATTATCAAAAGGATTGCTCCTTGCATACTGATTAGACGCCTGGACTTAGATTTTGCTGTGTTAAGTTCTGCAGTATAGATCTGTACATACATAAGACCACAAGATTTAAACAGAAAGCTAGGTCTCTAGCTCAGTGCAAGCAATTAAGGCTCAAAGCAAGTACATTTGCAGGAACTTGTAGGTTAAAATGTATTCTACTGCATGCACACTGTAACTGTACTATGTTCTGATACCACACAGAGGTGACAAGCTAAACATTCTTAGTTCATAGCTCAGGCAGGAATTAAACGGATCACCTGAAGCATGCCACCCAATGCTTCATCAATATTGTTACGAGAAATGCTGTCTTACTATATTTGTCATTAATTTTATCATGTTACACATGAGGTTTCATCATTCTAAAGCTCATCCTTCTACAAAGGTTATCTGTGGTGACACTGATTGATTAATAGTCCAGCCTTACATCCTTATGACCAAAGAGAGGCAATGCCTAATTCCCCTATTGTATACTGCTCTCTTGGTAATAATACGGGGACATATTGGCACATATAGGGACAAACTGGTACTCAGGACTGTTAAGAGAAATACTGAGTTAATATGACAAACTGAACATTTTTTAAAAGTGCTGCATAAATGCTAAACATACTCTGAGAACCTGTGATTTATGAAGTCTGTTAAGCCTTACATCTTCAGCAGATGGATTAGGACCTAGAAGAAGCCCCAATTCAATCTCAAGTATGGGTTGCAGCAGACCTACTCCAGCCATTTTATTTTGAGTCTCAGGCCTAGACAGCCCAGAGGGCTAAAAGTCCTAGATGAGGAATATCATGCTGGCAATGCTAGCTTTTGAGAGGTTTAGACCCAGCCCTTCTCTTATCTCCCTATTCAATACCACTGCAGCTCTCCTTTGCTATCTGCCTTCCTTATCTCACTTCTTCAACCTTTCTTTCAAAACTGAGTTCACGCTGTTGCCACAACCACTCTCTGCTGTCCTCTCTTTCTTGGGCAACTCACCTTCATTCTCTGTCTTTTTCATGGATGGAAATAAGAGGCAGAATGCCACAATAGCACAGGGAAGTGGAAAAGGATCCATGATTATTCACTGGCCAGCTGTTCTCCTGAAGGTGGACCCCATGTTGTAGAATTGAGTTTGAGGTGCACTTTAGCTCCTGAAGTTACAACTTGCAGACCTGGCCACTGTGCCACCTTGGGGCTCAGGACTACAACATGCCACCCTTCAGGATATGTACCCAGCAAAACATTTCTAAGAACACCAAAAGCCTTCCGAGAACCTCTAGAGTGATTTTAAACTGTACTTACAAAACCCAGTTTTGTTTAAGAGTGCTGCAGAGGCCTCAAAAGGCTTTCATAGCACTTGCAGATGGAGTGCAGGACCTCACTTGCACATGAAATGGCTCTGGAAAGCAGACAGATGTGGCAGTTGTGGTGAGCAGAGATAGCATCTGAAGCTTTTGTCCCTACAACTGCTACTGGAAGGCCATCCAACAGTTTTCTTTGCTGAGTGGGGATTGGAACCTCAGTTTCACCAAATCAAGCACCAGCATTTGTCTCTCACTGGCTCTTAAACTTCTAAAACTACATAGAGTGGTGTCATGTGCACTGTTAGGAAAACACTCCCATCCCTGAAATAGTGAAATATTGACTTACATGTTACTTACCAATACATTTCCAATTTCATTTGTCTTATTTCTGGCAAATTATACCCTGTCTAGAAGTCCTTGTAAAATCAGCCTATTCTTATAATTACATCATTCAAAAGTTAAATAGACAGATTCCCCACTAAGCAGACACAATTTTGCCCACATATAACAAGCAGAGTAGCAAGGATAAACAATGATAGTTGAAATAAAAAATAAGTAAGGGTGAACAGCACAAGAAACATACACCAAAACAAAAGAACTAAAGAAACCTAGGAGGAAACGCAAAGGAAGTCCAGGCCCCAAGAGCCATGAACATTGTTTATAAACCTCTGCATAGGATTGCACATTAGATAAGCTCTGATTCTGGCACAAGATTGAGTTCTAACTTTGCACCATGATTTAAGTCGTTCTGTTCACAAAAATCATGCTCAGTGAAGTCTTGCATTAAAGGGGTTCCCCTTTGATCAGAACAGCTTTCAATTAAGAGCTTTTCATTGAAATGGAAGGTTAAAATCTATCCAGTGGAATTCACAGAGAAAGTTGTATAAGAAAACTTCTAAATACACTCCTGATCAACCACAATCCCCATTTGTTTCAGAATATAATATCCTCAGAATTTATGCCATTTGTTTGTACAAGTATTTATTGTTTGGACAATCTACTGTACAAACAGTGTATTGTACAAGGTCCAATATAAACTTTGTGTATTCAGTGGCAGGAGTATCTAATGAAAATGAAGGTACCGTAGTCATAAATGTAACATACTCTGTAAAAAGGTTTCAAAGAGCACAGTCAAATTAAAACAATACAGATCTTCAAGATAAGGTCTAATGAATATTGTTAATTACTTCATTGTGTGTGTGTGTGTGTGTGTTTGTGTGTGTGTGTGTGTGTGTTCACAGGCAGTTCAAAGAAGAGTAAAGGAAGGAGATATCTTGTTCTACTATATCATAAAAGCCAATTCATGCAAATAGTCATTAAAAACACACCAGATGTAAAATTATATTCACTTGCGCAATGAAAGGCTTCCACTTCAGTGATCAAGCATGGACAGCTCTGCCTTAAAATCTAGATTCTGCCAGTAGTGTGTACGAAACATTCACATTGCCTTTCTTTCCTTGGTTTGGTGCAGCTCCTAAGGGCATTTCTACTGCAAAGACATGTACTGTTTCTCAGAGAATCCAGGAAACTGTTATTCTGTGAGAGATGCTCAGAATCTTTTTTTTTTAAAAATAGGAACTCTTACTAAGCTAAAATTCCCACAATTCTTTAAGACTGAGCCATGACAGACATGCTTTTTAAAACTAATAAAACTATGCCCTAAGTGATGCATAATATGAAATACCACCAAAGTTTAAAAAAAGCAGGCCTCTGTCAGTCTTGAAAGATTATGGAATCGTGCTCGGCGCTGCATACGCTGCATGCGAAGCACGAAAGCCTGGGTTGGATTGTTATGGAGGATAGGTTGTTACCCAGGCAGCAAATCCCCCCTCTCCACACCCACTGAATTAGTCCAATGGAAAGGCAGAGCCAATACGATTGGATCCAGCTGGCGTCACAGAGCTGGGCTAAGGACAGGAGCTTACCCTGTCTTGTGGGGCCGACCCGGGTCTCGAACCCTGCGTTCAAGACCAAAGTTTAAGTACCCTGAAATTCACCTTGCTTTCCTAGATTTTTTTTCCATGTATATCTCATCGTCCATCCTCAAAGTTAAGGGAGAGGATGCAACAGATTGAAGGAAAGAAAGCACCTGTAAAATCCTTACAAGTCTAGTTTCACTTGCTAGCAATAATCAAATATTCTGAAAACAAAAACAATCACCAACAGCACAATCCTAATCCCCAGTTAAGCTGGTGCAAGTCCCGGTCTAGCCTGTGGGTATCATAAATGTGGAATAGCACTTCTGCCATAGCACTCATGGAGGATTAGATTACATGTTCTGACCTCCCCACGCCACTGCAGGAACGAGGAGACAGGTGAGTTTTGCTGGTCTAAATTGGTTAGGACTGCACCCCAAGTCATTCTTATTAACCAGTTTATATTGCTCAAAAACTTGTCAGTTTTAAAAAACCTATCTATTCTGATTCAAGCATGTGCGCCCCAGCAGGGCTGCATGTACAGAGTTTTGGTTTAAAAGGCTAAAATCTGGTAATTCAGCTGTTGCTCAAGAGATGAAATACCATGTTCCAGTTTATCACCAGGATTCTCACTTTTTATGGGATTTTTATTTTTGAAAAGGATTCAAATACACATCCCCAGCTGCTCGATCAGAGGGGAAAATGCACACCATCAAAATGCGCATACAATCCCCACCTAAGTGGTGCACATACAATTTCCCAAGCTAAAAACAAGTAGCATACTATTCATCTTATCAGACATTTACCATCAGGAACATTTTGAGATAGGCTGAGGATTGCATATTTACCATGCTCTCTCTTGGACAATACATGTAATCCTTTATTATCCTCTCTCACCTTCTCCAGTGCTACTGTATCCTTATTAAGAGAGGACAGAACTGCACACACAGCATTTAGGGGTCTGGCTTTATGTAGCACATACTGACATTTCCCTGCTTTATTATACCTCTCCAAGTATGCAATATCTTTATTTTACCGTCACAAGTATATTAGGCTGATGTTTTAGTATCGCCTTAAACCCAACAGTGCATTCCTATCCTTCACTAGTGCTGTCAGAATTGTACCATAATGCATGTTTGTGATGCCTTGTATGTTCTTTGTAGAATGGCTTGCACCATCTCACTAACACTGTAATTGCCAATACAGATTAGTTCTGTGCCAAGTGGCATAGGGGTGGGGGAAGGTGGGACTGGGGTGGAAAGAAGGTTTTCTGGATGAGGGAGGATGGAATGGGGGGTCGGTCTGGCCCAGAAGGAGGCTGGGTGGGCAGAGGAGGCTGTGAATCTGATATCTTCCTTTAATAGGAATCAGTACTTGTAAGATTATTCTTCCATCTCCCCTCCTTCCTCCCATGGTTCATCATTCTGAAACCAGCAATTGTCCCACCATGGTTAGAATTAAGAGACAAAACCAAGATGAGATAAATTTTAGTAACCAATGCAGCATGGAATTCTTATTTTTTTCTCTGTTGATATTATTGGACATAATTTTCAGGCAACCCAACACAAGCAAAAAATCAGTCACACAAATAGACCTTGCTGAAGAACCTCTAACCAAAGAACTGAGTGTCTAAGTGCAGCAAACTGGTACTTAATATACAACTAAAGTAATAGAAATCTATCATTTCATTTCCAAATGTTTCAGTCGTACACTATTGCAAAATGTATGCCTTGTCCTCAGATGAATTGATCTGAACATTTCATTTATAAACCTTTCCAGTTAGCTTCATTGTGGGACAATAAATTTTTTTCAATAAAAATAGATTGCATGATAAATGGTTTCCTCTACCTCCTATTCTGTGTTGATTGTGCTCAACAGAAGAAGGATTAAACTTTATAATTTGCTGTATAAATCATCCTGCAGAGAACCTGACAGACTAATATTCTTCACTAAAGTAAATTGTTCACTGTCAGTGTAACCAGTCAGACTGTTTATTGTTCCACAGACTTGAAAAGAGTAAAAGATGTGCTTCAGATTGCTGTTAATTCCTTTTTACCCTGCAGACAATATGTAGTTGAACTGTCTTCAAGTCATATGCTTCACATGAAATTCTATTGCAAAATAACCTCTATCTATTAGGTAAAACTAACACTGTTCATGTTCAAATCCAAGACATATACTTGGATTTGAATCCAAGTTCAAATCCATGACATATTGTTCATGTTCAAATCCTTGTATGTTCTTAGTATGTTCTTGTATGTTCTTAGTATGGCTCTAATTTTTCCATACAGTTTGCTCACAAATGGCCAATGTTTGAAATGTCTCTTCTCTTTCTGGGGCAACTATGGGGCAATGCTATGGGGCAATATTATGGGGCAAAACTACAAATATTTGCTGCTGCAGAGGAGGTAGGCAACAGGGCAGATGGTGAAATGGAAAGGAAACACAGCAGTCATTGCATGCTCCCATCAAATCTTAGAGGGTTTACAGGAACACAGGACAATCCTAACCTTTGGTTAGGCCAGCACATATCCCTTAATGCCAGAGGGTGTTGCAAAAGTTCCATAACAATGTACTTCTGCACCACACGTGGTTAGCACAGTACATGACACTGCGAGAACATGGAGACGGGTGAGTTATGCTGGCCTAAATTGGTTAAGATTGCACCAACAGTATCTGGGTTAAAACATGTGAACTCTAAACATATACATGTCAACAGCTGTTAATTTTTGTGATATACCCTGTATAAAGCTGTCATTGAAAATATGTAATCTTTAAGAAATGCAGAATTCTGCATTTTTAATGGGCATAAGTTACAAGAAGCATATTCATCTGACTACAATGGCTGGCTGCATGCTTTGGGCTCTAATTCAAGGTGCTGATTAAATAATCTGGTTTGATATATCTGTAACAATGTGCCATTTGTCCGATTACCCACTGAATTACACTCAGAAAAATCTACAAACAGCAATACATAATCAAAATACATATGTTATCAATTAAATATTATTGCACAGTCATACATTGAATTTTTGTGTTTTTTTAATTGAATTTGATTAGCATTTCTGTTATGCTCAAAGCACAATACACTGAAATTTCAGAGAAACATATGAACAAGGTACACTGTGAAATTATGGGGGCAATGAATGAACAAAAATCAAAGAGAGCTTTAGTAGGTATAGCAAAGAGTAAGTATAGATCTCTATAAAAAATATAGCAAACAAGTTTTTTAAAATATCCTCTTATTAAAAAATGAAAGTGAAGCTTAATTCCTAGATTGAGGGCATAGAGATATAAGTTTACACATATTTTTAAAAGGCATTCTATAAAATTATTAGCCTCTGACGCAGACAAATGCTTTATTCACTTCACATAAGCCTTAATGATATTAATTATTAGCACAGTCCTCCCAGTGAATTGACAGTGATGCAGATTTGTGTCCTAAATTTCTGAGATAAAAAAGCAAACTGTTGTCTGGCTCAGACACATTACTGCATAAATTGTTTTCTTCACAACGACTTTTTCCCAATGTTTTTGTTATCAACAGCTGTTTAATATCATAGTCTCAATAAATGAGAAACACATAAGATTATTCCAAAGTAGAGAATGTTGGGTTCTCTACAAAAATAGGCAAACATTTAAATTATCTTTTAAAACAAGTTTCTTCAGTGTTGCAGAACCCTCCACTGACAAGTATTTTTGAAAAGAAGAATAAACTAACACAGTTTCATACTTGCAGGATTTATCTGGCATTCCTCCCACACAAAATCACATGCCAAAGTATCAACATGCAAAATTTGCATAACCAAAGTTGTACACTGATTTTTTATTTGGCTCTATTAGAGTTGCAAATATTCAATCTATATCAAGGAACCATTTCCTTAATTCCAATATATCACTGATTTTCAGCCTTTTTCATCTCTTGGCACACCATCAGTTGTTTTTTCCATTGACAAGGCACACCATGCTGTTCAAATCCCCAAGTTTTCCTATTAATAAATGTCCCTCCCCAAATTCCCGCAGCACACCTGAGGACTATCTGCAGCACACTCATGTGCCACAGCACACTGACTGAAAATCACTGCAATATACCAATAATATCTGCTTATGCGTAACAGGCGTGTTCTCATACATGAACCTCAATTGATGACCTCAATTTTCATATGGGGAAGTTATGTGTGATTTGTTATTGTGATATGTGTCCTTCATCCAATTTTGGATGAAGTTATTTGTGATATGTGTCCTTCATATTATTTGCGAAATAACTTCAAAGTTATTTGTGATATGTGTCCTTCATCCAATTTTGAAAGTTACCATGTTTCATAGAACAATTAAAAGGTATTTTAGTTTGCAACACTGGAAGTTTTTAAAAATAAAAAATAAAAATTATTGGGCTTGATTTTCACATTAGAGCACTTTCCAAAGTAACAAAAACAAAGGTGGGGCAAATAGCAGCAATTGTACAGTATTAAAAATAGGAATAATTTAGCATCAGATGAGGATTTTACCAAATTTGAATTTGTTAAAAATCATATTTTTCAAGTCACTGGACCAGCGGTACTCAAGCATTTCAGCTTGCAACACCAGTTCTAACTTAAAAATATGTCCTGGACTCCTTGTCAAAATGGTGTCCCCAGGGTGACCGTATGTCAAACCAAAAAAGGACAATGCACCCCCACCAAATGTAGGACACACAAGAAAAATGTAGGACATGTCAAAATAAAAGCTAAAAACACCCACACATATTGTTTTCACATGGTTAATTTCAGGGCTGGCATTTGATGATGAGGCCGTAAGCTATAGAGGGTAATGGGGCTCTTTATATGTCCAGCTATCCTTTGTCAACAACAAATTGTCACTGTTTTTTGTGTTGAATATATGCTATATGGTAATTTATGGCATCTAAAGCAATATGGTATCTAAAGTAATAGGTATCTAAAGCAATTTGCACATAACAAAATATGTATTTATTTGTTCTTTATCTTATATTTTGGAAATGTACATCTAGTTTTTTTTTGTTTAAATTTTGCCCCCCTCTCCCCCGCGAGTGGGGCCCTAAGCTATAGCTTGTTTAGCCTACATGTAAACGCGGCACTGGTTAATTTATACACTATATTGCTTATTATTAAATTAAAAACTATTACATATAATTTATGAATTATGAAAAAGCTAAATGCTGGCTGCTCACAAGGAAACGGGGAATAATGAGGATTTTTCTGGTAACTAAAGCTACAAAAGAGGACCTGTCCTGGAAAAACAGATGATATGGTCATCCTGGATGTTCCCCTTTACTTGGTGTCCTGGCTCCAGGGGGAAGAGTGATGATGGTGGTGGTGGAAGCCACTGGGCTCTTCCAGATATGGAAGAGAGCCCAGAGGTGGAACTGATGGTGGGGAGTGGACCATTACATGTCCCATGACCTCTCCACCATCCAGAGTGGAAACCCTGTCCCCACTTCCAACCCCACTTGCTGCAGTAGCACTCTTAAGGGGTGCTACAGCTGGAGCCCAGCTGTTCGGGGAGAGGAGAAAGGGAAGCTGCACAGTGGGTACGTAGGAGAAAAAGGTTTGTCTCATCCCATGGCAGGGAGGCTGGGTGGGAGGTCTCCTGTGCAGGTCCTGAGAAACCTGATTCAACACAGGAAAGAGTATAGCCAAAACAATGTCTCCAGGACACCCAGCCAGGCTCCCCACCATGAGACGAGACAAGGTGCCTGGCATGTCGCTACCCCGACATGAGGTTGCAACCCTCCAAGAGGGTCGTGACCCCCGCTTTGAGAACCACTGTACTAGATAATGTCATTGCAGAACTACAATTGTAATATTTATAGAATCTACTGACAGCAAGCATTCACTTAGCATATAAACAATAACATTTACATGGGTCAGCTCCCACCAGAAGCTTCTCAACAGCATTCTGGTTAAAAAAACTTGCCTTTAAAGTACATAAATTTCCTTACAAAGATGACTCCCTTGGATTATTACATTTTTCTTCCCAAGTTATCAGTAAATCTCCTTATTAGGTATACAGTGCTATATTAGTTCCATTTAAATTGTTGTCCTGAAATAATTTACTACGAAGTAGATCTCAATTGAAGTAAGCCATTTCAGACTTATGGTTTTTGTTTTAAAACCCCAAAATAAGTGATAGTTATGAACACAGAAATAAAAGTTCATGTTTAGGGTCATAAACAAAAGATCAAGGAGTGCTATGATAGTAGACAGCAAAACACAAAGAGCAGCAGCATATAAATTCAATTATTATCTTCCCTTTAATGTGCTTGAATTGATCATGAACCCTATTAGAAACCAGAACATGTCCATTACAATCTGCAAGTGAAATAAACGGCAAGTCAGATACATCTTCCCTTTTTGCTAGATATTTGTTTCATTCTTACGATGCCTTTTTTCCAAGTTCCATCTGAAGCTTAAAAAAACATAAATACAAGACAGAAATTTAAAAAAAGACTTACCAAGTTATGATTTGTTGAATTAGAATCATCTTCTGGGAATGGGATGTAAATAGCTAAGGCCACACAATTGGCAAAAATAGCCAGTAATATAAATATGTCAAACGGTCTGAAATGTCATGTTAAGGAACACCCAACATTGAAATGCACACATATCAAAGCCACTTTAATTCCATGGCAGTTTCTACAAGAGAAATAATAAGCATGTTTCTGATAGAAAACTGACAAGTTCTTGTCATTTGTTTGGCTGATGAAAGTGACAAGTTATCCATTATACTGCTTTATCATATTGTTCTCCAACACCATGACTTTCCAATGTCCTTTGTGGGAAGGAGATTACAGCAGTAAACTACACAATACAAATTCTTAAAAATAAATCTAATTACAACTAATATTGAATCAATATGCATATTTCTTGTGAAACGCCTACTGATGAGTTATGTCAACAGCGCTGACCATACTTTCATCAGTGCTAATGGAATCTACATGTACATACATCAACAATAGTAATAAGCCACAAAGTGATGTTTGTCAACAACACTATTAGGGCATAAGATAGACATATGCTGCAATCCTAAAGACACTGCCCTGGGAGTAAGACCCATTGAACACAATGGGGCTTACTTTTGAGTAGACATGGCTAGGATTGTGGTCAGAATTTACAGCCCAATCCTATGTAAATTCCCTGTGGGGATTTTGTGCTGGCAGAGATTCCTCTGAATCATGCAGTGGATTATTATCTACTGGAGGTCTATTGTGAAGCATAATCCTAACCAACTGAAGTAGGCACAACCCACCTGTCTCCCTATTCACATGGTGGTGCAGGAAGGCTGGTGCGTGCTTGTGCACTGGCCTAACGCCCCCTCCCCAAAGGAATAGCACAGAAAGTGCCTTTCAGTACTGTCGGGAAACCCCCCAGGTCAGCACTGGACTTGTGTTGGAACGTATGCCAGCCTAATTCAGGATTAGAATTGCACCATGGTTTATACTGTATATTGTTCCCATCACTTGGAGTTGCACTGTACTTTCCACTAAGCTAGAAAATTGGTTAGGATTGCACTCTAAATATCCAAGATCTCAGTCCTAAAGGTTAATGCTGCCACCAGATGCAGCAGTGCCAAACTGGCCACCACTTCATCCTTTGGTACTGCAGCAGATGCCAAAGGTATCTTTTGGGGAAGTCCCAAGCCCCACAATGGGGCTTTTCAAATGTTTGCCAACTCTTTTGCAGGCGCAGATTTGAGAGACTCCATGTCAGACCAGATGCCCAACACAGAACTCTAGATCCAGCAAAGCTTGTCCCATTCTACCCTTTCTTCTCCCTTTTCCAACAAACCTTACCACTGCCCTAAGATCTTCCTTTTGTTTCATGTCGCCCAGAGCTCTTCTTTTGATTCAGGTGGCTTATGGCTGGCATTAGACTAATTACAGACATGTACTGAGCCAGTTCACTGACAAGTTCATGATTGGGCTCTAAGCATCCCAAATCTAACGCTCAAGTTACAAATTTAATTTCCCCCCCCTTTCACCAGTACAGTCTGGCTGCAGGTTGGCTCAAAGTCACCCTTCTGAGATGCTTTTTTTTCCTTTATTGTATCAGAGAAGATTACAGATATGGACCCCTGAGTCATCATCCCCTGTCTGTCACAATGAAAAAGCTGCTTGGAAAGGGTATTTCTGAGTTTAAGTAGTTAAGCAGCCTGTCTCTGACCATACTTCCTCCACTCCCATCTCACAGGCTGACTTAAAGGAAGAAAGCATATAACTATAATACATGTAATATGCAGCTTGAGTTTCAGATTTTGAGTACATTTTGAATATCCAGAAAGCAATAAAAAACAAAATGCCATTGAAAGGATACTTCCATTCTACTATACTAATGCAGGCTCTTCGGATTGGGTTATTGAGGGATAAACAGAAGAGGGCACGGGGAGGCCGACTGTTGGACGTATTACCCTGTTTTTTGCTCTTGGCATATTGCTGGCGTTTTCTTTGGGACAGAGATCCTACAGGTTGGGCTGTGGTGCTAGTGCTCATATTTTGGGCAGCCTTGGCTTGCCTAGCAGCATCGATTGCAGCTTGCCAAGATAGCACAGTTTGCTTGGATGGTGCCGAGCTGTTCGACTGGAGAGTTGGTCCGTCACCAGGGAGGGGAATTCTGGTGCTATTTGCATAGCTTGCTTCTATGGAAAGAGAGAGAGAGGAAGATGAAGATGATTATCTCAGAATCAAATAATCCTATCCTATCAAACTACTTGTGAGGTGCCATTTTTCATTATTTTTTTAAAGTTAGCAGATTCTTTCCACCGTGATTAAGAATTTCAGAAATCAACATTAAAAATAAGAACATTTGATCCTTTGTGGCACTAATAAGCAAATGCCATAAATGTTGACATTTCCCTTTATAAATGTGCATTTGGTCCAAAAAGGTTAAGAAACTGACTGCCAATTATATAAGCAAAAAGTCTACTTTCGTGGTAATAAAATTTTCTCTTTTTGACAATGTTCACTATCTTCAATTTCTTTAAGATAAGAGAAAATTTTTTAAATTACAATAAAAATTTCAACTATTCCAAAAACTTGATGTATCTCCAATAACAAGAAAGAATCCTTCCAATATGAATATGCTTTGTATCTTGGATCAGGTGGAAAACCAGCAGGTCAGCTCAGGTTCAGGTTCCTGTGACTTGTCTCAGCTACTGACAACCTAGCACTTCAAAAGCATGCAAATGCAAGTAGATAAATAGGTACCACTTTGGTAGGAAAGGTAACATCCTAGTGACAGGCCTCTGTGATAGGCTGGCCATGCTTCCTCAATGCTGCATCAAACATGGATTGGATGACTCTAATTCAGAATAGCAGACCCAGCCTATCAGGACAAATCCTGAAGTTGCCTTGAATAAAGTTGATCCAAATTCCTCTTTCATTTGATAATAAAAACACTTTCCAAAAATACTATTTTACACTGGTTAATAATCTCCAGGTGTCCACAAATAATCTTGCCATGAACTTGCCATGAACAAATAATCTTGCCATGAACTTGCCCTCTATGACCAGCACAGTTGACTGGGGTTTGGGGGAAGAGCAGCGTCTGTTCTTTAACTTTGGTCTGTTCTTCAGAGGCATTCAAAATGACTCCACCTTGAAAGGCAGCAAGTAGTCAGAGACAGACTGTGCCTATCTGCCAAATTCTCTGAGAGAACCAGGCATCTTTTTCTAACTTTGTACAGAATTCTAGAGGATCTGTATACCTCTACATCCAGGATGGTATCAGAGACAAGGATTGTCTCAGAGACAAGATGATGGGTATTCATTATGGAAACTAACAACACAATCCTAACTACATTCATGCACAATGATGCAGCTGCACATGCTGTGAAATTTCAGCTGCTGGAGGTCTCCTTGGGTAAGGGAACATTAATCCCCTTGCCCTTAGGTAAGTCCCAGAAGCTGCAGTGGGTCAACTTGGACGTGTGTCAGTGATATCCCTAGAATAAGTCCAAGTTCATCCATGTTGGGGAATCAGGCCTGGAAAGAGGGAAAGGATACAGCATGTGCTGATGTCACCCTACCCATCTCCTTGACTTGATTTACCCATCTCCTGCCTTGTTGCCTCCCTTCCCCATCCTGTTTCACCGCCTTCTCAACATCTGCTACCACTGTGCTCTTCCCTCCACAGGGCTGAACTTAACCTGCTCTGGTAGGCATCCCTGGGAACAGTGGCACACATGGGAAGACTTTGGTCTTCACACCACACCAGTTAGAAGCAGTGGCACAAAGTTTCCAGAACTTTTATAATAGTTATGTGATGACAGAACACATTTTCTGCTGGCAGAGGAATACGTAGTGGTTAAAGTTGTCCCCCTACAGGTTACCCTGCTAGTTTTGACCAACTCTAGGGAGTGTGCTCAGCCCTGCTACAGTACAAAGAGCCAACATAGTCCAAAGATGTCTTCATAGTAATGTGACCAGATTGACTAAATGCCAAAGCACATGGTACACTGTTACCTTCCCAACAAGGTGGTACCTATTTATCTACTTGTATTTACATGCTTTTGAACAAATGGTTTAGCAGGAGATGGGAGCTCACTCTGTTTTGGAGTACACAGGTCTCAAACCACCACCTGCTGACCTTCAGATTGACAAACACAGTGACTTTAACCACTGAGTCACTCACAGCAAAAGCATCACAAGTGTATTTTTATTCTGCATCAAATGTCAGATATAAGACAAAGGCTGCAATTTTAAAGACTGTTTCCTGGGAGTAAGACCCACTGAACACAGCTTACTTTTGAGTAGACATGGTTAGGATTGTGCTCAAAAACTGAAGAAACAACTGAAATTGGAACAAAGCCTGCTCCCTGCTTCTCGGGATGCAAGTCACTGAAACCAAAGTCTTTCAATTCTATATCCCTTTCTATTCTTTGGAGAAGGCAGTTATACTAAAGGCAGACATAGCACAAGCAATTTGGTTCTTTAGCATTCTACCATTACAAAACTTATAAACACTCAAGGAGTCAAGTCTATGCATCCCATCTGTATAACATCTTGAGCAAGGTGTACAATATGCCATTTTAAAATGTGCATATGATTTTTTTTACCAACAACTTCCAATTCTGCTTTTGACGTTTGCCAAACAGAGATGAAGGTCTTCATAAAAGAAAAATGCCTAACCCCTGCTCCCCCCCACAACTGAATAGGCTTACAGCGTTCTGTGTGTGCATGTGCACATGAACGTTGTGCTGCCAAGTGTGTTTATAGCACCTATTATAACAGGATGTATGCATTGATTCCTGAGACATTACAGGCAACCTTGAAACACAGTATGAAAATTAGCTAGAGCTACAGTTAATTTAGTTTTGCCACCCCAATTCAAGAGAGATCAGGTAATTCAGTTATTTCTTTCACAAGGCATTTTAGGTTTTAAAAAGGGGGGAGCAACAAGGGATCTACAAATATACTCAAGAACCAAAATATGGAAACTGTAAGTCAAGGCATCAACTTCTGTGTTGTGAAAACGGTCAACACACTATACTGTCTCATGCATTGTGCTCACTGTCAATGGGTGACCTTATCCAATCGTGCCCAATGGCTGTGTATCACATTATCTGTTGCACAAAGTTATTGTAGTGTTGTGCACACCACAGCCACTGGCACAAATGGCTGAAAGTTCCATGCACATACTACCACCTCTTAGATGTATCAGAGAGGTGGTTGTGGGGTAGTTGGAACACAGTGTGGGAGTGGAAGCAGGGCGGGCAGAGGACAGTTTGAAAGCAGGAAGCTGTAATTTTGGCAGCATTAGTGCATGCTAGATCCCATCCTCATTTTCCTGACATGTCCTCACCTCTCTTTGGACATATGCCAAGTTAACAGCTTATATAGGCAGGGACATTAGTAGCGTTTCATACTAGGATGTCTCATGGAGCCATGGCATCCTGCTGGGTTGGAAATGCCCAGAAGCAGCAAACGCTTCACTCCAACTTCACTCTAGCAGTGGCATCATTGCCAGGCATCAAGGAAGACAAGAAAAAGACCCCAGCTGACCTCTGTACTGAGAGGGAGTATGAATTGGAAATCTGAATAGAGGAAAGGGAAACAGGAAGAGCAATGAGAGGAAGAGGAAAAGCAAGAGAAGAAAGAAAAGAAATAATGAGGGAAACAAGATGGAAAACAGAGGAAGACCAAACAAGAAGAAGGGGGGAGGAAAACACAAAGCAGAGGGCCCACTGCTGCAGGAGAAAGGCCTTAACTGAGGTCATCTGGAAACACAAGATTCAAAGGAAGATGGAAAGGACAAGGATGGATCTGGGCAAAAGAAAGGGGTGAGATGTGACAGAAGGAGAAGGAAGAAGCATGAGGGCTTTGCAAGTTCATCCCTAATTCACGGCTAAAAGTGGTCCCTAAGAAGGGGTTGGCCACAGATATCAAAAAGGGCTGGTAGTGTCCCAAGGCCAACCCATGGACACTACAGCTGACCTCAAAAGATCCTGACCACAACAAACCTTACCCAATGGCAAAGAAACTTCATTTGAAACACTACCAGAGATGAAACAGGATGTCTGCTGAACTGTGGGATGTATCGAGACTGAAGAAGGCCAAACTGAGATTGAAAACATCATCCATGAATCCTTCCAGTCTTTCAAACCCAGGGTGACCAGATGTCTTAACCACAAAAGAGGAAAGAGCATGCAAATACGTAAGAGACCCAAGAGAAAAGTAGGACATGACAAATTGAAAACTAAAAACATTCATATATATTGCTTCCATGTGGTTAATTTAAACAATGTATTACCTATTATTAAATTAAAAACTATTACACAGAATTTATTAATTACAAGAAGGTTCACAGAAGGACATTGATGTTTTTCCAGTACACAGCTTTAAAAAGTGGACATGTTATGGCAAAAGAGGACATCTGGTCACCCTGTTCAATCTTATCTCTCTACAGCTACAACATATCCTGTCCCATATCCAATTGTGTGGATCTGCCCCCTGGGACTAAGAAGAGCTGGAGGAATCCACTACACAGACCCAAATTTCTTCAGCTGCAGGCCACACTGAACTCTCAGTCAATGGGAATCAATCTTTGATAAAATACATGCTTTTAAAAAGTCCAACAATCAACTACTTGCAAAGCTATAATCTTGTGCATATTTAACACCAGAAAATAACTATTCCAGCATTGTCCAATCAGCCCTAACTGGCTCGCAAACTTAATGTCTAACAGTAAAAATCTATGCATGTCTACTCAAAAGTAATTTTCAGTGTGCTCAATGAAACTTACTCCCAGATAATAGGTTTAAGAATTGCAGCCTCAATAAATTCATTCTTAACAGAGCCATTTGGTTGCAAAGGTCAAGTGTTCACATATTTCACTTCACAAAACAGACACTTATTCTACTAACAGTCTGCCCCAAGGGTGAAGTCCCATCTCTGGGGTCCCCATATTAACTTTGTTCCCTGATCAAATCACCATTATGCAGCTGATCACTGTCACTGCGTCTAACCCAAATAACCCAAACAGTGTGTGCCTACATGTTTTGAATGTTATAATTCCCCCAAATGGCAGAGTGGTGCTGAAAAACTAAGGAAATGTATATCCGTGGAGACTATTGTCCAGTGATAACCAACTTTCCAGCACCAAAGCAGCCATGCTAAAGGGACACGTGCTGGGGACATGTTGCCTCTGCTAGGTAAGGGAATATTAGTTCCCTTGCTTCAGGGCTGCATCACGGCTCAATCAGTACTGGAGTTGGAGAGGTTTGGACTGTAAGTTACAGCAAGCATACTATCGGAGACCTCAGAATGTTTTTACTGCTTATGTGATATTGATTTGAAGATACTTCAGAATATTTTTACTGCTTATGTGATATTGATTTGAAAGTGGGTACTTTTAAATAATTTCCATGCTTCAGAATGAATGAATGAATGAATGAATGAATGAATGAATGACTGCCTTGGCACCCAGTTCTATGAATATCTACTCAGAAGTAAGTCCCATTATGGTCAATGAGGTTTAATCCCAGGTAAGTGTAAATAGAATTGCAGACTTAATTTCTTTATTCCAGATTGTAGCATAAAAGCAACCCTTAAACTGGAGTCCTTTAGAGAATGCAATTAAAGAAGATTGTTTGGAGAAGAATCTCTTTTCTTAATAATGGAAGCTGTAATAGATCATGTGGGAAAACATTTTCTCTCAGAAGTTCCCCCCACCAATTGAATCTGTAGAAAAAAGATCTTCTAATTACAAAGTTTCTCTCTGTATGGAGAGAAAAAAGATGGAGGAATCTACAGGAAATCAGAGAGACGGAAACTGACAGGAAGCTCCACGGAGGCAGGAGATGAAACTAATATCTTATGATCACTGTGGATCAGACAGAACACAGATGTAGCCAGGTTCCCTTGACAAATGTGATCTCCCTTTATTGATGCAATCAAAAATAAGAAGTGAGTGTGCCATGTCCTGTGCGCCTTTGCACAGTGCACAGATAAAACTGAGTTGTAGCCTCTGGGGCTGCTTCCTTCCTGCCTCAACTCCAAGGCTGCATGGAAGTGTGCACATACACACAGCCAGATATGCAAAACTGAGATAGGAAGAAGAGGGCTGATGTTTAAGATGGCTCCCTTCGTGTGCAATTGGAAAGATACAACTCTAGTTAAGAGTCTAAAAGTGATGAGTAGGTGGTCATCAGATGGCACTTGCCACATCAATAGCTGAGGCCATTGCCAAGTTACCCGAGGAGAAGAGTGCATGTCTCAGGTCACCATCAGACACCACAGCCATCACTGTCGGCATCACTGGGCAATTCTTAGAGAATCCTTTCACATGTGTCTCCCTTCCTTGCTATGCCTCCCCACTTCTTCCTTTCTTCTATTCATGGGATGCCAGGAAACCAGGCAGGCAGCCTCCTCTACCTTCTCTTCCACATGCCACCTTTGAAAGTGAAGCAAGTGGGCTCCTATTAAGAGGAGAGGGGATCTCAGGTCAATCCTTGATGAACAATCTCTCAGACACAAGTTGACCATATGTCATAACCAGAAAAGAGGACAAAGGCCCTCTGAAATGTAGAACAACCAAAAATGAAGGACATTGCAAAATAAAACCTAAAAAATCTCATATTTCAAAACACTATATTACTTATCAGTGCTTTTTTCTGGGGGGAAAAGGTGCTGGTACTCACCACAGTGGCACAGCTAGGTCATTCCCATATGACTAATTATTAATTAGCTTGAGGAGGAAAAGGTGTGAGTACTGAGTACTCACAGAAAAAAGCCCTGCTTATTATTAAATTTAAAACTATTCCATCCAATTTACTAAATCCAGGAAGATTCCAAACTGTCTGCTCACAAGGAAATGGAGGAGAATGAAGATTTTTTTTCCAGGTCACAAGGCTAAAAGAGGGGACATGTCCTGGAGAAAGAGGATATTTGGAAAAGGATGACAATGAGGATTTTTTTCCGGACACAAGGCTAAAAAAGAGGGCATGTCCTGGAGAAGGAGGACATCAAGAAAAGGAGGGCAATGAAGATTTTTTCCAGGACACAAAGCTGAAAGAGAGGACATCTGGTCTGGTGACCTACACACACACTCACAGAGCCTAAGATTCTCTGTCATTTTCAGGAGAGATGAATCATTTGCACACTGCTCCAAGAGGAGAGAGAGAGAGAGAGAGAGAGAGATTGAGAGGAAAGAGATTGAGAGAGAGGAGGCTGGGGAGGGAGGAAGGGAGGCAGCAGTGCCTGCCTAAGCCTGTTTGCAAAGGCGATTAACACACACGAGCCCCATGTGTCTCTCCCTTGAGGCTGGAGGAAAAGGGGGGTGGATGGGTGGGAGAGCCAGCCAGAGGCAGTGCAGAGTCCACCCCATCCATCGCCTGGGTATCACCCCCTTGGTCCCACCAGGGGGGCCTGGAGCAGTCAGCCTCCCCCTTTGGGAGCCATCCTGTGCGCCCCCCTCCCAGACTGATTTCTCAGCGCCCCCCTCTTAGCTACTCCACCCCACCAGAGCCACCTCCACCTGCCTTGCCTGCCCCTCTCCAACAATCAAGGATGCCAAGCAGAGGATGCCCCCCAGGGCTGGCCATCCCCTCCCAACCTCCCTCCAGCACGCCCTTAATCCCTGCCTCTTCTAATCCCCCTCCGACCTCCCCAAAATCCCTGTGCGCCTAATCCAGGCGTGCCCTTGTGGGGGGCGTCCCAAAGGGGGGGGGTCTCTTACCGTCGGGGAGCTGCTGCTGGGACATCATGGTGGGCACTCTGGGGTCCTTCCCCACCTCTCCAAACCAGGTGTTTCTGGGCTATCCGGCTGTCCCCATCGGGGGTGGTGGGGGTGGCAGGCGCTTGGAGGGGGGGTCCTTTGAGGTTGCTGCTACCACCACCACCACCCCCGGCTCTTCTTCTCCTCCGCCTGCGAAGAAGCCCTTCCAGGTGGGGCCAACATGACACTCACAGCCGGGGGGCGCCGGAGGAGCTCTCCATCCTCCCCCAGGAGCACTCGAGCTGCTCTTCCACCTGCTGCTGGGGGAGGAGGAGGAAAGACAGCTACACCGACTCCAGCAGCCCGGCTGGAGCGCAGCACAGCACAGCACAGAAACCTCTCCAAATTACGCACAGGCAGGCAGCGCGCCTCCGCCTCTCAACCGGGGCTACTCAGAAGTCAGCCCCCTTCTAGCCAACGGGGCTTACTCCCAGGTAAAGTGACAGCTGAGACCCAAAGGCACAGCTCGCCCACCCTACACACTTGCGCAAACTCCGCCTGCCTGCCTGCCTTCCTCCTCCTCCCAGCATGTGTTATTCCCAGCAGCAGCAGGAGGAAGAGGAGGAGGAGTGTGCATGTCTGACCTCACCCTGTCACCCTGATGCTGAGGAGCTGGGCATGGTACCACCCACTAGTGAAGTCGAGCCTTCCCCATCAGGGGCACTATACCTGGGACTAATGTCCTCTTCTTTTTTTAGACCTGGTTTTTTTTTAAACTTCACTGTCCTCCTTGTGAGTAGGCAGCTTCTTGGAATTAATAAAGTATAGGTGTCCCTCGTTATCCACTAGGGACTCACTCTGGATAAAGAAATCAGTGGATTAAAAAATGGAAAAAATAGATTTAAAGACTCACTTCCAGTTTTCTTGCTTTTCCATTATCACAACAGAATATTGATATTGATACATTGATGGGAAATTAAGGTAGGGTGCAATCCTAACCGAGACCAGCAGTGGTGGGCTCCAGCACGTTCACACCTACTCTATAGAACCGGTTGTTAATGAGAGATAGGTGTTTAAAAATAGCCACTTAGAAGTGGCTGCCAGATGGGCATAGAACCAGTTGCTAATTCCTTTGAATCCCATCACTGGAGACCAGCACAACTCATTGGTCTTCCATTCCCAACGTGATGCAATGAGGCAAGCAGAAGTCTGTGCACTGGCCTAACCCTCCCTATAAGTGTCTTACAGTGCTTTTGAGACACCCGCAGGCCAGCACACACCATCTAGGGGTTAGGATTGCTGCCGTAGTGCCTCAATATCTGCAGGGGTTTGATTCTGGGACTAAAGAACGGAATGACTGCTTGCATGACTACCTATCTACAACAGTAGCAAAGCAGTTTTTTTAAACTGTGATTTGCAGTGGCCATTCATGTTTACAAGCATAATTCGTTTACGAGCATAATTCATTCCAGAAGCATGCTTGTAATCCAAAACGCTTGTACATCAAAACGAATTTTTGATGATTTGTTTGATTCGTTCCACAACCCAAAAACATTCATATAACAATGATTATAATACCGTAATATAATATAAAATAATAAACTATAAAATATAAAGAAAAGTAAAACACATTAGCCTGCACTTAGTCTCTCAGGCTGCAATTCCCTCCCCTTCTATTCATTATAACTAGCGAAAGGCATACCCACGTTGCGGAGTAACTTCCCCATACAACATCCTCCATGGTGCATCAACAACCCATGCGCAACCTACCCCATGTACAACATTCCCCTGTGCGCAACTTCCCCCATGCGCATCATCCCCCATGCGCAACTTTCCCCATGCGCATCATCCCCCCACGCACAACTTCTCCCCCGTGTGCAACTTCCCCCCCGTGCACAACTTCCCCCATGCGCAACTTTTCTACGTGCGCATCATCCCCCATGTGCAACTTCCCCCATGTGCAACTTCCCCCCATGCGCCACTTCCCTCCATGCGCCACTTCCCTCCATGCGCAACTTCCCTCCATGCGCCACTTCCCCCATGCGCAACTTCCCCCATGCGCAACATCTCCCCATGCGCAACATCCCCATGCGCAACTTCCCCCATGCGCAACTTCCCTACATGCGCACCATCCCCCATGCGCAACTTCCCCCATGCGCATCATCACCCCATGCGCATCATCCCCCCCGCGCAACTTTCCCCACGCGCAACTTCCCCCCATGCGTAACTTTCCTACATGCGCAACTTCCCCATACGCAACTTTCCTACATGCGCATCATCCCCCCATGCGCACCATCCCCCATGTGCAGCATCCTCTCCAGTGCAACCTCTTCCTCTTAACAACATCCCCCAGTGCACCAGGGTCTGAGCACCAAATAGGCTGGATGTTGTTCAGTCTCCCATGTTAAGTATAGGACAGAAACACGTTGCCCCCTTTTCAGCCCCTGAAGGGTTAAATGTCTCCAGATGGTTCTTGGTGGGAGTTCAGGTGACAGAAGGAACTCCCAGAATTCCATGCTTCAGGCCCAGCAGTTGGGGCGGAATGTTGATGAGTCAGCAATTCTCAATGCAAAGTCTAGGGAGGAAAACGCATTGCGCCCCTTTTCACCCCCTTCCGGTTGGAATTTCCGAAAACCGGTTCTTAGTGCACCCCTTGGTCACAGAAGGAACACCCACCCCAATTTTCACGCCTCTAGGCCCAGCGGTTTTGGCAGGGCGGTGATGAGTCAGTGAGTCAGTCAGTGAGTGACTTTTCTCTTTTATATATATAGATAGGGCTTATTTTAGAATAGACGCACAAGGCTTGCCCTACAAGCCAGAGTAACTATGGGAGCACATCAGAGACATTACGTGTACCTGTAGTTATTGCACCACCTAGTGAAAACCTACAGGAAATTCATATTGCAATCCAGACCCAATTGTTCTTTCACCACAGCAAGGACTCCCCACAGTTACTCTGGATTTCGCCCTTGGTCTCTCAAGCTCCTTTCCATTGACCCCCTTACACAGGAGTGAGCCCTACTGATTATAATAGGGCTTACTTTAGAGTAGACATGCAAGGCCAGGGCTACAATGCTAAACACATTTTCCTGGTAGTAGGCCCCATTGAATACAATAGGACTTGCTTCTAGGTAGACATGCTAAGGATTGCACTATGGGTCTCTCAGGTTCCTTTCCACCCCCACCCCCACCCCCACCCCCACCCCCACCCCCACCCCACACACACAGTGAGCCCCACTGATTATAATAGAGCTTACTTCAGAGTAGACACGCATAGGTGGTCTCTCAGGAGAGACTATCCATGTGCTGGTGGAGTGCTGAAACCAGCTGTATCCTGATCAGGACTATTTATTTCACTTGTATTGCAAGACAAAATTTATTAGAAACTAGTGAACTCCCCTTGCTGTGGGAGTAAAATACCCCCCTTGTGCTATCCTCCCATGCGCAACACCCCCCCGTGCATCAACCCCCCATGTGCAACATCCCCACACACATCAACCCCCATTGTGCAACCCCCTCATGCACATAAATCCCCCCATGTGCATAAACCCCCATGTGCAACATCACCCCATGAGCATAAACCCCACGTGCAACATCCCCCCCCCCCATGCACATCAACTCTCCTTGCACAACACCCCCTCCTCACAATGATGGGCACCCCTTCCTGGCAGGTTCAGGATTTAGCCTGGGTATTTAGGCTGGGTATTTAGGATTTAGGATTCTGGCAGGTTCAGGATTTAGGCTTTAGGCTGATCAGTCTTCAGTGTTAAGTATAGGCCCAAAATATGTTTCAGCCCTTTTCAGCCCCATAAGGGTTAAATTTCTCAACATTGGTTCTTGGTGGATGTTGATGTCACAGAAGGAACACCCTCCCTGAATTTAATGCTTCTAGGCCCATTGTTGAGACAGGGCAATGATCAATCTGGGATTCTCAGTGGAATGTATAGGGAGGAAAACATGTTGCTCCCCTTTTCACCCCTTTCTGGTTGGGATTTCCGAAAACCAGTTCTTCGTAGGTATCTCTGATATGGAAGGAGCACCCTCCCCAAATTTCACACTTTAAGGCCCAGTGGTTGGGCATTGGTGGGCATTGGTGAGTGAGTCAGTCAGAGAGTGAATCAGTCAGTGACTTTTCAATTTTATATACAGTATACAGATGTTGGCTTGTCTTGCCAAACTCTCTCAATCCAAGATTTTACTGTATTGTGTTTAAATTAACCATATGAATGCAATATCCAGAGTGTTTTAAGCTTTTGTTTTATCATGTCCTACGTTTTTCTTGGATGTCCTATATTTTGGTGAGTCTTTGTCCTGCTTTTTTTGGAAATGGCATATGGTTGGTCACCCTCTATACATTGCATCAGTCTTGTGAAGTGGAGCTTTCTTCATCAGGAGCAGTATATTTTCAACTGCCAGGTATTTGGGGCCTCCCCTCTGGCCCTGCTTGTGAACTTCTGACCCTGCTTCAGACCTGCCTTCTGGTCAGGGGCTTCTCACAGGTTCTATAGAACCCTTTGTAATTTGCTCCTGGTTCTGAGAACCAGTTACTAATGGGACATAGAACCTGTTGTTAATTTAGGTTATTAGGACATAGAACCTGTTGTTAATTTAACTGAATCCCACTACTGGTTTATACCCACTTCAAATATCAGGGGGGGGGGGGCAGGGATGCCATAGAGAAGTGATTCCTGTGTGCCATGGCTCCCCAGGGAACCAAGAATACCAGTCGGGGGGAGCCTCAGGTTGCCCCAGGAAACTGGTTCAGGCATTGCCTCAACAAATGGAGCCAGATGAAAGTGGTGACATCACAAGTTAGCCCTCATGACATAACAGATTATTAGAATGGATGTGTTTTAAATTAATCTGGACTGCATGCATTTAGTATACACAGTGAGGTGAGGAAATAAGGTATAGGTCAAAAACATGTTGCACCCCTTTTCAGCCCCTTAAGGGTTAAATTTCTCCACATCGTTTCTTGGTGGGTGTTTATGTCCTAGAAGGAACACCCTCCCCGAATTTCATGCTTCTAGGTCCAGGGGTTGGGGCAGTGCATCCCTCAGTCACCGATTCTCCGATGCAAAGTATAGAGAGGAAAAAGTGTTGTGCCCCTTTTCACCCCGTTCCAGTTGGAATTTCCAAAAAACTGGTTCTTAGTGACTCCCTAAGGAACACCCACCCCAAATTTCATGCTTCTAGGCCCAGCAGTTTGGGTTGGGCATTGATGAGTGAGTGAGTGAGTTTTCTCTTCTATATACAGGGTGATTTGAAATGAATGGGATAAAAAGTCACAGGTATGTTTTCTTTTTGTCCCATTCATTTTAAATCACCCTGTATATAGATTGTATTAGTTAAAAATCCATCAGTTTGATAGACAGGACATTTTAGCGGCAGGTGGGCTTTCAGTGGCTTCTACAGAGGCTTCTGTTTTTTTCCCCCTTCCAGCTGCCATGTTATTGGGGCAAAGCACTGTAGTGGGTTATCCCCCCACTTACCCCCTAATATAGGGCAATAACATTGTCATGGTACTGCCGATTCAAGGGCAGCACAGTTGTGTAGGCCTCTGAAGGACATGGGCCCTCAGCCAGTCCCCAGACAGGATGACCTTCATTACGGTAAAACCACAAATGGGACTCAGGTGAGGGGCCAGAGGAGACTGACAACAACAGTTTAGGGGAATAAACAGCCTTCTGGAGCCTTGCACAGCAGGTGAAACAGCCGGTGAAAGAGCCAGAAGAGGCCAGCTTGCACCTCACACTGCTGCATTCATAGAAGTGGCCACTTTGAGCCTCATTCTGGTTTTATGGTGTGCATGGCAAGTACCTGCTTTCCCAGTCTCCTCACCAGACATATGACAGCTCTTGTAGCAACCTCCTCAAGATTTGAGAGCGGAGTGTCTGCTGCTCCATGTGCACAGTGAATCACATCCCTGAGGGGACCCCTGAGCTTATTAGACACGGACAGATTTGTAATTAAATAACGGAAGTTAGATAATGACAATGAATCATTTAATGCAGCGTTAGCCAAACTGAGGGCAAAATCCAGAGTAACTATGGGGAGTCCTTGCTCTGGTGTAAGAATAACTTACTCTGGATTCCAATAAGATTTTGCCATAGGTTTTCAGTAGGTGGTGCAGTAACTACGTGTGCACATAAAGTCTCTTACGTGTTCCTGTAGTTACTCTGGATTTGGTGGTTAGTTAATGTAAGAGCCACATATGATAAGCTTCAGATATGTGGAAGCCACAAGGAATGAAGAAATTTCACACATACATTTTTATTATCACATGCACATTTTATTACAAAATTTTATATAAAAATTAAGAAATAAATGTATAATATATTAAATATATTTACTCACCATGAACATTAACCTTAGGGTTTAATCTGGTGGACTCTAATAATTATTAAGCAGGAAAAATTTTTAATTTATTATTTGTGATGCAGCAAAAGTCAGCCAATGTATTTCAAGCTGCACATTATATAATATGTCAAATATGAGCTACATATGGCCTGTGAGTCACAGTTTTGTCACCCATAATTTAATGTAATTAAATTATTCATTGCCATGTAATAATTTTATTGTATTAATTAGTTCTATTTATTAATTATAATGTAATTATTTAATGCAATTTAAAAACTGGCAGTGTGCCTCAACAATTAGGTATTTTTGTATCTTGTCAGCATGCTATAAATTGGGGAAAAAAGTTAAAATCATGGGATTAGGCTGCAATCCTAACCACTAGTCTTGTGCTGACTTAGGGGTGTCACAAAAGTGCCATATGGCACTTCTGCCCCACTCCTGGGAGGGGGGAGACCTGAGTGACTCAGGACTGCAGGCTTCAGAGGCACAATTTGCATGCGCAACCATTGCATTTATGCAATATGGAGTTTATGCCATGCTCACCTCCGTGCTGGATGTTTTAATGTTTTGTTTTTATTGTTTTAATTTATTTTAATTGTTTATGGTATTTGTATATTACTTGCTGTTAGCCTCTGAGTCTTTTCTGGTGTGAGAAAGTCACGGCAAATACAATCAATCAATTAATAAAACCTGTACAAAGGTACAGGGGGAAAGTTTCCAAAAATTTCTTCAAGCATGTTGTATGTGATAGCCTCATTTGGTTTTTTTACGTTAATAGAATCATAGGGCACAATCCAGAGCAAGTTCAGCTTGCTCTGCCCTAACTGCTCTCTCCCAACTATTCTGTATCCAGAGCAGAACGTTATGCTGCATCCAGAGAGTCAGGAAGCCTGGGCTGCCCTAACTGCTCCATAGCATGCTAAGTAATTGACACATGGGGAGGACTTGCTCCTGAGGAGACACCCCTCAGATCACACTGAACAAGGAACAGCTGTGGTGCCTACAGTGGTGACACAACTCTGCGCATCACCTGGTGCAGAAGTCTGTACGTCACCCCTGGGATGCGCTCACCCCCCTACCTGGACTGTGCAGTTGCCAAAGTTGGCGCCTGCGCAGTTGTTTCTGAAGCCAACTGGCTTCAGAAAGAGTACTGCACAGGCACCATCTCTGACACCTGCACAGTACTTTTCTGAAGACTTTCGGCTTCAGAGGAGACTGTGCAGGCGTCAGAATTGATGCCTGTGCAGTATTCTTTCTGAAGCCATTTGGCTGCCGCTCCGCCTCCTGAGTGAGGCCGAATGGCCGTGCAGAGGCACGGACTTCCTCCGCTCTATGGAAGTCTCCTCTGAAGCTGTTCGGCATGCTCAGTCTGTTTCTGTGCAGTGCACCTCAGATGGCCGTTCAGGTCAGCTCTGAGGATGAGCGGCAGCTTCTGGCTGCCGCTTTGGAGCAGGCCTGAATGGGTGTGCTGACACCCGGGGCCTGCCAAAGGACAGTCAAACTCCTCCGGTGGATCACCCCATACGGAGCACATCATCCAATGCAGCCCACACCAGCCGCACTAGTCTGGTGACGCCACTGGGTGCCTGATTTATAAGGAGTCCCTGATGAAATGCCTGTACATTCTACATTGAATACACGGGGCTTCTTGGAGTGGCCTGCTGTATCCTGAGGTTTGTGGGCAGCCATAGTTGTTTCATATCCTGAGGTTGAGAGGCAGGGGTTGCAGGGGTTGCATTCTGGCCAAGAATGGCAGTCAACACTGCCATTCTTAGGCCTTATCATGGACCCCTATGGGTCTACTCCTTACTATACCTGCTCCTGAGGTGGTATAACTCTGAGGAGCTGGAAGAGGGCATTTCTGCCTTGGAAACAGGCTCTGGATACAGAGTAACTGCTCTGCCCTAGGCAATGCAACACATGCAATCAACATGCCTCTCTTGAACTGCCTAGGGCAGAGCAGCTAGGGCAGAGCAGGTCCACCTCTTTTAGGGCACCATATGTTGCCTTGCTCTGCCCTAAGCCTCTTCCAGAGTAACTGGGGTGGAGCATCTAGCAGTTGCTCCACCCTAGTGATAGATAGGGCAACCCAAGGGTCCTTTTGTGGACAGATTAGTTGCTCTGGGCACCCATGTCTAGTCTAGTCTAGGCACCCATGCTATAGTCTAGTCTAGGTGCCATAGTCTAAGCACCCATGCCATAGTCAGGCACCCATGGGTGTCCAGCCCCCATCTCATGAGCCCCAGCACCCCAGTGTGGGGTATGGGTGGGAGGCAGGCAGATGGAACAAAAAAGGAGGGGTAAGAACAGGCATGGGAGAGGGTGGTATCAGTAGGAGTAGCACTCCCTATATCCGATTCAGTTTCCCAGCCTCAATCTGCGCTCCCACACAAATTAGCACCACCAAAATCATGGGCATATATCCAGATAGACCCATTCAGGTGGCAGAGGTTTACTACCAGACAAGACAGCCAATGTTCTTTTATCCACAGAAGATCTCCAGGACTCCAACCTGTTTACAGGCATGTGCTTCAGTGGCGCTACTGCATCAGCATGGATTTTTTGAGAGAACTGAGCTGTTAATTTGTTACATCTGCCCTTGTGCCAAAGAATACAGACTAACATTCAGCTTCACAAAAATCCTGCCAAATAGATTACACTGAGATTAGTGACTCTCTCAAGGTCATCCTGTGAGCCTTATGAGTGAAATTTTTAAACTGGGCTTCCCAAATCAAAGCCCAGCATCAGCTACAACGCCATGCTTTGAGTTGCAATTAGCTTCGTTACTTCAGTTAAACCAACTGAACTTTCTGTGGGGTAAATGTGATCAAGACCAACTGTTCAACAGTTTCAATCAGACAAATAGCATAAGTCAAACAAATAAGATAATCCAGGTGGCTTCACTAGAACTAAACAGAAAAATGTAAATTATAACAATAAGTGTAGCAAAAACTTGAAAACTTGCAAAATCATTCCTCTTCTCACTGTCATCATTCAATTATATCTTTTGCCTAAGGCTGATTGACAGGTGCAAAGAAAAACCATATGGAAAAGGTATGTTTTCTTGAGAAATGAGGCTGCTTGACAGGTGCAAAGAGGAACTATATGGATAAGGTATGTTTGCTTGAGAAATTATTAGCAATAAGTGTTTTCTTGCATATTTGCTTTGCATATTCTTATCAACAAAAGAACAGGTTGTGCTTTTGTCTTATTTACTCATCCTGATAGATGAATGTAAATCATAAAGCAATATTTATAGATTAAAACAACTAAATCCAAATGACATAATAATAATAATATAATTTAATAATACCTAAAAATCATATATAAAAGTAATAACTGAATTCAGGTGTAGGATTTGTTTCTCAGCCTCACAAGTTCTACTTACCAGAGGATAGATGAAAGAGAGCTCAAAGGGGAAATTAGGGAGGTAAATTAGGAAGGTAAATTAAGGCACAATCCTAACCAATTTAGACCAGCACAACTCGCCCATTTTCCCCTTACCACTGTGGCATGAGGGGGGCCAAAGCATGTCTGTGCACTGGCCTAACCTCCCAGGAGTGATGTAGAAGTACCTTATGTCAGTGGTCCTCAATCTTTTTTGGCCCCAGGGATCTGTTCTGTGGAAAAAAATTTCCAGTGACCAGCCCAGGGGTGGGGGGAGATTTCTGCCTCTGGCAACCTGTAGGGAGGGTTTCCTCATCTAGAACACAGCACAGCTGCCTCCAGCTGCATATCCCATTATAATAAATAGAGCTAGTGCTAGGTTACTGTGGACAGGATTGCAGGTGAGAGTCCAACGTCTCAACCCATGTCTACTCAGAGCAGGGATTTTCAACCTTTTTCAGTGCAGGATGCATTGAAAGCCATCCTAGTCACTCTTATTGGAGAGTAAGTCTCATTGACTGTAATGGGACTTATTTCTGAGTAACACCCAGGATTGGGCTCTGAGGCTGCAATCTTATCCATGCTTTCCTTGGAATAAGCTGCACTGATTACAATGGGACACTGCTGAGTAGACAGGCATAGGATTGGTCTCTGAGGCTGCAATCCTTTGACAGAGCACTCCGGCTGTGAGGAGGGGAAGATGCACATAGAGGAGTCCTCTCGCAGACTGGTCAGGCAGTTGTCCTCCAGTGGTCCCCAGACCAGGAGAAACCCTGCCTTATAGCACTTAGCATATAGATTTATGCTGGAGATTAGGATTGTGCTCTGAAGCCTCTGGATGGTGTCAGTTGGGTCCAGGCTGAGGGTCCAGCCTTCAGAAGTCCTACCTGGCCAGGTCAAATAATCATTGACTGACAGCCCAATGTGATATCCAGAGACACATCAGAGGGATAGACCCATTTCAAGATCCCACGGCCAACAGATACATCTCTAGGCTAACCTCCTCTTAATACACAGTTAATTATATTTTGCAATTTTAAAATTGTTTTGTTTTCCTTCTTGCTTGGAAAAGGTGTATTTTTCAGTGAAATTTCAGTGACAAGAAGTAGCTTTATGTTTGTGATGGAAGTCTTCATAATATAATTCAGTATCACTCTATGTTACAAGAGTAAATTACATTGTTAAGGCAAGTGCCACTTAACAATGGTCCACATAATGATGGATCACATATATGAAGATAGTCAAAGCTCTTAATCAGGTGTCCCATAGGCGCAGTAGAGTGTCTGTTGACAGAACAAAGAGGCTCTTAATGCAAAGAAGAGACAATTTCTCTCCAGCAGCCAGCTCGTGTCTGGCACGGGGTGTCTGTTTGCACGTCATAGCACTACCCTGACTTGCACAGGAACAGGCAGGCTGGCATGCCTGTGCTGTATACAGAGCAAGTTGTAGAGGCTGCTGCTGCATTAACTGGGGGCGGGGAGACTTCTCCCATACACCATTGTAAGGCTGCAGCAGTCTCTATGGGTCTACTCAGATTTAACCACCTTTGGCAGTGGCCTAAGTCTGAGCAGGCTACAGAGGTGATGTGCCACTCCTGTCTGCCCTTCAAATGGGAAGGGTAACATATCCTGGCCCTGTTCCCCTCCCTTGCCAGATCTGCCCCATCTGCCCCCTATGCAGGAATGTACCCTCCTGCCTCCTCCCTGACCTCCCTTTCCCACCTCCCATCCTCTTGGCTCACTGTGATGACTCAGCTGAGCGGTCACAGTGGGCCTCTTCGACTGGCCTCTGCTGGCTGAATTAGGCCAATGCATGCCTTTGCACTGGCCTAACTGGTCCCTCTGTTGGCACAAAGTGTTTTACAGCACTTTTGCAACATTGCTAGGCCAGTACAAGGAACTTGTGTCAGTCTAAAATGGGGCCATGGGATTGCTCCCTAAGGCAATAGACTGGGCTGAATGTTCACTTAATGACCTGATCTCATAACAATGGGGATTGGAGAACATCATTCTATGGTGCACACTTGTAATTCTTTCAGGCAATTGCAGTGTTTATGAAAATATTTCTAATAACTGAAAAAGTGTCCTGCTAACAACAATTTGTTTAAAGAACCTTTTCCAAATAATTTCCTCTTGATCTTTCAAATTGCATCACAGAAGAATATCATCATCCCCACTTAAAGGAAGAAATTTATACTCATGCATTTAAGTCAAGTAGTAAAGACAATTTCTAGTTTATATAATAACACATTCTTAAGGGAACTTAAAGCCTCCATTTTTGTCATGTGCAAATCGTCTTCAGTTGTTATCTCAGTGAGAAATCCAATTAGCTATGAAAACAGTTACTTTTAAAGATGTTTGAATGTGAGAAAATCAGAAATAGCAGCAAAAGCATAAAATATATACAGTACAGTTGAATGCTTGTTTGAGTTCACAGAGACTGAGAGATTAATGATGTGCTGCTGTCAGCAGCAATATTTCCACACAATTTAATTCTTGCTTTATACATTAAAATTGTATGGGGCTTCCTGTCTGATCTATTCTTAAGCAATCCACACAACAGTTCTCTAGCCACAAATCATTCACGTTCCTTTGCTATCATCACTTTAAAATTCTGATAAATGAAAACTGTAATGTGGACAGAATAAGACTGTGCTTCAGTAGCTCAGAACTGGTGCAATCCTATCAATGGTCAGTGTCTGCCATCTCAACTCCAAAACTGACATGATGAAAAATTAGAAACCAAAGATGTCCTGGAGGCCAGCAGATGGATAGGGATGGCCATCTCTACCAATCATCTGTCTGAGGCAACTGCTTCAATTGGCTATATGGGTAGTCTGGCACAGGCTTTGTGCAAGAAGACTGTGCATCTCATTTCTTCATTAGATTTCTTCTTCTCACCCTTCCATGTAATGCTCACTGGCCCGTGAGCCAAAACAGCCACCCCATGCTAGCAACACTGGTCCAGCAGCCTACGTCAGCCTGCCGACACGGCATTCAAAAGCAGCCTGGTATAAAAGAGGTAAGGTTGTGCTGAGCAGTGTAAAGGCATGGGGAGAGCAGCAAGATGTTGGGCAGGGATGTTTCTTGATGAGAGAGAGTGGTACAGAAAGAGGACAGGGCCAAGAAGTGGGGTAGGATTGACAGAGGCATCTTTTGCTGTATCCTAACCCTTCTCCTGGCCTACCTAGTATTTTACCAGGCTTTCAGGATTTGCACCAGCTATATACACTAGTAGGTGCAGTCCCCAAAAGCCCCATAAGGCTGGAGTTTTACTTGTGGTAAGGAAAATACATTCCCTTACCCCAAAAAGATTTCCAACAACACTCTAGTTGCATTGGAAACAGCGTAGCCCAATTTAGTTTAAGAAAAAGCTGTTCATCTTACTTTGTAACTACTTCATTTAAACATCTAGTTCATCTTATTCCGATGTCTTGAAGTCAGCTGCAATATTTCTGAAATAAAAAATGAGTGATTACATGTCCAACTCCTATAAGTTGCCCTTGAACAGAATGGAAATTCTTTGAGGACATCAGGATCTTGATAGTCTGAAACCTTTTATTTTATAGACGTTTCAGATTTTTACAATGAAAATATTGTTCGGAACAAAAGTGCAACATGTTTTTTTGTCTGTCCCCCCCAATAAAACTAGAACATTAACATGAATATAAGGTTAGAGCGTCCAGTAATTAAAGAACGGCTGCATATCAAAAATTAATAAAAAGTTGGCAAGTCAGTCAACACATTGCAACTTGATTCAATAAGGAGCTTCATTGTTCTTGCAAAATAAAATAGACTCAGGTGAATGATATCTTGAATTTCATCCAGTGTGCTATTGTGGAGAGGTTCTTTAAAAGCACCTTATTGCGCAGAGATCTGGCTTTGAGAAGCACTGAATAAGGAGACATTGTGACCAATAGCTCATGTCTGAGGCAGCATGCCAAATGTTTCCCCTTAATGCAGAGCCTTCCAAACTGTTAGAACCTGTATTGGTCCCTGTGCTGTGCATTAAGCTTGTGGCTTCCAGAAGTTCAGAACTTCCATGTTTAGAGGCCTGAAACACTAACACACAGAGAGGTAAGGGGACCAAGGTGAGTTAGGGGGCTTTTCCCAGTGCACAAAAACTGCACACTGGAACTGTAGACAAACATATAGACAGAACTCTCCTCATTACACCACCAACACTGGAGTGGTGTGGCTTGGTCTCCCTATAGGCAGAAGGGGTCCTACAGCAGCAGGTGTCCTATGCACTGGAAAGTGCCATACTTAACAATAACTCAGGTTGTTGCAATGAACATTCTTTTAATCAACTTCCACATGAGAAGGGTCTCCATTTGAAATAAGAAATCTAATTAAACTGCTATTAAAAAGGGACTAATAGCAATGCTAGACAAGCTGATGACAGGTTCGAGGAAGACAATTGTGTTTGCTCTCTTGAATAATACAGATTTAAAAGTGCTGTAATAACAATATTGAAATACATCATTCTTCTGTATGGACGTTCTATGCTTTATCTAAAACCTTCAGTCTTGGGTGCAATCCAGAGTAACTATGGGGAGTCCTTGCTCTGATGTAAGAACAATTTACTCTGGATTGCAATATGAATTTCCCATAGGTTTTCACTAGATGGTTCAGTAACTATGGGTGCACGTAAATTGTTCTTACAAGGAGCAAGGATACCCTGTAGTTACTCTGTATTGCGCCCTTAGTCTGCAATCCAGAGAAACTACGGGGAGTCTCTTATGTGCTCCCATAGTTACTCTGGATTGTAGGGTTACCCTACAATCCAGAGCAACTATGGGAGCATGTACGAGACATTACATGTACCTGTAGTTACTGCACCACCTAATGAAAACCTATGGGAAATTCATATTAAAATCCAGAGCAAATTGTTCCTACACCGGAGGAAGGACTCCCCGTAGTTGCTCTGGACTGTGCCCTTAGTTACATGGGTGGGTTTCAGAAACAGTCATATTAATATAATCACATCGCTTAGGCACCACACAGTCTCCTTACACTCTAGGAAGGCAGGTTTACTTCATCCCCTCTTTCTTTAAGGTCTTTCAACCACTATCTTTTCTCTTTCCCAGGTACCTAAGGAATCAGTCTCTTCCAGGTAAGTATAACCTTCAGCTCAACGGGAGCCCAACAGGTAAGTCCAACAGAATCAATAACCTTGAACTAAAAAGCTTTTGTCTCTTTCTCCAGGTGTCAGCAGGGAGAACAGGAACCACTGGACAGCGACCGGCGCTGGATCGTCCTCCTCCTTCCTCCGCTCTCCAGCGAACTCCCCCCTTCTTTCCCGCCTTTCCTTATATACATCTGCCACCTCCCCTCCCTCTCTGCTCTCCTCTCGTGTCTCTCAGTGGCCCCATTGAGCGGGAAGTACCAAGATTGGCCCGTGCAGAGATTGGGCGCCCATGATAGACTCCTGTTCTGCCCGCACAATACAAACGTAGCAAGTCCAAGTAGGAATGAGGCCAATACACATGCTCCCTTGCTGTTGACTCCAGCACCTTGTCCAATGGAGCTCTTGGTTTCACCTGGACTCCTAGCATAACATCTTTGGGGTTTGGACCCCCACCATAATAGACTACAAAAGTGCATGAGGATGATGACCAGAGTAGTTATTCCATTACTTAGCAGGACACAAAACATATTAATGAAACACACTCCAGTTGGAACTAAATTGGGGATATATTTTGCTCTTGCAATTGTCACAGCTGTTTTGAACTCACTCTGTATATAGATGATGATTGCTGAAAGGGTTTCCATTTTTATATTGTGTATTTGGCTAGGATTCTGTAGTATTAGTGCATCTGATTTTTTTTGCAAACAAAGTCATTATATAATCACCTTTTTATTTCTGTACATGAGGATTCAGAACTTGGTTCTGATGTCTAAATTGAAATGTTAAATATCTAACATGCATCATAACAATACACAAACTGATAAAGGGTCAAAAATGGATCTTGTATGTTGTCTTTTTAAAATCTTGTATGTTGTCTTTTATGTTTCAAGCAAATATTCATTGTACTTTAAGATTATGTTCCAGTGTGATCAAGGTGATCAGTTGTCAAAACCACAGAAGAGAACAAAACAAAAGCTAAAAACACTCATATGTATTGCTTTCATGTGGTTAATTTAAATACTATATAGCTTATTATTAAACTTAAAAGTATTACATATAATCTGTATATATAAAACTGAAAAGTCACTGACTCACTCACTTACTCATCAATGGCCTGCCAAAACTGCTGGGCCCAGAAACCTGAAATTTGGGGAGGGTGTCCCTTCCATGCTGGAAGCACCCACTAAGAACTGGTTTTCGGAAATTCCAACCTGAAGTGGGTGAAAAGGGACACAATGTGTTTTCCTCCCTATACTTTTCATTGAAGAGTACCTGACTGAGGGACATTCTGCCCCAACCCATGGACATAGAAGCATGAAATTGGGGGAGGATGTTCCTTATGTCACATCAGTACCCACCAGGAATTGATGTTGAGAAATTTAAACTTTAAGGGGCTGAAAAGGGATGCAACATGTTTTTGTTCTATACTAATTTACAGTTCTATGCATATACAACCAATTGACCTGGAGGACCACATTGCATGGAACCATTAGAAAAAGTTAAAGATCTCTCCCATTCCTTCTACTACCCTGGACCTTGCTGTCTTGGAGTGAAGAATTAAAAAAACAAAACGTCAGTTGGGTTTGTTGACAACTCATGTTGGCCGCTGATGGAAGCAGAAGAAATTCTAATAAGGCAGGAGCTCACTCTCGGCACTGACAGGAAGCCATTTATAATTTTGCAGTAGTCCATAAATTCTTGGTAGAAACATAAAGACTTCAAAAATCTGTAATACCATTACACAGTTGAGTCCTGTGCATCAGTTTTATTCTAAAGTTCTACTCAGTCCAGTGTGGTTGCTGTCAAGTATGTATGTAAAAGATTGTAGCCTGATTCAAACCAAATGCAATACACAATACATGCACTATCTGCTCTATGCGCTATGTTTACAGTATTCTTGATGAATTTTCAGGATATTCTGTTATGTATACTGAAGGTGCCTAACATTTGAATCCTAACAATGACTATTGGAATTGCAATATTAACTATTAGAATTGTTAACAAGAGAATAACCACCCCTCTTTTCCCTGCACAGTGGCTCTAACCAATAAGGGGTACACTTTTTTATTTATTTACTTAATTAAATTTGATTTTGTTTTTGGGGAGCTATAAAATGTTCTTTGACCCCAGTTAGCACTTAGATGTTCTAGCTATGCCACTGAGAGCACAATCCTAAACAAGTCTACTCAAAAGTAAGCCCCATTGTGTTCAATGGGTCTCACTCCCAGGAAAGTGGATTTAAGATTTCAACCTGAGGGGAGGAGGCAGCAGAGCAAATGGGTGGTGAGTTGCTGGGGAAGGGGAGGTGGGTTTTCCTCTAATTTTCTTTTTTTTTAAGCCTTGGCATGATGTCACATTTCGGTTCCGGATGTCACTTTTGGGGCAACATTTGAGTTTTGCACTGGACTACATGATCATGACTGAATTAGATGTGGTGGAGAGGTTGATTCAAAATTCCCAAGAGGCAGGCTTGTCATTTGCTGTCTCTGACTGAGATCAGGGTCTTGGACAAACAAGCAAAAAACTGGTGGCAAGAGGAAAAGATCTATGGCCAAAAGATCAATGAGGGGAGTTCAATTTCTGGGGTTCCACTTGAGGGTTTTAAAAGGTTTGGGGAACATATTCACTTCTTGTCAAAGATTTTACAAACTCTTGCTGAAACTTTTTAGGCGATGCTTGTATCAATAGAAGGTTAGCTTGTTGCTTCTGGGCAGGTTCAGGGTTTTTAAATTAAAATTCAAGCTCAGCCTCAGAGCTTTTGTAACTAAACTCTACTTTGGGAGGTAGGATTTTCTGTGGAGGCTGTTCATTCAAAAAAGCTATCAGGCTGGATTTTTCATCTTCACCTATCTGGTGATGATCACATGTTTAAAAGGAGTGTGATATAAACAGAATAGAGTTAACCATGTCTTTTTTCAAGCCATAAGAAATTGTGTTATCATATTGTAATCAGCCTCCTGGGATGATTCTTGAAGGGGTCATTTAAATTCACAACTGGGCCATCCAAACATAAATGAGGATTCCTGGCGGTGTGGTAAGTGCACTTAGCGCTCACATTTTATTTAGAGTTGTCAGGGTGACTGCCTGAAAACGCTGAAGGCTCTTATCCTATTTTCCCATATGCTTCATAAATTTCACGTGGGGAAAAGGAGAGATAATAAATGGTTCACGATAAAGATGACTGATGATAAAGAATTGCCAAATGTGCAATTTTCACAGTGGAACAACATTGCTTGTCTGAATTGTTGGACTCTGGAGGTGGCTGAGCTTTCTGAGTATGGACAAGACAGTGTCCTTCCCAAATTTGGACAGTGCTATTTGTTGTAAATTGCCAAACACAGACCCACTTTGCTGGCACAAGAGTGTTGCAAACATGTAATAAGGCACGTTTATGTTTACTTATGAGCCAAGTGTTGGCTTCCCAGCACTAGATCCCTTCCCACAAATGCAGGTAAAGGTGAGTATAGAGATGGGTACCACAGGGGGTGAGAGAGAGGATGTGGGGTGGATTGGAGGTGGGGAGGTGGCATTGTTCAGGAGAGGTGGCATTTTCAGATGGATCAGACCTGGAAGAAGGTGAGATTGGCAATGATAGCACAGGCTAAATCCCAACTATTTACTTATCCCAGTAGTTTCCAAGCTTTTTCAACTTGTGGCTCTTTTGACCTACTGGTAGTATTTTACGAATATTCCATATCTGCCCTATTGGTTTTTATGGTTTCCCAGTTTGGGGATCACTTCTTATACTGAGATGACCTCTGGCCAGTGCCTAATCTGCACTGGATACAGCACAGGCCATTCAGCTTGCCTATTCTGGTGCAAATTGAGATTTCACTCTCGGGCATCAAACGAAATATACTTTCACATGATTGCTATAGGAAACTAAGAATTGCTCTAATGTGTCTGTGTAAGAAAAGGGGAGGGGAAATTATTGGTTTGACAGTATCGTGATTAGTTGAGTATATTATGGTAAAATCCAGGGTAACTATGGGGAGTCCTTGCTCCAGTGTAAGAACAACTTACTCTGGATTCCAATATGAATTTCTCATAGGTTTTCACTAGGTGGTGCAGTAACTATGGGTGCACGTAATGTTTCTTATGTGCTCCCGTAGTTACTCTGGATTGTGTCCTTAGTTTGATTGTTTTAGTTTGTTAAAACAATGCCATGTTTCACATAAACTCATGCATTTAAAGTTTGATAAGACAAATATTACAGACCGAAAAAGGTTGCTAAGATGACGAGAGGAAAAGAATTTCCAGGAACTACCAAATCACAAACCATGCATTTTTATTTTTAACACCTCTATGTTTTCTTTCTGACAGTTAAAGAGGATTATTTTAAACTATTATAGTTGAAAGTTTTTTATAATTATGCCAATCATATTAACCAAGTGAATGTCAGTGAAATTCCCGATAAAATTCCCTGGACATTACATAAAAGCATTACTGTCACACTCAAAAATGAGATTTATTTCCATGACTGGGGCACAATCCTAACCAATTTAGTCTGGCATAACTCACCTGTCTCCCCATTCCTGTGATGATAAGGGGAGACCAGCACCTGGTTGTTCACTGGCCCAATCTCAGGGGTGGTGCAGAGGTGCCTTACAATAATTTTGTGACACCCCCAGGCCAGTGTAGGACTTGAACGGGGGCTTATACCGGCCTAACGGGTGGTTATTCAAATTTACCAGGGAATAAGCGCCACTGACTATAATGGTGCTGGCCAGCCTAATTAGCTTGGCTGGCCAATTTATCCCCACCGGCCAGATGGTACTGCCGGGGGATATGTGGGGGCATCTCATTGGCTGCCAGGGCCAAAGGGGGCGGCGCTGGGCTCGCAGAGGCGAGCGCCTTCCCAGCGAAGCCGCATTCGGCTTCAGAGCGTCATAGGAGAGACAGCTCTCTTGAGGCTCTCCTCGATGCTCTTCTTGGCGGGTTTCCGCCTCCTGGCCAATAGCCAGGGCCAGACACAGTGCAGGGAGGGTTTGTCCTCCTCCGGGACGCCCCTGCGCTGTTGCGCTCGGCGCCTTTGTTCTTGGCCCTTTCAGGGCGTCTAATATAGGCTCGGTCAACTGGGCAACTGGTTGACCGAGCGCCCAGCCATCTCGACCCTGGAGTTGGCGTAGGAGGGCACCTCCTGAGTGGGGTGTTACCTGAGCCAGGCTTTCGCCCATCTCTATTTTTGTAGTTACCAGCACAACTTAGTTAGCAGTCCCCTGTTTTTATTGATGTTAAAATAGCTAATAAAGTGGCCCTTTACTTCCACATCTGCCTCCGTGTACTTATTCTGCGCCGTGGGTGATAATGGAACTTACCTGTGAGCTACAAAAGTCCAATCCTAGTAAATCCCTGCAGAACTGGAGCATGAGTTCTGCCAGTGGTCACCATCACAGAAGTGCCATAAGGGGCTTCCAGAGATGGTATCTGGGGTCTGCATGTCAGGCACTAGCTGCAGTCCCATGTACATCCTCAGCATGTAAGTGATTGTGGTAGTGATTATGACTCATGTATTATGAATCATCATCCCTGCATTATGGATTATGCTTCATCTGCAGCAGGTAAAGAATGTGTACTGGGGGAATCCAGTGAGTCCAGAAATCTGGCACTAGTGCTGCAGATCCCTGCCTTTTCTCTAAGAATCTGAGCCCAATGTCCTTTGAAAGTTTCCTCTTCTATCTTTTATTCCCTCTTTTGTTTTTTATGCTTTCTGCCTTGGAGCCCCTGCTGCCATTTCTTCACCTCTATTTTCTGATTCTAGTTGTACTGATTTTTGACTTCCATATATGGCTGACAACCTCTGGATGTGTCTGGTCACACTCTTCCATTCTTACCATGCCATCACTGACACTTGCAAATTGGGGCCAAAAACAGGATACTGATGGAGAATATTAATTCATTGGCACACTGGGAAAGAGTTTGGCTGGTTTCCATGAGAGCATGAAGAAGGAAGATAATACAGAACACTTGTGCACTCATGTAGTTCCAGCCATGGCCATTTGCCAGAGCCATCAGCAACACTCTGTTGCTCTTATCTCCCTGCCGCCTGCCCCCCACCCAGTGCCACCCATGACTCTTTTTTTAAATCAGTGAGATTTTGCTCAAGAGATTGGAGATGTTTGTAACTCCTGTGCATATTTTCTTTAAATCCAGCAGATTGCAAATAAATGGTAGTCCATTTTTCCTCCTCCCTATCAGAATGATGAGGCAAAGATGATGGCCAAAATGCTGGTGCAAAAAAAGCAGTGAAAACAAAGAATGTGATTTCATTTAACTATACTGTATAAAGCAAAATCAGCTCCCTTGGCAGTGCATGAGCACAGCAGCTGTTTTGACAGCATGCACTTCAATGTGGTGCTTAAAAGTGGGAGAGGGTCTGATCCCCTTCTTAAAATGTTTCATTTGAGAGATCTGAAAAGTGCATTAGCTTTCAACTCTTGATGGAGGTGCACTATACTGAGTTCTCTTCTTTGCATCAGTGCTCATGCTCTCTTTCTCAAGCATCAAAACCCTGTGCTTTTGTTTTGTGCCAGTAGCACCAGTGGTGTCCATGTTCTGCTATTCAAAGGAGCCAGCAGTTCCACAATGCCTTAAAGGCAAAGGCTGACTCAGAAGTACTGAAGCTAATCACTGATGTGATGTTCCCTCCTCATAAGGACACAGTTCATGATTGTCCACTGCAATGCATGTCTGTTTGTGCTCTTGTAGTACAGATATAACTGATAATAAACAGCATGCATGCAAAAGTATGAAGCAGGGAGGTGGAATTAGATGCATATCCTTCACCTATTTGTTGCCTGGGGTGATCACTTCAGCTTACTTAACTCATGGGTCGGTCCTATAGTAAGAATTTGAAGGAAATCAAGGAATTTATATGGTGAGTGAAACAGTTTGGGCACATGCACAGGGGTACTTAGAACAGATTAGTCTTCCTCTCAGCTAATTAACTGCATTCTTGTTTGGGACCTGAAAAAATACAAAAAGTATGTTTGCTGATAATGTGAAGGTATTAGCTGAAATTAGGGAGCACAAGTATGTAGACATCCTGCGCATCTGTTTTTTAACAGAGGAAAGGGAGGATATAAGTCTTAAAATAAATAAATAATGTGAGTCTGTATAACTGGAAAAAGAATACTTACAATATGTCCTGAATTACAAAACCAGAGTTGTCATGGTAAGAACAGCATTGTGAAAAATTGTACCAACAATGCTAAATGGAAGATGTACAGTGGTACCTCGCTGAACAAGTGTTTCACATAACAAGCAAAAATTTCCAAGAAATCTTGCTTCACATAACAAGTTCTGCTTCACCTAACAAGCAAGGATGCTATGGGCACGTGTGCTATGCAACCCTGTTGCTCTGCATGGAGGCTCTTTAAAAGGGCTGCCAGCCAGCGCTGCTGCCTCTAACTGCCCCCAACTTGGGAGCAGTTGCCCAGAGGTGCCAGAGGCAGCTGCCTCTAACTGCCCCAAAGTTCCCCCACCGACCATCTTGAACCTCCAGCAGCAGCCCAGGTAAGCCTCCCAGGAAAGTGTCTTTGATTGTAGCCTCTTAACCATATCTACCTAGAAGTAAGCCCTATTGTGTAGAATGGGGTTTACTCCCAGGAAAGTGTCTTTAGGATTGCAGCCTAAGTAGATTTTATAGGATCATGCACATTGGATGCATGTTTTGAATTCAATTCCAGTGTTTGGTCATCATTTTTACATCCAGTTAATATTTTTATATGAATATTTTGGGGGTTGTGGAATCAGTCGTCTGAGTTTCCACTGTTTCCTATGGGAAAATCTGCTTCACTTAAAGAGTATTTCACTTAAAGAGCATGCCTCCGGAACGAATTAAGCTCTTTATGTGAGGCCCCACTGTATATGGAGTTTCATTTACCCTCATTTCATTTCTGAGAACATAAATATGAAATGCAGAAGTGTGAAATATGAAATACGAAAAACAGAAAATACAGGTGTGTGTCTCCATGTGTGTTTCAAATCAGTGCTTTTGAGTTGCTACTTCTTACCCATTTTGAAACAGAAAAGTGCTACTTCTTACCAGTCTTCTTCCTGACGGCACTTATGTCCAGGAAGTGCAAGAGTTTGGGACAACCATTGCAGTTTCGATGTGCCTTGCTTTTTGTGCAGTTCAGTTGGACTATCTGGATCTGCACAACCCCATCTAGAGTGAGCACATCCCCTATTTGAAGTGTCAGTTTACTGATTCAACATGCTGATCACCTATAAAGCTTTTTATCCAAAATCACTCCTAATGTCACATCAGTACACTGATGTAAAATATTCTCCACCTATTTTAAAACAAATTAAGGATGCAATCCTAAATACGCTTTCCTGGGAGTAAGACCAGTGATGGGCTTCAAAGAAATTAAGAACCGGTTCTCTGTCCATCTGGCAGCCACTTTTAAATGGCTATTTTTAAACTTTATATGTACTATCTCTTGTTAAGAACCGGTTCTATAGAGTAGGTGCGAACCTGCTGGTGCCCACCACTGAGTAAGACCCATTGAACCCAATGGGGCTTACTTTTCAGTAGGCATGATTAGATTGTGCTCTAAGTGAAGCAGCCAGATTGGCATACTCTGTACAGGTCTTCAAAATGTAATTCTCAAATTTTTACTGATTCATACAGACCTATAAAGTTAAAAAAAGTGCAGGTGTGTTGGTTCTTGGAATATGAAAAGTGCAGGTTTGTTGGTTCCTAGAACAGACAGTCACTGTTCCCAGCTATTGCAGCTATCCCACTGTTCCTGCCTTTTACTGGTGTATTATTATCAAAATAATCAAGGGCTGTGGCTGGCGCAAGCGGTTAAGACGCTATGCCTGTTAACCAGCAGGCCAGGGTTCGAGACCCGGGTCGGCGCCACAAGACAGGGTGAGCTCCTGTCCTTAGCCCAGCTCTATGATGCCATCTGGATCCAATCGTATTGGCTCTGCCTTTCCATTGGACTAATTCAGTGGCATGGAGGGGGGGGGGGATCTGCTGCTTAGGTAACAGCCTATCCTCCATATTAATCTACCCAGGCCTTTGTGCTTCACATACAGCATCGAGCACAATGCCATAGTCTTTCAAGACTGACAGGGGCCTGCTTATTATCAAAATCTAGTGGGTAAATTGTTCCCCTTGACAGAAAAAAAAATCTTTATGGATTCCTGAAAAACCAAACCTACTAAATATAGAAAACATTTGGGCACTTCAGACATATTTTTAATAATAGACAAAAACATTTAATATGTACCTGTAAAGTTGTGACATGCACAGAAAACAGAGTTAGGCTGTGATCATGTGCAGCATGAAACATTTTGTACCACAAGGCCAGATTTGACGTAAGAAGCCTATTCCATGTGTCCATGGAAATGGTTTGTCTTCACTCTGTTGCATGTGTATACGGCAGCAATTTTCAACCAGTGTGCCATGAACAGGGTGACCAGATAGAATGGGGGCAGAAGGAATTTTGACAGGTGTAACTTTTAAACCCTCATTGAGCTGTACCTTGCAAAATTTCTTCTTCTATACCGGGGGTGTCCAAGTTCTGGCCCAGGGGGCCAGACTGAGCCCACAGCAAGACCCCTTTAGCTAGCCCACAGGCAACTCTTGTAATGCTCTGGATCTATCTCTCGTACACTCTTATGTGTAAATTTATGTAAATTTATTCAAATTTGAAATGGAAATCATTTTTCTGGACAGTGTCAGAGAGATGATGTGGCCCTCCTGCCAAAAAGTTTGGATGCCCCTGTTCCAGTGGTATTCAAGCACTTCAACCTGGGACCTCCTTCTGAGAATAACAATCTGTCCGGGACCCCCCAGAAGTGATGTTGTGGCTGTTAGTGACATTAAAGGTGCCCAGTGCCAGATTCCAAGATGGCTGCATCCAGCTTTTCATGACCCCCCTGAAATGAAGTTACAACTCCCAAGGGATCCCAAGTCCAACCCCCACTTTGAATCATAGAATCATAGAATCATATGAGTTGGAAGGGACCTAGTAGGTCCCAGTGAAGACCACTTCCCTACTCTATACAATGATTAAAAGGTAGAGGAACTGTGTCCTCTAATGCAGTGGTCTTCAAACAGGGAGAGGGGTTGTGACTGACAGGGATTTGGCAGCAACTGACCAACTGTACCCACCAGAACCAACCCCAAGACACCACACAGTAGCAAACAGGTTCTTCAGCTAATGGCTATATTTGAATAATTCCAGGAGCTGGCAAAACAATGGTCATAGAGCAGTTCAGGGTCCAGTACATGAAAAAGTCCAGTCCAATACTGCAAACACCAGCCTCCTCACCAGCAGCAGTTTCCCCAGCAACTCCTACTTCACCCACAGGCTTCTAGCAGACTTATCCCTGCTTGTGTACTCTCTGCCCTCTGTTTACTGTGGAATTGCGACACATGCTGCTCATATGCCCACCACAGTGACCATCTGTCCTGTTTTTCCAGGACATGTCATCTTTTTTGATATGGTGTCCTGGATTGGGGGTAATGAGTTTGATGGGGGGAGTCCTGGACAGATTCCAAATGTTCAAAGGGAGTCCTGGGCCAAAATGGCTGAAGACCACTGCTCTAATGTATCCGGTCACCTTGGCCATGAATGGTCCACAGGAAATTTGAGAGAAGATCATTTGTCATAGGGATGATTAGTCAGATGATTAGTAGGGCTGTTAAGGGATATGAACTGCTCTGGCAACATGGTGTGTCTTGTCCATTATCAAAAAAACTGGTGGTGAGCCTTGACCATTTTAATACCTTGTCAGTGCACCATGAGAAGGAAAAGGGTGAAAGCCGCTGGTATATGGGATTCCCATATAAGAAAGAAAACATAAATTTGCAGGTTTTTAGAAGTATTCAAAGAACAGATATTACCTATTTATTTTCTGGTTAATTGACCATCAAGTGATAAACATTCAGATCCCAATCATGCTTTCCTATAAGTAGGGACCTGCAAAAGGCGAGGTTAAGAAAAATGGTCAGGAAAAATAACTACCTATAAGTAAGTTTATTGATTTGAGCAGTTCATTCCAACTACCTGTACTAGATTTGCAGCCGAAGATATGATACAGAAGATATATGACAATATGATAGCACCAAACCAAGAGGATGGACACAGAAGGGGAAAGTTGTATTTCTAGAACGAGAACATTTCTGAGTCCTAATGAACATTCTGGTCTCACTTCTGAGTAAACATGCACTTGATAACATCCTAATAGACCATTTAAATTTGTTTACATTTTTTTTTGTTTTTTACACTTGTTTTATTCATTTGTTACTTGTAATAGTCTCAGAGTATATGGGCAATGGGGGTTCTAAGAGGTTCTACACAACTGATCTCAGCTATGCACATCTACTTAATCTTGATAACAGATGACCAGAATAAGGCAGGGAAGGAAGGAAAACAATTGAACCATCTCAGACTAATAAGATATTTTGACACTGAAAAATGAATTTGAGTCCTTGCATTACACTTGAATTTCTGTGTGAATAATTTTTCTGTCACCACCATCTCATTGTGCAAATTGACTTTGAAAACTCAGGGTAAGACAAAATTATTCTAAGAGCATTTCAAGCAAATAAGATCACCTCCTAAATGAACTGCTTATTTACATGGAGGCGCAGACCTGAAGCATTACATAGAGGCTGCCTCCTAACTAGGAAACTCGTGACTCTGGAGCCCTGTCAAAGTCCAAACCCTGAAGGTAGGGTTGCCATAATTCTCTTCCACAAAATCAGGACAGGACCTTCTGTCACTGTGAACACAATCACCCCCCACCCCCCAAATCAAGACTGTCCCTGTTTTGGGGGACATACTGTATAGCAACTCTATCTGAAGATAACTGCAAGGCTATTTAATTGAACCTAGTTGTTGGATAAGATTGAAGATGTCTAAGAGTAAGAGCAGTTAAAGCACAATCCTAACCATGCCTACTCAGAAGTAAGCCCCATTGTGATCAATGGGTCTTGCTCCCAGGAAAGTGTGTTTAGGACTGCAGCATTAGTTTCTTTGTTATTATTATCACGTAAAAATCATTTTACTGTTTTCAACAAAACATTCCCAAAGTGGCTTAGGATGCAATCTTAATCATGTCTACTCAGAAGTAAGTCCCATTCTGTTCAATGGGACATTGAGCACAATCCTAATCATATCTACTCAAAAGTAAGCCCTATTGTGTTCAATGGGTCTTACTCCCAGGAAAGTGACTTTAGGATTGCATCCTCTGTCTCAGGAAACTGTGTTTAGAATTGCAACCTTATTCAGCAAAATAAATGAGAAGACCATTCCTATCCCAAAGGGGTTCATAGTCTGAGTAAGGTGCATGGAGAGGGTGACCACATAAATCGAGGATAGAATCATAGAGTTGGAAAGGACCTGGTAGGTCATTTCGTCCAACTCCCTGCCTGCAGCAAGAAATCCTCCTAGAGCATCCCCAACAGGTGCTCATTGAGCCTCTGCTTGAAGATCCCCAGTCAGGGAGAGTCCACCACCTCCCTTTGCAATCTGTTCCACTGCCGAACCACCTGAACCGTCAGGAATTTTTTCTGGATATCCAACGGGAATCTCCTTTCTTGCAATTTGTACCCATTGGTTCTAGTTCTGCTTTCAGAGGCAGCTAAGAACAAATGAGCCACTTCCTCCCTATGACAGCTCTTCAGGTATCTGAAGAGGGCAATCATGTCTCCTCTCAGCCTCCTCTTATCCAGGGTGAACATCCCAAGTTCCCCCAACCTTTCCTGGTAGGGCTTCCCTTCCATCCCACTGATCATTCTTGTTGCTCTCCTCTGGACTTGCTCCAGTTTGGCTGCATCTTTCGTAACCCTTAGAATACCAACCGGGTCCATTAGACCTGGTATGCAAATGTATGCAAATTAGGCTATTTTTAGATGGTATTTTAATTAAAGTGAGGTGCCAAGAACTCAACACAGTAATCCAGGTGAGGTCTAACCAATGCAGAATAAAGAGGAAGTATAACTTCTCGTGACTTGGAAGCTCCAGTCCTCTTAATGCAGCCTAAAATGGCATTTGCCTTCTTTGCAGACACATCACACTGCTGACTCATGTTCAGCTTGTGATCCACGGCTACTCCAAGATCCCACTCACATGTTGTGCTGCCAAGCCAAGTATCTCCCATTTTATACCTGTGTTTTTGGTTTTTATTTCCTAAGTGCAGAACCTTGCACTTCTCCCTGTTGAAATTCATTCTGTTACAGCCCAGGATTCCTGTTTATCCAGTATTCCTGTAGTCTTGGAGGTTTCTCCTGTCTTCTGTTGTGTTTGCCACTCTTCTCAGCTTGGTGTCATCTGCAAATTTGATCAGGGTCCCCCATATCCCTTCCGCCAAGTCACTGATGAAAATGTTAAAGAGAACCGGGCCCAAGAGAGAGCCCTGGGTTAATAGAGTGCTGATAACTTCAACCAGTGCATAGAAGTGGGGATTTTGACAGATATAGCTTTTAAAGCCATCTATGCACCTGTTAAAATTACCTATGCAGAAGATAAAGGCACTGTGTCCTCCAGTGTATCTGGTCACTCTTTGCATGAGAGAAATCAGCAAATAGTTAATGGAGGGATGCTATGTTGTGATGAAAAGGGACATAAATATGGATGCTTAAAAGGCATCCCTTTGCCTACTTAGCAAAGAATAGTCTAGTAATTAGAATAGTCTAATTTTCTTTTAAATCTGTCTTTGATTCAGATCTGCCTTAAATATGCCTTTGGATTTGGGCAGGCAATCACTTCAAAGAAAGAATGAATTAATTTGGGTTTCAAGCAATTGGTACCTCATTCCTAAGTATATTCTCTTAGATAACACTTTGCCTGATTTCTCAAAAACTTTGTGCTTCATACTGCAGCCCACTGAAGGTAGCAAAAACACAATAGATTCAGCCCAGAATATTCAGTTTAACCAGGCTGCAACTCACATAAATTGTTTTTGACATCACATCAAGGTTATGTATAGATCCTGGAAAGGGCTACCACCATACACTGTGATTAAGGGCACTCCAGATCCTCACCTGGACCCAGTAATGGCTCTGTCACAAACACAAAGTCCATTTCTTGACTATTCTCCCCTATGAAACTGCCCATTTATTCCTATTTTGTATAGTTATGTTCATCCTTAATTGTGATTAATCAGGCACAGTGTGTCTCCTAACTCCCAATGCTAGGGAAAATAGAAAGGGATTGTCATACATCCCTAATTATGAACTTCCTAGAGGCATCCTTCTTTACGGCAATTGTATGTAATTATCAGTGTTTTATTTATCAGCAATTTTAAATTAAAAGATAAACATCCCTTAAGTTGCAGTTAATGGCTAAAAAGTCCTGCTTACCTTGAAAGCTAGGCAATTGAACTTGTCTCAGAAAAATTTCATAAAGGGTTTAGTTTGGTTTCAGGTTTCAGCTGGAGAGGAGACCTCTCCCCTCTCCATGTGATGATGACATCAATACACAGTGATAATCACTTCTGAATTGCTTTGCAAGGAGAAGCTTTCTGCCTCTGAGCTGAGACTCAATTGTTTAAAGGAAACTTGATTCATATTGATTCATTGCCTATCTCATTACCCTGATAAACAAGTGTTTACAGAACAATCCAGAGTAACTATGAGTAACTCTTAAGTCGATGTAAGAAACATTTACTCTGGATTGCTCTTGAATTTACCATAGTTTTCCACTAGGTGACACTGTATTTACATCACTGTAAATGTCTCTTATGTCGACATAGGAGCTCCCATAGTTACTCTAGATTGTGCACCTAGTGTACAATTGACGTAAGGGCTTGTAGTGGTGCAAGTGGTTAAGACACTGTGCATGTTAACAAGCAGGCTATGGTTCAAGACCCAGTTCCTAAGAGCTCCCGTCCTTAGCCCAGCTCCTGCCAATGCAGTTCAAAAGCATGCAAATGCAAGTAGATAAATAGGTACCACCTTAGGTGGGAAGGTACCTCCTTAAATAGGTGGGAAGGTAATACAGCATTCCCTGCACTTTCGGAAGTCATGTCAGCCCCATACCCCATGACCTCATGAAGTGTCTTTGGATAACGCTGGCTCTAATGGCTTAGAAATGGGTATGAGCACCACACCCTACAGTGGGACACAACTAGCAGTGTAACCTGCGGGGGACAACTTTGCCTTACAATTGATGTGTTAAAAATATGGACTGTATACTGAACTATAGACTGTATAACTTAGCTTCAATCATAAATTTTTGAGGCATGATTGGTTCATACACACTGCCAATTTTACAAACTGTAAAAATTAAAGTTAGACTGAAATATACTACAGTGACTTTGGAAGGCATTAGGAAGTTTACATAACAAAAAGTCTTGTGGCATAAAGATTGTGTGGAACTTTACCAGATGCATGATGTATACTCAGTCACAGGAATACACAGGTAAACATAGGCACAGGAATAGACCAGATTTGACAGGAGACACAAGATGTCAGGCCATCTGAAAGAGAAAGCATGTGGGCAAAGTGGGGCAGCCCTAACTTCTTATCACAGATTTGAATAACAACTTGTGATATAAAAGCCACTTGAATACCTGCGCTCTTTTGATCACTCCAAAGATTCTCTTTGCATCTATATTTTATGATATCCAAGTGCACATCATCTAGAAAATCTCCTGCCATTTCCAAGTGATCTGAAACAAAGCTTGATCTCAAAAATGTCAAACATAATGAAAAACAGAAAGCGGCTTTCAGCCACCTCTGCAGTCCCCGCTCTCAAAGGCTCTGCAGTTTCTTTTAACTCAGTTAATTAAAGCTGACTCTGAAGAAGTCACCATCACTGCTGCTGCTGCTGTGTTCCCAACTGTACTGCTGGCATGTGTTCCTTCCAAAGAATGTCTTAAAGAATAAGTTTCAGTATAAGCTGCCAGTGTCCCAATTTCCCTTTACGTGTAGAACATCATTAACATATTGCAGAACAGGGACAAGAGGCCATAGCACTTACAGTTTTGTCTGCTGCCTACCCCTGGCAGTCTAGCCAGTAGCCAGGCATTTCCTAAAGAACTGGCACAATTTCTACTCCATTGGAGTGAACTAATCTTCCATTAACATAAATTGAGTCAGGAATTCATTTTTGAAAAGGAGACCTTTGTAGTTTGCCATTTCAACATTGCAAAAGTGTTATCAAGACCAGTGGTGGGCTCCAGCAGGTTCGCACCTTCTCTATAGAACCGGTTCTTAACAAGAGATAGAACATATAAAGTTTAAAAATAGCCATTTAAAAGTGGCTGCCAGTGCACAGAGAAGCACGCAAAATTTGAAAATGGCTGCTGCCACAAAGCCAGTTTTTCCAATGGTGGTGGCCAGCTTTGCAGGAGGGCTGCATCCATCCTCGATCTGGGCCGCATGCGGCCCCCGGGCCTCATGTTGGACATCCCTGCTCTATAAAATAAGATAAGATCAAAGTACTTGTGGATCTCTCAGGAATTAATGCAGGCCTCAGTGTCTTAGTTTACAAATTGGGGGCAGCTATTTTGCATCACTCTAAGAACAAAAGGGATTAAAGGAGCTATCCAGAATCTTCTGGAAGACCAACACAGCTGAGCCAAATTGTGTGGGGTAGGTCACTGCTCTCTGTACCTTGATTGGACTTAATTTTGATTAACACGCAGATGCCCAAAAGAATTATAAAAGAGTATTTGAATTCAAGCCATATGCTGGCTGTTCTTCTGTTGGAGTTATCCTGTCTTGCGATGAAGATGCCGCGCCAAAATAAGCCTATGGAACTCGGCAACTGGTTCCAATATGAACTGTAAGATTACAAACTTGGTGTTGCTGTATTATCAACTGTATTAGTCAGGACTAAGTAAAAGGAACAGGAGTGAGAATTGCCTTTTTTATTTTATATTCTGGGATTGATGTAACCAAAATATGCTGGTCCCCTAATTTCTTTTAAGATTGTTTTTATTAATAAAACTGACCTAGATTAGACTAAGTTTGTGGTTGTATCATTGTACATTGATTGGCTCAAACCTGAGAACCCTTTGGGGGGTAAAATCTAGAGCTTTGCAAGGTTGATCCAAAGGTGATCTAGGAAAAGGCCAATTATTTCCTCCTAACCTCTAAGTTTATGCAGAGTGTGGAAGCACTGCTATAAGCTCAAAAGAGGTCTTGGGCTCTCTGCCTCATTAACCCCCAAATCCAGAGTATCTACAGGAGTACGTAAGAGACTTTATGTACACCCGTAGTTACGGTGCCACCTAGTGAAAACCTATGGGAAATTCATATTGTAATCCAGAGTAAGTAGTTCTTACACTGGAGCAAAGACTCCCCGTAGTTACTCTTGATTTTGCTCTAAGTTGAGTGCTAGAGAGACCCTGGTTCTGACTCTTGAACAGAACATGACAATAAGCAAGGGCTTATCATAGATGTATTAAAAATATGGACTGTTCAAAAATTAATAAGCAATATAGTGTTTAAATTCACCATATGCAATCAATATGCAAGTGTTTTTAACTTGGCTGGGTCCAACATTTCAGGGTGTCTTGTCCTCCTCCTTTTGTGGTTATGACCTCTGGTTACTGTGCATGGGATGCCAGTCATACAGTGATGGGATTCAAAGAAATTAATAACCGGTTCTCTGCCCATCTGGCAGCCACTTTTAAATGGCTATTTTTAAACTTTATATGTCCTATCTCTCATTAAAAACCAGTTCTAAAGAGTAGGTGTGAACTTGCTGGAGCCCACCACTGCGAGTCATACCCTCTCATTCCATAGCAGTGCCACAGATAGTCCTTAGGTGTGCCGTGGGAATTTGGGGATTGACATTCATTAATAGGAAAACTGGAGGATTTGAACAGTCTGTTGTGTTCTCATAACAATGAAACCCAGGCTTTCATGCTTCGCATGCTGCGTATGCAGCACCGAGCACGATACCATGGTCTCTCAAGACTGACTGAGTCCTGCTTTTTTTGTGCCTTGTCAATGGTAAAAACAATTGATGGTGTGCCATAATGATTTCAGTGCCTTGTTAAGTGTGCTGTGAGATGAAAAAGGTTGAAAATCACAGTTCTACAGTATCTCACATGGAAATTGTGAAGGGGAGCAGGGGGCAGAATCCTATATGCAATCTTGCTATCTTCAGAAGAGCAGGATTGTAATGCAGCTAATAATTACAAAAAAGACAATTGGAAATTTGGACAAATTCCTTGAGGAAAGGACCATCATGGGTTACAAGCAATGAGGGGTATGTGTAGAGGTGGACAAAATGCCAGATGCCTGGGGGATGGATGGACCTGGATGCAGGTATCATATACGCTCTCTGAAGCTTCAGGTGGGCTGCTTGTGATACATGGGCTTTTGGCCTGATCCAGTGGAGGCTCTTCTTATGGGAGGCAACAGAAGAAAGGGAGTTTAAGTAAATATAATGCAGTTATTTCCAGCTACTTGTAATTATGCTGAGTTACAGTAAGGTTGTGGATTAGTGGGTTCTGCTGAAGCCTTCACTTTATGCATATGTGTTATCAGATAATATGGCTGCTGCAACACTGGATAATGTGAGCATGCAGAATTAACAAGCACCAACCAACAAGATGAGGAAAAACATAAAACAGATATGCAGGCAGGAGGTGGTAGGAATGGTACAGAAGAGAAATGAACGGGCACATGAGGTTTCTATGTTTTTCTAAAAATGAAATATTACTTTAGAAAAATATAGAAGATTGTGCTGGACTTGAGAAAAGGGCCCTTTGGAGTACATTCTACACTAGTATTTCTGTACCGCTGGTACAGTGTATCTGTACCACTGGTGATACTTGAAGCATAGTTGATATTTGATACTCACAGGACCCCTGGACCATCTGCCACATGGAAATAAGACTAGAAACACAACACAACAAACAGTGGTAGGAGGTTGAGGTCAGTAGGAGGTGGGCAGAACCCCAAAGCACGCTTTTCCATGTTCAAAACAGCCCTACCATCCACTAAATTATCTTACAGGTGTTGGTTGCATCACATCTTGTTTCCGATGATGATGTCATCCACAGTCATCATCACCACATGGTGATGATATAATTCACAGTTACTTCCAATACTAATTCAAATAGTGGGCCATGGAAAGTGGTACAGCAGAGGACAAACCTGACAAACATTCTGTACAGCTTTCACTGTATATGCTACTTAAGTAAGAATTAATATGCTACTTAAGTAAGAATTGTAGGTTCCCAGTAAACTTTACATAACAGCCTGAATTTAAGACAGTGCAATTTTCTCAAGTGATTGCATGTGCTTGGAAGCTTAGAGGGATCATGAACAATAAACAGCTAAGCAAGCCTTTTGAGGAATCACCAAGATTGTTTTGACTGTCTTGACCAACATTGTCTTACTGTATATCCATGAACAGCATCCAGTTGTTAAGGTTAATACTCAAGGTTTTGCTCATTTGCTTGAGGAAAAAAGGCAGTGTGGTGTTTATGACCACCTTTTCAGTTTGTAGAGACAGATTAACACAAAACGCTAAAATGAGGCAATGATCAGTGCAATCCTAAGCATGTTTTCTCAGAAGGAAGTCCCATTTTGTTCAATAGTACTTACCCCCAGGAAAGTGTGGTTAGGCAGCCTGAGGCTGCAATCCTGTTGAACGCAGTGGGACTTATGTTTGAGCAGACATGCTTAGGATTGCATTGTCAGACTCTCAAACACCACAATCTCATGTTTACCCAGAAGTAAACTCCAGAGGGTCCAAGATAAAACAGATTATCTAGACTCCCTCTAACTCTGCTGTCAGACCAGGCTTTTGAGATGGCTTTGCAATCTTGGCTTTGCTATCCTGCACTGAAGGCTGGACAGGGAGAGTGCATCCTGTTAGGTCCTGCTGAATGTTTCAACACCTTTCAACATCTTCATCCATGGTGTGATACTGGGGTAGTTGGGGGCTTTCGGGGGGACACTACACTGCAGTGGTTCTGCTCCTTATTGGCTGACAGATCCTAAAAAGTGGTGATTAAAAGTGTCTGTTCATTGCTCTGATCTTTGATAAATAAATCCAGTTCCCGTGTGAATGTTCATGGCATTCTGCTTAAGACCAGTAAAAAATATGCAGTAGAAATGGCTGAATTGAGAAGGGTTTGGAGAAGGGACAGGATAATAATGACCTTGGTTTCTGGACTTGCTCACAAAAGTGTTCAAGCAATACTTCCCACATGCCATACTGCTTTCCGAAAGAGACATTTTCTAACGAAAGAATTCCTTTGCTTGGAGTCTGCTAGGTTATATTGCATCGAAATGATCTGAGAATGAAATTGCACTTCATTCTGCCAATTGAAGGTTAAGTGCAGCTCCTAATGATCTGAATTCAGCTTTTGTCCTTGTTTTCTCGTTGCTGGAAAATAGCAAGCTGTTTGCTTGAAGGCACAGATCAAACACCAGACCACTTTCCAGACATGATCAGTCTGTCGTATGCAAAATTCTGGTACTTGAGAGATGCAATGATTTTAGCACACCGTTATTGCTAACGTATGTAACAGATGGCAAAGCGACGTAAAATGAATGAAAAAAGAACCATAAGCGGCTCTGTTTTTGCTATGTCAATATAAGAGCTTTTAGGAGTTCAAATTCAACATTACCTAGTGTTTGTTCTTTTTGGATAAGTGCTTTTCATGTTCAAAACACTATTTCTAAAGAGGGAAGGAATGAAGGCAGAGAAAAACAGAGGCTAATGACTTTTCACATAAGCATAAGGGTCACATTAGAAATGCATGCAAACACCTTGGATCCAAGCATGCTCTCAACTGGAAGCTCCTCTTTCATGATAAAACCAGCCTTATGGAGTGAATAACCTTGTCATGACTGGGACTTGGGCAAGAAGAGGATCACCTCTCTCTTCTCACAAATTGTTAAAAAAACCTTCCCTTGAAACATCAAGTTCATTTGTCTTTTCTCATATTTTCTAAGTCAGCAGGTGTTTCACTCCTTACAAAATGTTGGAGGCAAAAGGTGGAAGAGAACCTGAATGGTAACTGGGTTGAAGGGATCACTTTTGAGGACAGGGGATTCAGCTGATATTGTGTAGATCACAGACTTCTGTATTTCTGAGGTGAAGGGAAGACTAAAGAAGGGCCTGCAGGCTGCCCACCCCAGCTCCCCGGTAAGGCTAAAGTTTCCCCAGTATCATCACCCTGGCCCTTCTGGGAGCAGTGACTGGGTTTTTTGGGCCAGGATCTTTCAGAATTTCTCAAATGGGTTGCATCGTACTATGCTATAACAGGCATCCTTTTTCCCTGCTGTAGGTTACATTCACAGTGACTCAGGCTGCAGATCAGTTAGGCTGCAGCTTACTCCCAAATACGTGTAGGTAGAATTATTGACTATGGGCACAATCCAGAAGTGCACTTGGGTTACCCTGTCTATCACTGGGTTGACCCAATTGCAAGATGCTCCACCCTAGTTACTCTGGAAAAGGCTTGGGGCAACTTAAGGCAACCTAAGCCTGTATTATTGAATACAGACTGTAACTTGGCTGTCTTTACTGAATCCTTCAGGAAAACAGCCACATAGTAATAGAAAAGTGGTTTGATGCAACTTCTATCAGTTCTGTCTCAAGATGACCAAGAAGACTGCCCCCCAATACCAAAGCTGTCAGAAGCAGCTCAATTTAGTGATGAATAAGTGCAAACAGAGAATGTTTACATGTGTAAATGCATTTCACATTTGGCTACAAAGCTACAAAGAGGCTACAAAGCCATCCTCTTTTATTTTTGGTGGAGATTTTGAGGATGCCTTTTACAAAAATATACAGTATTAATGTCTATAAATTTGATTTACTATTCATTTGGATTCTGTCTTCTTCCCCACTCTCAAAAAAGCATACATACAATAATAGGGGAGCCTATGTAATCCCATTCATGCTTTGACTAGATCTAGATCTGCTTCTCTTCAGCAAGGTTCCTACAACATCCTGCAACACACTCCTGGGAGTAAGTCCCATTGACTATAATATTATTTATCAGTAGACATGCATAGGTTTGGGCTGTGAATAATTAGTAAAGCATGGAATGGCACTGATGGTCAGGAGCTGAGGCTACTGTCCATGCACCAGTGTAACCACTGATGTACAACCTTTTTCCCAAATCTCTGAATGCTGAAAGATGCCACTGGACTCAGGCATGTGGTGTAGTCACATGCACATTGAAGCAGTGGTGTCACAAGGGTTTGCATCACCAAAAGATACCACTGTTATTCCCCTTCCTTTCCATTCCCCATTACTGCCTATCCAGACAGTTAATGCTCTAGAATGTATGATATTCTGCTTATCATATGAAGCATAGCCATATCAACTGTGAGAGAAAACATTCTGTTGAACATTTTTAAGATTAAAAAACAACCAAAATCCTGTGCGGATTGGTTTACTCGCACACCTGCCCTAGGAGCCAGCACAGAACAGGTTTTTCAGGGTAAATGAGTACAAGGCACAGCAGATGGAGAAGAGTATTTAACAATATTTAACAGTTCTGGTGGGTGGGGACTCCTACAAGGATACAAGAGCATCCCTGATTTCACCTGTGGAACATTGGATGGTATGAACAAATTATAGGTGTTCCTTAAACCATCCGGAGTCAAAATTAGTTCAAAAGGTTTACAAAGGAAGAGACAAGTGACAATCATCTGACACTTGTAAACCATGGAAACAGACATTTAGGGGGTAAAAAGCTGGATGTATATAAGTTGGATATAGTCTATCGAAACACATCAAAACATGCATCCAGTTAACCAAAACCTGTGTAGGTGAAAAATAATGCCAATCAGTTCCATAGGGAAAAAGGGGGTGCAGGACTAGTTCTAGTTTATCAGATTGCAACAGCAGCTGCTCCAGGAATTAATGAGAGACTATTTTGGGCCATATCAAGAACCAAGACTATGCAAGAAATCCTATCTGGCAGCAGCTATTATCTACTCTGAGAGATGAAAATTGCAAAATGCTGCTTTACTGAAAAGAACAAGAGACCCCCAGCAAATAACAATTATAATTTGTTCTGGAGAAGAATTATATTTGTGTAATTCACAATTTAACAGGGCTGCAGTGGCTCAGTTGTTAAGATCCCATGCCTGTTGACCAGCAGGCCGGGATTTGAGACCTGGGTGCTGCAAGACGGAGTGAGCTCCCGTAATTCTTGCCCAGCTCCTACCAACCTAGCAGTCTGAAAGCATGGAAATGCAATTAAGTAAATAGGTACCACATTGGTGGGAAGGTAACAGTGTTCTGTGTGCATGCAGACCACATGACCGCTGAGGTATCTTTGGACAATGATGGCTTAAGAAACAGGAATGAGCACCGCTCCCTAGAGTTGGTCATGACTAGCAGAGTAACCTGCTGCAGGTAACACCTTTACCTTTAATTCACAAATTACACACAAAGGTGAGTTAAATATCAATGCAAGAAGGTAAAATCTAAGACTGAAGCTCCAGGTGCTATCAACACATTCCTGGGAGTAAGCCCCATTGACTATAATATTATTTCTCAGTGGACATACGTAGGTTTGGGCTGTGAATAACTGGTAAATAAGCATGGAATGGCATTGATGATCAGGAGTTGAGGCTACAGTCCATAAATTTGGCAGGCTCAGCTTTACATGGAAGGGTTTGAAAATTGTGCCTGCTAAAATTCCCTCTTCTATACATTAGTTAATGGTAGAGGTACTCTGTCTCCATTTGTACGAGACAGATACTCTGTCTCGTATCTGGTAACTCTAGGAATAGTAAGCTTTTTGTTTGTTTGTTTCCAATCACCTGATTGGAACATTGCCATCCAGCAAATGATGTGGAATTAGTGGTTAAAGTAATGCAGAGCTGGTTCTAATCACTACACATACAAATACTATATACTTAGGATGGTAAAGAGGACCTGAAACTTTTTCACACAGCCAGACCAATTAAAGTGCTGAGAGAAAAATCACATAGCTTTCTCTTTGTGCCCCAAGAGGCATTAAAGTTATTAAAGCATTTGTCCCGCTCTCCCATTATTTTAATTAACAACTGCCTTTACATATTCAAGCAGAGAAGGTGGGAATTAGGCGCTCTCTCTCACTCTCACTTGCTTGCTTACAGAAAATGACAAATACATCTCAGCTTTGACTACGTGTGCTGCTGTTATTCCTCAACTTTTCACTGCAAAATATGTTGTAAATTTTATTAATTCACTTAAGCTGTGAGAACAAAGCCCAGAAAGGAAAGCATCACTACCATCCCTGATGTAATCCCCAGTTTTGCTGTACTGAATATATTTTAGAAGGAATCAATTATATAATAACTACAAGTTCTTCTCCCTCACACCCACACAGTTCCAGTGACGTCACTGGATCTGTATCTGAGAAGGGAATTAAGACTCCTTATTCACAATATGCACTCATGCAGGGATATATATAAAATTACAAGAAGGTGTCAGGCACGCACTTCCGTGTTCCAGATATGAGGGAGGGGGCACTCTATTGAAAACAAATACTAATGGATCCTGGCAGCCCAGTGGGTAAGATAAAGAAGCAGCAAAGTCAAGTGTAATTCTCTGCTTCCTCAGCACATGACCAAAGCCTCTCCTGTTCCAGCCAACCACTGTTATTCTATATCTAAGCCCTGTTCCTGGGCCATGCAGAGCAGCCTGACGCTGCTCTGGTCTGCTTGGTTCTGCACAACCTCCTGAAGAGCTAAAGATCCAAGTAGACCTTTACTCGGGATAAGGCAAAATTTTTGCCCTTGCTCTCAGGCCAACTAGCCTGTCTGTTCCAGTGCAAGTTAGGATTTCACTTTAAGTCTTCAGACAAACCCTAGTTTATCTGGCCTCAAGTCTTCCTGCTGAAAATTGTTTTCTAATTTTGGAAAAAAAATTGGGATCCTAAATGCTGGACAGTTTTTTGAACCAAGGAGCTTATAAATCACAGTCAGAGGGCACGGGATCTGTGGAAAGTCCCAAGTTCAATCTATGCCTGAGGATGTTGCTTGTCATTTACTCTGGCCCTGGATGCTGTGATGGAAGTTGGGGATTCAGTTTATGCATCACCACACAACTATGATCAAAGGAGGGAATTGTTGTTTGACCAGCCAAGGAAGCCTAGACTAGAATTTAGGAGATATTTCCTTCCTGATTCCAGATTCAGGCATGCTTGCTGGTCTAAAAACTACACAGTTCTTTCCATGGCACCCCAGGAAATGACACTTCTTCTTCTTCCCAGCTCCCCAGGCTGAAGTAGCACGACACCCATACAAGATATGTGGCATTCTGCATGATGGCCCTGTGACAGCAGGAGTTTGGGAACCACTGAACTAAGAGATCTGCTGAGTATAACTACCTTCACCCACCCCTTGACAACACAGGAGAAAGCCATGCAGTCTGAAAGAAATCATCTTGATATAAGGTAATAGTCCATTGGCTTCTAATTTGGCCATTGTTTTGAAAATACAAAAGTCACAGAGGTACAAACTACGGTAACAGAATGGACACACTGATATTTGCGTTATTTCATTATTAAAAACAAAATCTCAATGTTATTGAAGTATTGTGCTCAATATTTCTGGGGCTGGCAAACACAGGAACTCACACTCAGACACTAGTCCAGCTAGCACAGGATTGAGGAATAATTACTGTGGAAGGTTTCGGGGATGGATTCTTCTAAGTTATGTCCTACCTGAAGACTGTGACCTGGACTTTCTGCACGCAAGACAGATGCCCTTCCACTGAGCAGCAGCTTCTTCCTTTAATAATCATTGATCCGTGCAGAGCATGCTGAGTAAGGCAGTGAGCAGAAGCTATTAAGTAGTTTCAGATTCAGGTGAAGGGAGATGGAATAAAAGGAACAACAAATCAAATAACTTCTCAACTTGTTTCAAGAAAGAAATCTCAATTCATGTCAAAAAAAATTTTTCTCTCTCACAGTGTTTGCAACTCTGCCACTGGAATTTATACAGGCCAATCTGTGCAATCATTAAAACTGGGACTCATGAATCTTGAAGTGGTAAACATTCACAACTATGTGGATGTTTCCCTATATTACCGCCAGAATTTCTGATTAACTGAGGACATAAAAAGAAAAACATCCAGGCTATTTATAACAGAGAATCCATCTGGAAAAGCTGGGGGGTAGTTCAGGTCAGATGACATCCTACAACACATCAAAATGGGACACTGTGTATTGTTTCCCAAGACTCTTGGGATTTAAATGGTATTTTTGTTCCTAGTTTAAAATTGGGCGCTCTGGTTTCTCTCTTTTCTGAAGGCATAAGTAAACAATAAAAAATCAGAGCATCAAGCATGATAGTACAGTAATGGATAATAAAACTCAGCTCTGTGTTAGCTAAGGATGGACCAAAATAGTTGATCTTGAAAGCCATTTCTGACCTTGACTTTGATATTGTGTTCAGTTGTCCTTCCTTTGAAAATGAAGGAATAGAGACAATGATACCACCTTTTGCTAGTGTTCCCCATTCTGTTTCAGTTCAACCTACTTGGTACAATAACCTATAGAACATTAGCTCAGATAAGATGTTGCTTGCAGTGACATGTGAGATCCACCCTAGGAATTTATTGATTTATCTACATACAGTAACAGATAATGAGAAACTACATACCCATTCAGAATTTGAAAATTCAGAATTTCCTAAGAAACTACGCAGGGCTTACCTTGTTCACAGTGCAAAATGTATATTAAAGCATTTTGCATACGAGCAATTCTTTCTGTCCCTGAAATTCCTGATGGTGAGGGAAGTTCGGCAGTGGAATAATTTCCACAGGAGGCAGTGGACTCTCCTACAGTGGGAATCTTCAAGTGGAGGTTCGACAAGCACTTGTTGATGCGGCCCAGGATGCAAATTAATGTGGCCGCATGCGGCCCAGGATGCAAATTAATGTGGCCGCATGCAGCCCAGGATGCAAATTAATGTGGCCGCATGCGGCCCAGGATGCAAATTAATGTGGCCGCATGCAGCCCAGGATGCAAATTAATGTGGCCGCATGCGGCCCAGGGTGCAAATTAATGTGGCCCTCCTGCAAATGCTGGCCGCCACTGGAAAAACCAGCTTTGAGGCAGCCTCCAAATTCAAATTTTGCATGCTGCTGTGTGCGCTACTTTTTTCCTGGGTCCGGGCGGGACAAGAGTAAGGCAAGAGAGAAGGAAGCTCCTCCCCTTCCCTGCTTCATGGCTGCGATCCCAGGCAGCCTAGAAGCAACAGCCTTCAGGAGTGCACGCCTCACGGGCCACCTGTGCTGCCGCCCATGGACATCGCAGCGCCAGCTGCCTGCCTGCCTGCTGCAGGTCCTGCAAGCTGCCCATCACCTGCAAGCTGCCCACCCACAGCCTCCTTGAACTTCTCTTCCACTGACCTCCAGGTAAAGAGGAGCAGGAGGAGAACTAAAACTAAGGAAAGTAGTCTGAGAGCCCAATCCAATGCATGGCTACTCAAAAGAATACCCCATTATAATCAATGAGACTTACTCCAACATTAAGCTTGGAGAGGATCGCAGCCCACCCTATGCATCATGCCTACTCAGAAGTAAGCCCCATTAAAGTCAGTGGGGCTTACTCCCAAGTAAAGGTGGCTATGGTTGCAGTCTCAGAAGCCAATCTTATGCATGCCTATGTTTTCTATGGTTTTTTGGATGATCAGCTATCATTATGTGCAGCCCATCACATATCATATGGGTGGCCCAAACCAACTCGTTTTCTTCCAATGCGGCCCAGGGAAGCTAAAAGGTTGGACACCCCTGCTCTAAGAGATACTCTAGGAGGATTTCCTGCTACAGGAAGGGGTTTGGACTAGATGACCTATTAGCTCCCTTCCAATTCTATGAGTCTATGAAGTCTTTATGTGCCTGCATACCGTTGGTGATACATAAACGAGCACATATATGCACACCATCAAAAAACAAATGCTGTTCTTGCAAGAATAAAATAAAGCAGTTTGGTAATAAAAGACAAAACAGATAAGTATAGCGTTGCAGAGTTGGCTACTGATAATAATCCTTGTATTGAAAACCACTATTGAATGCATACGTCTGTATCACCCACACTGATTTACACAAAAGTATCATGCAGACTGCATTTTTTAAAGTTGTGCCTTTTTAGAATCCTGAATCACAGCAGCACAAGGACCAGTATACCAAACAGTGAAATGCCTGGAGGATTTTTCCAAGTCCACAGAGACATTCTAAATGACATTGTGTTGTCTTGCTTCTGTGGTTTTGATAGCTAGGGCTTGTAAGATCATAGTATGTCAGATTCTGTGGTCACAGAATATTACATCTTTGTTGATCCAGAGAGAAAGCACTTCTGTATCTGTCTGAGATTCCCTTAAGTATAGCTCCCTGCATCTGAATAAAAAAACTGTGCGCTTCAGATCATTTTGGTACAATCCCAAAAAAATTTTTTTGCAAGACTAAAAAAAATATGATTCTTTCTTCTGCCAAGTGTTAAGCACAAATATCAATTTTAAATTTTATTTTACCCAAGTTCACATCAGGACTAACCACAGCAGTCACCATGGTTGAGCACTTGCTAGAATCCATGCAATAGCAGAGAGCCATCTTCCAGTCAAAGCCCTTTCCCATTTCATAATAAGAGAGTCTGCTGGATCTCGTCCAGCTTTCCGTAACTCAGAGCAGCCCACCAGGTGCCTTGGGGAGCCCACAAGACACCTGCTTCCAGCTGCCCTCCCCTGCATCTGGGATTTTGAGGTTGCCTACATCGCTCAATACACACACACTCATAACCCTCATGGCTTGTAAACTGTGATGGTCCTTTCCGCTAGGAATTTGCCCAATCCTTTCTTAAAGACATTGAGGCAAAGACATCCTGTGGCAAGGAGTTCCACAAATTAAATGCTGAGTAGAGAAATATTTTCTTTCATCTGCCCTAATCCTCCCAACATTCAATTTTAGTGGATATCCCCTGGTTCTGGTGTTATGTAAGAGAGAAAAGAACATTTCTCTAGTCACTCTGTTCAAACCTTGCATAATTTCCTCTGTCATTTTGCTGTCAGTCACCCTCCATGTACAGTATGCCCCAATAGGAACAGGAGCCAAAGTGTCTAAAGATCATCTACAGAGCACAGGATTGACATTCCTGGTTGCTATTGCATTGTTGCGACTTCTGAAACCCAACAAAGATGGGGAGGTGCAGGCTTAGAGAAACTGGCTTTTTAATTTCAAAATGCAATTCTCACATCACCATGTGCACCCCATTCGCTAACATATCATTAGAGCAGGAGCCTCCAGGGTTTCTGGCACAAGAAATCTGGCACAAGGGCCACATCTCTGACACTGTGTCGGGGGCCAGAAAACTAATTTACATTTCAAATTTGAATACATTTACATATAAGAATGTATTGGAGTGGATTACAATGCTTGCTCAAGGGCCGGATAGAGTGAGGATAGACTGAGGCCTGTCAAGGGCCACGTCTGGCCCCTAGACCAGGCTTTGGAGACATTGGGGCATAAGTACTGCCTTATATTGGGACTTCCTATTAGCCAATGTTGTGAAGCAGTGAGATCAGCATTGTAAAATGCATAGGAAGCTGCTATAGATTCACTGAACTTGCTCCCTTGTCCTGTTTTTTCCCTCCAGTCCACCTTGCTACCTCAAAAACACACACAAAAACAAAACAAAGGTTATCATCTTTTTAACAGTCTGCTCTAAGCCATTTCCAGTGTCATCACAGAGATATTGGATGGGAACTATGGAGGCCTTCCATCCTCTCACTACAACTTTCAGTCTATATCCCAAGTTAGGTAAAGTGAGAAAACACTGGACGAGATGTCCAGCCTAGAATGTTTTTTAAAGGAGCCCCACAGACAGTTTGTTACCACTGGTTGCATAAAAGCAGAGCTGCCCTTATATATGCTGAAGTCTTTGTTTGCAGGCATTCCTGGGCTATTAGAGGCCTTAACCTTCATGAATAAGCTGTAAGTTATCATTTACTAAGGGCTATGGGTGGCACAAGTGGCTAAGACGCTGTGCCTGTTAACCAGCAGGACAGGGTTCGATTCCCGGGTCGGCCCCACAAGACAGGGTGAGCTCCTGTCCTTAGCCCAGCTCTGTGACACCAGCTGGATCCAATCATATTGGTTCTGCCTTTCCATTGGACTAATTCAGTGGCGTGGAGAGGAGGGATTTGCTGCTTGTGTAGCAGCCTGTCCTCCATAATAATCCAACCCAGGCTTTCGTGCTTCGCATGCAGCGTATGCAGCGCTGAGCACGATACCATAGTCTTTCAAGATTGACGGAGGCCTGCTTTATCATTTACTCCAGACTTGTGTTGTCTGCTGAATCTTTCAATGAACCAAGGCTCCACACAGGAGCAGAATAAACTGAAATGATGAATTAGAAGTTTTTCCATGCTAGGTCACAGAGCCAGAAGATTGTTGCAGTTATCCTGAGCCAAATGCTGAGAGGAGAAACAAAGCCAAGGGGTTGCTCTAAGGGTATTTCAGAAATTAATACACAGTTAATTCACTATGCATAAACACAACGCATTGCTAGTGAAAAATGTCGGCACACTGCTGTTGAATTAACTGTTCTGAAGACAGGAGCTTATTTTAACAAAGCCCATGTTCTTGAATGCTCATTTTAAGACACATCATTCTTTGTCTTATTCAAACAAAGTTTAGATGTGCTCTGGAATGTTGTTAGGCATCTCCTCAATCATTTGAAATCTGAAATAGATACTCAGAGAGAAAAAATAAAAGGTAGATTTGTTTGCTGCCAGGTTCTGACACCACATTTGAGGTTTGTCCTAGAGCAGGGGTCTCTAAACTTTTTTTGGAAGTAGGGCCACATCATCTTTCTGATACTGTTTCAGAGACCAGAAGGGGAAAAAAGAATTGATTTACATTTCAAATTTGAATAAATCTACATAAATGAAAATATTAGTGACAGAATCTGTGAACGAATGAATTAATTCAAATTGGTTCATAAACACTGTCCAAAACACAAAGAAAGGGTGATCTTCAAATCAGTTCATAAGCGCTTTCATACACAGGGAGAGGTGTGTACATCCTCCTCAGCCCGCGAAATACCCTCCCAAGGTGTGAAGTGCAGAGCTCCCTTTGCCTCAGGAAGAATACAGGGCGTGCCCAAGGGCCAGATCGAGGGGGCTTGCTGAGTGTTGGATAGTGGGCTGCATCTGTCCCAGGAGTGGGGTTGGAGACACCCATCTTAGAGCAATGGTTCTCAAACCTTTTTTGGGATCAACCAGATCTGATTCCATTAACCTGGAAGTGGTGGCATGGCTGGAAGTGACACCATCAGTTTAGGCTTCAAAGTTAAGCTGCAGTTGGTCAAAGGTCCCATGTCTCAGCATGACAAAACTGTTATTTTACGTAGTTGAAATTCAAACTTCCAGCTTGAAGGTTAAAGATGTACACAGACTTGGATCCTTTCCCAGCCACACAATCCTTCCTCCTTTCTACTGTTCCCTCTTCTCACCTATTCAGGGCAAACCACCATTCTTCTTTCCCACTGGGAACCCACCCTACCCAGCAGTTCTGTACTCTGAAATTGCCTGGCAAGTCACTGACTCACAGTTTAAAAAATGCCACGTTACAATATGTTTGCAGCAAGGAAACCTGTGGGACAGAGACTGGGGTCAATGAGGTACAGCACAGTTCTGTGTAGGTTTTATTTAAAAATAAAAAGTTGTAAAACCATCCACTCTTTCCTGGGAATAAACCACTAAATATGATGGGATTTACTGAATAAATGTTCATAGGCTTGCATTGTAAATATATTCTATGAAGTGTATATATGATTGCACGTATATATATGATTGAAGTGTATATATGATTGTATATATGATTCTATGAAGTGTATATATGATACACATGCAAGAAAGTGTGTGTAAGACTGCAGCCTAATTCTAGCCACAGCTAAACAAATCCACTGGTAAGTTTTCCCCATGTGGGTCTTCCTTCCTCAGCTCCTATTCATGGCTTCTGTGCTGTCAGCAGAGAATCTAGGCAGTTGAGTGAGCACTAGCTGTAGTCTACAGCTGGGTAAGGCAGTATGCCAGAGGGACAGCCAAGACTTTTTCCTTAGGCTTTTTTCCCCATATGCACATTATTTACATAGTTGCACACTCAAAGATACATAAGCAGTGCAGCATTATTTCTCTAAGCTTATACATTATGTAATTAGATTATAATATACAGTGGATCTGAAAGCAGGCACTGAATAACCCATCAAGAGGGCTTTGAAGGACCCATTATAATCTGCGATGTAAAACAGTATTCAAATTTTCAATAATTATTATTTTTAGTTCTTATTATGACAGTCTACTGGGCAAATTCTTATTAGTTCACTGACCAGTGACCTGACACAACATATCACCCTGCTACAAGTTCTCTTTTTTTATTCAAGCACTACATTAAGCACACAACAGGAGCTGTTTCCATCCAGAATATTGTTCTGAAAAGCTTCCAGTGTACATATAAATGGAAGACATTTTCCTGTTCATCATGGTTTATTTATTTTATATATTTATTAAATTTATACCCCACCTTTCTTGAGCCCTTGCCAACTCAAGGTGGCTAACAATAAAACAAATTAAAAACATTCAATAAAACAATTAAAAGCATTAAAAACATACATAAGTAAATACATTAAAAACAATAACTCTCCCCCAACTTCCGCCTCAATAAAAAGCTTTTTTAAAATAGAAAGTTTTTAGGCTTCGCCTGAAGCTCTGAATCAAGGGAGCTTTCCTAAGTTCTAGGGGTGGGAGCTCCAAAGCCGGGGCTTTGAGAAGGCCCTAGTCCTGGCTGCCATACCTCTCACCTCCCTTGGTGGCAGCACAGTCAGTGGGGCCCCCTCTGATGACCTTAGGTGATGGGTCAGATTGTATGGAAGAAGGTGGTCCCTCAGATACCCTGGACCCAAGCCATTTAGGACTTTAAAGGTCAGGACCAGCACTTTGAATTCAGCCTGGAAATGAATGGGCAGCCAGTATAGCCGCTGAAGAGTGGCCCAACAAAGTCGGACTGACGAGCCCCAGCAACCACACAGGCCACAGCATTCTGGACTAGTTGGAGTTTCCAGAACGTCTTCAGAGGCAGCCCCACATAGAGCATGTTACAATAGTCCAGTCAATGTCACCGTGGCCAGATCTGAGCAACTCAGGTATTGTTGCAGCTGACGGATCAGCCGAAGCTGAGCAAAGGCTCTCCTGGCCACAGCCGCCATCTGGGACTCCAGGAGCAGCTGCAAATCCAGGAAAACCACAAAGCTGCAGACCTGCTCCTTCAGAGAGAGTGCAACCCCATCCAGATCAGGACAATATTCCAATACATGCATGATTCAACAACCTCCGGACCAGGAGAACCTCTGTCTTATCAGGATTTGATTTCAGCTTGTTCTCCCTCATCCAGCCTCCCACTGCCTCCAGACAGCGATTCAGGACCTCAACTGCCTCCTCGGACTCAGGAGGAAAGGAGAGATAGAGCTCGGTGTCATCAGCATACTGATGACACTTCACTCCAAATCTCCGGATGACCTCTCCCAGCAGCTTCATGTAGATTTTAAACATCATGGGGGATAGAATGAAACCATGTGGCACCCCTCACCGAAGAGGCATGGGTGGCAAACAAGCATCCCACATCCCTTCTGGGATCTGTCAGCCAAGAAGGAGTGGAACCACTGCAGAATGGTGCCTTCGATCCCCAACCTGGCCAACCGACCCAGAAGAACACCATGGTCAGTGGTGTTGAAGGCTGCTGAGAGGTCCAGCAGGACCAACAGGAATGTACTTCCCCTGTCCAGTCCTGGGCATAGGTTATCCATCAAGGAGACCAAGGTGGTCTCTATCCCAAACCCCAGCCTGAAACCAGATAATCCAGATAATCAACTTCATTCAGGACCCTCTGAAGCTGGATGCCCAGTTGTGTCACCAGACTGGTGCAGCTGGTGTGAGCCCACACCAGGTGACTCACCATTGCAGGGTGACGAGCTGGAGGAGTTTGACACTCCTCTGGCTGGCCCTGGGCATCAGTGCACCCATTCGGGTCTGCTCCGAGGTGGAGTGCCAGCCAGAAGCTGCTGCTCTGCCTCGGAGCAGGCCCGAATGGCTGGCTGAGGCGCTCTGCGCATGTCCAGGCCTTTGGACATGTGCAGTGGGACCCTCCTGGCTGAGGAGAGAACACCCTCCAATGAAGGACACATGCGCATGTCCTTCTTCTCCTCAGCAGGGATGTTCCCTTATTAAAGGATGCTTGCACGAACATTGCACATGTGTACTTCATTGGGGGAACCCTCCTGTTTGGGAGAGGAAGTCCTCTCCTGAGTGGGAGCGTTCCCCCAATGAAGGATGCATACGCAATGTTTGTGACTGCATCCTTCAGTTGGAGAATGCTCCCACTGAAGAAAAGGCTTCCTCTCTTCAGCAAGAGCATTCTCCTACTGAAGGACGCATGCACAAAGGTTGCACTTGCATCCTTCACAACTGAAGCCCCTTGCCCTTCCTGAGAAAGGACAAGAGGCTGAACTGAGAGGCTCAGAGGTGAACTGCACATGTACAATCTCTGACATGCGCAGCTCGCCACTCTAGCCACTTGCCCTTTCTTAGGAAGGGCAAGTAGCTCCAGTGATGAACTGCGCATGCGCAAAGTTCACTTATGCGCATGGGAGGGGGTGACGCGCTAGAGGAATTCACTACCCTCACTGTCCATTCAGCCAGTCCATCCTGGACAGATCTGATTATCCAAGCTGGGCAAGAGTCCAGCGGGCAAAAAAATGCTCACACTGCAGAGAATCCTGTCCACATCCTCAGGTTCTACAAGCTGAAAATAATCCTAGAAGATGGATTTGACAGGTGCCCCGGGCACATCGTTGGATGTTGTTAAAGTGGCGTCAAAGTCATGCTGGATCTGATTGAACTTGTCCACAAATGTCATGCAAACATGTCACAGTGAACCTCCGTGTGTGTTCTACCACATCAGTGGGGGGAGGGGGGGCAGATGGAGTAGTACCACATGGAAAAGCTCTGCTGAAAGGTTCTCTGCATACAGGGGATATGAGAGGGGGGTCCAGCAGGTACATTGTTCTGGGGCCCAAGAGCTACAGAGGGGCCCATGACTGAAGGACCATTTGAATGTTTGTTACTAACAAATTAATATAGTATATGTGTATAACACACACATATACATACACACATACACATGCATATATACACATGCATGCACACATACATACATACACATACATACATACACATACATACATAAAATTACATACATACATACATACATACATACAAAATACATACATAAAACACATACAAACATATACATACATATATACACATGCATACATACATAAAATTACATACATAAATACATACATACATAATACATACAAAATACATACATAATACATAATACATACAAAATACATACATAAAACACACGTACACACATATACATACATATATACATGTGCATGCACACATACATACACACACATGCATACATACATAAAATTTCAAACATTGTAAGTTTTTTTTACTTTTGTTTTATAGTAAAACAACCTGTATTAGCTTGAGAATATTGCTGACAATTCTAGTTTTAGTAGTATCTGCGGAAAGATCTTATAAGTAAGCTTAAACTTATAAAAAATTATTTGCAGTTTACTATGGGCGCAATCCTGAGTAACTACGGGGAGTCCTTGCTCCGGTGTAAGAACAATTTGCTCTGGATTGCAATATGAATTTCCCATAGGTTTTCACTAGGTGCTGCAGTAACTACGGGTGCACGTAAAGTCTCTTACGTGCTCCCGTAGTTACTCTGGATTGTAGAGAATGTCACAAACTCGACTTGTTGACCTAGCCAGACTAAGCATTGAGTCTAGCATTGCCAGACAAGTTGATTTTGATAGTGTTATTAGAAATTTTGCACATAAGAAAGCCAGAAAAGCACTTATTAAATAGTTAATTTTTTCTTATTTTTTGCTTGATAAGATTTTAGTATTTTATATTGTCACTTTACTCGTATGTGTAATGTGACCAGTATGTTTTAACATAATATCATCAATTAATGAGCACTTGTTGAAGTTTGTTGCCCATTAATTAACCTCAAATTTTTTATTTCAAAATAATTTTGCAAGTCTTAGGGGCCCCAAATGGGTTTTGTACCACCTTAAAAAATTTCTCTTGGAGGCCCTGTCTGCAGATGCAATGGTGCCAGAGAAGTCTGCCTTCTTAGCTGCCACCATCGTCACAGAGTAAGCTCACCAGTAAGCAATGGCCTCTGCACAATCAGAAGCGGCACATCTTTCATCACCATTGCTCTAAACATCGACCTTTCTTTTTCAAAGTCCGCAGCTCCCCAGAAAATCAAGGAGCTGCATTCAACCTACAGCAGAGCCAAGATTGTTCAGGAGCAATCTCATCCAGGGCCCTGGTCATCTCCATATTCCAGAGATTAACCAGGGAGCCAAGTGAGTTGCCAACTCTGGCAACAGGAAAATCCCCCTTACTGTTGCTTGGTTTTATACCACCTGAGCTGTGCTAGATTATTAAAATGACGTATCTTTCCACTATAAACAGTGTGTTTTTTTCCAGGCGAGAGAAAGTGAATGTATGTATTATGCAAAGCTCAAAGTATTAATGATCTACAAACCATTCAATTTTCAGATAAATCACAAATCCCCAGATCCTGTGCTGGCCTGAAAAGGCCAGCTCAAGTATCCTTCTGTGCTGTCCCATGGAGTGGTGGGGTGTATGTGTGAGACTAGTTTAGCACACCTCCCTGCGCCAAACTAAGTTGTGGGGAGTTGGCATAGAAATTCCTTATAACACTTTTACAACACTCCTAGGATGACGCAAGTACTTGTGCAGACTTACGAGTGTGTTAAGATTGTGTTCAAAGCTTCTGTCATTGTCTCTACCCAAAATTGTTTCAGCTTTTGATTCAGTGACTTTAACTGAGCAGGATGGAGTGAGAATAACTGAATTGGAGCCAGTAGCAATTTTAAGTGGAGTCAGAAGGAATCAAATGCTTTGTATAACAACTCCACAGCTTTGCTTCGCTCTGCCCACCTCCAGGGAAGTGGTTGATGGATGTGAGTGTGTGTGAATAAACTACAGTTTTGCTTTTTGAGAACAGAGAGAGAGAGAGAGAGAGAGAGAGCACTAAGAATTGACTAAAGGCACTTTGTGGTTCAAGGGTGTCTCTGCAAAACCGATATGCAGTGGTAGATGTGCAGCATCTGTTCCTTGCTTCCACCTACACTCTAGTTGTATGCTTGTAAATAAATCAACTATAGTATTACAAAACACACACAGTAACTCTTTAGTGCTCTTTATCTTTAAAAAAAAAAACCCAAACCAAAGTAGCTTTACATAACAAGTGGCAAGAAAAAACTGGGAAACACCCCAAACCCTATTGTAGACACTAATATAATAAAGATATGATTTAAATTAATAAAGCTGTGATTTGAAATAAATATACTTATGGTAAGCAAAGGCTAATAGCCCTGATTTAAATGCATATCATAAAAAAATTAAAATCTTGGGCCAACCAGGAACATTGCAATTATTTCACAAGAGTAACATACAGAATACAAGTAGTTATCTAGTTCCTAGTTATGGTCCTCAGAAGAAGCCCCTTTATCCTAGCGTTGAAACCACACAAGAAAATGCATGCACCAACAGATCTATAGACAGCGTTCAATACGGAAGCTTGTTTTAAAATGCTGTGGTAGGCCTTTTTAAAATAAATGTAATCATCTCTATTAAATACATGACACATGAAGAATGCTATTATGGTTCTCAAATGTTAACTTGGAATGCTGAGAAGTACAGAAGGCATAATGGTGGCAAGAGGCATGGCATTCGTTTTTTTCTATTGATTTTGCTACGTAAATGATTTTAGAAATTCTTTGTTGCAAAGCAGTATACTATATAAATATTCATCACCATTATGGGTCAAATGCAGGTTGATGCAACTACTTGTATGATTTCTATCTGAGTTCATATATGAACAATGATAGACTGTCCAGGCAGCTAACCAAATTACCTCAGATATAGACTCATTTGTTTCAATTAGACATCTTTTCCATAGGATTGTAATGAAATTTAGAATAAGGGGGGTTCAACCATATTTATGAAGCCATTGTTCCCAATAGTTAAATGTCACTGTTTTTTTTAATATCCCCTGGTTTGTATTGTTGGCTCCCTTCCTGAAGACAAAAACTAGGTATTTCCTACTTCTTTACAAATAGTAGTATTTGCTATGTACAACACATAAGCTGTAGAGCTTGGATTACAGAGTCGGGCTGCAATCCTTTGCATGCTTCATGGCTTGCACAGAAGCATATAACTTGCACCAGAGAAAATATGTATTCCTCCATATGTATATACCAAGAAGCAGACATAAATGCAAATGTCATCTCCACTTTGTTTTTGCGTTAATGTCTCAGTCTGCCTTGTTGGTTCCTTCAGAAACCAATTTCTGGACAACAAACAATGCATACAATCTGTGAACCACACACTTATGGATGAGAAAGCTTTACCTGTGTGATTATGGCACTGACTGTCCACACATGGAAGATGTCATATTCATGAAGCAAATTCCTGCAATTTGTATGTCTCCAGCTGGCAAGCTGACGCGGCCTTTCCAGAAAAGTTGCCACCCTTGCACAATTCCCCCGCTGAAATGGCATCCTATGGCAGAAGGATACAGGGATTGGATTACCTGTCTGCACCAGATCATTGTTTCTAGGAGATAATCCATAAATTATTAATCCTTCTAATGTTCTTGAGCAATGTAAGGAGGACTGCCTGTGACCTATTTCAACCCTTCCTGCTGCGGTTGGGGGAACAGCCTTGCTGTAGAAAGAACACTAGCCATTCTCAGCAGCTGTTCTCTTTGGATCACCAACCGAGCTTTTATATCCGTTTTCTTTCAACAATGGCTATTTCACATCTGTTAGCTGAACCTTAACTGGTGATAGAAGGTAAATCCACGATTACCAAAAAGGACACAGGAGAGTAAATGCTGTTTTATGCTGTTATACTTGTACTTTATTAAATTACACAGTTTCAATTATTCATAGTTTCTTTAATGTTTCCTGCTTCATATAATTTCCTAAAGGATTTTGCCAGCTTCACAGGAAAGAACAAATAGCATATCAATTCACATTAGTCTTTTCATACGTTTCTCTTCTTAGGAGGCCTAAAAGTATATAAACTTTAAAGATAAAAGGAAGGAAAGGACATCCCACATTAGGCACTTAAGCAATGTAGTTAAATAATTATTCTATAGGAGAAACTGTTTTCATGTTCTGTCATTTACCATGCATTTACCCTGTTAACTGTAAATAACAACCAATTGACATTAGCCCTCAGCAAAGCTAAAAATATCACAGTGGAGATTTCAGCCAAAAGACAGTGCAATGCTTATGCTCTGTTCTAAATGAAAGTAATGTGAAGAGATACATTTTATGCTTAGCCTATCTTTTCTGATTGCCCTTTTATCGTATTTTACCAGCACAGTCAAGCAACTGAACATGTTGAAATGGTGAAATTAGCCATGGAAGGCATAGATCCGTTAGAATAATGCCTGGAGGCATCGCACAGCCACCATTGTCAAGGAACAGACATACAGCAACTCCTTAATCTTTCATATCTCAGATATAGGTTACCAGCAGTTCCATAGGGAAGGTCCAAGGCTCAGAGACATAGCACTTGCTTTAATGCAGAAAGTCCCAAATTCAATCTCCGCCATTTCACATATGGCATAGAAAAATCTGTGCCTGGAGTCCTGGAAAACCACTATGATTCTGCATTGTTTATACGGTACTAAACTACGTAGATTAATGTTCTGTTCATTGTAAATCCGCTTCCTTTGGGTTCTTCTTTAATCACCATCCCTTGCTATGATATCCTACATTCAAATTCTAAGCCATGCAAGCAAAGGAAAGAGGCTGGAGCCAGTCTGGAGGGCAATCAAGTTTTGGTAAGGTCTTTGCAGTGCCATCATTTAATTAAGCATTGACTCTCAAAGGCATGGACGCTTCAAGTTGCTTGATGATATGTTTCCCTGTCATCTATTTATACAAAGCTCATAAAATGATGGGTAGCTTCCTTAGCACAGAACATCAGAGCTGGACCATAGATGATGCAAATTGAAAACAATGCACTGAGCCATGCCATGAGGACATTGGTGAGCTGAACGGTTCCCCATTGGTCTGGCGGCCACCGATTGAAGCAGCCCTCCAGTTGGGGCTTCAGTCTTCTCTCTTGTTAAGTTAAAGCAGTTGATCCCCCTTCTCCCTCCAGTGAAAGGGGAATAAAATGGCTGCCGCTGCCATCTTTCCTCTCACTCTCTTCCCAGTCAGTTGTAGGCATGGAGTGCTGAGGAAGGAAACCTCACTTTTTGTCTCTGTTACTGCAAAATGTAGTCTTCTCATGAATGCTCTGCCTGTCAGTGGTCCTCTGCTTTATGTCAGTGGTCCTCAACCTTTTTGGCCCCAGGGACCGGTTCTGTGGAAAAGAAATTTTCCAGGGACCAGCCCAGGGATAAGGGAGAGTTGTGCCTCTGGTCTCCCCACCTCGAACTGCTTCTAATTGTAAATCCCAATATAATAAATAGAACTATTGCTAGGTTACTATGGATAGGATTGCAGGTGAGAACCCAATGTCTCAATGCACGTCTACTCAGAGCAGGAATTTTCAATCCTTTTCAATGCAGGATGCATTGAAAATGCACAAAGCCATCCTGGTCTCTCTAATTGGAGAGTAAGCCTTATTGTATATAATGGGACTTTTTCTGAGTAACAGGCATTGGGTTGGACTCTGAGGATGCAATCTTATCCACACTTTCCTGTGCGGCAGCTCCACTGCCTACAATGGGACTTATTTCTGTGTAGACAGGCACAGGATTGGCCTCTGAGGCTGCAATCCTGTTCACACTTTCCTGGGAGTTATCTCCACTGACTACAATGGGACGTACTACTGAGTAGACAGGCAAAGGATTGGTCTTTGAGGCTGCAGTCCTCTGAGAGAGCCCTCCTGCTGTGGGCAGGGGAAGATGCACTTAGAGGAGTCCTCTTGTGGATCAGTCAGGCAGCTGCCAAGAACCTCCTGTGGTCCCGGGACTAGAGGTTGTGAAAACTTACTTTATGTGATGCCTTTACAGTGTGGGTGGCACTAGACCTACTGCCATAACCCCAATGTTTTGCAGATATTCTGCACTTGACCAAAAGTTTCAAACAGCTAAACAGAAGCATGCCTAATGGCACCCGGGCCTAGTAACACAATGACACAGTGACATCACCCTCCTATGCCACCCCTTTCACCCCCATGCTTGACGTCCTCCTCTGCTTCTGGAAGTGGTTTATTTCTGAGCCAAAGTGTGGCTGGGGGAACCCAATTTGTACTGCTTGCCACTACTCCTGGCTAGAGACAGGGTGAGTTCCTGTCCTTAGCCCAGCTCTGCTATGCAGTTGGAACCAATCGTATCGGCTCTGCCTTTCCATTGGACTAATTCAGTGGCGTGGAGAGGGGGGATTTGCTGCTTGGGTAACAGCCTATCCTCCATATTAATCTACCCAGGCCTTTATGCTTCACATACAGCATCGAGCACAATGCCATAGTCTTTCGAAACTGATGGATGCCAATGCCACTTTAATCAGGTAACACTATGTGTGCTCTAGAAAGAGCCCAGGAAACATCTTGAGCACTGTGGTAGGGGTGCCAGACATACATGCTACTCGCACATGCTCGTACATGCTACTGGCATCTCTGACACCCCTGTGTAGCCTGGCACCTGCCTATTCAGTTGCCTCCCTCCCAGCTGCCCACTTTGTCCACCACTGTATACAATTGGGGTCACCCCACCACTGTTAGTACTGGGTACCAATTTTTACTAGATTTGTAGATGGAGGCTCCCAAATGATCTTCTTTGAGGGCTATCAAATAGAGAATAAAGAAGATCCATATGTAGAATTTAAAAAAGGAATCTCCAAGGTAATAAAAACAGCTTTGGGAATAAAAACATTTATTATCTTTGTTGTGTGCTTCAAGAATCAAAATCTAAGGGAGGAGAATTTAAGTGTTCAGTTCACTAGAATTCAAAAGAGGTTTTGGAGAAGTAAAGAGGAAAAGAATCAATTAACAGCAACTGCCACTTGATTCTGTTATCAGCTCATATCATGTTGCACTTTTAGTTCAAGAGAGACTTCTGAGATCTTCTGACACCTGCCACAATGCAGCATTTCCTCCAAAGAGACTCCCTACTAGATTAAAAAAACATTACGTGTTGCCTATTTGTTTGTGCAGTCAAAAACATAATGCTGTATTATTTGGAATGTTCTCCTTGCCCTAAAATACTGACTCTTGTGTTCTAAGCTACAGTAATTATTTTTGTTTCTCTATATAGGTTGAATCTTGGCATCTGTGATGATCCATCCTAGGAACCTCTGTGGATGTAGAGTTTCATGTTTAGACAGCCCTTTAAAAATATTCTGCTTCCCATTGTAACGGTGGCAGGCAGGAGAGCAATGTACCTCCTTATCCTGGAGGCAATCAATCCACCTCCTTTTCTTTGGCTTAAAAGGGCTTTGTTTGGGCTTGGAAGTGGTCCCCTACTTTCCCCCCTAAAATGCAAAATAATACAAAGTAATGATCACTTCCCAATAGCTTTGCATTCTGCTCCAGCAGGGAGAGGTCTGCCTCCCAACTGAACTGAAACTCTTCTAAAGTCCCAGAATGGGTGGAAGACAACCCCTCCCAATTTATTCTATTTTATCAAATTGTATAAATACTTGATAAATACCACTTTTAATAAAATATTTCTAAGTCCCTTCTGATTTATTTCATTTTAAGTTGACTGATTACCTGCCACAATAACATTGGCTAATTTTAAATCTAAAGGTATTTAAATCTAAAGGATTGTCTTTTCATTTAATGGGCCAGCCCCATTTGCATTGAGATGAAACTACAGGTGAAAATATCCTGATAATTAGCTTCTATGTGGACAGCCAATCTGAGATTTCTTTACTACAATAGCTAATTCCTTTTGTACGAGCACACATATGCATACTTGCAGCTATTTTCTACTGGTTTATCTAGCTCAGAACCTTTTACAGTGGCTGGCAGCAGGTCTCCAAAAAGTATGTCTCTCCAGTGTCTTTCCCACTCCTTTATGAGGAATTCTTTACCTGTCCTGACCTGATATGAGAGCATTAGGGCGCAATCCAGAGTAACTATGGGGAGTCCTTGCTCTGGTGTAAGAACCATTTGCTCTATATTGTAATATGAATTTCCCATAGGTTTTCACTAGGTGGTGCAGTAACTATGGGTCCACGTAATGTCTCTTACGTACTCCCATATTTACTCTGGATTGTAGGATTAGCCTCTATTCTCAGAATATCAGCTCTAGGGTTGGTCTATTCTGCAGCAGAATACTGTGCCCATGTATGGCTTAATAGCTGCCATACGTGTAAGATTGATGCCAATCTAAACTAAACCATGAAGATTATAAGCAGGTCATAAAACCACTACTTGCTGGCTCCCATTTTGAGCCACATAACATCACTAGCTCTATGAAAGCAAGATGCCTTAGTGAAAGAATATAATAAAAGTATGAGCAACCCAATTCTATCTGTGCATGCTGATCTTCCTCATCTATCAATGGGCAGACTTAAATCTAGGAAGCCCTCTCTGGCACTCACACCACAATGATTAACAACATTGACTTCAATGTCCAATAGAGAGCTAAATGGGCTGCTGAACACCCAGATACAAGAAAGTACATAGATGACCCTACACAAAAAGTACCAGGTTTTGACCTACCACACCAGCATTGGTCAACTCTTTACAGGATCCATATCCAACACGGTGTCCACCAGGACTCACTGTTGAAATGTGGTCTTATATCTACCCCTCAGTGTGACTGTGGTGCTCCTCGACAAACTATCCATCACATTGTGTCCAAGTGTAAATCAAAAGCTTAAGCCTCACCCAGTGCCGGATTTTTTTCAACATATACCATTCCATCCTTGAATGGCTCTGTTATATGGAAATTTACATCTGATTTACAATAAGTAAATGTATTGTATGACATATGCTAAATAAATAAATTTATCTGTCTTGGTGATTAAACTAGAGGCCTTCTGCATGTAAAGCATGCATCACTTAAATGAAGAGTCTGCCAATGGGCAAGGTTGTATTCTCCAAAGAACAAGATCTGCTTTCACTGAAGTGAATAAGCTCACAACAAAATCCTAAGCATGTCCACTCAGAAGTAAGTTCCATTGTATTCAATTGTACTTACTCCCAGGAGAGTGTGGTTAGGATTGCAGCCTGTGTTCTGTGTATTTTTATTGCTAGCCCATGATATTTTTAGGGTTCAATGTGTACAGAGATCCCACCTCCCAATATATAGTATTTAAAATCCACTCACTCTTCCTCTAAGGAGCTCAAAATGGTATTGCAGCATCACATATGTGCAAACAGAGGGATTACTGTACAAACTGAAAAACTGAATTAACCTGAGGAAAGAGAATGCTTTCCAAAATATCACAGAGATATTTTAAAATCAATGCAAATACTAATCAATGCAGTATAAATAAATTTATAAGATGGCAAAAATGAAATATATCATCTGCTTTCACAGAGAAAGAACCAAGTTGTGGTGACAAATGACTGCAGCAATATATGGTGGGACAGACAAATCTGAGGTCTTTGCTCTCTAGCAACAGTACAAGTCTATATCCAAGACCAGAAGCAGTTCTGGAACACAGCTAAATTCAGTAGAGAGTACTGAGACACTGATGCCTGAGAAAGTTGCACACATCCCTATATCTCTAGTGTGTCAAGCTGGTCACCTGTTTTTACCCATCCAAGCTCAACACTAAAATATGAATGTACAACCCTTCCCATAGCTTGCATAAGCTTCTCATAATGCAATCCTAACCAATTTAGGCTGGCATAACTCATCTACTCACTGTTCCCACTGTAAGGTGGGGAGGCTAGTGCATGGTGGGGACGCTAACCGCCTAGGAGTAGCACATAAGTGGCTTACGGCACTTTTTTGACACCCTCAGGCCAGCCCAGGACTTGTGCCAGGACTTAGGCTGGACTAAATGATGATTAGGATTGCAGTCCCAATCTTGTAAAGAGAAGCAAAGAAATTGCAGCTGTATTTCTGTGTAAGGGTTCTCTGTAACAGCACAATCCTATTGGAACAATAAGCCCTGCTCACTTCAACAGTATTCAGTTCATTGGGACTGTTCAGTTCAATGGGATGTAGTCCCAAGAAAAGATTTCTTTTCACTCACATAATACTAGAAGTGGGAGACATCCATGGAAATTGAATTTTGGAAGAGTCAGGAAAGACACATGAAAATATTTCCTTATCCAGCATATAATTAGCCTATGGAACACCTTGCCACAGGATATGATGATGGCCTCAGTAGTTTGAAACTTTTTTCCCTGTTCAGTCAAAGTGCACCTGACAGGTGCCTGTTAGAAAACTGTCATTAGCACCTAATTAACTCAATTCTAACACCCTTAAAGTGATCAGTGACCTTCATTAGGAGAATAATTGAGCATTAGGAGAATAATCAAAATTTGATTTAAAAAAACCTCATTTATTAACCTTAAACAAGTAAAACAAAAAATACTGAAATTTGTCAGATGCAGTCAGTCGAAACTTATCTCAAAGATCACCTGTGGCTGCTTATGGCCACCTATGGAGTGTTGAGTTCAGGCAAAACTGATCTGAGAAATCAGGAGGTTCACTATTGCACCCTTTTAGAATCATAGAGTTGGAAGGGATCCAGTGGATCATCTAGTCCAACTCCCTGCCTGTAGCACGAAATCCTCATCTTGTGGGGACCCAGGTCTTGAATGCTGGCCTGCTGGTTAACAGGCACGGTGTCTTAACCACTTGCACCATGCAGGCAGGGGAAAAACTGGCTAGGGGGGTTTTGAACAGTACCTAGAGATAGGAAGGTACTAGGAGGGAGAGGCTTCTTGGCCACCTTGGCGTGGAGAGGGGGGCGAGAACAGCGTAGAAGCATCTGTCAGATCAGTTTTGACCTACTGAGGGTTAAGAAGGGATTGGACAAACTTCTAGAGGAAAGACCATCACAGGTTACAAGCCATGATAGGTGTGTGTGTATGTCTGGATGTGTGTAGATAGAGGTTGGCAACCTCAAAGTGTCAGCTGCAGAAGAGAGCACCTAGATGCAGGTGTCTTGTTGTTGTGTGTGCTTCCTCAGGCATCTGGTGGGCGATCTGTGAGATACAGGAAGCTCAACAAGATGAGCGCTTGGCCTTATCTAGCAGAGGCTCTTAATATGTTCTTAATTGTAGATAGCACTGAATTCACCTGTAAGCCCTGTTGATCATCATGTAACTTCTGAGAAACTATAGAGTGCACCATTAGTGTGCACATAGAATCATAGAGTTGGAAGGGACCTAGTAGGTCATTTAGTCCAACCCCCTGCCTGCAGCAGGAAATCCCCCTAGAGCATCCCCGACAGGTGCTCATCGAGCCTCTGCTTAAAGATGCCTAGTGAGGGAGAGTCCACCCCCCACCCTTGGCAATTGTTCCACTGCCGAACCGCCCGAACCGTCAGGAATTTTTTCCGAATATCCAACTGGAATCTCCTCTCTTGCAGTTTGTACCCATTGGTTCTAGTTCTGCTTTCAGAAGCAGCTATGAACAAATTGGCCCCTTCCTCCCTATGACAGCCCTTCAGGTATCTGAAGAGGGCAATCATGTCTCCCCTCAGCCTCCTCTTCTCCAGGCTGAACATCCCAAGTTCCCCCAACCTTTCCTCGCAGGGCTTCCCTTCCATCCCACTGATCATTCTTGTCGCTCTCCTCTGGACTTGCTCCAGTTTGGCTGCATCCTTCTTAAAGTGAGGTGCCCAGAACTGAACACAGTACTCAAGGTGAGGTCTGACCAATGCTGAATAAAGAGGAACTAGAACCTCTCGCGACTTGAAAGCTACAGTCCTCTTAATGCAGCCTAAAATGGCATTTGCCTTCTTTGCAGACACATCACACTGCTGACTCATGTTCAGCTTGTGATCCACGGCGACTCCAAGACGCCACTCACATGTTGTGCTGCCAAGCCAAGTATCCCCCATTTTATACCTGTATTTTTGGTTTTTATTTCCTAAGTGCAGAACCTTGCACTTCTCCCTATTGAAATTCATTCTATTTGTTAAAGCCCAGAATTCTAGTTTATCCAGATCCTCCTGGAGGTTTCTAATGTGTTTGCTACTCCTCCCAGCTTGGTGTCATCTGCAAATTTGATCAGGCTCCCCTGTATCCCTTCCTCTAAGTCATTAATGAAAATGTTAAAGAGAACCGGGCCCAAGGCAGAGCCTTGGGGTACCCCACTTGAAACTGACCTCCAGGTTGACACAGAACCATTTACTAAAACCCTTTGAGTGTGGCCATCAAGCCAGTTGCGGATCCACCTAACGATTGAGAGCGCATCTGTAAAGGTTGCTTTAAAGTACTGTTTTTAAAAGTGTGCATTCTTCACAATCTTAACAAAATTTAAAGTTTAGAATCTCACTTGACAGAGTACAATGCACACATAAAAACATTGAAGTCAGTTCCAAGGATCCTCTTGCAAAATTTGCAGGTTTTAGGCTTGCTGGTCAGAGGGCCAAGAACATCTGACTCAGATCCAACTGCTGCATTTGGATAGAGGTCTGAACTAGAAGCCAATCATGTTTTCTTTAACCAGCATGATCCCAGGATGACAAGTACAGAAATCCTGCGTAGATAAATAAAAGATACTACTTGACCCAGATATTTCTTATAAAGACACTGCAAAATCAGGGATGTATACTGCCTAAGTCACTTTCTTGGATGCCTCTCTCTGTGATATGAACTATGAAAAGCAGGTGATGGGCCACTGCAGGGATGCACATAGGCACACATGTGTGGCAGAATAGTACCGTGTGTACATCAAATCCTTTCTAGATCCACTTTGTAGCTGTGCTAATAAAGGCAGGCCTTCCAACTTAATCATATATTATTTATTTACTTAAAAGACATTGGCTGCAATCCTAAAGACACTTTCCTGGGAGTAAGACCCACTGAACACAATGGGGCTTACTTTTGAGTAGACATGGTTAGGATTGCACCCTTTATCTGCATTTACATTTCCATTTTAAAGTGTTTGAGAATAAACGAATGGCGCCAAACTATGGAGCACTAAATAGCAGAACAGCATAATGTAATAAAAACAGCCGCAAAGTGTAAAACTCTCTTGGCCTAGTGCCTAAAGCTTTAACAGACTTGATGCCAGGCAAGTAGATCTAGCAACAATATTCCATAATTTGGGGATGGTCACTGAAAAGGTTTACACTGGTGATTGTGTGCCTAATCTCAAATGGCTGTGGCACTTGGGTTAGGACCTTGAATTAATGGGGAGAGGTTGTCATCATTTCCTGAGCCTCTGAATCAAGCCATCACATGCATTAAAGGTTAAAACCAATGTTTTGCATTGTGCCTGAAAATGGAAAAATTAGTTTCCCCAAAACTGGCAAAATATTTTCAAAGCACTAGTTCCTTCACCAGCTGTAGCTTCCCAGCAGTAATCAAATACAGTCTACACCATAAAATATTGCTGCAAGTGACCCAATTAACAGTATGTGTTACCAGTATTAGTGTAGCTGAGGGATTAAAGTAGTTGCATATACAGTAAAACTGACATTTGTTATGAGTTTAAAAAAGAACTGCAGCTGCGCAGACAGAAACAAGAAGTCAGGAAAAGAAAGCCAAAATAGAGTTGGAGAGCAAGTAAGTCCCCCTACTGATGGAGGACAACATTTACACATTTGCAAGGCTTATGCTGGGAGCCTCCAATCACATGTTGTGGCTTTACTGACAACCAGGACACCATGGATAAGCAATCTCTAGCCAGGAGTAGTTGCACTGACACAACAGAAAGTGAATGGTGACATTGATACCATCTGAATATCTGACGTTAAGACCAGGTCTAACTGAGCAACCCCCTGCAAGCTTAATTGTCTAGGAGTGGAGTGCAATCCTATTCAGAAGTTTAAAATCACTGTCTTTGCCTACAATCCTAAGCTCAATTTAGGCCACTGGAACCTCCAGTATAAATCCTGTGCTGACTTGGGGGTGTCACAAAAGTGCTGTGAGACACTTCTGCTGCTCTCCTGGGGAGCGGGGTGTTAGGCCACTGCACAGGCCTAACACTGATTGATATATATATACTGACTGGGGATGGGAAATGGCTTTGTTCCTTGCTTTTGTGCCAATTGACCCAATTACAACAAATAGGCCAGCTTGACAATTTGTTTTTTAATTCATTGGCAACCTTATAGCAAATAGTGAATCATACAAGATCAACTAATGGACATCATGATTCAGTGGGGATTTGAATATAGTTTCAAATCCAAACCATCCACTAGCAAATGTACAAAACTGGCTATAACAAATTAGAAAGACAACCTGATGAACAAATCCAATCCACTGTTCTAGCCCATAGACAAACCTTGTGAAGTAGGCTTATTAATAAACTGTGGTTGTTGATTTCAATTTGTCAGACAATGGACTTGCTAAACCCGAGACCAGTTATACGGGTTTTAAGGGTTTAATAGACTGAAACTCAGTTTATTAAATACTGATTACTAAAGCTGCAATCTTAAACTCAAGTTAGGCTGGCTTAAGCACTGCCTGATGGCTCTCTGCCTCTTCTGCTGGCTGGGAGAAGCCTCATGTCACATGTGTATATAGACATCACAATGTCGTGTGTTGTCATGTCATGGCGTGCCATGGAGCATGGGCACAGAATGCTCTTAGCATACCTCTGACTTGAAATAACTGGTGTGATACCCAAGTAAGTTATCACACAAGTGTGATAACATAATTGCTAGTTACTTGTGTGTTGGAGACCAGACATAAACACTATTAAGAGGCTTGAGGTGGACAGGAGAGCTTTTGAATCACAGAAAAGCACGCTCTGGAACTCTGCCCACTGAGCCAATCCTCCGACTGCTGTTTGTTGGATTGTATTCCTGGTTTTGCTGCTGGGCAGCAGGTGCCCTGGGGTGCTGAGTACCACCAGATACTCCCTTAAGTATGGATGAGAAATATTGTTACTGAAGAATATCAGCTTTGACATACTGAAAGCATTTGGGTTTTGAAACTTTTTTGCCATTCCTACTTTGAGTAAATTGTTTCCAAATACAGTATTGAGTGACATTAGGGTTGCTGACTGATGCTATTCCTTTAAAAAAAATTCCTCAACACAAAGCAAAAAAGGTAAAATCTGTTAAACACCTCAAGTGACAACACATTTGCAATGTGGTAGTAGCTGGTACTACTAAGGTGAATTAGCATCAAACGTCATCTTGTTCTAAAAAGCATCCCCCTATTCAAACAAAGCTGCTTCTTCACCCCCTAATAGAGATCAACTGGTAGTCTGTGGACCCAATTCTGTGCCTGTCTACACAGAAATCCCATTATAGTTAATGGAGCTTACTCCCAGGAAAGTGTGGATAGGATTGCATCCTCTATCCCTGATGCCCTGCCCGAAGAAATATACTGTAGTCATTTTATTCATACATATTATTATATATGGGACTTACACCCTGCTTTATGAAGGTAAGAACACAAGATAGCCCTGCTATTCAGGCCAAAGTCAAAGACCCATATAACCCAGCTTCCTATACCTCACAATAGCCCACCAGACACCTCAGGGACTTCAGGGACATGCCCCAGATGCCACAAGTGACATGCATCCTGGTACCCTCCTTTGTATCTGATAGCCTACATCTAAATTCAGGAGTTTATATTGGGGTTGCCATATGTCTTGGAAAATAAGGACAGTCCCGGTTTGGGGGGATTGCATTCACATAACAGCAAGTTAGACAAGGGGTCCTGTCTCGGTTTTGTGGAAGAGAATTATGGCAACCCTAGTTTATATGCCAGATGCAGAAGGTACCAGGATAAATAAGATAATTTTTGTTTTTGTAACATGTAGTCCTACCTATGTTGTGAAAGCATAACCCATTTGTTTTGCTGAAGCAGCTCCATCAAATCTGATAGATCAGATCATTAGGGAGCATCACAATGATTGACAATTTCTAGTTTGATGTTATCCAATCCCACTTTTGGAGAAACAGCAATCTATGTATGATGCTCCTTTTCTTTTCTTCAGTTGACCTAGTGGAGGCTCTTCTTATGTTCTTATGAGGTTGCACATCCCAGGGTAAACAGCTGTCCCTTTTTCCAGGACATGTTCCCTTTTAGCCTAGTGTCCCAGGGTAAAAAAAAAAACTTCCATTGTCCTCTTTTTCCAGAATATGCCCCCTTTTTTAGCCTTGTCCTGGGAAAAAAACTTAATCCCCCCCTCCTTTTCCTTGTGAGCAGGCAGCATGCAGCTTTCTTGTAACTAATAGGTAACATGTAGTAAATTGAGGCTGCAACCCTAAAGACACTTTCCTGGGAGTAAGCCCCATTGATCACAACAGAGCTTACATTTGAGACATGCAGTACAATCCTAAACATGTCTACTCAGTGGCGCCTCACGTAACAAATTTAATTCGTTCCGGAGGCATGTTCTTTACATGAAACATTCTTTACGTGAAGCGGATTTTCCCATAGGAAATAATGGAAATTCAGACGATTGGTTCCACAACCCCCAAAATATTCATATAAAAATATTAACTGGATGCAAAAATGATGAGAGAACACTGGAATTGAATTCAAAACATGCATTCAATGTGCATGATCTTATGAAGTCTACTTAGGCTGCAGTCCTAAAGACACTTTCCTGGGAGTAAACCCCACTGAACACAATGGGGCTTACTTCTGGGTAGACATGGTTAGGAGGCTGCAATCCAAGACACCTTCAAAGTATCTCCCCACTTTCTCCTTCTCTCCATCCTGAGCCTCTCTCTCTCTTGCTCCCTTCTGGCCAGACCTGAGCTGCTTCCCTCTTCACTGCTCTTCTCTCCCTCTGCCCAGCAGACATCCGGCCACAGGTGGAACAGCGTGGAAGTGTTGCTTTCACTATGGGCAGGTGAGCTACGCAGCCCTGACGCTTTCTAAATAGGCTACCGGCCAGAGCGTCTGCCCCAACTGCCAACAAATGTTTTCTTTACGTGAAGCACTTTCTTTATGTGAAGCAGAATCCTGGAGAAATTTTTGTTTGTTACGTGAAACATACTTTACGTGAGGCGTCACTGTATGTCCAATTGTGTTTAATAGTACTTACTCCCAGGAAAGTGTGGTTAGGATTGTGCTTCATATGTAATATTTCGATTATATAATCAACCACATGCAAGGAATATATATATATGGGGCTTATATATAATATATATTTTATTACACATTCCTTGCATGTGGTTGATTACACACAAACACATGAGAGTTTTATATATATATATATATATATATATATATATATATATATATATATATATATATATATATATATATAAAACAACACATACATATATATGAGACACATATATATGTAATATATACATATATGTATGAGAAGATATATATATACACATACATACACATACACTTATATACATATATATATATATACTGTATATATACACACACAGTGTAGCTTTTATTTTGTGATGTCCTCCATTTTGAGGAGCCTTGTCCTCTTGCGTCCTCTGTGGTGATGACACCCAGTCACAACCCCATCCATGTTGTGAGGTGTGCAGGCCTTTTCCTTGCAGAGACCTGTCCATGCCTCTTGGAGGGGTGCAGCCCGGGTGCCATGCAGACTCTAGTGGCAGGGAGTTCCGCAGGCCGACCCCTGGTGCTTCCCAGGCAGAGGCTGGGGGCTCCAGCGGGGCGTGGGGTGCAGAGCCCGGGGGCTGCGTGGGGGCTGCGTGGGGGAGGCGGGCGAGGGGGAGGCGGGGAGGGCCCCTCCAGGGCAGTCCAGGCCGTGACCCGAAGGCGGAACCAAAGCGCGGGGCGGCCATTTCAGGCCGGCGGAGAGGGAGTGGCGTCCGCCTCTTTTCTTCTTCCTCCGGGGAGGGATCCAAGATGGAGTCGCTGAGCAAAGCGGGGCAGGAGATGAGCCTGGCCGCCCTAAAGCAGAACGACCCCTACATCACCAGCATCGCAGACGTCACCGGCCAGGTCGCCCTCTACCGCTTCAGCCCCAAGGCCAACGAGTGGGTGAGTCGCCCCCCACTCCCTCCACGCCCCCCAAGGCCCTCACCCCCACCACGCCTGCCCCCCACCCCTCTCGCCTCCCTCGGCTGGACCCTGCGCTGCTCCCCGGAGAGAACCACAGAACGGCCAGGAACACGCCCCCCGCCCTGGACACTCCCGCCAGCCCCAGCCCCTGCCCTACACTCAGAAGGCCCTCCTGTGGGACTCACTCCCCAGGAACTGTGGATAGGACAGCAGCCTCACAGCCCCCTCATGTCTACTCAGAAGGCAGGATCACTGCAGGCAATGGGGCTTACTCCCAAGTAAGTTTAGGTTACAACCCCCGTCCTTTGGTGTCTCCTCAGAAGGCAGGATCACTGCAGGCAATGGGGCTTACTCCCAAGTAAGTTTAGGTTACAACCCCCGTCCTTTGGTGTCTACTCAGAAGGCAGAATCATTGCAGTCAGTGGGGCTTACTCCCAAGTAAGTTTAGGTTACAACCCCCGTCCTTTGGTGTCTACTCAGAAGACAGTATTATTGCAGTCAGTGGGGTTACTTCCAAGTAAGTGTGGATGGGACTGCTGCCTTAGTCCCAACAGGACTGACCCCCGTTCCCTTTCCCACATAACACCTGAGGTTGTGGAGCCTCTGGGACATGTGCAAACACTCCTAATAATCAACTTCTAATACACTTTAGTGTTTAAAAACTGTTGGAAACTAGTGGTGAACTTCCACCACCTTGGCTTGGCCAGTTTACAGATTCTACTATTCTGCCCATAGAGTGGTTGCAGTTATTTGTACCCTACATTCCTCATGCTCAGGCAGATGCCCAAGGCCACTCACACAGCTTTATCATTTTGTCCTCACAACAACCATGTGAGGTAGGTAAGTTTTGAGAGTGTGTGACCAGCCCAGAGTCTCCCAGGAAGCTTCATGGCAGAGGGGGATTTGAACCTGGATCTTGGAGTTTAATTCCATCTTGGAGTTTAATGTATGCCAAATGCTCAAGCTCAATCTCTTTGCTCTTCTCTCTCCTCCATGTCTGTGTCCTGTGCAGGCAATATCCCTGAAGTTACGGTTTCATGCATGTGAAAAGTACACACTGGCGTTCCACCGGCTGAGCCAAGCTTCCTACTGCTGCTTGTTGTTTTGTATTGTTAGTCTTGCTGCCAGGCAGCAGGATTCAGGGGGTCCTGCAAGTATCACTGAACACCACTACCAGTATCCCTGGTTGAGAAATACTGGTTTGACAAGCATTTCCTATGTAGCATGATGAGATTAAACTGGTCTGGTCTGACCCTTTCAGATATGCAGGCCCAGTTCTTTAAGTTTCACCTTTAAATGGAAAACGTTGCACATTACAAGATGTCTTCTGTAGAATGAAATGCTTAAACAAATTTTTTTCTCTTCTGTAGGAGAAAACAGACGTAGAAGGTACCCTATTTGTATATAAAAGGTAAGTTTGCGTTAATCTTACATTGGGATATAATATTTTGCATTGCAGCATTGTGAACTATAAACCCATCTATGGTGAAATCCTCTGTTTTGATAAGAGCTGAAGTACAGGTCCAATGTTGTTATACTTGAATTTTTTTTACACATGGATTTGACTCAACTCAAATGGCCACTGCAAATCACAGTTTTAAAAACTGATTTTTTGCTGTTGTAGAGAGGCAGTCATGCAAGCAATCATTCCATTCTTCAGATGAGCCAGGTAAAGGCAGAGGGTCATTCACATTTCTAATTGCTGACTGCCTCTAAAGCAGGCATCCGTCAGTCTTAAAAGACTATGGTATCATGCTTGGCGCTGCATACGCTGCATGTGAAGCACAAAGGCCTGGGTTAGATAGATAATGGAGGATAGGCTGTAACCCAAGCAGCAAATCCCCCCTCTCCACGCCACTGAATTAGTCCAATGGAAAGGCAGAGCCAATACAATTGGTTCCAGCTGCATCGCAGAGCTGGGCTAAGAACAGGAGCTCACCCTGTCTTGTGGGGACCGACCCAGGTCTCGAACCCTGGCCCTGGTTAACAGGAACAGTGTCTTAACCTCTTGCGCCATCCACAGTCACCCACAGACTGCCTCTACAACAGACAGAAAAACTGTTTTTAAACAATTATAAAGAGATACGCTTTTAATTGCGTTTATTTAACACAATTTTTGGGGGGTATCTGCAAGGTAGACTAGTAGACATGCTTAGGATTGCACCCTAATTCATTCAACATGTGTCCTGCTCTTTCAACTTTTCCCTGCTGTTCTAAAAGCAAATATTGCCTTCCCCCATGTTGTAGCTCCTGATCTTATCCCATTCATGAAGGAGTTAATGAGAATCTATTTGCAGAAATCTTTGTGTGGCAGCAGGAATTTGCAAGATCAAAGTAGCGTTTGCAATTTGCTAGCTAAAAAAGCATTGGAAGCAACATTCATAAACTGAATGTTTATGTTTGGCAGTGGAACAGATTGCCAAGGGAGATGATGGACTCTCCCTCACTGGGGATCTTCAAGAAAGAGGCTTGACAAGCACCTGTCAGAGATGGTCCAGGAGGATTTTCTGCTGCAGGCGGGGGGTTGGACTAGATGAACTTTTGGGTCCCTTCCAATTCTAGGATTCTATGAAAAAGATTCTATGAAAAAGAAAAAGGTGCTCAACTTTTCACTTTTGGACAGTGCTCTGGTCCCTAACCTGTCCATTAAGTGAGAGAGGCTTGTATATTAAACATAAACACTAAGGTGGCCAAACTTAACACAAGAATTACATGTGATAACCTCTCTCCTTTTCATGAAACCCTTGAGCCCCAAACAAAAAAGAACCTTTAAATGCATTGCTGCCTTTGTTCTTATTTTTTCCATATTAATTCTACCATGCTATGGCTGATTTTCCAACCATCAAAGGTTATAGTGTAAGCTCCTTGATGCTGATAATTGTCTATTTTTTATATTCTGTTAGTGTTATGTATGTGGTACAAATTTATTTTTTTACAGTAGCTTCATTCTGTTTTAGCCAAATCTCAAAGTGGGGTACAGGTAACAATGATTTGTATCAAATAATGATAAAATCATGGCTTAGGAGGTGGTATAATGTTTCCTGTATTTAAAATTAGGCATTTTGAGTGGTGCATGTTGTTATAGTCCACCTTGGTGCATTGCACTTTATATAGAACTAGTGAAGTGTATCCGTGTTGGCGGGAGTAAAATAAACCTGTACAGTGACCACCCATATGCAACAACCCTCATGTGTGTCATCCCCCATTGCACAAAAAAAAATCCTTACACAACTACCCCCACCCAGTATAGCATCCCCCCCCCAACATGGGCACCCCTTCCAGGCAGGTGCAGGATTTAGGGCTTGGTGTTGATCAGTTTTATATGTAAAGTATAAAGCAACTAGTAAAAGCCTACCCACGTTGCAGGAGTAAAATTCCCCCTCAGTCCCTTGAGGAGTTTCCCCACTGCGCATCAGTTCCCCTATGCGCATCATCTCCCCATGTGCAACTCTCTCCCATGCACAGTGGCCCCCCTTGCGCAGCATCCTCCCCAGTGCAACCCCTCCTTCCAAACAACATCCCCCCCCCAGTGCACCAGGCACCGAGAACCAAATTGGCTGGATGTTGGTCAGTCTTCCATGTTAAGTATAGGACAAAAACACGTTGCACCCCTTTTCAGCCCCTCAAGGATTAAATTTCTCCACATTGGTTCTTGGTGGTTGTTCATGTGACATAAGGAACACTCTTCCTGCATTTCATTCTTCTGGGTCCGGGGATTGGGGCAGAGCATCCCTCAGTCACTGATTCTTCAAAGCAAAGTATAGACAGAAAAACGCGTTGTGCCCCATTTCTCTCCTTCCTGGTTGGAATTTCCAAAAACCGGTTCTTAGTGCACCCCTCAGTCACGGAAGGAACACCCACCCAAATTTCACACTTCTTAGGCCCAGCAGTTTTGGCTGGGGATTGATGAGTGAGTCTGTTAGTGACTTTTCTCTTTTATAGATACGAGTATATATAGATGATGCAGATAATAGATCAGGGCAAATTACTGACTGGATGAATGAAAATGAAAGAATGAAAATCACAAGGTTATGCCCAGGGCTGAAAAGCTATACATGTATGTAGGAACCTGGCAAGCCTTTCTGGAGAACTATTTCACAGATGTGGTGCCAAAACTCTCAAGTCACCACCTGCTTCACGTGAGTTGGCAGGGGCACCTGAAGGTAGCACTTGATATCTTTGTTTGGAGCAGGTTGATGTGGAAATAAGCAGTCTTTAAGGTAAGTAGAACTCTGTTTTACACACACACACCTTGCTTTAGAAGGAACCTTTGAACTGTGTAGAAGCAGCCCATGATCTCAGGGAACTGGTAAGCACAAGCAAGTCCAGTGCCTCTGCTTTGTTCATGGAACCTGTTTTCACTATTTCAGTTACCAGTGTTCAAAACTCCCCAATTGTGCCAATGGCTTGTTTGCCTGTAACTACAGCTTTCTGACTCCTTTGTCTCACAAGCTCTTTGCAGTCTGCAAATGCTAATGGGAAGCAAATTGAAGGGCTGAAAATAATATGATTCGGTGCTCTATGACCTCTGTGATAAGTTTCACATTGTTTTCAGACCTTAGCCTCTTTCCTATGGATGTGTCCTGTTGGTATTTGCAAAGATACAGAAACAGGAGATAGAGTGACAGGTAAGCAGCAATCACAGGTAGATAAGCTATTTATGTGATTGGGGGTATTTAAACCACATTTTTGTGGTTTTGCAGCTACTTGTGGTTTTTGGTATCTTTAGTCACAGCAGGAACCTATCTCCCATGAATAACGGCGGAGAAGCCTTATAATCCAGTTCCATAAACCTCCTTGAACTTGTGTTCAGAACTAAATGTAGTTTCTGGGCCATCTTCAGTAATGGTCACACAAGCATTATGGTAGTATAGCTTAGAATTGAAATGATGTGTAGCAGATGCATATGATGTGAACTATAGGGCCATTTGGGGAGGATGTGACCCTTTCTTCATTTTTTGTGTAAGTGGTTTGTGCATTTGTTGATATTACTAAGACATAAGAGTTGAATGAGAATCACTACTATAAAATCTTTACTGGGCTTGGTCTTTAAATATTCTAAACAATGTGTGGTGGTGTATCATGGTTTGGTAACATTCTGCAATGGTCCTGCTTGAGGAGACTTGAGTAGAAGTCTTACCAAGTCACTAGGGCAGAAATGCCATATCATGTGAGTGTTGGAGTTGAAGTTACAATTTTTGTCTGCTAATTTGTTATTTAAATTGTTTAATCACATGTAGAGATTGAAGTGGCTGGATTTTACCACTTGTACATAATTCAATTTCCCTGTGTTCCTGTAGAATTTTTACTTGGTGTTTTGTTGGTATACCTGGTATGGCTGCAGTGAGAATTCTTTCATTTTTACTATTGTAACAGTTTTGTATGTGTGCATATATATACTTTTGAGAAATGGAGTGTTACTAGTAGCAGTGAATCATAACAAAACTGGCTCGAGGACTACCATATACTACAGGTTTTATTTTCAAACTCGCCTAAGGTTATTTATGGGTACAGATGAAGGTAGTAAGGTATTTTTAAAAACTTTCATAAGTACTGAATTGTCAATCTGTCTTTTAAAAAACAACAACACACCTCTGTTCTCTTATTGGCCAAAGAACTGACATAGGGTCTGGTTTATAAGGTATGTTGTAAAGATGCTGCTGAATCTTTTGTAGAGAGTACAATAATGACAGATTGCTGTTACCAAATTTCCACCCACCTTTCTTCACTTGGGAATCTTATGATGGCTTGTGTATATAAAATTAGTTAAAAATGCAAATAATGCAAATTGGTAACAACAGCAATTCTTTAAAAAAATTATTTAAAAAAATTATTTTAAAAAATTCATTTAAAATGTATAATCACAGAGAGGAACAGCAAATCAAGTAAACTCAGTAACAACTTTAAACTTTGGCAAAATTTGGGTACTAGGTTGATAGCTATACTGGAGGGATTTAGGGAGCTACTTCTGAGAGAGCACTCATGTCACTGTTAGGCAATGGGATATGCAAGGGAGCCTCTCTCCCTCATCTTAAGACACAAGTAGATTCAGCTGAGGTTTTTTCAGGTATAATCTCCCCAGACTGTTTCAACCAGCACTTTTAATCATTCTCAGAACCACACTGGTAACCAATGAAAATGAAACAAGGGTGAGACTTTGGGTGCCTGAGTCAACTCCTAACCATGTCAACTCAAACATAATCCCCATTTTGTTCAATGGGTCTTACTCCCAAGGAAGTGTCTTTAGGATGGGTCTTAATCAAGTCTTTTGTGCCAGTCAGCACCTGAGCAGCTGAAATTTCAAGAGCAGCTTTACATAACCCCACTGCAGTAATGATGCCTTTGAATATTTATGCTACCATAGTTGGTTTTCTATCCTGCTATGCTTTAGCATGTTAAAGGCAAGGTTTACTGTTCAGCAGTGATTTCTCCTCTCTTCTAGCAAAAAAAAAAAAACCCCTTTACAAGATTAATTAAAAGAAGGCTATGTATTGCCTGCTCACAAAGAAAATGAGGATAATTATTTTTTTCCAGATTACAGTAGAGGATATGACCTGGGAAAAGAGAACTTATGGTCATCCTGGCTTTGGATAAGGAAGGCCAAAGCCTTACCCAAATGAAGCAGTGGCATTGGCATGTGAATATGTAAGCTTACAGGTTTGGTTTCTGTGCTCCATAATTGCTCTTCATTATTGTGTAGGTCTCGAGGTTTTGTAACAGCCTTCTGGTTGTTCAACCTGTCTGGCTTTGTGTGACTAGGCAGAGCTTGGTAACAATATGCTAGGATGTGGCATATTGTTCTCTGTATATTAATTGACTGCTGATCCAAGGTATCACCCAAGCCAATTCAGCGTCAACAACTAAAACAGCAACATAAAGGCAGCAGTGATTTCAATCCAGTTAAAACCCAAATTGAAAAGAGTTTGTTGAAACCGAATAATCTTCAGTGCCTATAGAAAGAGATGCCTACTGTTCCACATACTAGTCTTCAGAGTCTCAGTGGCATAGCTGTGTTTTTGTTTTTTAACTCACTTATTTCTTATGGAATTTCAAGAGTTCTAGTTGATTGTCCTTGAATAGGAGGCGTGTCCAGAAAGTAATAAGAGTGAAGCTCCTATATTCAAGATATGTTCTGTGAAGGAAGAAGCTGTCCCATCCCACGTGGAGTGCAGGGGTCTCAAAACTCTTTGGGAGGATTTCTGATACTGTATTAGGGTCTGGAAGAAAAAAAGAATTTATTTACATTTCAAATTAGAATAAATTTACATAAATGAATATATAAAGTTTGGAGACCTGTGTTTTAGAATGCTGATCAGTTGCATTTCAGCCCTGTCAGAGTCATTCTTTTTGTGTGAAACCCCTGCCTCATATTAAGTAAAATGCAAGTGAGTTTGGAAGAGTGTACACAATAAAATTTTGTGTGAAAGTGGGTAAATGTGAATGAGAATGTGGTGTCTTTTCTCAGCAGTGATTGATGGCTCTCTATCAGAATGGTTGCAAAGGAAATGGGAATTACCAAGTCAATTGTTCATGAAATTGTGACTCAGAATTTGAACATAAGAAAAGTGTGTACAAAACTTGTTCCAGAGAACTTGTCACCTTATCAGAAGGAACACTGTCAACTCATTTGCCAAGGCCTGTTAGGCTGTTTGAAAAGAGAGCCTGATTTATTGTGTTCAGTGATCAAGGGAGATGAATCCTGTCTGAGTATGTTCTTGAGATGAAGAAACAAAGTTCAGAATGGCACATAACCTTGTCACCTTGCCCCAAGAGAGAATCAGAAAATCAAATCATTCCACTAGTTGTTGTTTTTTTGATACGCAGGTTCTGAACATCATCCCACTTGAAGGCTTCCAGGGATGCCATGAATAATGGAAAAATCATTGGGAGCATTAAGTACACCCAAAAGGTGCATATTTGAAAGAGATCATATTCAATTGTAAAAATAATTTAATGAAGTAATTTTAAAACTATCATTCGCATTACTTTCTGGACACCTCATATTTGAAGGCTGCAGGTGGTATGAAAGTGAAGGTCCACTTTCTGAAGCTACTGTATTGTCAGGAGGTTAGATTAGTGCTTCGTGGCCTATGACATGGTATAGCTTTCTTAGCTTATTTCTTCTTCTCTGACTTTTCAGTGGGTCATGTTCACATACAGCTTCAAGATTCAAGATGCTCTTAAATAGTAATGGTGATCTCAGTTTACTTTGCAACCTTTTTAGAGGACTAGGGAAAAATGTCAAAAGTCAAAATGTCATTGTTTCTGTTTATGCTGTTATGATGCCTTTCGGGCCTTCTGCACATGCTATTTCCAGAACTCTGCTGCTTTAATCATGACTTCAGTTGAATTTTAATTATTTTTGACATGCTAGAGCAGGCTGTTGGTCCATCTGTTCTAATAGATGTAAAAAAAATTAGGAAATGATTTACTGAAGTGATCTCTTACATTTCAAGGCACAGTTTAATGCATCACTATTGATACTGAAGTCTGTTAAGATTCAGTGGGATTGCAGGTTTAAGAGTTGTGGAACATCTTGCAATCCCAAGAAATAATTTGAATATGAATGCATTCATCTTGATTGGTTGATGCAGTTCCCTACGTAAAACATAAATATTTATTTTTATATACAAGTAAACTTGTATATAGAATTGGTTGAGTCAACACGTACAGTTATTGACATGGAACAGAATGTACATTTACAGAATGAACATGGAATCCACAGGATCCAGGAACTGCTGATGGCCTCTCAGAGCACATCTTGGACATGACCACAAGCAATTTCCCCTCAGTTTATGTGTTCTGGTTGCATCTGGGGTTGTTTTGGGGTGTGGGGAGGCAGAGTAGGATGTGAGCCCAGTTAACCTGAAATTGAGTGATTGTAGCTCTGTGACCTTGCCTCCACTGGGACTCCAGCATTTATGAATTTCAGTATCCATGGGAGGTCCCACTTTTGTGTGTCCTGGTGTTTTGTACAGAAGTAACTGCACAGATGTAATTGCCCATGGTGTCCTTGATTGCTTCCTGTTTCATGGCCAAAATGTACATTTGTGCTGTTCATACATGCATTTTGTATGGATTAGCACTTCTGATAATTGGAGCAAGATATCTTATATTTTTATTCCAGTCAGCATGGCTTCAGTAGCAAATACGGGCTTTCTGCAGAGATACTCAGTACCCAGATCTCAATATCTGCAGAGTATCCTCCCCCAGATTAGTGAATCTGTGATCTTCAGCCACTTATGCCCTCGAAAGAGGGCAGGAGCTGTCTGGTACCCTCTGGAGGGCTTTCTGACATCCCCAGAGGCATCTGGGTGGAAAGTGGAATACAAAATGAATGAATAAATATTTTGCAAAAGTGCTTGCATGTAATAACTTTGTAGAATGCAAAATGAAAACTTTTTAAACATATATTTTCCTTTGAAAAACTTGTAAATTGTTATTTTATTGGTCTGGCTCTCTACTGAATCAGGGATGAACTCCAAACCCAACAGCTGTGGTTGTTGCCTATATAGATAGCAGGACAACCTGTAGCCAGTCACAGCTGGCAGGCCAACCTACCAGAGACCTTTACCTTTTACTTTATTGGTACTTATACTAATTATTGTTATATTTTTGTTTTGGTTGTGTGTAGACACACAATATTTTTGTAGTTCACTTGCAGGTGTAGTACCTTCTGTTCTAATTGCATCTATTGCACAATTTTTTGACTGCTTGACTTTTAATACCATGCAGTTGATTTTGTTGAAAGCAGTGTTACCCCTAGTATGTATCGTTATTACATGGTTATTTTGTTTCCCTTGAAATAACAGGTCTGCTTCACCTTACCATGGCTTTACAATTGTGAATCGACTGAACATGCACAACCTGGTTGAGCCTGTAAATAAAGAACTAGAGTTTCAACTGCATGAGCCCTTTCTTCTGTATAGAAATGCTAATTGTAAGTATAAACTTGAAACATGTATTATAGAAGACTTCTGTTGTAGATATTCACATCACCTTTCTCATTCCTGAGGGGGCTTCAAATCCCATCACATTCATCACGTAACTGTTCCATTAAATTCAAGCAAAGACATTTGGATAAAATGAATAGAGGGGTCCACTTTTTAAAAAGTGATTCAATTTTGAACTTGCCTCTTCAGGACTAAATACTTCAAATCTTTTTTGCTTACAACTTTCCCTTTGTAGCGAATGCTTCCATCTTGATGTATAGAACTAATGTCCATAGTGTAAAAATAATGAAGTGAGAAAATACCGTATATATTTGTGTATAAGCCGATCCGCGTATAACCTGAGGCACCTAATCTAACCACAAATACTGGGAAAACTGATTGACCTGAGTATAAGCCGAGGGTGAGAAATGCAGCAACAGCAGGAAAATGTGGCTGGCCTTGTAGCCTCAGGGGCCAATCCTGGGCATGTCTACTCAGAAGTAAGGCCCACAAAGAAATACCTGAGTCTGAGGAGGGGCTTGGCTGCAGTGGGCTCCATGTCTTGCCGCCGCACGCCTCCTCCGCAGCCCGGAGAGCCAGCGCCAGCAGCTGGAGAGGCTGCAGAGCCTCTGAGGGCACACGCTGGAGGTCGCGCCCACCACTTTTCTTAATTTGTTTTACTGACCCGCGTATAAGCCGAGGTGGGTTTTTGGGCTCATTTTTTGGGCCCAAAAAACTAGGCTTATACGTGAGTATATATGGTTCTTGTACTTCAAATTTGCTTATCTGTTCTCAAGTTGAAACGTAGCAGTAAAAATGTACTTCTGTTGTTGTTATACCATATTGTTATAATAAATAAGATTGATTTGGAAATAACTGTTGTTACCAAACAGATGCATAAACATATCTGAATACAACCATTTTTAGAATCGTGCCCTGTGGATATTCACACAGTTTTCAGAGTGACGTGTTTGATTATGGAAGAGAGACTGATATTTCGTTAACTGGTTTAAATCAGCTTTCTCTGACGAGATAAGGAGTTTAGTATATAATAGAGTTTGAGGGCAACCAAGCATGTTGAATAATATGGCCCAACAATATCATTCTCATTTTGCATTTCTGTTGCAGAGTAGTTATCTCTGTTTTGTCTTTCTTAGATAACTAGCTTTGTTTAGGACACAAATCCATTGGTACTTGATTTTATATCTATTTTAGCTCTACTCATTTAGAGATGAGTTTTCTTTGCTGTGCTGTAAATCTTACAGTTCGCTGACCTATCAGGTAATTTTGTCCATTATGCCTTTAAATTTCCATCAAGTTATGAATTAAATAAAAATTTGTGCTTTTTGATGACATATTTTGTTCACTTATACAGGTGACTGTTGCTTTGCCACATATATGACAGTCCATCATTGGTTCCTATGCTCCCCCCATGCCTCCAAAGCTGAGGGGAGCTGTATACTCTTTTTTCCTCCAGAATATTTTTTTTCTTTTTCTACTTCGTAAGGAATTCAAAGGCCTGGGGAAGGGCATCTCGGTGCCTTTTAAAAAATCACTTGTAGTTTCCCTGAAGAAAGCTTTGCAGTCTCAAAGAGGAAGTGCTCAGATGCTTTCTCAGAATAGCCCCAGATAGTGTAAAAAATCCTACATTCAGACAGACAAAATTCTGCATCAATAAAAACTATTGCGTAGTGTGTGCAGTTGTTTTGCGTAATTGTTACTCCTTCATGTATGGTAATTTTTATTTAGCTAAGCATAGTGAGGGCAAAAGGACACTCCCCAACTTCCAACTACTGAAAATATTAGTAACTTGTCTGGCTTGTGTTGACTTCAAAGATAGTACACAACCTTTTACGCTTATCTTCATAGGCATTATTTATTTTGGCTTGGTTGGGGCAGCTTCTACTGCCCCAGCTCCCAAAGAAGCAAAAGAAAAAAATATCATAAAATGAGAATTAAAATTTCCAAATTAGTACTAAAAAGAAATCCTATACAACTGAAAGAGCAGCAGAATAAACTTCAAGAAATCTTGGCATAACCAAATAAAAATGTACTGGTTTTTTTCCTCAAAAAAGTATTATAAAACTAATACATCTTAGTATTGTAGGTCTGTTAGGTAGAGGTATTTTTTCAGAGACAACAAAATCAGAACACATAGATTGCCCTGCTTTCTCTACTCTTAAAAAACCTGAAATCTGAAAAAATTCTAACTCCCATTTGACTGTATAATTTCAGATGCATATTCTGATACTCTACCAGCCCTATTACCTAGCCAGTACACTTCTAAGGCAGTTATAAGTTATAAAAATTTGCTCTTGAAATAAAAAACATGGCATCCTTCTGCACTTTTTCCTTGTGAAAAGGGAATGAAAAGGCCTCTCTTCACCCTGTGATTTATTATTTATTTTATCTGTACTACGGAATATAGCTATGTTTTCTACTCATATTTGAAAATATAAAAATGCAAAACTTCAGGGTTATATAATTAACTTTGGGTTGCAGTAGATAATATAAATGTTTTGTTAAGTGCTGAGCTTTTGTACAGATTTTGTGAATTTTTTTTAAACAAAAGACAAACTAAACATGGCAGTTCAGCAACAAAGCAGGTTGCCTAAAGATATGGAAAATCCTTCCTTAAAGGCTGAGAGGGAAAGCTAGGAAATGTAATCTGACAGATAAGTAAGTTTTAAGTATAGGACAATCCTGTGTTGAGGCAGAAGGCTGTAGGGTGTGACCTAAACTGATACCCTCCTGTGGCCCTCCTGTGGCCATAGGAATGGAGTATCTTAGATTTTGCTCATCAATTTCTATACACAGGGCACTTGTCATATTGATAACGTACCTTTAGTTCTGAACAACTCTGAAAGGCTTTCAGGGTCACTCCCTGAGGCTCTTTGCTGTTAGGAAAATATTGAAGTATTTGTTATGTTGTCAGACAGAATGGATTTCTTTTTTTTAGATAACTGATATGTGTTGCTTGAACTGATGCTGACATCTTTTAAGGTTTTTTACCTTTGCGTCAATAGCCATAGTCCTTCTGCCATTACATTGTTACAGTCCTTTACAATCCTTAGCATTGTTTTTGCTACTTGGGGCAAATTGGCAGAACCTCACTGAAGGTAATGCTGACACAGAAAAAGAATGGCAACTGAGGAACTTAAAAATGTGAGTTTTTACTAGAGTCAGACCAAAGGCCCTTAATCGGGGGAGGGGGATTTGGCATCATAAACGGTTTTCTCTTCTGCCAGATCAGGAAGTAAACCTTTTCTGATGCCTGAAATTTGGTTACTTCAAATTGGTATGTTAAATTGAACATTGCCAAGAGATTTTTGAGCTGTGATGCCATCTGAACCCTGGAGTGGCGGTGACCTGAAATGTGTCCCATTACATCACCAGCCATTCATTTCTGGTTTTGGAGATTGTCACCAGTTTTAATAAAACTTTTGTGTCTCTTCTCCAAACTTTTAATTCTGTGCTTGTTTATTTCAATCCATCCAGCTCTCAGGTCTCTGCTTCTTAGCCCATTGTGTTGCCCTTTGTTGAACTGTTCTGTTCCCTATACTCCATTCCTCCTAGGTCCTTCTACTACTCAGTGTTCTAATGGGAATATAGTATCAAATGTCTTTCCAGCCACTCCCTATGTAGTGTAAGAAGAAATTATTTCCTGGCTTGCTGATGGACAGCTTAGCTTATGAGTGGGCTTTTTTGTGAGTTTCGTTGGCCAAATAATCAAACATAAAACATTCCTTCAAAATTGTTCATTCATTGTGATATTTCTGATTTGCCTTCTGGTGTGTTTACTTCATATTTAACCTGTATATTTCTGTCTTCCTCCTAGCGCTTTATGGAAGAGTTAGAACTTCTGTTAGCCTTCTTAAAAATCTTTTTGCTTTCAATTTACAGTATCAATTTATAGCATCTGGTTCTATGACAAGAACGACTGTCATCGAATAGCAAAGCTCATGGCTAAGTAAGCATTTTTATATGTTTAAAAGTTGTATTATTGTGGTATTTGTAACGTGGGTTTATTTTCTACCATCCTTTTTCCTATAGCTGTATGTTCCTATTGTTCCTATTTCTGTCATATAGTATGTGCCACTTAGCATGATGCGAGCTCATGATGTAGGGTACATTTTTAAAAGTGTCTGCATAAAGTTTGCATTTATCCATAAAAAATTTAAAAGTTGAGAATCTACCATATAGATGTGTGTCTGTACAGTACCCTGGCAACATCTAGCTCTTGGGCAGATACAGTTTGTGAATCAAAATGTGTATTGAACAAAGTATAGCAACTATTCAGTGGTTTTCAAACTTTGAGGGAACTTTACCTCCTTGGTCTCTGCCTGGGCTTGTGCAGTGACACGATCCCCAGGATAGTGGCCCTGCAGGGGAGTGAGGGGCTTTTTATACATATCGGAGGTACTCTCATGGTCTTAGGGAGAGGGGGTTGAGAAGCCCCCACAGAGCCCTTGCAAGGTTCTCTGAGGCTGAACTTCCGGCTTAGTCACAGTTGCAACTTTCACGCTTTCCACAACTCAGGGAACCGTGCAAGTGCACTGTGGGGCTTCCCAGATGCCCCAGACTCTGGCAACACCTCTGATAAGTATAAAAATAGCCCTCCACTCCCCCACAGTGGTGTGATCCTGGGGATCTTGCTGCTGCTTTTCCTCTATCTCCACCACTTAAAGGGCATGGAGGACCTTTACATAGACTGGGGGGTTGTGACTCCCCATTTGAGTATCACTGATCAAGATCACTTTTCCCAACTGCCGGTTGTGGCATTCCACAGCAATGGTAATATTCCCCCTTAAGGGAATTGGTGATCCAGGGGTTATAGCTTCCACCTAATTAAAAAAAAAGATGTAGCCAAAGATGTAACCAAAGATGTAGCAAAGATCTACCGCAACAGCTAAAGAGACTGCAAAACCCAGTTTCTCACCATTACCAATCATGGGGAAGTCTGAGCACCTCCCTCTTTTTTACTTAGTAGCAGCATGAACATAACTGGCACCAAGTCACCATTCTCCTTTTTGGGCACTGTGAAAACGTGGTTCTCTTATCTTTTAGTAATGGCTGAAAACAACTGATCCATGTAATCTACAGGATCTCAGTAGGCCAGTATAACATTTCCACTCATAACTAGTAGCAGACCTTGATTAAGGATAACAGGCTGAAGCTGCAATCCTATGCACAGTTACCTCAGAATAATTCTATGCACATTAAGCATAAGCCATTAAGGTTGGTGGGACTAACTTTTGAGTAGACCAAGATTTCACTGTAATAGTAGGTGAGAAGGGAAGAGCCTGGCAGAAGGAAGCATATAATCCCATGGCATTGTGATTGCAGGATTAGAAGCTTTGGCACTTGAGTAAGTGCCGAAAGTCCAAATAATGAAATTGGGGCAATATGATGAGGAGCCTTTAAGCAAATTAGCATAAATTCGTTCAAAGGAGTACTTTGGGGGCTTAATTGCTGAGTATATGTAGCAGAGCCAACAAAATAATATTTTTAGAAGGCTAAAACCATGATGTGAGCAAGGCATTGGAGCTCAAAGAATGGATTATTCCTGCCCCACTCTAGAGAATTTAATGGTCCTTGTGGCCATCCATTTCTGGAGGCATTTTCATTCAAGACTGGGAAAATACTGATGAAATTATGGAACAGGCAATATAGACTATAATAAGGAGCTAATTTGTCCTGACATTCTTTGAGTAATTCTTTTGAAGTAAAGCTATAGAATGATTGACATATTCTGTGATTGTTTTGATAGCACTTTTCGGCCTTCCCATCAGCTGTCAGTTATATAGCCAGATTCCTCTGGAGTGACATTTCCTGCTTTTAAAATACAAATCTACTTTCACTGCAGTGAAAGTTTTTGTTTTTGCTTTTTGAAACTGGATAAATAATACAATTCCCCTCACTATTTTTAGAGGTTAGTGTATATTAATTCTGGTGGCTTTTGCTTTGTTTGATTTAAAATCATTTATCCTTTTTCTCTAGTAAATGACACAGAATAGCTCTCAATAAGCAATTGAACTTGTTTGAGTTAGATCAAGTGAAAATTGCCTTTGAGGGAAGTTATGATAAAACGTGCTGCCTAATAACAAAAATTGTTGTAGTGCTTTGCAAGTTAGATATTTTCTTCAAAAAATGGCAATTCTAAACATGGCTGTATCAGCTTTACTTTTGGAGATATGGCTTACCCTCTGATGTTGATTTTCAGGTGACCAGTTGATCCCACATATAAGGTGATCATGTTGTACCCTCAAACCTAGAACTCATAGCAAGAAGCTGATAACATTTTTTGAATTGCGACCCCTAATTCAAGACGTATATGTGTTGGGGGGGTGCATTCAGGGAGGATCAATCTCATTGCACACATGTTGTGCATTGACAATAAAGGATTTTATTTATTTAATATAGCCAAGAAAATGTCTACCTTTTATGGTACTGAGCTGTGTGTGGGGCTGTGTAATAAAATGACTACCATTTCTTATAGTGGCTTGTCTGTATCTGTGAATTTTTAAAGCCACTTTTCAGTTTCCATATATGCCTCCAAAGTGGTTTGCATTAGTTTAAAAATATAGACACACAGATAGATACACAGCAAAGTATTAATTAAAGTTTCTTAGCTTAAACAAAACTGATTGCCAGCCCTTAAAATGTCATGGGGGAGGATAAAAGGGCCTCCAGTGGGAAGGAATTCTGAAGCTTGGTGTATCTCTCAAGCATGTTCAAAAAGAACAGAATCTTTGATGGTAAGGGAAGAGGGCTGGCAGATTTCCATGGAGAGAGGTAGTCCTTTACTGTGTTTCTGAAAAGCACCAGCAAGTTTGAGTTATTGAAAGACTCTACTAGCAGTAGTAGTTCAGATGTCAACCTAAACATTGTTGCATTGTCTTTTGTAAGCTGTCTAATGTAAGCATTCAGTTGTTGAGAGGCCAAATTTATCTCTTCTGTCACTTGGAATTGATTATGCTGTGGCATAACTTAATTATATCCAATGGAATTCAAGAATTGTTGGAATTATCTAGTTCTTATTCTGTATGCCAGTAGTACTCAGGCATTTCAGCTCAGAATCCCCTTTCAATCTTAAAAATCTATCCGGGACCCCTTGTCAAACTGGGATCTGACCGTGACATAGAGCACCTCGGAAGTACGTCCCATTATGTTCAGCAAGATTTACTCCCTGGAAAGCACCATGCCAGATTCCAAAATTGCAAATCCCACAGAGTGGTCCCAATCACCACTTTGAGTACCACTACTGTATACTTTACTGTAAAGCTGACTAAACATGATAAATATTAAGCAGTAAATGTCAAAATTCAGATAGATGAATTATATAGCATTGACCAATAGTTAACTGACAGTTTTATTTTTCTGCACTTCAGCAATTAATGGTATTTGTGTACATATCATAATTCTGCACATATCATAATTGCACATATCATAATTCTAAACATGATTTTTTTTTAATAATAGAGTGGTCCAAGAAGAAGCACAAAGATCTCAGCAGCTATCCCAGGACCAAAAAAGTCCTAACAGGACAAATGGTTGCAATGAAAACAAGTCCATTGATATCCTAGAGATGCTTAGCAAAGCCAAGGTTGAATATGAGCGGGTAAGGAAAATGTAAATGTTTAATTATATTATTGGTACTGAAAATTGATCTCAACGTTGTAATGGTGTGTGAGTATGTATTTGTGTGTGTGTGTTAATGGATTCAGGCATTAGTAGAAAACTTTTTTTAGTGCAGAGTCACAATTTATCAGTAGATGGGATTTGTTGTAGAAAGAATTTGTAGTATGAGAATAAAGAAGATACAGGTCTGTTCTCTGCATCTGTGGGGGTTCAGTTTCTGGTACCCTTCAGAGGCAGAAAACTGGGTAATATTCAGTCTTTTTCTGAAGTACAGGGAGGCAATATGCGACACTGCTTCAGAATGCTTACTGGAGACTCTTTGCAGACACTTCAGATTTTTGTAAAACCTAGGGAAATCATATAACTCAGAAGACCTTGATATTATCCAGGAGGCCCTTTTTTGGTTTTCTTGCCACTGATTTGCACTCTGCAATGTGTCAAATCTGTGGATAAAGACAGAGAAGACCTCTGTATAGACTGCTTATATATAAAAAATTTGTTTGTCAAAAGTCTTGTACAAGAGTGTGCACAAGTGGAAGTCATTCTCGAGATTTTTTCTGACCTTTATAGCCAAGTCAGAAAACTGATCGCCTGCCTACCTCTCTTCTTCAGCACAGTACTAGAAATGCTAACTTAAACCAATCTTAGGTTTGCCCACAATTTTAGGATTGCCAATCTTAGGTTCGCCCACAATTTTAGGATTGCCACAATGCCTACTCAAAAGTAAACCCCATCGTGTTCAATGGGTCTTACTCCCAGGAAAGTGCTTTTAGGATTGCAGCCTTTGTAGTATAAGATACAGGATTGCAACATGTAGAGAACATCCCCTGCTGGGCTATAGGAAGTCTTAAATGCTGAAGGCTGCTGGCAGGATAATCTCTGTTATCCTTCTGGGGTAGACTGGGACTAGTTTGGGGGCAAGCAGTAATCCCTAATCTGTCCATGTAGCCTGCTGTGGGAATAACTTGCCAATTTCCCCTTCAAAGGCAAGGGGAAAGTCTTGCCTTGTTTTTGTTCATAGGTAGTGGTATTCCAAGTGGTGCTTCTGCCAACACCAGCCTTTATATCCATCTTGTTGCTGTAGAGTAGGTGAGGATTGGAGGTTTTTTCCCATAGGTTCACAGCGATAGTAACTTTCCACATCTCAGCTCCACAATTAAAAGGAAAATTATGACTTTATTAGAGATTCTGAGTGATTCTTGGATGCATTAACACTCCCTAATTTTTTAAAACTAGCAGTAGCAAGATAAAGAATTGAACCCATTATTTGTTTCTCTGAGAGCCCAATCCTATTCCCTCCCTGCTACAATTGCACCAAAAATGAGTGTATTGAATCTGGGAGGGGTGGGGGAGTAGATTAGGAGGCTTTGGAAGAGGAAGGGAAATTACATCTCCATACTCATCTGCAAGTCTCTTGCTCTGCAATGAATTTCCTTGCCTCTGTGGTGAATCTATAACTACTGCATGTCTAGGAAGACAAAGGAGATTAGAGGTCTTGCAAAACAGGGTATAATCCAGCATGCACCATAGTGACTGGATCAACCCTCTTGCAACCTTCTTGTTCCCTGTTCCTCTCCCTCCCCATCTGCTCCTACCCACTGCTACCTTATCTTCCTCAATGGGAAGGTAAATGGCTGTCAGTGAATTGCTCCCTGTTCTGTCATTGGCCATTTTGTGACAGTGAATATGCCTTCCTCTCTCACAAATGCTCTGATCAACAGCTCAGTCCAGGATACAATTGGGTTATAAGAGACTTTTATCTGGATTTCTATCAGAGTACTATTTATTTTTCACATGTCTGATAGTGCAAGTTATAGAAGTAAAGTCTTGCTTTCTTTTTGGATGTTCAGAATAAATACCACTGTATCTATGCCACTGTAGTTTTGTGTGTCATCTTTACAAACTTGAATGTATGGCAGATAGTTCAGGAGAAGTAAGCAGTGTGAAGTTCCCATTATTTAAATATTTCCCAGTGAATATTTCCCAGCACAATTCTGTATTCTGGAGAAGTTCTTTTTATGAACTTCTGTACTTCAACGCAATCTGTTTTCTTTCTCCTTCCCAAGCTCACTGAAGAAAATAGACTGAGCAATGAATCATCTCAGGCTGTGCGTATCTTAAACTGCTTCAAGGGGCATTGAGTCATGAGGCAAAAGGCTAAGGGCTTTCAACTACTTCCAAACAGCAATTTTAGGCACACTGAAGTTTATCCATTCAGAATGACTTCCTGATGTTTAAAAAGCATCATAGTAAATTTTCAAATGGGATGCCACAATTTTATCCATACATGCTTTGACTCCTAACTGTATGGGTCAATTGATTTTAAGGGAAGTCTTGAGATACAGCTTTTGTTTTGACAGCTTTAGTTTTACTTTGTGGGGAGATATAGTTCATATTTTCAGATTTTTCTTCAGGATTTTGTTATTTTCATTAGTTCTAATTTTTCTAGTTCTTCAGATTAATGGATTGTAGCCTGTCAATTTAAGAATTGTGAAATTTGTCTTGTACCTTTTAAAATACTGCTTGGACAAGCAGTAGCAGCTTGAGCCAGATTGTGTATAGGTTCTGTGTGTGGCAGTGTGAAAGGTGTGCCTTGTCAATGTTCCAGTGTTGCTCCCCATCAGCAGCACGGGAATGTTAAAGGTGCACAAAAAGGCAAAGATTCAGTTGAGCCAATGGATAGCAGTGACTCTGTTAGTGATAGTGAAAGTCATCCTACAAAATCCCTCCTTTCTCTTGACCCTCACACCAGCCATGAAGGTTTTCAAAGGTACAGAACAGCTCAGCACTGTACATATTTTCTTTTTCGTTTTGTATTTCATTACAATGTTTTGTACATATATACAGTTACATGTTTTTATATGAATATTTTTGGGTAGTGAAACTAATCGTCTGAGTTTCCATTATTTCCTATGGGAAAATCTGCTTCGTATTACAAGCATTTTGAATTACAAGCATGCTTCCGGAACAAATTATGCTCGTAAAGCAAGGCACCATTGTAATGAGGATTGCCTGTTTATTCCTACTCTTTGTTTGCTGTTTTTCTTTAAAGTCTTTATTCTCCACCTTTCCCCCCAGGTGGGGCACCCAAGGCAGCTTCCACAGATGTAGGTGGCAGCAAAATTGTGAGCAATTGTGAGAGGGTAGGCAATTATTCTCTTAACTAAGGGTGGATCTCTGTGTTGGAGGGAGGTCTGCTGTGGACCTGCAGCATGGGATCTGGAGAGATCTGGGGGCTAGATACAGTTATATCAGTGCTGCTGATCCCAAAATTCTCCTGCACCCCTTCCTATCTCTACTGCTAACTTACTTGTTCTGGCAAATGGTGAGATTAGTGTTGAATGGGCAGGAATGCACAGGCCAGGTTGTGTGCTGTTTGAGCACCTTTTGCAACTGGAGCTGACAGTTTTACAGCAGTCAGTGTTGGTTCAGGTGTGTTGCCACTGGCCATTGGGCCTTAAGAAGGTAAATATACAGGAAGAGGATTGATCACATTAATGAGGAACATATTTGTTAATTGCGTCTATCATGATGGGTGTCACCTATCTTCAGGTTCAGCAGCCTCTGAATCCTTTTTGCAAGGGAGCAATGGAATAAAAGTATACCTTTCTGTTCTACTTGCACGTTCCCAGGCTGCTGGTGGAGCCTGTGAGAAATATGGTGCTGGACCTTATACACCTTTGGCTGATCCAGCAGGGTATATCTTGCCTCTAACTGCATCTATATTCTGGGAAAGAAAAAACCTAAACTCTTATTTTAGATTTCTTAAATTCTGTGGAAGTACAGGAAAAAGCTTGAAGAATGATTTGGCAGTCTCAGTGATATGATCCGCACTTGAAAATCCATCCCTTGTAAGGCTGATTTCTATCTAAATCTGCAGGCTCTTTCCCCCCTTTCTCTGGAGGGCTAATATAAATAGACTAGACAGGTTGATTTAAATAACTGATTATACCACCCAGTATGCTCAGGGCAGCCTATGTTTATTATGCTGCCTTTGCAGTCAAATTGTAGGAGGCAGAAGCCAAGACTGCACATCCTCTTACAGACTTTGCATATCTTCAAGTTTCAGACACACACACACACACACACACACACACAGTGAGAGAGAGAGAGACACACATAGAGACATATGTACAAAGACTTCCTGAAGTACTGTTATATTTTTGTGGTCAAATACTATCCTCAGTTTCTGAAATGTACAGCAGTGCTTGTTTAAATGAAGAAATGTCTATTTTAACAATTGGAATAAACTAAAAGAAGGACATCCTGAACCTGTAACATACTGTAGTTTAGAACTGGTGTTTATAGACCTTCTATTGTTGCATCTTCCACATCGTTGCTTCATTCATCTTTGTTATTGATGGTTAGGGTTTTCTTTTAAAAAGTCTATTAATGTCACATTTTCCTTTGCCAATTATCCTGGGGCACTTCAATTAATAATTATAGATGAATATATTCTAATATTTAAGAAAATACTTATCTTCCTAGTACATTCCAGATGGATCATAAAGTAATCCTTTGCAGCTCTCATGAGATTGGCAGAAAGTCAGCACGAGAAGGAGCAGAGCGGAAGTGAGAAAATAGATTTGTAAAGACCCTGAGTGATTTAATCTAGCCTTCTAAATCAGCTTAATCCTTCAAGTTCTCTCTACATCCAGCCCATATGTGAAAATGAGTGAATTTAGTTCTTTTTTTCTTAATGGGTGGATTTCAGAGAAATAATGAAATGTAGTTGAAGCCCACTCTTGATGTTTTAGACTCTTAGTTGTAAACATTGTAATTGGTAAAACTCAAAAGAGTTTGACGGGATAGAGAGAGACAGAATTACAAGAGGGTGGTTATTTTTCAATCCATAAAAATGCATATTAAATCTGACAACTTAGCACTTTGAACATATTCAGAAAGCACACAAAATGAAAGTGATACAGTAAATTTCCTTGTCTTGGCCAGCTCTAGGGTACCCACTGACTTCATTTGTTAACCTTTGATGGCTATAGGATGGCATGAGATGGTGTATGTATTTAAGCTTTTCCCAACTAGATCATACACTGTAAGTTTCAACTCTGTTGAAATGAAGGCAGCATAAATGGCACACTGAGGGGATTTAAAGTGGCAGGTCCTTGAACCATGAAGCTGAATCATAATTTTATTTTAGCATTGTTAGTGCATTTGTCTGATGTCTAGAAACAAGCTAGTCTCCGATGTCTGGGAACACGCACGCAACCAATTTCACAATTGTTGGTGCGTACCTTGATATGTATTTTTATTTTATTTATTTTATTTTCCCAATTTATACCCCGCCTTTCCTCCCCTACAAGAGGGAGCCCAAGGCGGCTAACAATGAAGAATAAAACACCAAAATACCTTGATATGTATTTTAACAAATAATCATTTTTGCCTTAAAAGGCTAGTACCTAGTTGTAGAGCTGAAAAAAAATCAACTGCAACCATCTTGTCTTGAACAATTCTCATTGCATGAATTGTGGATTACTACTTATTGACCACATCTGTGAGAGTTGTTTTGCTCAAAGTTGTGTGACACTGTGATCTTACTTAGCTTTTCCATCAAGTTACAGCCATTATGACACCACCATTGCATCTTGGGATTTGAGCAAGGGCTTATTGGAAGGGATAGCACAGTATGATATCACCGTTGTGCATGGATAAAAGCAGGCCTCCATCAGTCTTGGAAGACTATGGTATCATGCTCGGCGCTGCATACGCTGCATGCGAAGCACAAAAGCCTGGGTTGAATTGTTATGGAGGATAGGCTGTTCCCCAAGCAGCAAATCCCCCCTCTCCACGCCACTGAATTAGTCCAGTGGAAAGGCAGAGCCAATACGATTGGATCCAGCTGGCGTCGCAGAGCTGGGCTAAGGACAGGAGCTCACCCTATCTTGTGGAGCTGACCCGGGTCTCAAACCCTGGCCTGCTAGTTAACAGGCACAGTGTCTTAACCACTTGCACCACCCACAGCTACCCACAGCCACTGTCTGGATAGTGGCCCATGGAAAATCATTAGCCACTTGCGCCACCATGGATAGAGCTTTAGGAAAAGCATGGTGTTAGGGACAAAAACTGTATTTAGTACAGAGTCAAGATTTGTTCCCTGGAGGATCATAAAAAATTATATATAGTCAATTCTTTTTATACGTGAATTTGCTTATCTGCAAAGGCAACATTAACATCAGCTTCTGATTATCTGTGAATTGGTTCTCATTATCTGCGAGTCCTGTGCTAGTGAGCTTGGGGCAGCTATATGCAGGCAGGAGGCAGACTGGTTGTGGGAAGAAAAGAGACAGCAGCATCCTTGTGAGCAGACAGCAGCACTGGTGTCATACAAGAAGAATTGGAAGAGAAGTCTCCTTTATTAGAAAGTTGTCTGGATAGTGTTGGCATCCATCAGTCTTGAAAGACTATGTTATAGTGCTCAACGCTGTATGTGAAGCACGAAGGCCTGGGTAGATTGATATGGAGGATAGGCTGTTACCCAAGCAGCAAATCCCCCCTCTCCATGCCACTGAAATAATCCGGTGGAACAGCAGAGCCAGTACAATTGGTTCAGCTGCGTCACAGAGCTGGGCTAAGGACAGGAGCTCACCCTGTCTTGTGGGGACCTGGGTCTCGAACCCTGGCCTTCTGGTTAATAGGCACAGTGTCTTAACCACTTGCACCACCCACAGCCACTGTCTGGATAGTTGCCCATGGAAAATCATCAGACAAATTTTGGCTGCTTCCAGGCTTGACCCATCATCTTCACACTACCTTGAGGATTCCAGCTGAACATTCACAACCCTGGTGATGATGAGAAACCAATGATAAAAGTTCTCTGGAAGGCTTCCTGAGGGTTTCTTTGAGGCTGGGGCAAGCTTACAGAAGAAGATAAGAGGCAGGTGGATGAGGAGGATGGGTGAAGCAATCTCTCTTTGCTGACCTCTGAGGTTTTGTTGTTGTTTAGTTGCTAAGTCATGTCCAACTGTTCATGACTCCATGGACTGCAGCACAACAAGCTACCCTGTCCTTCACTGACTTCAAAAGTCTGTCCCAATTCATGTTCATTGCCTCAGTGACACCATCCATCTCATCCTCTGCCATCCCACTCTCCTTTTGCCTTCAGTTTTCCCAGCATCAGGGTCTTTTCTCCCTTCTCATGATGTGGCCAAAATATTTGAGCTTCAGTAGTTGTCCTTCCAGTGTAATGTCAGGGTTGATTTCCAGGAGGATAGACTTATTTGATCGCCTTGCAGTGCAGTGTACTCTCAAGAGTCTTCTCCAACACAATAATTCAAAGGCATCTATCCTTCGGCAGTCACCCTTCTTTATGATCCAGCAGCCATACATTACCACAGGTAAAACCACAGCTTTAACTAGATGGGTCTTTGTTGGCAACATGATGTCTCAACTTTTTAATTAAGGCCTTGTTGTTGGCCCTCAGACTTGAATGTGTCAAGGAATATCTAGCATAGAAGCATCAAACATTGGAGATGTAGATGAGCTCTCATTATCACTCAGTCCCGTATGCTTCAATTTAAGATTGAAGTTCAGAAAGTTCATATAGTTTATGGAAATGAAAATCCTCTGGAACCTAACTCCTTTCCCCCATATTCAATATTTGTTAATTTGGTATTAACTAGGAAACTAACCTCCTGGGTAATTAAAACTAACTATAAATCATAATAAATTCATCTAATTTGGCCAGGAATTGAAAGCATTAATGTTTTATTTTTCTAGAATCAGAAGAGCGATTTAAGTTGTGGAACACAACCAAGTGTAAATGCTGTGAAGACTGAAAGTACAGAAATTTCAGAACATGGATTGTCAACATTGCAGCTACAGGACCATGTATGTTCAGTTAAAGCAGTAGCACCATGAGGCTTGATTGCTTACTGTGGTGTTAACATTTTGTAGCATGTTCTTTAATGAAAAATAGCATTACCGTCTTCTCTTTAAAAGTGTAGTTCAGTGCTGTGTTGATCAAGTAAGGAATTGACTGTTTGCCCCACTTAGATTTTTTTTAACTCAACACATAGAAAAGAAATGAGAACAGTGGGAAAAGGACACTGGCTCCAGTTCTGTTTTAGAGATAGAATAAATCATAAATAGGAATAGAATAAACCATGTGCACAGCTTGTCTGGACAGCACTTGTTATCTGAAGCTGGATCAGACCAGTGATATATGGAGATGCTCTAGAGAAGTCCATGTCTGGCCAGTCCATGTTGCTGCTGTTCCCACTTTCCCATCTCTTAGTAAAATCACCACCTAACAGGGAAAGAATATCCAAAAGAAGGTGGGAGGTTGTGCTGAGTGATCAGTGTGCGCCCTGCCCTATTTACTCCCTGCATTTCCCTTACTGGACCTGCAGCTGAATAGGGTAAAATATTGGAAATTTTTAATCTTCTGCTACCATCCTATGCTAAAAAGTTTTGGTTGTGGGGGCCATCAGGGAAGAAAAAAATAAGAGAACACAGGTTGAACTACAGCATCCCTGAGGTTTTGTTCTAGGATATTATTTTTTCACAGTAAACAAAAACAATTGTTTACCATGATAAGGAGGCAGGCAGTGAAGCAAGAAACATTTTCCCTCATCCCCCTTTAGTTTCAGCCAGAAGGCAGGCAGGTGTCTTCCCCTTGCACAGCAGTTGGGAATGGGAAGCAATTGGGAAATGGTTATCACTTTGTATTCATGCCCAGGAGGAAGGAAGGGGTCTGTCTCCCAGCTGAGAGGAAAACAAAGTTGAAGCCTCTCTCAGAGGAGGTTAATTGCCTTCTGCATTACCATGGTTAGCAGGCTGTTTTTAAGCCATCAACTGCTGCTTAAAGGATGTTTATCTCTTAATTTATAGGGCCAACCTCATTCATGTTGAGATAAAATCATGGGTGGAAAAATTGCTAATAATTAGGTTATATGTATGCATGTATATGTGTACACGCACACACACACAATCCCAAAAAGAATACCGAATTCCAAGACTTCTTATTGAAAACAAAATCCACAGTATTGTCTCCTGGGAAGTGATATGACAGCATACTGAATTATCTGTGAACATGGACTAGGCAGACGAGACCAAAGTCCAAAAGAATTGTATTTAAACAAAAGGGGATTTGATCAGTATGGAGAATACCCTAGAGAAGTCCGTGTCTGGCTAGGCCATGTTGCTGCTAGTCCCACTTTCCTGTCTCTTGATAAGCAACCTCACTTATCAGGGAAAGATTATCCAAAAGATGGTAGAATGAGTTAGAGCACAATCCTAATCACGTCTACTCAAAAGTAAGCCCCATTGCATTCAGTGGGTCTTGCTCCCAGGAAAGTGTATTTAGGATTGCAGCCTTAGTTGTTTAGAGAAAGTCAAATCAGACTGACAGATAATACTTGCCTAGAAAGAACAAAGAAAGAGAGGGTTTAATCAAATGGCTGCAGTAACCATTAATGCCAAGTAGAAAGATCTTGGATCAAAAACACCACAGGATTCTTCCTCCTCCCCTTCCATTAAACCTGGGCAAATTTTCGTTTTGCAGTAAAGTTGATAGAAAATAAAAATAAATTCCCTGAATTATTCTTACTAGAAAATGCAGTTTTTTTGTCCTAAAGATGTACATTTTTCCAAGGAATACAGTCTTTGCTTACTGGTGAATAGGTGGATGAGCTTCTATGTACCAGCATTAGGTCTTCATGACAGAACACATCAAATTTCTTGCATGTTTAAATAATTTTGGTTTGAATATCTCATCAAGTTATCTGTTTGGACAAGTGGAAACCTCCTGGCTTCTCAACCCCACTACCCAAATAGACAGATTTTATAGACCAGTGACCCATGTCTATCAGTCCTACCACTGACCCTGATCCTGGCAACAGCTGGAGAAAGGCCATGGATAAACCTGTATATCCATAAGCACATGATGATTTTCAACCGGCAAATTTTATCTGAAGGATTCATTGGCTACATGGTTGGCAACACTGACTAACAAGTACCATTAAAATCATGTCGCTTTATTAATTTGTTAAACAAAGGCCTTTACAAAGAGGTAGGGCAGGAATCCAAGTAATCAATTAGGATGTAGGAAATAATGTGAGCAAGTCTTAAATTACTGTGAATTTGTGCCTGCTAATAGTCCCACCTAGTGGAATAAAACGTGAAATGCTCATTTTAAACTTAGAGCATCTCTAGACATGGGTGGTATGAGTCATTATTTCTGCTTTGTTCATGTTTACAGGCAGTACTGCCAAAATGCGCATAAGGTGCACACATAGAAGAAACTATTGTATGCTTAGTAGTGGCCAGTGGCTTGGTTGTAGACTTTGAAGAGAAAATCAAAATGGACATGAGGGTAAAGGTGTGCAAGAGGATTTACTTTAGTGTTAAAGAACCAAAAAGACATTCAAACTGGACCCGTCTCAAATAACTCACATTTTACTTTAGACTGGAGAATATGGCATTAGATGTGCCCAGTTTGGAAGAGGTAGAGCAGTGGTTCTCATGACCCCTTTATAAGTTCCTCATGTTGTGGGAACCCCCAACCATAAAATTATTTTTGGTGTTACTTTATAACTGTAATTTTGCTACTGTTATGAATTGTAATGTAAATATCCGATATGCAGCATGTATTTTCATTGTTACAAATGAAATGTGCGTTCTTTGCACACATTGAACACAGTGGGATTTATTTCAGAGTAGGCATGCGTAGGATTGGGCTCCGAGGCTGTCAGTCAGCCCCAGTGCGCGCGCAGCCACAGTCGGAGATCTGGCAAGCCTGACCTGGCCCCCTGCACCAGGGGTCTTTAGGTGACCCCCAGGAAAGCTCTAGGTGACCCCCAAAGGGTGAATGAACTAGTGAATGAACTTCTGAGCTAGTTATCTAATAGTTCACTCTTCTTACAGATATATAAAATCTGATTGTGAGGCTAATCTTCTACCCCTCCCCCCAAAGAGTAATTTTGGACTACCGTGTAATGAAGTGTTATCTGGCAGAATAGACTAAGGAGGATGACTGGAATTTTTTTTTTAATGCATTTATGTTGCAACCTAATCATCTTGCTACATTTTTTAAATCTTCCTTGTGCTGAGTTACCTGCAAACTGTTTCTAGTTCTGTTCAAGCACTTAAATGTGCAGGTATATTTTAAATTGAATTACTGATTTTGTTTTCTTTTAAAAACTTTTCTAGCCATTTCCATCGATGCATAAACATCTAACAGTGGAAGAATTATTTGGAACTTCATTACCAAAGGAACACTCTGCTGTCCCCTATTCTAATCCAGAGAAAACAGAAAAGTTGCAGAATGACACTTCATGTAGAGAGCACAACTTGCTGTTGCCTTTTTCATTTGAACAGTCAACAGTGATCCATCAGCCTCTGGGGAAGCTGGACTGCCCAAATTTCAAAAGTACTTCTTGTACCTTATTATCACAGGAGTGTGGGCCTCCCTTGCTGATTGCTCCATCTTCAGCATCGCAGCCTGAAATAAACAAAGGTTCAAACTATACAGTGCAGTTAAGCCCTGTCCTTAATTCTGCCTTAACAACAGAAGCTACTTCTGCTCAAACACTCCACAGTGTGAATGCAAACAACAACATAATGCAAGTTATGCAGCAGGCTGCCAAGCAGATGTCTCCACTTGTGAATCAGCCACCATCTGAAATGAACCACGGCCCACAAAATCTAACACCGAGTCAGAACCAGTTCATAAGCTCCTTAGCTCCAGCAAATACAGCAGATGCTTCAAGCACACCCCTTCCAAATATGGATCTTCTTCAAAAACTCAGGTTGACCCCACAACATGACCAAATACAATCATCACATAATAAAACTTCAGTAGCTCCCAATTTTCCCTCTGGTGTTAGCCAGTTGGCAACCCCAGATTGCTTCAAGGAATTCCATGCAAAGCAACAAGCACTGACTGGCAAAATGCTTCCAGGTGTTCAGGTAATTTATGGACAACCTTTGTGGCCCTTTTGTAATGCCCAATAGTTGTGGCCTGTTCCAATGTTTGTGCATGTGTTGAGAGTGGAACTGGTACAAATGTTGGGGTCTAAGTGTAAATTTTGTAAGAGAAATGCAAGAGTGGTGATAGGTATGAGACGGGTGTCCAAAGTTTTTGGCAGGAGAACCATATCTTCCTGACATTTTGTCAGCGGCCGGAAAAATTGATATCATTTCAAATTTGAATACGTTTACATAAATTTACATATACAAGCATACTAAGAGACAAATCTGTAAGATTACAAGGCTTGCCTGTGGGAGTCCAGTGTTTGGACACATAGGAATAGAAGAAACTGATTATTAATGTGGTGCTTTATTTTTACTTTATAGGCTGCACAGCAAAATAAGGAGCATGAAACATTTCCACATTCCAAAGCTTTGACAAAGGCAAGCCAAGTATGTATTGAAATCATTTCATCACCATGCGTTAGACATCCAAAACAAAATAACGTTTTTGTTTCAATTAAAATAGTTATTAGAAATTATATTAGAATTTATTGGTTAAAGCCATCCATTTTAAATAGAATATGATACCATCTTTGTTCAAGGCCATATATCTTGAACACATGACTAAGATAAAACAGTATGCTTCTTCCAGTTAATTCCTTTTGGAAATTTCCAGGGCTTGCTAGAGTAAAAGCATGCTGAAATAGTTGTCCTCTGCCTGAAATTCCATTAAAAACATATTTCAGTTGGCTGTTACTTACAATATCTTTTCATAAATGCCAGATCACATCTTCATTTACATCTTCGTAATTTATTCTTTAAATAAAGAGTGTTGTTAATTAGGATACTAAGGGTGCAATACTAGGAAATTTAGGATGGCCTAATTCACCTAGCCTGTCTTTGCATGATGGTGTTGGGGGGTTGGTGTATGCCTATGAACTAGCCTAAGCCTTCCCCTCTTCCCCTCCCACAGGAGTGGGACACAAGTGTCTTATTGCACTCTTGTGACAACCCCAGGTCAGCACAGGACTTATGTTGGGGCTTAGGCCAGTATAAAAGGAGATTAGGATTGCAGTCTGTAGCATCAGTGTTACACCAAAGTTAAGGGTTGCGATTCTGTTAAGAAAATAATTAATGAAAACAATAATTTTTATCATATTGATTATAATGGTGACTATCATGATAACATGAGTTCTTCCCAGTAACTTAAATTACAATTTATTCTGATTCCTCTTGTATCATCTAAAACTACTCTATGTTTAGCTCTGACAAGAAGAAGAGTAAAAGACTTTGACAGTTCTGAAAGTATCTTGGGGCTTGAAAAATAAATGTAGATTGGAAGCAACAGACAGGTTTGAAGTCATACTAGTTAATGTAGGTTAATGCACTGAACCAAAGCAGTGAAAATCATTACTGCATGGTAGGGAGTACAAGTATGTTATATGAATGAACTTTAAGAATCTATTACTGAATGTATTTTTACTTTCATTAAAATGTTTGATGCAAAGATTGTCACTTTTTTATTTTGTAAATTTCTCTCTAATATTTATAGGATATAAATTAAGCTCTTAAGGTGCAATCCTATGCCTGTTTACTCAGAATTAAATCTCATTATATTCAATGGGTTTTACTCCCAGGAAAGTGTGTTTAGGATTGCAGCCTTAATCTTCAAAAATACAGGTGGACCTTGTTATCCACTAGGGTTTCGTTTCAGAATCTATTGTGGTTTTTAAAAAAAATCCGTAGATAAATAAATAGTGGAAAAATAGATTTAAAGACCCTCTTACAGGTATTTTGCTCCTCCGTTCCTCCTATTGGAGTAAGTTTCTGCCTTGATATCTGCAGAATCTTCTGGGACACCCTGCTGATGCTGAAAAATGTGTTAAAGCAGTTTAAAAAATAAAAGTATCTCCCTTTACAGTTGTTTGAAAAAAACAGCTTTTCATGCTGTTGTAGAGGGGCAGTCATCAATTAGAAATACAAAGGACTCCCTGCTTTTGCCTGGCTCAACCAAAGAATGGAATGATTACTTGCATGACTGCCTCTCTACAACAGTAGAACAGCATTTTTTTAAACTGATTTGCAATGGCCATTCGTGTTGACTCAAATTTGTATATAAATAATCAGTTTATAACAAGGTTGGACTCATGTTTGTGATTTGATTTTTTTAAAAAATTGTTCTACGTTCTAGCAGTGTTTCTGTAAGCAGCACCAGATAGTTCAGGTGATAGTATAGTACAGTAGTTCTCAAGCTAGTATAATGCAGTATAGTATAGTAATTCAGGTGATAGTATAGTGCAGTGGTTCTCAAACTTTCAGGTAACTTTACTCTCTCTGAGAAAAAAAAACTCATGGGGAAGAGGGTAGGGCAGTGACTCAATCTCCCCACCAGTTTGAGTAGCACTGCTGTAGCAGCAGGGCTAGATTGAGACTCCTGAAGCAGCATGTCAAATGTTGTGCCCCCCTTACCCAATGATGTTTCTGCCTTTGCTCTCCCACTTTCTAGTATCTTCTCAGCACTCTCTTTCACTGCTGCCACCTTTCCTCTTTTCTGCACTCTTCTCTAATCTAGCTGGTTGCGGGGAGAGGAAGAGCAGCGGAGGCAAGTAGGCAGACAGGGATGGGTGTCTCCCTGCTGCCTAAGGTGACTGTTTTAGTTGGCCAGCTGTACATAGTGCTACAGTTTATATCCTTCCCATGCCATTTCAGAAATAGTTGCTGGCCCCATGTCATGTGAAAAGAGCCTGGGGACCTATTTCCCATGCTACTATCACCACTTCTGGAATATTGCTCATGGTGCCTCTCTTCCTTCCATGTTACCTGGGGCTTCTGACATCACAAGAGTGGGAAGGACATGTGATGCAGTGGCTTACACTTGGCTAAGGTCATGGTAGAAAGAATCATAACAGGTCCTGGCATATTTTTAATGTTACTTGTTTCCATCGTGTGCCTCTAAGTTATTGCATCTAACTTGTTTCTGTGCTTTGGCAGGTTGCGTCCTCACAGTTTGCTACAGCTACAACCACAATGACACCTTCAGTCCTCTTGTCGCCAAGTGTATTCCAGCAGTCAGTTACAAAATCTGAAATTGAAAACAAAGTTGGTTCCTCCTCTCCTCTTACATTTGGAGCTGCGGACGCTCAGTCATTACCTCCTACAGTTCTCAGTAGATCTCAGCTTCAAGAAAGTTTAATATATCTAATAAAGGTAGTATGCCTGATTTAAATGTCTACTGAATATTCTCCAGTGAACACAGGTCAAGTTCATTGTCACTTGTCATATATGAAACTATAAAGTTAAGACTTGATCATGTCTTCAAGTATGATTTTTTATGCATAGTCTTGTCTTCAGCTATACATCTGTTTGTAAGTGAATTGCAAAGAAAAAGCCTCCACCAATAGGTTTAGATTGAGAGGACTGCATTTGTCCCTTTTGTCACAATCTGACTTAACAAACCTTTGTGCTACATTCATGCTCTCTAGTTCTTTCTATGCTGATATTAGTAAGTCTTGCACAGACGGTATAGATCTAAAAATAACAAGCCATAGTACCCTTAGTAATAGAATTGTTCGGACAAAAATGGGCCCCTAGTAGGTCATATAATTAGCTTTGTGGCTTCTGTTTGTCTTTTTTCTGCACAACCTGCTGTTTTTTGCTGCCGGAACTATGAGTGAAACAAAGTAACTTGCTGACTGTGATGGACAAACATGTGAACAGAGCTCATATGTCAGCAATTTTATTTTGATTATAGTCATATGGCATGCTTGATATCCTACCAATTTTCTTAAGAATGATCTTGTGTTTTAAAACCTGTTTAAGCATGTGTGTGTCGCATTTGGTGAATTGCTGGTAAAACAAGCATCATTTCAGAATTCTCTGGTGATCTAATGTGATGCCAAAGAGTTCAAAAAATAAAGCCTTTGAGCAGAAATGTTTAATATTTCAAATAACCCATATATCATTCAGTTTTCAGCCACACTTGTTTAGAATTTTTAATACACAGTGATTTTTTTTACCCTCCGTTGGAAATTAATTCATATTACTGAAAACAGTGGTGGTTTAGAATGAATTTGAAATCCTGCAGCCGATGGCACCAAGAGATTTCCATAAAGGAATAAGAAATGGATCAAAAATAATTACAGTAGTAATATTTTTCATTTTCTGGAAGTGTAAAGCACATCATATATATTATCTTGGTATAGTCTTATGACAACTGTTTAAAATAAGTCATATTAATGAGTTCATGGTAACTGTGAGATTTGAACCAGCAAAGACTTTATTTGCAGTTTTGTGCCATAGAGCACAATCCTAACCATGTCTACTCCAAAGTAAGCCCTATCGTGTTCAAGGAAAGTGTCTTTAGGATTGCAGCCTCAGTCACTGTGACAAATCAAGTCTATGTTGGTCTTAGCCATAATCTGATGAGGTTGAAATTTCCTGTATGTGTAGGACCAGACAAATGGATGACAAGAAAAATTCGAACACTTGTACATTTCTCTTCAAATGGAGAACAAGAGTGCAACTCAAATGAGTATACAATTTTCATGCTAGCTGTGTGCTGAAACCTGCTATATATGGTTTCCCAAGACATTTTGATTGCTTTAACTGTCAAACAAAACATAAAAATACCTAGAATTTTTAAAAAATCCAACATCTAAAATTACTGCCACAAAATTTCTTATGTATGGATGCCATTCACTGAGTACACCTGAGTTATAATGTCATATAATGAAATAGTCATAGATTAACCAAGGACTCGAGCCTGCAGTCCTATGAGAGACTAGCCATACCCACTGCCTTATAAGGAGGAGGAGAAAAGAGGCTAAGCGAGCAATCCTAAGATTTAACTGGGCCAGTATAAGTCCCTTTGACTGGCTCGGGAGTGTCACAAACATGTTATAAGACACATTTGGGCCTCTTTCAGAGTCAGCTGGATGAACACATATATGTACACTAGCCCACAGAGGTCAGATATGGCCAACAAAGATGGGTACATTTGGAGTGGCAGTGGTCCACCTGTGCATGGGTTTGGGGATGGTGGAAAAGGCTATTATAGGTCATTCTGGGGCAGAGGGAGGGCAGGTGGCAGGCTGGGCCCAGGAGGAGGTGGTGGTGCCAGGTTCCAGCCCTTTTGTATTACTGTATTGTAGATGTTACTTCAACTGATATAGGCTGCTATGAGGGTCTCTTTAGATATCAAAAGGCAGGATAGAACTATCTCAGATTTATTGTTGCTCACCTTCTACATAAAAGTTGTGAAGGATAATGTGAAAATTAGCTTTGCTTTACTAGAGGGTATCTTTTCCTAGTGTTTTTGCTGTTCTATTATAGTGCTTCAGTGTGCTTATGTAGATGTGCCCTGCTTTGAGTACAGTCCTGAAACTGGTGATTGTCAGGAATTTTCTAGACTCAAGAAAAGGCACTACTTTTCAGTAGTCTGATTTTGTTCTTTCTTTCTCTCTTTCAGAATGATGCAAATTTTCTTAGCACTCTTCACGAAGTCTATTTACAAGTCTTGAGCAAGAATACGGACAGTATAAAGTCATAACCAAGTGAATTTAGTTCCATTGACCACATACTTGCTTCTGACAAATTTATGCCTCTTCTGTAAAACTAATTTTTTTATTATTGTTTTGTTTTTGAAGTCTTGATTTTTAAGCCTCCAAGGAGTTGCTTTTCTTTAGAAAAATACTTGTCTATGTATTGTTCTCAGAGATTATTTAGGTTTCACTGTGACCATCACCAGCAAGCTTTTATTTCTTTGTGTGTAAAAACCAGTTTCTATATTTTAATAGCACATTTTAAAAAACGAGTTAAAGAGCTTCTCCTCATCCCCCATGATTTGTTTAAATGTGGCCTGACTGCCTTTGACAGTACAGCGAAAGAGTTTGGAAATCCTCAAATTACAGAATTGTGAAATGGACAGAGAGAGTAATTTTGGGAATTTGGCATGAAATAAGTAGCATAAAAACTGGAGTATTTTACCTTAGTTCTTGGGGTCATTTGTTCCCACAGAATGCAGAGGTGATCTATGTATTCAGTTTTACTAAAGCAAAATCAAAATGAGCTATCAAATATCCCTTGCCAGTTAATCTCATATTGTGTGTGATTTCTACTATTTTTAAACAAAGCTGATATAGATGGAACATCATTGTGGTCACATCCTTGTCCCATGCAGGTTAAAATCATATTTTGGAAGAAACTTGCTGTAGAAAAGTGGACTGATACCAGAGAAGTATTTATAATTTTGTTAAAACTAGGCCAACAAAACTAGAGCAACAACTGCAATCTTTGCCCTTCTCATTTATTTTTCCTTCCATATGCAGGGATTTCTAAGCAGTTTTCATCAAAGGGTTTCCTTTTTATTGTATACCACTGTAAAAGTTTAAACTTCTTTCCAACGGAAGTCAGGTTCTGATCTCTAATCGTGTTATGCTGCTATTGGTTTTTCTGTGACTTATATTTATTTCATTACAGCATGTGACAATAGCTAGCAATACTAGTTTAATATAAGTCTCAATTTATTCAAGCAATAGTAATTTTAAAATATAGGGTTTTTCGTAGAAAGGTCTTTGTTTTATATTGGGACAGGTAATTTTATAGTGAATTTAACTAGTCAACATGCACTGCTTATTTTTCAAAGCATTGTTGAAATGGAAGAAGAGCATGGCTTTGGCTCCACATATTGTAATGGGTTTTCTGTGCAAAGCATGGTAGTGCCTAAGATTTCCAAACAAGCACAACCAGGCTCTTGTGCAAGTCCCATTCCTTTCAGCAAAGCATGCACAGGAGAAGGTCCTGGGGGTAGGTTGTACCTGTTAATTAAACGTAATAATGATAGCACCAAGGTGCGAATAAGTTCACTGTAGTTCCATCAACCAAGCTTTAATTATTATGACTCAGCCACAAATCAGTGTTTTGATATAAACAGTGTGTTCAGATTTTTTTAATCAAAATATGTACTTAATGTTTTGAGTGGTTTTTAGCGTGTGTTTTTATGTTTAGCAAACCTGCCTTCTGAGAGAACCTCTTCAGCCTTTCAACGTAATGTTTCTACTTACAAACATAGTATTTTATACCTGAAAAGTGTGCAGAATTCAGGGAAATATGTTAGTAATGACATGCACATTTGACTGATTTATTGGCTTTATTGGTAAAATTTAAATGCATCCCTTCAGACTTTCTAGACTTTTGTAGGGAACCAGAGTAGAGTTCTTATGTATATCTCTGCTCTTATAGTGGATCTGCTCATAAAGCTCCTTATGTAGAGCTCTCTGCTTATATAGTGGACCTTTAATAGCATCTCATATACATCCACCAAGAAAAGCAAATACTTGCATTTCTAGAGCAGACCCATTTTAATTTAAGAAGACCAAGCCAGAGCAACCTTGGTTATATTTTTAATGGCTAATTACCATATCATGTTAACCAAATTTATATCATACTGCTTGTTGATAACAATTGTATCATTTATGAATGGTCCTTAATATTATAATGAAAACAAAGAAACCATTTTTAACATGAAAGTGGAGGTGATGCATGTTAGTTGGACTTGGTCACAACTTTTAAAATAAGAATCCTTTCCAAAGTTCTGTAGAAATGAAACTAGAAAGGGTTCCCTGATATTGAATGTACTGGTCAGGTCCTGTTTTTTCAAAGGGTTAAAGAAAAAAAGGGAATATTGCTTTAAAAAGCAATGTCATTTCCAGGTATGTTTGTTCTAATACACTTTGTACTATTATCCAATATTTTGCATTATTATTCCCTAGGAACCTCAGCTGGTAGCTGGCAGATCAGAGTTCTTAATTGTACAGCATTAAAAAAAGTTCTCTACTTCCAAAGAGAATTTTCTTAGAAGTTGAAATAATAGTAAATTAGATTTTTTTTTACAGTACATTTGGATTGAATTCTAAATGCACATCAGTGTTACATTTGTGTAAGTAGCAGACTCAAGCTGGAAGAACAGAGGTGTCCTACACAAAACAAAGCACTGTTAGCAACTTTCAGTGTACCACACTAGTGCTCTTATTGCTTATTGTAATGTGACAAAACAAAGAAACCTCTTTAAGAATTGCTTTGAAAAAAAAACTCAGCTGCAAAGTACAACCTTAGATGTTTACAAAAGTGTGGAAATCACTGGACAGCTTTAGTCTGATGACCTTAATTTTCTTTAATCCAAGCTTGGATTCATAGTGAAATATTTTATTCTTGTTACTTGCATGCAACAGTAACAAATGAATAGCTAATTAATCAAGTTGGGCCATTCATTTGACTGTGTATTTTGATAAGGTACTCCTAATTTTCCAAAAGTAAAAAAAAATTATGTTAGCCTGTATTGCAAAATAGTCACTAAGCATGGATTTTTGTGTTGCCTATATACAGCTTTTTTGAAAAATGCTTAATATCTGTCTAATGAGAAGTGGCTTTAAAACATGCAGCTTGTTACAAAAACCTCCTTGCTATTTTATAGCTTAAACACTGTAGCTGCTGTTACATTAACAATACAATGTTTCAATTGCAGATGTGCCCAACAACTATACATTTAGGACACATCTTACAAAATTTAGAGTCTGCAAAGGCCGAATGTCAGCTGAGAAAGCAATTGTCTGAAATAGAACTTAATCAAATATTTCAAATATTTCCAATTGTAATTTTTCCAATATTAGTGTTGCCAGTACCATATGTAGGCAAGAGTATAACTGAGGAGCTTTTCTTTTTTTAAAAAAGTATTTCATGTGGAGTGTTCTGACACAACAGGCCATCTTTTGTCAGCTACTTGAGTTGCTTCGTAAGCATATCTTAAAAAGAGGAATGTGTGCAATATATATTTCACCTCAGTTTTTTTGACATCTTTGTGAAAATGTTAAGATGCAATACCTTTAAGTTGGAAAAAATTGCAATAATCTACCCCTCATGGTTTGTGTTTTGTAATGATTTAACATGTGGACACATGGTAGATCTTTGTTAAAAATGCACACTATACTCAGTGTTCTGGTTTACCACTTTGATTTGCACTTGCGCATTCTTGAGAATTTGTGGTGCTTCAGATCTCCTGAAATTTTAGTATTGACTTTTGGGAAACAGTAGGCATGATCCAGTACAGTGACCAGCCCTGAAGAATTTAATCAGTTCAGTAAAGCCCCTTTCCCCACTTCCTGTATGAGCATGGATGGGCTGAGATGCAAGGGAGGTCACTGTAGAGGAAATTGAAGGTTTGCACACAAATCCCGTGTTCCCATCTCTGTAAGATTAGTGCCCTCTCCCACAACTTGGTGAAAGTTACTTGTGCACATGCATAGACAGGGATTCTGGGAAGAGGGCTATGATCTTACTTAAATCCTCTACATGTGGGTACTGTGCATGTGCTGGTCTGGATTGTGTAAAGAGCTATTTGAGCACCGTTTTAAGTGTAACCATAGTGCATCATTAACATTTCAGTACTTATATGGGTATGTAATTTGTGCCATTTTACGTTGGCAAATATTAAGTTATTGCATAAATGTTTAAGAATGAGCATTTTTCATTGGAAGTTTTGTATGTTTGCAAATATATTTTTGTAATAAAACTTAAAGACAAATGTTTTAGTACTCTTAAAAGCTACTTGATAGCAGTTCACTTTCTGAGAGAACCTGTGTTAAGAAAGCTTGGCTCGATATACATCTACAGTGGTGCCTCACATAACAAGTTTAATTGGTTCCTCACGTAACAAGTTTAATTTGTTCCGGAGGCATACTTGTTACATGAAACGCTCTTTACATGAAGTGGATTTTCCCATAGGAAATAATGGAAACTCAGACAATTGGTTCCACAACCCAAAAATATTCATATAAAAATATTAACTGTTTATAAAAACGATTACAAAACACTGCAGTACAATACAGTACAAAACACTGTAATATACAGTAACACACAACACTACGATAAAGAAAATACTGTACAGTACTAAATTGTACTGTACCTTTGAAAACCTTCATGTCTGGTGTGAGAATTACAAGAGAGGGGGATGACTTTGGCTTTTTCACAATCACTAATGGAGTCACTGCTATCTTTTGGCTCAATTGAATCATTGTCTTTATGTGCAACTAATGTTCCCAAGCTGCTGATGGGGAGCAGCACTAGAACATTGATAAGGCACACCTACCTTCCACGCTGCCACACACAGATCCCACATACAAACCTGGCTCAGGCTGCTCCCCCTGGATCCCCATGAGTTTCCTAGCCATGAAAGCCTATTCCAAACTTTGCCCAGGGCCCCACTATAGCTCAAGCTAGTCCCCTCATCCTGCCTGTGAGTTCCAAACTTCCTCAGAAGTGCTCTTTATTCAAGACAGTGCTCTTTATGCAAGTCAAAATTTCTGAGAAAATTTTGCTCTTTGTACAAAACGCTCTTTATTCAAGTCACTCTTTACTCATGGTACCACTGTATAACTGTTCATAAACATATTAAATGAAAGTGTTTTAATTTGTCTAAGAGAAATACTACAGAGAGAGAACTGGCAGAGAAAGCATATGCAAAACATGTACTGTAGCCAGGGTGACCAGATGCCCAAAACCTCAAAAGAAGGATAAGGTCCTGGATTTGTCTCAGCCTGGCCTCTCTGGTGGACAATGACACATTTGCCTACTCATGAGTAAAACTGTTATTGGGCACTTTCACTTCCCCATAGAGCTTAATGCATATTTTTAGTTTTTTGGCCATAACCTTTGTTAGGAAGGAGATACTTCAAAACTGATTTTTGCATCGGAATCTGCCCTTCAATACAAATTCAATGGTATATGACATGATGGGGTACTGCGCACCATCACAAAGTTCCAAAATGGAGGACAATGAAGCCCTTTTGGAGGGCACCTGGACAGGAGACTAAAAAAGAGGACAAATCCAGAAATTTCCAGTCATATGATTGCCCTGACTGTACTATAACTTCTATTTTATTATTAATATAAAAACATCCATAATTCAAAATAGTCATTAAAATTCCCTTTCCCTACTTCTGAGGACAAGGTCTGAAAACACTGTTTTGAAACTTAAGAACACAATCCTAACCATGTCCCCTCAGAAATAAACTCCACTGTGTTCAATGGGTCTTACTCCAAGGAAAGTGGGTTTAGGATTGCAGCCTAAGAGTCACATGCTGGCACAACTCATCCAGTTCCCATGGTGATGTAGGGATGCCAGCACATCCTGTGACATCCCAAGAACAGCACAGGACTTAATGCCAGGCTTAGGCTGACCAAACTGGAAGTTAGGATTGCATCCTAAGGGCGCAATCCAGATTAACTATGGGGAGTCCTTGTTCCCATGTAAGAACAATTTACTCTGGATTGCAATATGAATTTCCCATAGGTTTTCACTAGGTAGTGCCATAACTTAGGGTACACATAATGTCTCTTTCCTGCTCCCATAGGTACCCTGGATTGTGGGGTAAGGCTTGGTGAAAGTTTTGAAGTCTAAGGCTGCAATGCTAAAGACACTTTCCTGGTAGTAAGGCCCATTGAATGCAATGGGACTTACTTTTGATTAGACAATGTTTAGGATTGTGCTCTTAAGTATTTCAGTGGCACAAACACAATATTGAGCTGTCATGCATGTATAAGCAAAGTTTTTTACAAGTTGACAATTTGTTTCCATTTTAGGATGATCCCATACAGACTCATAATTTCTCTTAAATCTTCAGCCCAGCCATTCGTTTGCATCCCTTTTCTTCAAAAATCAGATTGAAAGGGATTAAGATTTTATTTAGTAAGAATAGTTCATTTCATCTGAGGATTATTCTAAGTCAGGGGTCCTCAAACTACGGCCCGCGGGCCCGATATGGCCCGACAGGGCCCTCAATCCGGCCCGCGAGCACTTTCAGAACCCCCCACCTCCCAGCCAGGGGTTAGGGGGGAAACCCCAGGGGTTAGGGGGGAAACCCCAGGGGCCATGACGCCAGGCACATGAGTGCAGGAGGGACTGAGCAGGAAGCGTGCATGCCTGTTGCCGCTTCTCTGCAGCGCCAGGAGTTCCCTGGCCACCCTTCCTGACCCACCCTTCCTGCTCAATTCCCTGACCCACCCTTCCTGCTCAGTTGTTGTTTCTTGTTTAGTTGCTGCGCACGCGCCGACCAGCAAACTCCTAGCGCTGCAGAGAAGCGGCAACAGGTGTACGCGCTTCCCGCTCAGTCCCTCCTGCGTTCTTCCCGCTCAGTCGCTGGCTTGTAAGTTACACTTTCCTAGGATGGATGGAGTTCTGATGCTGCAAGCCTGCCACACTTTCCTGGGAGTAAGCCCATTGACTGTCATGGGATTTATTCAGTGTAGGAATGCGTCACAGGCGCAGGATGTGGCTCGCCGGGAGGAAGGTATAGTCCGGCCCCTGACAGTGTCTGAGGGACAGTGAACCGGCCCCCTGTTTAAAAAGTTTGAGGACCCCTGTTTTAAGTCATACAAGCTGAAAAGAATCTAAAAAGTCTCAGCATGTTCCATGGACTTAAGTTCTGGACAACTTGAAAAGGTTAGCTGGACAACACCCCAAAGCCTTCTTCACCAGGTTCTAATCTAAAATGAGTCCAGTCTATCTTGAATTAATCACAAGTTCTTCACCACCATTGCTCAAGTCTTTCACTGCACACAGCTCTGTTGAAAAGCCAAGAACTGCCTTTGCTTTGTAACAAGTTAGTGGTCCTGCAGCTATTTGGGGAGTACTCCTAATCTGGAGTCCTTCTGGATCTATCAGCCACTGACACAGCTGCACTACCTGGTCCTCTACCTCTGAGATCAAAGGCTACCAAGGCCACACCATCATTCCTGCTAGCTCAGGCGAAAAGATTTTGGCAGCAAAGAGGGTGGGTGGTGTGGCAACAGAATCTTCATCTGGTCACATACGTTCAGCATTACAGGGAGGCACAGGAACATGGTGGACCCACAGATGGGGCAAGGATGAATGTCTCATAGTAGGTGGTCAGGATCCTGTATCTCTGCTCCTGCTGTTATTAATAGTACTTTTACAAAAACACATGTACAAACAAGGGAGCACTCAGATGTAGGGATTTTGTGTTGTAATTAAGGAGGGAAAAGGACTGAGGGCACAATCCAGAGTAACTAAGTGGAGTCCTTGCTCCGGTGTAAGAACAATTTGCTCTGGATTGCAATATGAATTTCCTATAGGTTTTCATTAGGTAGTGCAGCAACAATGGGTACACATAAAGGCTGCAATCCTAAAGATACTTTCCTGGGAGGAAGACTCACTGAACACAATGGGGCTTACTTTTGAGTAGACATGGTTAGGATTGTGCACAATGTCTCTTACATGCTCCTGTAGTTACTCTGGATTGTAGGGTGAGGCCAACGTTCAGGTACACCTAAGTTTACTAAGAAGTGATCAGCAAGTAATATGGGGTGTGAACTGGGACATGTTGTGTTGGCACACTCAGTGTAAGATTAGATAAGTCTATGGAAGCAAAACCTGAGCAGATGTGGGGGTAGTTCTGCATGGAGAAAGCATGTGCTCTGTGCTTGATGACTGCATGGCCTTTGCAGGTTGGATCTTCGGCAACTTCTGTGAAGGAGGAAAAAGAGCCCTTTCAGAAACTTTGGAGAGCAGTTACCAGATCTTGAACCAGAAATAATATAACAGACATGTTCTTTATGTCTGATGGGGGTGGGGAGATGGATTGGGAAGAAGTGGTCAGAAGAAACTAGACCAGTGGTTCCCAAACTGTGGGTCACCAAAGGGGGATGGAAAAATGAGATAACTGTTGCAAGCCCTGAATTATTCAAAAATCATATACTGTAGCTGTTGACTGCCCTGCAAGGAGCATGTGAAAAATACAGGGAGATAAATTTCTGGTTATTACATACTTGTAATATAATTTTACTTATTTTGAAGTCCCCGTTTTTAAACATCTGGTATAGCTAGATAGTTGCCATAGGATATTATTAAAAAGGCCATAAGATATTATTAAAAAGTGGGTCCTGGTCTCCAGATGTTGGGAACTCCTGAACCCTTTCCTACCCTGGCCTTTTCCTTTGCTATGCAGGCTCTCCCAGCACCATGTAGTGACAGTGCAATCATATGCATGTCTACTCAGAGGCAAATCCCATTATGCTCAATAAGACTTATTTGTAGGAATGAATGTGTAGCTAGGATTACAGCCTGTGTGCTCAATCCTATGCATATCTACTCAGCAGTAAGCCCCATTATAGCCAGTGGGACTTAGAGCACAATCCTAACTACGTCTACTCAAAAGCAAGCCCCATTGTGTTCAATGGGTCTTACTCCCAGGAAAGTGTCTTTAGGATTGCAGCTTTACTCTTAGGAAAGTGTGGCAGGGACTTGAGAGCCCAATTCCATGCCTGTCTACTCTGAAGCAACTTCCATTATAATCAATGGGCTTACTCCCAGGAAAGTGTGGATAGGATTGCAGTCTGACAGACCATTCCATTGCATATCTAGGCAGCAGTAAGCTCAATGTGACTTATGAAATTTAAAACCATTACACTTAATTTCTTACATATAATTTAGAAGGCGAAGGGCCTCCCATAATGTAGGACACTCAATAAAATGCAGGACATGACAGAATAAAAGCTAAAAACAATCATATTGCTTTCATGTGGTTAATTTAAACATATTACTGATTAAATTTTAAACTATTGCACATAAATTATTACATCTACTTTATTAATGACATAAATTCTACATTCTGTCTGCTCACAAGGAAGGACAATTAAGATTTTTTTCCAAGTCACAAGGCTTAAAAAGTCCAGGATAAAGAGGACATATGGTCACCATGAGTAAGTCCCATTACAGCCAGTGGAACTTACTCCTAGGAAAGTGTGTAGCCCAAACACAATTCTCTGAATGTTTACTCAGAAGAAAGCCCCACTATAGTCAATGGGGCTTACTCCCAGGAAATTATGGCGAGGACTGCAGCCTTGAGAGCCCAACCTTGGGCATGTCTACTCAGAAATAAGTCCCATTGCAATTAATGGGGCTTATTCCCAGGAAAGTGTGGGAAGGACTGCAGCCTCAGAGGCATGTCTACAGAAGTACGTCCCATTGCAGTCAATGGGGCTTACTCCCAGGAAAGTGTGGGTAGGACTGCAACGTCAGAGGCATGTCTACTCAGAAGTAAGTCCCATTCCAGTCAATGGGCTTACTCCCAGGAAAGTGTGGGTTGGACTGCAGCCTGACAACCCAACCCTACTCACGAATACCCAGAAGTAAGTCCCATTGCAGTCAATGGGGCTTACTCTCAGAAAAGTGTGAGTAGGACTGCAGCCTCAGAGACATGTCTACTCAGAAATAAGTCCCATTTCAGTCAATGGGGCTTACTCCCAGGAAAGTATGGGTATGACTGCAGCCTGAGAATCCAGTTTTAGCCATGTCTACTCAGAAGTAGGCCCCATTAGAGTCAATGGGACTTACTCCCAGGAAAGTGCAGCTGAGACATCCACATTTTCCTGAGAGTCAGGAAACTCTCAGCTCTCAGGAAACTTCCTTATATAGCCTTGCCTGCAGTGGGGCTGACTTCTGAGTAGACCTTCCCCAGGGTAGGGCTGTGAGGCTGCAGGAGGGAGCAGTGGGGCGTGGAAGGGGCTGGGGTTTGGGCTGGCTCCTCCTTGGCAGGCAGTGTCCAAGCCTTCCTGCCTTCCTGCCTGTGTCAGTCGCCCAGCCCAGCCGGAGTGGGAGCTGCAGCCTGCGCGTTCCTGCTTCTCCATGGAGGATTATCATAAGCCCGACCAGCAGACGCTGCAGGCCTTGCGGGACACGGCCGGCCGCCTGCGCATCCTCTCCATCAAGGCCACCACCGCTGCGGGCTCCGGGTGAGCACCCCCCGCTCTGCTCTCCTCTGCTCTGCTCTCCTCTGCTTTGCTCTGCTCTCCAGCCCTGCAGCACTTTCCCCATGGACTCTAGTGGCGCCTGCTCCTGAGTAGGCATCTCTACTGGGGATGGGACTCTCAGGTTGCAGTCCTAGCCACACTTTCCTGGGAGGAAGTCCCACTGGATTGAATGGAACTTACTCCTGAGTAGTCATGCTTAGCATGTCCACCCATGGAATTGAATGAGGCTTGCTCCTGAGTAGGTATGCCTAGCATGGGTACTGGGATCTCATGGAATTGAAGGAGTAAGCATGCCTAGCATGGGTAGTTGAAGCCCATAGAATTGAATGGTGCTTACTTGTGAGTAGGTGCACCTAGCATGGGTACTTGGATTCCAAGGAACTCGGTTCCACCCATAGAATTGAATGGGACTTACTTGTGAGTAGGCGTGCCTAGGCATGGTGACCATATGTCCTCTTTTTTCCTCTTTTATATGGTGACATGTCCTCTTTTATAGCCTTGTGGCCTGGAAAAAATCTTCATCTTCCATGTGGACAGGCAGCATGTAAACTTATCATTAGTAAATAACTTAAGTGTAATAATTATAAATTTCATACAAAGTATGAGGTGTTTTAATTAACGACACGAAAGTATGTACATGAGTGTTTTTAGCTTTTTATTCTGTCTTGTCCTACATTTTCTTGGGTGTCCTCCATTTTGGGAGGGCCTTGTCCTCTTTTGCTGTTAGGACACATGGTCACCTTGTGCTTAGGATGGGCAGCTGAACTCCTAGGGACTCAGATCCACCTACGGAGGGCGGCTCTGGGCAGCGTGGCCGCCATTACATGGTGCCCCTTTGCCATGCTAAGTGTCCCCAGGTGGGGCAGGTTCCCTGGTGGAGCAGGCTCAAGTTCCCACTGCCATACAGTGATGCTCTGTGCATTGTGGAGCCTCTTGGCAATAGTTCTGTGCCATTCATCTATGGACAGGTGGTGCTATAACTATGGGAAAATCAATGGCATACCACTTGTAGATAGAAATACCAGCTTTGAACTCCACCTCTGTCCATTTCCTTCACCTACACTTCCCTCCCCACTCTTTATGGTCCCCAAGAAAACCCTTTATGGTCACCCTCTTTGGGCATTGGTTGCAATACATCTGCAGGAACATGGCTGTTGAAAGTCTCTAAGCCTACGCCATGTGTCTGCCTCCAGGCTGAATATTTTGGCATATTATCGAGACAGAGCTTGTGTTTGAGTTTGGCGGGGTGTGTCTTTGGAGCCGTTGCTGATCCTGCTGTTGGACTCAGTGACATTTTTCTAGAACTGCAATCTCTTGTTTGCTATAATGCTTATCGGCAGCATTTTGTTTTTTAATAAAGACTGAAGGAAAAACAGTGCTGTTTCTAAGAGGTGGCTTTGAGTTGCGATAAAAGTTGAAAGGCTGCCTCTTGCATTTATGGTGAGATTTGGAAACACAGTTTTGAAACAACCTCTCAGGTGCCAGTTATGTTTCATAACTTCTGCAGTGAACTATCACTGGTTTGGTAACATCCAGATGTCAGTTTCAACAGTCTGAACAGTAATCGGTTGGTTAATATTAACCTTTATGGTTGATGGAGGCTTCTCCTTGGACAGAAGAAGTAAATCCTTACTAGTCCATATGAGAAGTTTGTTCTACAGTATTTTAGCCTGCAATCCTAACGAACTTTCCTGAGAATAAGTCCCACTGAACACAATGGGGCTTACTTTTGAGTGGACATGAGTAGACACGTCTTGAGTAGACATTGAGTAGACATGTTACTTTTGAGTAGACATGTGCTCTCTGAGCATAATCCTAACCATGTCTACTCAAAGGTTAGCCCCATTGTGTTCAATAGGTTTTACTCCCAGGAAAGTGTCTTTAGAATTGGAGCCTAAGTCAGTGTTTAGATACACCTTGTTTGGTTGTTTAGACCGCATTCAAGGTTTACATGAACCATCATTTTTAATGGGGTTTGTATTCTGTGAGTAATGTTTGATGTTCAATTGGTGTTGTAGTATGTAGTTTAAAGAGAACTACTTTTGCTACCAATTACTTGGGTTTCTTTTGTAGGCAGATTGGAGGGCTGTTATCTCCTTACTCATTTTGGAGTGCAGGTAGTAAATTTTAAGGAAAGATACAAGGGATTGGAAGACCAAGTTAAAAATGCCCAATCAATCAACAGTATTTATATACCACTTTTCAACAAAAAGTTCACACTGCAAGTCCACTCAGGTACAAAAAGGAATAATATGCAACCAACTCCTTATAAAGCATTGAAAACATTTGATGTATCTATAGACATATATTACTGAGTGTACACATGTGAGAGTGTACACCCTCCTGTGAGAGGGTAAAAGATTTTAAAAAGAGCAGAAATCACTTTAAAAAGACAAATTTTTCTGTATAAGTATCTGTATCAGTATATCTATCTATCTACAGTATACAACATGGTGGTGTGTGTGCTTGCATGTGTGGTCATGTGTAATAGTGTAGCTGAATGGGGGTGGATGTTGAGAAAGGAGGGATGAATTGCACTTCACCACAACACTGACCTTTTTGATTATATATATCACTTTTGTTCAGTTAAAATCAGAAAACATGTTGCATAAATATGGATACTGGCAGGTTTTTTTAAACACCGACATTAAGATATTGTGTAGCTTTTTGGCGAATATTTGATGTGATGAAAGGGAAATGCAGGACTGCTAAGTTGATGCACAGCGAGGAAGGGAAAAAAAGAATGTAGCTTTAGGCCAAATGACTTCTTTTTCATTTTGTGTCCATCAGTCATAACAAATTATCTGCAGAATTTCAATTTGGCCAAAGTGTGATTATTTGCCAAATGCCTGTGGCCTCAGATTTATTCAGGCTTCTGAGCAGGGTTTATTTTAGATTCTGTTGTCTGCAAAATCCAGTCTAGTTTTAGTTATATTCCACTGATGTGGGGGGGGGGGGGTATTTCCGTTATCTCAGTTCAAAAACTAAGAGCACAATCCCAACCATGTCTACTCAGAAGTAAGCCCCATTGTGTTCAATGGGTCTTATTCCCAGGAAAATGTCTTTAGGATTGCAGCCTGCGCCAGTTTTCTTCCCACGAAACAACAGGTGTATTTGACACATTATAAACACTGATATTTTTGTTTTTTTTACAGTGTCTCCATAATGACATGTGACATGTCATTATGATACAGTGACATGTCAAAAGATACAGTGACATGTATCTTTTTACAGTGTCTCCATAATGTTTGGATGAGGGGTTGGCTCCTTTTTACTTTTTATGACAGAAATATTTTTTATTTTCCCTGTAATTCAAAACATTCACTCTCTTTTCTGTGTAATGGTCTTACTGAAGTCAGTAAGTTGCATTTAGGCAGAGGTTCCAAACTGGGTGTCACGACATGTTTCTGGGGGACTCTTGCTGACTGAGCTGTTCAACCACTCAGGTCTGACATAATGCATTGGTGATGAACTGAGGTTTGAAATGGTGCGCCAGGTTGCTGTGTAGAGCGGTGGAAGAGCCCACTTGCTCTTCCTGGGCCATTTTGCATGAGCCTTTTTTTCCTGTGACCCAGATGTGTCACTGACCTACACATGACAGCAGCATGTCATGTGCCAGCAACACTTCCTTCTGGATCTTGTCGGTACGCTTGAGGAGTGCAACATTAAGTGGACATTACCATTAGTGGAAAAGGTTATTTTGTGTGAAGTTCATTCATTTTGTGTTGAAGTTCCACAAACTCTTTGAGTTATAGCTGAAGGGACAGAAGATAGTATGGCTGCAATCCTAAAGATACTTTCCTGGGAGTAATACCCATTTAACACAGTGGGGCTTACTTTTGAGTACACATGGTTAGTATTGTGCTCTATGTGATCCAACTAATTTGAACTGAAGTTCAGTTTAGATGTCACACCAATCAATAGTAATGAAGCTTAACTTCTTTACTGCATTGAGATACCATGGTTTGCTATTCCCTGGCAAACCTGAATAGGAAACTGTTGTTTGACATAGGTTTGCAAACCATAGTTTGTGCTTTGACTTGACATGTTGGGATTTTGGCAAACTGCTGTTTGGATTCACCAGATGTCTTTTGAGTATGTTGAGGATAAATATGTTTTGTTTGAGCTTTGAAAATGTAGATTAAAATGCATTAGCATCAAAGATTCCACACTTCTTAACAAATTCCATATTTAATGCTAAAACCATTTGTCAAGAAAGAGGTAAGACAGAAAAATGAGGAAATACTAAAAGAAAAAGTACCTAAGCAGATCCTTTCATTTCAAGGAAGGAAGTTGGTGTTCATGATGTTGACATGGTATTGCAACAGCTCTATGTATACTTTTACAACATCAAGGTGGTTCCTCTTTTATTTTCTTTGGGTGCAATCCAGAGTAACTCGGTGGAGTCCTTGCTCCGGTGTAAGAACAATTTGCTCTGGATTGCAATATGAATTTCCCATAGGTTTTCATTAGGTGGTGCAGAGTAACTACGGGAGCACGTAAGAGACATTATGCACGTAATGTCTCTTACGTGCTCCCGTAGTTACTCTGGATTGTAGGGTTTGTCAGATGTCCGATAGGAGCTTCAATAGGACTCCTGCCTATAGTAATGAGTGCTAGCATTTGGAAATAATGGGCCAATCAATTCAAATAGAAGAACAGAAATGAAGTATGCAAGAATGCTATATGGAAATTTCATTTCTTTGCAGCATGGAATCCATATTATTTGGAATCAATATTTAGATTCTGTAATAAAGGCTCGGGATAGAGATTCAGGTGCAACAATAAACTCCTTCAGTCACTCAAAAGACTATGACTATATAAATACTATATTTACTGAAATATAATGCTCAACTTTTTCAGCCAAAGTCAGTCTCCAAAATCAGGGTACACATTAGATTTGATATACTTAGGATTGTGTTGTTATTTATTGTGGCTGAAAGCAGTGTATTTTTAATTCCCTTTGGCCATTTTTGCCGTTGCGTATTTTTTTCCTTGCACCTGGCACATCTTTGCCTAGTCAGCTGTACTTGCTGAGCAGGCATCTTTGTACGCAGCTCTGTTTGTTTTGGTGGGTGAAAAGTGCTTCTGTGTTCAGACAAACAGTTTGACCAGAACTAATAGGGTTTGACCATTATGGACAGAGAGATTGGATTTTTTTGAAAGGACCAAAAGAAAACTCGCTATTGTTTGTTTTGGAGAAATATGGACAGCCCAATCCTAGCTTGCACTGGAACAGGCAGGCTGAATGGTCTGTGCCGTGTCTTGCACAAGGTTAGTACTGGCTGGAGCGCAATGTTGGCTAAGAAGATATTTTTCCCCATACTCTGTGTCACACTCCAGCCATTCCTATAGGGCTAATTGGATCTGTGCCAGCAAAGGATCTGTGCCATGTAAGGCTGATCAGGCCATACGCTGTTGTGTCCAATACTGATCCCCGTCTGGGCCCAATTTGTTTCCTAGTCCATTAACCCCCGACCCCAAAATACCACCCTCCCTCCCTCTACTATCTCTCACCCCCTTTGCCAGCATCCCCAAACTAACACAAACCAGTCCAGGTCCAGATTTGGCAACCACAAGCTGGCTCATGGGGTTGCACTGGCCTATTGGGCTCAAGTAGTTATGAAAGTGCTTTACAGCATATTTTCAGCACTCTTTGGCAACTGATCTAGTTAAGTGTGTCTTCTGGATTATGCTCTTAAATTTCTTAAGCTATATAACAAGGAAGTCCTTAGATGTAGTATTTGTACAAATACAAATACAAATAATTTGTATTTGCCTACATGTTTATAATGTTGCCATTGCTTTTTTAAAAGTTGATTCTTTGATATTTAGTTTCAATGCAATTTTAAAGCCTTTGATTGTAAGCCATGCCATTTGCAATTTTTTGAAGGAAAAAATATATCTAATCACTTTTCAACTTTAATAAAGTTCATAAAGCAGTTTACAGAGAAAATGAAAAAATTAATGGCTAATGAGTCCCTAAGGTAATAAAAGAAAATATTTTTAGATTTTTTTGTCTTGAGGAATAGTTTGGCTTGTAAACTGGATTTAAATTAGGGATAGAGCCTGAACTTTAGTAGAATGCACAACTAAGCAGTGTTGTATTTCTGTTGATTTTGAACTTGCAGAAATTGCATAGTAGCAATCCTTTAGTGCTACTTCTTACTCCTACTTCTACAATCCTCGGTATTTTGGAATCAAATTTTAAATTGGTCTTTGCCACTGAATTTAACAAGGCTTCCTTTCCACTGGTCAAAGTTGCAGTCCTAAGCAGACTTCACATCCTTTGCCACTGAAAGTGATTTAATATTTCCATGGATTTTTATTTGTTTAATTTAGATGCTATCATATTTTTAAAATGTTAATACAATTCTTGTTCCATGCTCAAAATTAATTTCTGTATATTGAGCTGAAAATGGCTGCAGTACAGTAATTCATTTTTTTTTTTTGTGGTGTTGGTGGTGGTGAAGAATACTTATGTACATTTACTCTTCAAATGTTAATTTATTCTGTGTTTAATTTTGTGTTTATCTCTACATGTTCACCAATAGGTTTGTTAACTTTTTCCCCAGAGCAGCAGTTCTTTAGAGAGATGGTTAAGTATAAAGTTCATAAGATTTAAGGAATGAAAGCCTTAAGCAAGCATGTAAGGTTTATTGATTAACTGACATGTAAATGTTTACTAATAAATGTTTGAGTTGTGACTTAAATCTAATTATTTTAATTCTTTGTGTGCAAGTACTTACTAAGGGGAACACTAATTTTTATTCCACATGTTTTAAGTCATTTGCATGAGTTTAAGAGATTAACATGAGTGCTGTATCCAAAGGGATTTGTGTTAGTAAATTATGTTTAATTGATGCCTTGATGATTTAAAAAAAAAATTGTGTAGGCTGAGTCCCATTGATGTCTAATATTTCATATCTAGGTGTTGGGCATTATAATGTCAAAGTGATAACATGCATGGGAAATACAGGAAATAAAAAATATGCCACGTGAGATAAAGTCTATCAAGCAGACTTTTACTCTTAAAACAAGGTTTCTGGCTTTAATTTATTTCCAGAACTCTGCTGTCACTTAAAATTTTTATGTCTGAATCAAAATATCAAATTACCAATGGGTTTTAAATGATGATCATTAAAAGTGATCTTTTGTGTCATAACAATAAATGCCTGCGCAGTTTGATTCTGTTAGTGATGCAGCAATAGTATTTTTTGCTCCTGGGAAGATCAAATGGTGAAAGCCAGAGGCCTTGTTTAGAGACTGTAGTTTACAGATATATAATGGCATGTTTTCCATCAAGGTTATTTTTCTCTGTTTTTGAAGATGCAGTAAATCACAAAAAAGCAGGCCTCCATCAGTCTTGGAAGACTATGGTATCGTGCTCGGTGCTGCATACGCTGCATGCGAAGCACGAAAGCCTGGGTTGGATTGTTATGGAGGATAGGCTGTTACCCAAGCAGCAAATCCCCCCTCTGCACGCCACTGAATTAGTCCAATGGAAAGGCAGAGCCAATACGATTGGATCCAGCTGGCGTCGCAGAGCTGGGCTAAGGACAGGAGCTCACCCTGTCTTGTGGGGCCGACCCGGGTCTTGAACCCTGGCCTGCTGGTTAACAGGCACAGTGTCTTAGCCACTTGCGCCACCCGCAGCCACACTGCAAATCACATCATAAATCACATCATAGGGTAATATTTGCTTTGTTGATTTATGTAATCACATAATTTATGATTACATGATTTATTTAATTTCTTTTACAAGCAGTGGGTAATTGTGTGTAGTTTGTTGATGAGGATTAGACACATGATAATTTTTAGTATTGTAAATTTCTAGTACTCCCCTGTTCAAAGCTAATGAGAGGCAATAGCATAAAGAAGACAACAAATATTTTAAAAAATGGAAAGGGGGTTTCAAGGATTATCATGTGTCAGATAATCTATCACTCTTGCCAGGAATCAAAAGACTGACTATACATTTTATTGGAATATTTTGTGTTAAAAGATAGGTGGATCTCTTGCAGATGATCCTCACTTAGGGAGAATCAGCTTCTAGTCTTGCTACCTGAATATGGTGCTTTTAGCTCTGTTCAGTCAAGGTTCTTGATCAGTTTTAAATATATATAGGAGGAAAGGAGCAAAATCTTCTGCATTTTGCTGTCAAAACACCCAGAGTAACTTGATTTTACTTGTTTTTCTGGAATAGCTTAATAGATTGAAATCCAGAAATTGAATGGCAGATCTGTTTATACTCTTCTTGGAAATGTAGTCTCTGGCTCGATCTTTCTGGAAAGTAGCTGCAAAGCTTCTTTTATATCCAGGGGGGAAATCCTATTAAGATGTCCCTTCACAATATTACTGAAATCCCTGTCCGTTAAATTACATAGGTCACACGTAAAGGTCTGAATTTGCAAAATGCTCAACTCTTGCCAGCTGGTGAACAGATCTGCTTATCTTTAGGAAGCAGTGCTGATGCTTTCCCCTACTAACAAGTGAATGGTAGGCAGTGTACTGTGTAGACTCCATTAACACAGCAGTCATTGATTCTCATTGAGTTCCTTGCCATTAGGAGAGAAAAGAATCCTCAAACAGTGTCATCGCTAAAGCTTTTTTTTTAACTTCTGGTTTGGACAAGTTGATCCTGTGCTCCCAGCTGAGAGCAGCTAACAGACAGCAGGGTTAAGAACAGATTCATATGTGCTTCTCATGCCACATTTTCCCATTGACCACAAAGCTATCTCAGAGAATGGGACCTGACATGAGGCTGTGGTTGTAATTCTGCATTTGCTTTGACTTGCAGTCATCCGACATCATGTTGCAGTGCTGCAGAAATTATGTCTGTGCTGTTCTTCCATACCATGCGGTACAAACCCCAGGACCCCAGAAATCCCAACAATGACCGCTTTATTCTTTCAAAGGTAAGAGCCACATCTTAGGAAATGCTCTTTTTGATTATCTCAAAAGGAGCTAGGATAACCTGGTTGCATATTCTGACTAATTTCAATCACGTAGCTGTTTTCTTACAATGAAGGGGATTATATGTCTTTTTTTCTAGGACATATCCTCCTTTTTAGCCTTGTGTCCTGGAAGAAGAATCATTGTTGTCTTGTCTTTGTGAGCAGGCAGCCTTCTTAAAATTAATAAATTATATGCAATAGTTTTAAATTTAATAATAAGTAGTGCACAATCCAGAGTAACTAAGGGAGCTCTTAAGAGACATTTACATTGACATAATTATAGTGCTGCCAAATGGGAAATTCATACAGCAATCCAGAGTAAATTATTCTTACATCGATGTAAGGGCTCCCATAGTTACTCTGGATTGTGCAGTAAGACTCCAATCCTAACCACATTTTCCTGAGAGTAAGTATGATTGAACACAATGGAATTTAATTTTGAGTAGACACACTCAGGATTGCACTGATAACGTTTAAATCAACAACATGAAAGCAACACACATGAATATTTTTAGCTTTTCTTTCGTAATGGTGTATATTTTTCTTGGGTGTCCTATATTTCGGGAGGCTTGTCCTCTTTTGCGCATATGATATCTGGTCACCTTTCTCCCAGTGTTCCTCCACAGAGATTTCCTGCAGCAACACAACCCTTCAGAAATATTTTTCTTTGCAACTGTTCCTTCAAGATGTCTTTGGTTGCTCTCTTCCCAGGAACCCTGGCTCCATCTCCTTCCTTCCAGCCTGCTCCACTCATCTAATTCTTTAAAAGAGAATAGCCATGGAGGAAGGTGGTAACGTCCGAGCTCCAAGGAGTCCACATTGCCATACTTCATTCTCCTGGCCCATAAGCACTGAGGTGTTTGAGAGGATTTTTCTCCAGTGCTGCCTCAGAGAGGCTAACCCTTAGTTCAGCGAAGTGGCATGGCAGTGGATAGGCTGGAGGGAGGTAGTGGACAGACAAGGAATCAATTCATCACTTCTTAGTTCACCACTTCCCACCCCAGCACGATGCTCAACACAAGCCATTCAGTCACGGCCATCCCCCTCCCCACTTTCAGTCCTGCGGTTTAAGCCAGCCTAACTGGGAGTTCGGAATGCAGCCTTTGAGATAGTTTGAGTGATGCTGCCTTGTCTATGTTGAGGTCAGGAAGGGATGAAGTCAGGAGTTACATTCTTATTTACCTTGGAGAAAAGTACATGTAAAGGAGGTTCCACCTATTCTATATCGCAAGTTACAAGAGGTCTTATGTGGTCTTTGACCATTTGCTTCTTCCATTGGTGAACAGAGTGCAGCAGTGAGAAAATCAGATGAATGTACAACTGGTAGTCCTTGCATTCAGTTATCTTTTTAAATCTAGAAACATCACTATTCTGACTGGACATTCTGTTGTTTTTTTCTTTTCCAACGTTGCACAAATTTTTCTAGTGACACTTTCCTTCCATTGACTGTTTTTGAGCTGTCTGCCTTTGTACTTGGTATAGTAATATTCATTTTCTTTCCAGCCATTTATTATTTATTTTGCAATACATGCATGTCCTGCTTTTCTGTTGCTTCAGATAGTTTATGAGAAATAAATAAAGATACAATCACAAATAAAATGTATTTATGTTGATGATATTGTGATGTATAACAAATCCTCTGATAATTATGTCATTACTTCTAGGGTCATGCAGCACCAATTTTGTATGCTGTCTGGGCCGAGGCAGGCTTCATCCATGAATCTGAATTGTTAAACCTGAGGAAAATTGATTCCATTTTGGAAGGGCATCCTGTGCCAGTGAGTATTGCAGCAGTCTGTGCCTGCAGCAGAACACAGGGTTGCATCTTGAACTGAGAAGTACATGCATCTTCTACTGCAGTTTTTTTTGTGTACCATTTGTGTACAGTTTTTTGATGAACCTTATTATAATTCATGGTTTAGCTAAAAGTCCCAAAAGAATCCTTGATTTGGTCCTTTAGTGAGTTAGGGTACAAACCTAACCTAGGCTGGCACAACTCATTGATCTTCCTGTTCCTGTGGTGATGTAGGGAGGCAAGCGCATTTCTGCGCACTGGCCTAACCCTTCCTCAGGAGTGGCACAGAAGTATCTTTTGGCACTTTTGTGGTACCCCCAGGCCAGCACAAGACATGCTGTGACTTATGCCAGCCTAACTGGAGATTAAAATTGCAGCCTTAGGCTGCAATCCTAAAGACACTTTCCTGGGAGTAAGACCTATTGAACACCATGGGGCTTACATTTGAGTAGACCTGGTTAGGATTGTGCTCTTAGTCCCTGTCCTGGGAGTACATTTCACTGAACTTAGTGGGATTTTCTTCTGAGTAGACATGCATAAGCTTGTATATTAGAATTTAACAATTCTTGGTCCAAAGGCACTCAAACTTAATGCAGGTGCCCTGAGGCCGAGTTTTGTAAATTAGCAAGAAGATTGAATATTGAAGGGTGAATCTTCTCTGCTGCCCTTTGAATGTTTGGAGGATGGGGAGTTTCCTAACAGGGATTGAATGTGCACCAGATTTATACATGGATACTTGGATAGTAAGTCCAATCAACTTTCATGGGGACAATTTCCAGTTTAATTCAGGATTTCAGCTTTTTGTTTGGCATGCTATTCATTACATAATGTCTTGTTTTTCAGAAACAAGCATTTACTGATGTAGCTACTGGATCTCTTGGTCAAGGACTGGGTGCTGCCTGTGGAATGGCCTACAATGGAAAATACTTTGACAGAGCCAGGTAATGTTCTTGTGCGTTGTTCACACTCCTAGAGTGCATAGAGGCTAAACATTAAGGGAAATAAAACTGTCACATGAACAATAGTGTTACTCAATCAACTGCAAATCCCCAGTGATAGTTCTAAAATTTTGGATTTTCTATAACCAGCAAAGCACTTCCTCTTGTAAGTTGGTTGTTAACCGTAGAATCTGCAAGTTTCAAAGCCGCCTTGGGTCTTTTCAAAGAGTGCGGCAGGATAAAAATACAGCAAATAAATGAACAAGCTTTCAAAATGCACTGATGAATTAATTTACTCTCTGCACACGTGTGTGTGTGTTTTGTGAACCTCCATACTTTTGTAGGAGTAATATTACTGTTAATGATGGGGGAAGGTGAGTGAAAGTCTTTAATCTGGGGGAAATGAGTTCTGATCAAAAGTTGTTATGGGAACAGTGCATTGTAGAGTGAAAGTGGGTGTTGGAGAATATATGTCAGAAGTATTCTATTGTGCAACCCTTAGATTGCTTAAGGGGAATAGTGTTTGGTTGTAATCCCCGCGTCAAAAATGACAGTCCTGTTTGAACTGGCATGAAAGCTTCATGCAAAGTAAAAGCAGAATAGATATCCAAAGGCACGTCTGTGCTGGAGAAGTTGATGTATTTCATGTGACAGTATGGGTGCACGAAAATCTAGGTTGCTGAGTAAATGTAGTTTTAAATTGTACACTTCACTTGCTTGAAAGCAGTTCTGTGTATGTTGGTTGTCTGATTTTAATGTGACCTGGCAGGTGGTGTTTGTAGAAAGACTTCATCTCTGCTTACCGTGGGCGTTTGCTTGCTCCTTGCATGTAAAACTGGAGAGTAGCCAACATTTTGTGAAATTCCTATTTCACTAAGCAAGTAATCAGGCTTGCAGATACGTGCTTTAATACCAATAGTATTAGTATAGTAGTATGAACTAATTTCATCCATTTTTTTTACTGCCCCCTTACTATATTCTGATCCTACTTATTCTATGTTTGTTTCTTTTCCATGTCAGAATATCCAAGTATGATTTATTAAATATTGCTCTGCCATGATGGTTAAGTTGAGTAAATGTAATTTTATATTGTACACTTCACTTGATTCACGTCCACATATATAATTTAAACACCAATGCTTGGGTAACCCATATCTGTGCAGAAGTAACCAGCCATCCATAAAGTCTTAAAGAAGGCCGTATTGGAAAGAGCTATCAGTGGGAGTTTGATTTGGGATGTAAAACCGTAAGGTTGGAAGATAACTAGAAAGCCATATAGGATGTCACCTCTTTGTATTAAAAGGCTCCTGGGCTTTATAGCTCTGTGACAGGTGAAATTCAGATGGCAATGCTTTCACAGCATGATGTGATGGGCAACATCACCTGTTGACTTTCAATATGTCAAGAGTACAGGCAGGAAATCTGCCAGCTTGTGTCTCCCTGCCCTAGGCTCTTGATAGCAACTATGTTTGGGGCTCGGATCAGCTCCATCTTTACATCAGTTCTCTCCAGCTTCTGTTCGCCTGCCAAAGAGAAACATTGTCTTTATCCCTTTGTGGAGTGAGCAGGCAGCAAATGGTGCTAGGCAAGGAGCCTAGTGAACCAGATCATTTCAATTGGTTAAGGACACAGTCCTAACCAACTTCTGGCTCTGGCATAGCTGTACAAAAGGGGTGTGTGCTGCATCCTGCAGTTGGGAGCCTCCTCAAAATAAGTCCAGATTTTTCCTGTATCTCAGAAGAGTTGCATTGCCCTTATCTCCGACATGGAGAACCAGTTCGGATTGCACCCTAAGGCACGTGCCACAGAAGAAAGAAAGTTGGAGGAATGTTCCCCCGCTTATGCAATATGTGTCTATCGGTCAGAGAGAGATCCACCATGGTCTTCCCTAAAATGAAACTGTCCTCCAGTGAAAAAAATTATAGGTAATTTGATCTAATCTCATGAGTCTTATTCTGAGCTCATGAGTCTTAATTGATCGAAGCTGTAAAAGTGTACAATGTCCCCATGTTTCACTGTACAGTGCTTTGGAAGAGGCCTTTCCTCTGTTTAGGAAGTACTGTACTTGTATTAAACACAATACAGAGATTTTTAAAAAGTAAAAATTTGTTGTCCAATTACTCAAAGTCACTTTTTCATCTATTAATATGACTAATTAATTAGTTAAATGTACAACAGAAAAATGTGGATGAGCAAGCTCATTGTACCTATTGCTTTACTCGTGATTCTCATGTCGCAAGAGAAGTAGGAAAGCCATTGTATCTTAGATGGGGGTGTAAAAGAAACTTTTCTGCCTGTAGTAGGCCACAGATGAGACATATCATTTGGGGGGGGGGGGGGGGCGCATGTTCAGGATTTAAATATGTAAAGTTGATAGTCTGTAAATATTTGCCTGGATTAAATTGTGTCACTTTTCTAAAATGCAAATATTTGGTTTGTGGCAATATTAATACCAATGATCTTCTAAAGAGGAAGCAAGGGGGCCTTGTTAAGTAAGAGCTGTGCTTTCCCAGAGGGCTCGCTGAGTCACAGTGACAGAGTTTTCATAGGCAAGTTAATGCCAGCATTTGCAGTAAGATTTGTTGTTGGAGCCCTGTCTTGCTTAAGGTTACATATTTACTTTATAATCTGCAGGAATGAATCACACCCTTTCTTCAGTCACTCTCTTTGTTTGCTTATAAGTGGGAGGAAATAAAACATATTTCTGATTATTTTGCTGTTCTTGAGGCTTCAGACTGAGTTTAAATAGTTTTGGGTGCATAGGCTCACATTAATAAGTTTCTTAACAACTGCAGCAGTTATAATACAGAAAAATATAATATGGCAAACTGTATTTAGGAGATACTGAATTTTAACTGTTTGCATGTTCATATGATGTTTGCATGCAGGCTTCTGCACAGTGCATGAAGCTGAACAAAAAATGTGCCTTTAGGGTACGTGGACCAAAAACTGATTTTAAACTGAATTAATTCCTTTGATGGTCCTACATGGGTTCTTATGAACTGAATCTTTGCAAAGGGGGCTAAGAATTCCAAGTTCTTTCAATGAAAAAATTCCCATAACATCTTAGGTGGAGAAGCCGTGACAACTGAGTTTGATTAAGAACAAGGATAGGTACTGTTAAGTGAAATAGATTTTTGGCTAGTAATAATATATATTCTAATTGCTAAACCAGGGGTCTTCAAACCCTTGCCTGGGAGCCAGATGTGGCCCTTGGCAAGCCTCATTGTGGTCTCCGGCAAGACTCCTCTACCCGGCCCGTGGGCAAGCCCTTACACTGTGTTAGAGAGAAGATGTGGCCCTCCTGCCAAAAAGTTTGGAAGCTCTGATTCTAAACTGTAACAAATAAGAATTGGAAGAGTCTTTCTCATGCAGTTGTTGAGTCATTGCTGGAAGTTTTAAAGCAGAGGCTAGATGCCCACCTAACAGGGATATTGTAGCTGTTGCCTTCACTGAGTAGAGGTTGGATAACATGGTCTACAGGGTTGCTTTCAACAATATATGACTGTATAAGCCAGCAAAAACAAGATGTTTCTGAGGAAGATTTGTTTTTTATGTTAAAGCAACTACACTTGAAAATCAAGATTCTTTTTGAAGAACTCAGTATGGTGCAGCAAAAATCCAGAAATAACCAGCATCCGCTAAAAGCCGTACTACAAAGACAGCTTATTTAGGGACCTTGTCTGCTTGACAAAAATATAATTGTCTTGAGTTTTACTTTGGATGTGGTGGTAGGACATCCATGTGTGTAAATCCTGATTTGCCTCAGTTACATAGGAAAATACACAAGTGTGAGTGTGACAAGCAGGTCCACCAGTGAGGCAAGGTCACATGGATTGCATAAGGAGCAGTGGGGGGCAAGAAAGCATCCGATTCAGGGCATCTTTTGCCCCAGGGCTCCCATTGCCATACCCTCTCTTCAGCTTTCCATGGATACAGTCTGCATGGATCCACTTCTGCCTGCTAAAACAAGCAGGAAGGAGATCACCTGAATAAAATTAAAAATTAGAAACTTTTCTAAGCATTTTTTCTTAAAACACAGAACTACAGAGCTTCCAGTTTATACATGGTCCCCATGAATGAAGGAACTCCCTGAGTAAATGCACAGTCCCTTTAGTAGCATTTCATCACTTCAGTAACTGAAGAAATTGAGTGAGGAGCACAGTAGGAGGCTGCTTTTTTGGTACTTGTGCAGAATCAGTGGACCTGAGGAGGCATAAGATCATAGGGCCACTTATGTCAAGTGCAAGGGTGATGTGCTGTCATGATGTACTACCGTAAGTCCTTTCCTTCTTATGGCTTTACCACTCTGCAGTCAGTTGCTCAAACTTTCCCCCCAGCTAACCTCTTAACACTAGAAACTAGCTTGGTTGGGAAATACTGTATGTTCCTTGGACAATTGACTTCTGTGGGGTAAGATATGGAAACTTCATGTCCACCCTAAGCTTTTGCTTTTAGAACTGAACTTCTGATCTCCACTTTTCTCAAAGCAATTGGGGCAGATTGGGGCTTCGACATAATGGATCTGCCATTGTTGTTGTTTCTAGATGCAACAAGAATACCTGATCAAAGGGAGGAAAAGAGATCAAAACCAAAAGCTCTACATGTTGTGCTTTGAAAACATAGCAAGAACCATCATGCTTTTTGTTGAAAGAGTGTTGTCTTCAGCCAAACTGTTTCCAGGGTGGATTCTGTATATGAAAAACAGTTTCCCCCACCCTTTTAAGGAATGTTGGCTGCTAAATATTTAATCCCTTCTTTTTTGTTGTTTATGATATAAAGCTATCGGGTTTATTGTGTCCTTGGAGATGGCGAATTGTCTGAAGGCTCAGTCTGGGAAGCAATGGCCTTTGCTGGATTCTACAAGCTGGATAATTTGGTTGCTATTCTTGATGTTAACCGGCTGGGACAAAGTGACCCTGCTCCTCTCCAGCATCATGTTGAAATCTACCAAAAACGTTGTGAAGCCTTTGGGTCTGTATGTCTTTGAGATTTTGTGTCTTGTCTTGTAACTATGGTGCTGTGTGCTATTTTCAAATAATAGTGAGAGACTAAAATATAAAGGAAAAATAGCAAAGATTCCGGTAGCATCTTCAGGATCTGTTACCAAGAGAGCAGTAAAAATAGGGGAATTAGCTTGTGCTTCTCTTTGGTTACTATACAGGATCTAGGCAGGACTCGAAAACAGCGTCATGGAGGGGATACCCTTGTTAGAAAGTGAAACACTAAGGAAAACTTAACACAAAGATGCAGATTTTATTGTCATAGAGCATAAACAAATATTGCATACATTCAGTAGCATGAGAGTGAAGTGTACCTGTTTCTTACATAGTGTGTATCAAGGAGAAGGGGGAGCAAAGGAAGTGGGGGAGAAGCAATATCTACCTTCTTCCTTAGGCCATGCCAGGATCCAGGTGGGAGGAGGGTCCAGGAAGAGAGATGATCCAAGGGGTAAAGGAGTCCAAGCGAACAGAAAGTCCAAGCAGAAAAAAAGGGTGCATGGCTCTTTTATAACTTAGGTCCAGGAAGGACATGCCGACTTAAGTGTGGTCACCTGGGAAAAAGGCAAGCCTGGGGAGTGGCTGTTTACCTCACAGGAAGGGGAAGGCTGGAAGACCACCACCTGAGGGCCATCACCCAATCAGAAAATAAAGAAGAACACATCCAGCTAAGTGTGGTCAAGATTTGAAAAGAGAAAGAAGGGGGAAGTGACCATGTGACTGGCTTAACCTTTGCAAAGGAGAACAGTAGAAGACCATGCTTCACATTAGCATATAAATGACAGTAGCAGAGTAGTTAACAAAGAAAGGATTAGTTGCTTGTAGGCCAAACAAATTGCTAAACACCCAAAGGTGTGTTTAGAATGTAAGGGGAGAAGGGAAATGGGACTTTGAGCCAACACATTTATAATATTGAATTAATAAAAGGTATTAATATAATAAGGGACCAATTCTTGTAACGGACCCACCACTTTAGTTCAGCATCAGCTTTGTAGACTACAGTTCATTCTATCAGGTGCAGGAAATAAAATATGCAGTAGACTGAATACATATTGCAGTGGAACTTAAACTGTGTTTAAGTGGACACCCACCCCCACTTTATTTAAAGGTTGGTCTTCAGAAGGACAAGGATAGTGACTCAATCCCCAGGATCTCATTGATAAGGGGGGAAAAGGGGATGCTTTCACTTACTTATATTTAAGGAGAGTTGCAATAGGCGCCAGGACCTTGGAACGTTACCAAATGAGCATTCCAAAGCACTTCCATTTTCAGGTCCTTCTCTTGCAAAGACTTACTTACTAACTAACTAAGTAACTTACTTACTAACACGGGTGCAACTTCAGTGCAGCCCTGAAATAAGGGAACAAAAGATCCCCCTCACCATCCTCTATTGCACATCAAACCCCAGCCCACATTGTGCATCATCTCTCCATGTGCACCATCCCACCAGTGCATCAGGCACCAGGCACCAAATTGTCTGGATGTTGATCAGTCAGTCTTCAATGTTAAGTATAGGACAAAAACACATTACACACCCCTTTTCACCCCTTAAGTGTTATTTATATGTTATATATAGAGAGATTTGAAATGGAGACTTTTTCAAAGCAATATGATATAGTATAGGGTTGCAGGTCTCTCTCTCTCTCTCTCTCTCTCTCTCTCTCTCTCTCTCTCTCTCTCTCTCTCTCTCTCTCTCTCTCTCTCTCTCTGTGTGTGTGTGTTTGTGTGAGAGAGAGAAAGGAGAGAGAGAGTTATTCATGTCTTTTTGATATACTTGTTGGCGTGCATTAAATTAAATAGAAACCTGGCCAATCTAACAGGAGTCTGTTGTCCACCTGGACTACCATCTGGCTCCATGACTGCTGACAGCTACTAGATTACATAACCTATGCCCCCACATCAGTTGCAATGCAGCAGCAGTGCAGAGTGTGGTGGGCAGGAGACCATAGTCCAGCTCTAGGCCTGGAGCTTCTGTAAAGCCTCCCCTCTTCTGCCAGGCTTGAAGTGGATCTGGGCCAAGGCTCCAGTGGTTCTTCTGACTTACGGAGAGGAGAGAGGAGTTCAAAAAAGATAGTGCCACCACCATAGTTCAGGAATGCCAATGGCATTGACTATGTATCTGTCAGTCGTAGTTGTGTTTCACATACTATGGGTTGGGACACTTGTGCAAATGGAACGCTCCTTCCATTCTTGGAGAGTGCTTCAGTTTGCAAAGGGAGCACCTGACAATGGAACCACTGGGTGGTAGGCTACTACAGTATTATGTACTAGCATAGTGGGTATTCTTACTTGCTAGATTTTTTTAAAATTTACTTCTATAAATTATTAAAAAGCTAATCTGTTTGTTTGGATCTTTAGCTGGCATGCTATTGTTGTTGATGGACACAGTGTGGAAGAACTTTGCAAAGCCTTTGGCCAGGCCAAGCACCAACCAACTGCCATCATTGCTAAGACATTTAAAGGAAAAGGAATAACAGGTGATGAAAAGTTGCAGTCCTCAGCTGCTGCTTTGATTTTATTTGTTTTGATTGTATTTGTTCCCGCAGTCATATCATAATTAGCATTTATATTGTGCTCTTGAATTTTCAAATTGTTTTCACATACATTATGCTTTTGTAATCCTTACAACAACACTATAGGGTAGCTCAATAGTATAATTTGCACATTTTAGATAGAACCTGTGGCTGACAGAGTGGCTTACTTTAAGAACACTTCGTTCGTAACCAAAGTTTCACTCCTGGACACTTTTGTGTTCATAGATCATTCTCTTAGCCACTGTGCTACATTTCTTGTTCAGATTTTTTGATTAATGAAATTAAATAAGATTCTTCAGTATGACATGGTTTCCATGTTTTTCACTGAAGTAGTTTTTATAAGGACCCTTTCTTTGAGTTTAGGCCCCCTCGGCTTGAATAAGAAACCTGAAAAATTGCAGGATATTCTTACAGCAGAGAGACCCTTTCGCTTTCTGTAAGAGAAACTTTCCATGCCAGAGGTGACAGATTCAATCCATGGCATCTTCAGGTGGGGCAAGATTTCTGTCTGAAACCTGGGAGAGTCACTGCCAGTCAGCACAGATACTACTGACCTAGATACTCAGTACGAGCTAGATACTACTGATACGACCAGTGGTCTTAGTATCAGGCAGTTTCTCATGATAAAACACAAATATAGTGACGTCTCTCTGTTTGTGTAAAAAAAACATTTTTTGTTATATTTAAAATTTTAAATCAATTCTAAAGTGTTCTGTCTCGTAGTGTGCCTTAATGGTAAATTAATCTGGATATAATTGTGCTCCTTTACCTTTTATTTGCTACACATGTAGTATGTTTTTGAATGAGAGTCTTCACGAGCTACCAAAAGTATTGAGTGGGTAATGATGTAGAAAGAGTAAAATCTAGACCTAGAATCTTGTTGTGAGCATGACTCCGTTAATATTGGTCAAGCTCGTTGTGCAGTAAGCATATGCTATATAAAATTGACAATAAAAGAAAATTGCTAAAGGAAAATGTACTGAACTATGGATTCCGTCCAGGGTTTGTGGGAGTCGAATTGGCTAATTAGGCATCCAGTAAAGGCATGTGAGCCTGTGTATGCATGTCCCAGTTATTTCCATAGATTAGGGAATAGTTGAAGTACACCCATTAGCCATTAAGAAATAATGAGACATTAATATTTGTATAAAAGAATTCAGATTCAATATTTGCATCATAGATGCTCCAGGCTGCTGTGCTTCAAGAGAACTAATATGGGGGTATTAAAAATAAAATTAGATCAGTAACTGCTAATTTGAATAAGATATACTGAGTTAGTTCTATGCTAGAATTACATTGAAGGAGGCTTGAGTTAGGCTGCAAACATCTTTTGTGCTGTCCTCCAGTGACCATATTATATAACCTGACATACTTCAATAGACAGGAATAGTTTTATACCATTTTCTGGCATAAACCACAAGCTGTTGCAAGTGGCAGGATGTATCGGACATAAGGCACCCAAGAGAAATCTTTGTGCTCTCTCTGTCCTCTTGACATTTTGTGCCCATTAATATTAAGCAAGGCACACTGATGAAACTGAGAATGCAAAAGGATGTGGATTCTTCTGTGATCAAGTATAAGATCAGTGGCAATCACCACCACAAGTAATGGATCTCTTTGCTTCTTTGGCCAAGCATGAAAGAATATTGGGGCTGTGCCATACATTGACATAATTTCTTTCTTCCCCATCATGTTATATTTTTATCTTTAACTTTTGTGCATCCATCTGCTGGCTGAAGCATTTTCAAAAATAGCTAAATAAACTTAGGATATTTGTCATTTTCCAGGAACAAATGCTGTTTAACTGGGCTGCTGCCACTCTGTGAGACTTCTGTATGGCGAAAAGAATCCCGTATTTAGATCCTGTTACTGTGAGAGCTCAGTCTGTCTGATGCTCTTTCCTGCAGCAGAGAGACGTTTCGTGCTTGCACAGAGTGCCTGCTTATTCAGGTCCTTAATTACAGAATACCTAGCATGTCATTATTGCAGTCAAGAGTATTGATTTGCTGATTTGATTTATTCATTTATTTAGATTTCTAGCCCACCCTGTTCCAAAAGCTGGTATTGGAAAAATAAAGTGTGAAATTCCTTGTTGGGCAGGCTCGCATTATTAAGAGCACTGAGATAACCCAGGCAGGACAGCAAAAGCATATGCATTCTAATGATGTGCATATGACTGCACATGTTGCACCCGTATGGGGGATTGCAATGGGGGCAGGTGTGAAAGGAGAATTTTCTAGAAATGAGGTGACAAGATGGAGGAAGAAATTACAAGAACAGTAATGGAGTTGGAGTGCATGTGGGAGGGAGGTGGGAATAGGCTGCAGGAGAATTTGGGAAGACAAGATCAGGTGCTTGCCTAGCAGTGGCAACAGGAACGAGGCAGGCTGTGGTAGAGAATGGTGCCATTGCTAGCGCCAACTGGCGTGTAGACCATTAAATTTGCTTATATACCCAAGTAAGCAGATATTATTGTGGCATTAACTGAGAACCCCCAGTGATTTTGTAACCTTCCAAAATGGATTGTGGTTTAACGTCTTCATTCTTGAAATTGTTTGTCTAATAATCCTCAGGTATTGAGGATAAAGAAAACTGGCACGGCAAGCCTCTCCCTAAAAACATGGCTGAACAAGTCATTAAGGAGATTGACGACAGGATCCAGAACAAAAAAAGGCTTTCTCCAGCACTCCCACAAGAGGATGTCCCAATAATTAATATCAGAAACGTAAAGATGCTGTCTCCACCAAACTACAAGATGGGAGAGAAGGTACCGTGGTGTTTCCCAGCAGGGATGTTGCTTTGCTCAAAAATGCTATTGGTTCAATTTCTTATTCATGTTAAAGAACAATTATTTTTCTTTCTGTGGCATATCTGTTGGGAATACTCAAAGGTTGCATAAATCTGGTGGGCAGATCTTGGAGTTCTTGTTTCCTGAAATGATCTGGGTCAGAGAGAATTGACCTGCGCAGCTTCTGTCACATGGTGGTAAAGTGATAAAACCTCCCACACTTTTCCATCACATGGGTAGATAAGTGTGGGAGGCACAGATTAAAAAAGTGTACAACACAGATGAAGCTACAGTCATCACATAGCTCTATTGTTGCAGTATCCAGGAGGGGAACATTAAGATTTGCAAGCCTTTCCCCAGTTTTCAACTTTGACAAGAATGAGAAACACCACTTGAACTTGTTAAGATTAACACCTTAAACAGATATTTGGAAAATGCAGGAACAGATTGAATTTCAATCCAAAGCTCAAACTTGATCCATGCAGGACAGATGGCCAGCAGGAGTGCTAGTCCAGGAATGTATATTCAGCCTCGCTTGCATCCCCTCTGAAAAACCAATTATGCAGGTTGGGAGGGTGCCTGGCCCTGATCCTTCAAAGGCAGGTGGCAGCCATGGCCAACATTGCTTTGGCTCTGATGCAGCCTTTTCTTGAGAAAGCAGATTAGGCTCCAGTCATCCATGCATGACTTACAATGCACTCTATGGTGCCTCCCTTGAGCATGCTGCAGACCAACAGCTGATGGAGATACATTGGAGCATGTCATTTCCATTTTGCAGGAACTGTACTGGTTTCTCACCCACTTTCAATGCAATTCTGAGTCTCAGGCATTACCTTGAAACCCCTGTATGATTTTGGCTCTTGATACGTTAAGGCTGCCTTCTGTCATTTGAATCTACCAGTCAGATAAGATCTTCAAGTGAGGTTCTGCTCTGGTCGCCATTGTTGAATGTGGCTAATTTGTGGAACTCCCTCGTTCTATTCTTTTAAAAAGATCCAGTATTCAGGTGGTTTGCCAAGATTTTGCTTGTGATTTCCTATTTCAACAAATCATCTCAAATTTGTCATCATGATCTAGCACATTTCTTGGATTCATGTTCCCCTCCTAGCTCCAAAGCTTCTGATTTAAAGCATTTTACCAGTTGTTGTTATGTCCAAAGTCAGTAAGTCATGGCTTCCTGTGACAAATGTTTGTGATGTAATTACAGTAATGTTGCAGAAATTACAGGCAGGCAGTTATATGACAGTGTAATGTTTTATTTTTCATGTCCTACACTTTTTGGGGATATCCTGCTTTGTTTTCTTTTATAGTTATGAATGTTTGGATGCATACTGTTAATAAAGAGAATCACCCTCCCTGCATACTGTTAATAAAGAGAAAGATTAAGAATTAATCTCAATCTCTTCAATGGATCTTGGTTGAGGTCTTTGAAAACGATGTTATTTATTTTACTTAGAAATTAGCCCATTGTGTTTAGAGTCTGCATGCCTCAATTACTAGAAAGAAACAGCTCTGGATATTAGTAACTGTTGAATATTTGACCATAATGGTAATACTATAATAGTAAATTTATGTCTCTTTCTTCTTCAGTTTGCTACCCGCAAAGCTTATGGTTTGGCTCTTGCAAAATTGGGCCATGCCTGTGACCGTGTGGTTGCTTTAGATGGAGATACAAAGAATTCCACATTCTCTGAACTATTCAAGAAGGAGCATCCCAACCGTTTCATTGAGTGCTACATTGCTGAACAAAATATGGTAAATTTTTGTGTGGCACTTTATATTCTGGTTTTACTCAGGAAACCCCCCTCCTCCTTATTGTAATTTTTACTGAATTAATAAATAACATGCAATGGGAAAAAACTAAGGTAGTTAAAATCCCCAAAGTGCCGCCCACTAAGAGCTTGGGGGGAAATGCACTAGCCATTTACCTCCTTTGAGACCCCATGAAGATCCTGACCCAGAGAGTGGGTTGATTTTCCTGGCTCTGCAATATTTATGTAAAGACAGTTGTAGAAGTGGGGAGTAGATAGTGATTTCAGGTTCAGTGGGTTCAGTAGGACATAGGTGGGCAGATGGATCTTCAGCCCAATCCTATGCATTTCTCCTCATTATTTCCCATTATGTTCAACGAGACTTACTCCCAGGAAAGTATGGATAGGAATGCAGACTTAATTTCTCCTTGTAATGCCCTTGAAAACAGAGGTATATTACAACACATTCCTCTGATAGTGTTTTGCTGGTGCCGTGATGTAGTGACCAGTGTTCTGGAATATGCTGTCACAAACATGCAGGGCATCTGGTATCAGAAGGTCTTGAGCCAGCCCTGAGTTCATCTGTAGTATTCATTTGGAACACAGTAGACTAGGTTGTTGCTACCACATCCATTGCTACTGATCTCTTTACAACCTTGAGCAATTTATACTCTGATAGTGGACACAATTTAAACACTGATAGTGGACATCTGCACAAGGACAACTTTTTAACATCTAGTCCTTCATTGGATGATTAATAATTCAATGACACATTGGGTGTCAGTGCCAAGGAAAGGTTCGGAAGAAATTAAGTAAGTATGATTGTACATACTGGGATTTAACATATAAGGAAAAGGAGGCCAAATTTTTGGTTGGCTAGTGCAGGTGTACAAGCCTAAGGATGTACATTTTGGTACTATGGATTAAGAACTGCATTTGGTCGAAAGAACACTCGGGGTACAATGAGATAACTTGCAAAAAAAAGATATTGCAATTCATTAACCTGTAGGCAGGTGAAATGTGCAAGGTCACACAGAGACAAATTTGAGCACTCAGCAACACAACCTGTTGTGCAGATGTTCTTTGTATGGTGCACATGTTGGTGCTGGAAAGATGCTTTCCAAGTGAGTTTATTTGCCTTTGTTCCTCTTCCCAGGTGAGTGTTGCGGTTGGTTGTGCTGCCCGTGACAGGAACATAGTTTTTGCCAGCACCTTTGCCACCTTTTTCACCAGGGCCTTTGATCAGATCCGCATGGCAGCCATTTCTGAGAGCAACATCAATCTTTGTGGCTCTCACTGTGGTGTGTCAATTGGTGAGTGTCTCTACATCTATGAAACGATCTATCAAATTATCTTTGTTCTCTAGGAATAAGGAAGCACCTGCATGCATAACTTGCACATTCTTCTCTTACAGTGTTTTGGTGTTTACCTGTGTATGACTTTAAAAAATAACTTTCCAATCTCTGCTTCATTTTCTAATAATGATTTTTCTAAAAATAATGTATAAACCACATTTTGACAAAAAAGTTCACAAAGCAGCAAAGTTATCCATCTGTCAAACAAGACCTTAATAAAAGGTTCTTCAAAATGTGTTTAGTCTATTCAAAGTTTTGACGGCATTATAAATGATTCACATATCCATGTGTCTATTTATGTTAAAGCCTTGACCTGTGTGCAAGGTGTCCCCATGTTTCATGTCATTCAAGCAGGCTGAGGGTTTATTCCTACATATTCCTACACAATTTTATACTTTGATTGCCATGCATACACTATGAATAAGGGTTTTTCCAATCTGACATGTCCTTGTAAATCAATTCTGACCTTGGCCTACAAATTTTTGAGACACTCGTTTCCTAAAATAGTACATTTTCTGCAGTAGTGTTCTCCACTGAAACCAAAAGCAAACACTTCTTCTGGCCCAGTGATGAAATAAATCTGCCAAACTAAATGGAACCCTCAATACAAGTATACTGAAAGATGTGCACAAACTGGTATAAATTTCCTACACCTTTCTACCAATAGCATGAGTCTGTATTCCTTTTTTTTTGGGGGGGGGGGGGGGGAGGGAAGACAACTGAAAATCTGATCTGCACCACCAACTGCCAGGGGCCAGGAAAAGACCACAACATGTTCACACACTCCAAAATGCTATTTTAGTGTACCTTTTTGTTGATTTTTTCTTTGCCTTTTGGTCACTGCATACAACTTTGAGTGTATATATGCTGTACCTTCATTCTTCTTTGCCTTCTTTTGCATCTGCTTTTGTTGTCCTTTATTTAGTTACCGCTCACTGTTGCATTTTTCCTTGGTTTTTCTTTATAACCCTAGTTCTTTTTCTTTTTAGTTTCCTTCTGTCTTCTTTCTTTGCTATTTAGAGGGTTCCAAGTTTAAGGAAACTATGGTAGGTAGTCTTCCATGTCCCATTAGTGTTTATTTTGGATACTATTTGCTTGAAAAGTATCCAGAAAGGCAATAAATTTATTTATACTGATATTTTTTCCCCTCAACCATTTTTCTCTAGGTGAAGATGGACCGTCACAGATGGGTCTGGAAGACATCTCCATGTTCCGTGCAGTTCCTAATTCAACTGTCTTTTACCCCAGTGATGCTGTATCCACTGAAAGGGCAGTGGAATTGGCTGCAAATACAAAGGTATCAACCCCTTTACAAATGTAGTCCTTTAAAATATTTAAAATGTACCTTCACTATAAAAGGACTTTTTAAAAAGAGCATAAAGCTTTGTTGTCTATCAGACTAGATGTTTCCATCATACTAGATGGAAAAAAAATATTCTAAACTTGCATAATTATAAAATTGCTAATGGGAAGTAGGGTCCGCCTTGTTTGCTTGGTGCTTATTACTATGAATGATTGAACAGGAAACTCCATAACCTTAGTTTTCTGGAAGGGCCACTAGCAGCATGATGTCAATTGTAAAAAAAAGAAAGAAAGATGGTGTGCTTTGAAAATTGCAGCACCTTGTCAATATGCCGTGTGTTTAAAAGAACTGAAAATCTTTGCCCTCAAAAGTCACTGCCATAGAGTGACCAGCTACATGGTCTGGGTCAGTGTAAGGCAGATTCCTATATTCCACTGAGATGCAATGAATAGGACAGCTTTGTGAAATTAGCCTTTGAAGTTCAATTTAAAGTATAAGCTGGCATTATATCATGTGTTGTGTTTGTTTTAAAAACAGGGCATATGTTTCATAAGGACCAGTCGTCCAGAAAACACTGTGATCTATAATAGCAATGAGGAATTTCACATTGGACATGCCAAGGTGAGAGCCATGTAGTGAGTCACTTAAATACAGTTAAATATATTGATCTGAAGCCAGCTTTAAAGAACTTTAAACAACAATCAAAAAATCTGTATCTCTAATTTCTCTTTTTAAATGCTTATCAGGTGGTGTTTAAAAGCAAGGATGACCAAGTTACAGTGATTGGAGCAGGAGTGACTCTCCATGAGGCACTAGCTGCAGCTGAACAACTAAAGAGAGGTAATTCAATGCTGGATGATAATAATAAATTATCTTGAAAAATGTGTACTTTTTATGGAAGAAAACCAGGGCAAGGGAAAGATAAGTTTCTGTATAAGCATAATCTACTGTATATACTCGCATATAAGCCTAGTTTTTCAGCACATTTTTTATGCTGAAAAGCCCCCCTTGGCTTATACTCAGGTCAGCTTATACTTGTCATAAGATGGGCAAAGAAGTGGATTTCTGTGGTAAAATTAGGTGCCTCGGCTTATTCTTGGGTCGAGTATATACGGTAATTACAAGTCTCTTAGAACTCAGAAACAATGAACTGAAATGCCAATTCATTTTTTATAACATTAGGTCTGATGTATACTTTACAATATTTTCCAGCTTCTCACCATGGCTGCTAAGACATTAGAAGTGACTTTTGGAATTGCATCTTCTCCTCCTGCTTTCCATAGTTTATTGTAGCAGTGATATCATATGTACTGCTACTGACCACATTTCTTTTTTGATATGGTTTGCAAACCAAACTCTTGTTGCAGAGGCACATCAGTGCAGATGTAACACATAAAATTTGTTTGCTTCGCCTACTTACTTTACTATATAAACAGTAGTATCCTGGTCTAAGAAATACTTTTAACTGACCACCATACTGTCCTTCAGTAGAATAATAAGGAAATCTCACCACTGAAAAGCCCACTCAACAATACCCTGAATAGAAGAGATTGCAAAATATAGTACTGTAATGCAATTATTGCATTGAGATTGTTGGCAGTCTTCTTTAAAGAGACTGAAGCTTAAGAATGACTGAATATCTTGATCTCCGGATATTCTCTAAGCTACGGTAACCTCTTGTTGCCAAATAACTCATTGGCTTTATGCTCTCTTTCACGTGCGTCCTGAAGTAATTATAGCTGAACAGATACGCTTCAGGGAATCATTCTTTACAGGAGAACTCGTGACATAGAGTTTAACACAGCATCTCATTGTTGCAAGCACAACATACTAAGCATGGAGAAAGTGGCAGTCGATGGTCAAACTTGGTGTGGCATTGGATCCTTTGGTGTGGCATTGGATCCTTTGGCATTTGTTAGGCTTGTAGGCATTTCCCCTTTTTCTGCGCTAACAGATGATAGACATTTCAAATCTTTCACCGTGGGCATGCCGAATGACGCAGTATTAATGCCAACCCAGCACACATGTGGATCCAGAGACAGCAATGGGGCTATTGATCCCACTAGGCTGCTCTCTGGCTTTGCTGACCAAGAAGCAAACACAGTGGGTGAAGCTATTGTATTGGTGCACAAATAAAAATCAAGTGTGCATTTGCTTTTAGACTTGATCTCAGGATGCCCATTGTAAGTCAGGGAACACGGCCTGGCACACACATGCAAAGAATGCCACTTGTTTTCTTCATGCAGTTCTTTCCTGTTTGTGGCTCAATGTATGAACTGGCCAGTGAAAAGAACAACATTTTAAGTAACTATGGGCACAATGCTAACCAATTTAGGCTCAACTCATCTGGCATATTAATCCATGGCGGTGGTGGCAGTGCTGGTGGGAGGGGGGGGGGTTGTATGTCTATGCACTGGCCTAACCTTCCCAGGAGTGGGGCAGAAGTGCCTTATGGCACTCTTGTGACACCCCCAAATCAGCAAATGGCTTATGCCGGGACATATGCTGGCCTAAATGGAGATAAGGATTGCAGTGTATGAGTAATCTGTTGTAGAACTGTCTCCAAATAGTGCTAGTTGCACTTCAGAATGCCCTTTTAACCTTGCAAGTGACTACTAATGAGCACTTTCTTAGGGAATTGGAGTGGCAACTGCAAATAGCACATAACACACATCTTAAGATGTGGTGGTAAGGAATCTCAACAAAAGCAAGCAAAGTTTAATGCTTTATGGTGTCATTTGCTTTTGTAAAGCATGGCAGTCCTTGAAACTGAAAAACCCAACATGAAAGTAGGTATTGTATAAAATTAACAAAATCGTTGGTTCAACCACATTATTCTGTGTAGAATTATATAACTCAGTAGTTGCCAAGAGGCTTACAGGGGTCCTTTAATAAGTGTTGAATGTGAAATGCTCAGCTTTTAGGTTTTTCAAAAATCATCCATTTTCTTCCTTGCCTTTTGATGTACCACAAGCCATACTATACTCTAACTTTGCTGCTCTTCTTCTCCAGAAAAAATTGGCATCAGAGTGATTGACCTCTTCACTATAAAACCTCTGGATAAGAAAACTATACTTGAAAATGCAAGAGCAACCAAAGGAAGAATTATCACTGTGGAAGACCATTATTATGAAGGTAGTATTACCAACTTACCTGCTTACCAGTCAGTGTTTAAACACAGAGGCAAGGGTAATTTTTCACTTCTCTACTATATAACACTCCTGAAAAAAATAGGAAGTTGCCATTCATGAGATCGCACGATTGGTCCATCCTCATCTGTGATGTTTGCATTGACTGCCAACATCACTCCAAGGTTTCAGAGAAAAAAAGTTCTACTCTTTCCTCTCACACAACACTAGAACAAGGGGCATCCACTAAAATTAAGTGTCGGGAGAGTTAGAAAATATAGGATGCCTCATGTAACAAATTTAATTCGTTCTTGAGGCATGTTTGTTACGTGAAATGTTCTTTATGTGAAGCGGATTTTCCCATAGGAAATAATGGAAACTCAGACGATTGGTTCCACAACCTCCAAAATATTCATATAAAAATATTAACTGGATGTAAAAATGATGACAGAACACTGGGACTAATTCAAAACATACATTCGATGTGCATGATCTTATGAAGTCTACTTAGGCTGCAGTCCTAAAGACACTTTCCTGGGAGTAAGACCCATTTAACACAATGGGGCTTACTTCTGGGTAGACATGGTTAGGAGGCTGCAATCCAAGACACCTTCAATGTGTCTCCCCACTTTCCATCCTGAGCCTCTCTCTCCCCTGCTCCCTTCTGGTTAGCCCTGAGCTGCTTCCCTCTTCTCCACTGCTCTTCTCTTCCTCTGCCCAGCGGACACCCGGCCACAGGAGGAACAGCGCGGAAGTGTTGCTTTCACTATGGACAGGTGTGCTAAGCAGCCCTGACACTTTTTAAACAGGCTGCCGGCCAGCGCGTCTGCCCCAACTGCCAATGAATGTATTCTTTATGTGAAGCAGTTTGTTACGTGAAGCAGAATCCTAGAGAAATTTTTTTTGTTATGTGAAACATACTTTACGTGGGGCGTTCTTTATGTACGTATTTGCTGTACATTTGCTGTACGTATTTGCCCAGCTTTGTGATATGTAAAATTCCTTGCATCAGGATATGGTGATGGCATTTGGCCTTGATGAGGTTGGACAGATTCAGGAGGAAAATTCAATCACAGGCTACAAGCCACAGTGGTTAGTTGGTTGCTCATCTTTAGGGCTAGGTAGGACTTTTTTGTCCCGTTTTAGCCATAGATGCTGATTTTTTTACCTACTCCAGATAAAGGGAAGAATGCTTCATGTTTTAAAAATAAGTCATTTGTATTTAATGAATTGCTCCAAGTTAAACTCAAGCTGCACACTGTGCGAGTGTGTTTGTGTGTTTAAATAGAATGCCATATGCAGGGGAGTAGCAGGGAGATGCACATTATGTTGTGGTCTTGACTGCTCCCCAGGGCATCTGGTGGGCCACTGGGAGATACAGGAAGCTGGACTAGATGAGTAAAAAGAGCAGTGCTCTTTTTATGTTCTTAAATTGTGGACCTATCCTATCTGGAGATGCTGGGGATTGAACCTAGGACCTTCTGCATGCATGTGAACTGTATACATGTGAACTGTATTCTCTCTCCAGTTCTGTCTTGGGAAAGCCCATGGCCATCCTGATTGAGCTGGTTGTATGAGTGTGCTCATGCAGTGCTAAACAGTTGTCTGTCACTGTGCAGGGCTGACTATTGACAGAGTTTTTTTAAGGATGCAAATTATCTGAGGCATGGGCTATCCTTATTTCATAGAATAAATTGTTGGGCTATTGAATCCTTTTGACTGCTGGAGTCACCAGACTCTCCGTCCAAACTCAGCTCCTATGCCACAGTGCCCTGTGCAGACTCTTAGAGCTTATCTCTTAAGATTGGGTCTACAAACCAATTATCTTGGTTTCAGAACAAAGACTGTTTAAAACAAAGCCTCTCATGGCACAAACAAACTCTGCAACCTTTCTGATCTCTCTAAACTGTCTGCTTGTTTTCCTTCTAAATAGGCTCATTAAGCAGCTTACCAAGCAATAAAGCCTGCTAGTTGTGACTTGACATTTCTATACCATCTTTCCTTAGGGGGCATTGGTGAAGCGGTGTCTGCTGCAGTGGTTGGAGAACCTGGGATCACCGTCTCTCGCTTGGCTGTGTCCCACATACCAAGAAGTGGAAAGTCAGCTGAGCTCCTTAGGATGTTTGGCATTGACAAGGAGGCCATTATCCAGGCTGTGAAGGTGGCCGTGTCCAAGACAAGAAATGCAGAGTAGTTTGAATCATATGCCCATTGTGTGATGCTGAAAATGTGTTTGCACCAAATGGGGAACAGAGGAGGAGGAGTACTGTAACTTGCAAATGTGCTTAAAAGTATATGCAGAGCATTTAATGAAAGAAATCTAATAAAAAACAAAAGTTTTAGGAGAAAAAGAGTGTTTTGATAACTTGGCTAAGTTGTGTACTGGATTGGAAGGAGACATGGAAACCTTCATGGTCTGAACCATGGCACAAGTCAAATAAAAAGTTAGGTCCAGGTTTGTGTTTTTCAAATACTATGTGGCTCAGCTTCAGATGCAGTTGGTATTCTGTGGTATGCTGTACAAAGCCACCAGCTATTGCTGCACTTGTTTACCCTTGTTCGGGCCCTCACAAATTTCCAGATCATGATTCATAACATTGACAGTAGCCCCAGCATTCAGGGGACTAGAGAAATATTGTTAGGTGTCATCATACCCTCTGCATCTCCTCTAAAAGATGTGCCAGGTACACATTCAGTGCTGATGCTGAAACATGCCCATCTAAAAAAGCCAAAAGTCACTTTTACTTCTTCCTTGGTTTTGCCTGCTTGCAATGGAAGTCATTTGTACCAGATACCATCCCTAGCTCATACAAGAACCAAGAGCATTTATGTTCATGGGCTGGTTTGCTTTAGCCTTTCCAGTTATCTCTGCTTTGTACATACAATCTCAAGTAAATGCAAAAATCACACAGAGGGTGAAGAGAGAATGGAAGTCAGCAGCTGTTTGTTACTTATTCATATCCTTTTCTTCCCCTGAGGATGTTAGTCATGCTTACATATCATTTCCAGATGGTCTCCCATCTAGGGCCAGACCTACTTAGTGTCAGCATTGCTGTGCTTATAAGCACAAAACCTACATACTTCCCACTGCAGTTAAATGGTAAACCTAATAACAATAACACTAATCCAGTATTCCCTAACCAGTCTAACCCAGGCTGTTTTATATGAAATATTTATTATTTATGTGGATAAATTTTTCTAGAGATTGTTCTCTTGTGGTAGATGGGTCACATTTAGTGAGCAATCATATGGATTGACCATTAATACACAGGCATAGGTCTCAGCCCAGTGTAATAGTTTACTTTGGATGTGTATCTCATTTTCCTTGCATTACCTAGATAACTTTCCTCTTATCAAACAGAAAAATAAGGCAATTTAACTTTTCTTGCATAACATTCAACTTTATCCTCCAACACAAATGCTAAGGCTTGCCTTGTTTAATACAAGGAAGCACAATGTAGTTCTTGCAGCGATAGAGGCATATTTACACAGAACTAGGTTCCACTGACTTCAGTGGAGTTACTCCCTAGAAAATTTTACGCTAGAATGACTGTCCATCATAATTTAAACTGGTTAAACTGACAGCTCTGCTTCTGAAGAATTCCTTTTATTTGAACCCGAAAGAGTAGCAGTGTAACTTGAGTAGAATGAGCTTATTCAAAAAGAGGTTTATTAATCCAATTTATATCAATTGTCAACATTAACAGTGCTACCTACAGTTTCATACATGTAGTAATGTAACCATATAACTTTGAACATATTGAGGATAATGCTATTATCATTAGAGAAAGCAAGATATGCAAAGCAGATTATCAACTCTAAAATGATTTTAACCATTTTTCTTTTTAGAAAAATGTGGGTTTTCTATTATTTAATGTGGGTTATTTATTTATTGCCTTAAAATAGCATTTTCATTAAAAGCAACAGGGTTTTATAGCACCATAAGGACTAATCAATTTATTTCAGGATGTACACTATAGTCGACTCCAATAGATGTATCGCTTCAATAGATGCATCAGTCATCATCTGATGCATACAGATTTATCATTCATCTATAGTCAACTAACGCATATGCTGAAATTAATATGTTGGTCATTAAGGTGCTAAAAGACTCCTTTTTTAACATGGCAAGACCTCTGGGATTCATTCACCCAGATTACCCAGGACTAATCAAGTGGTCCCAGCTGCATTTTGTATGATTTCTACAGCTCTCCAGTATCAGAGTTATCAGAACTTCTAAAAATACGATTTAACCCACACTTTGATTTGTGCACATGTTTAACAGATACCTTGTCACAAAATCCCAGCATTTCTGTGCAAAAATTATTTTAAAAACTAAAAGAAAGGATCTATGGTATACTATATTTAATCTAACTTTCTGAATAAGGCCTGCCAAAATTTATTAAGCATGAACGAAGCAAAGCAACTGAAGTGTGTGTTCACTTCTGGACATCCTGATAAAAGATTTAGGAGTCTTGCTGCTTTTGCCTGAGCAGTAAAGTTACTTAGCTGCCTGCCCCAAATTCACTCTATCTAGCCATGGCCTTTGTGTGTCTCATCTCACCTTTCCAAACATTGTGCCTACTGACTTACAGCCTTAGGACTAGACTTAAGAAGTACTTGATTTAATAAGAACGTCTATAATTCTTTTAACCTGACTCTGATTCTGAATGCATTTGATGCATCTTGACCGAGGGCTGTTTGAGTCTCATTGAGCCATATTGAACTGAGCACTTCAATCCAGAAAACTGCAAAAGCAGCCAAAAACTAAGAATATGCTACTCCTTGAAGAGACAGTGGAACAGAATTGTAAGAAAAAAATGTCTAGCTCCCACTTTCCAACGACACTCCTAGAATAGGTGTGTTATAGGATAATAGGTTACTGTTATAGGATAATAGGCTACTGTTACTTTTAGGTAGTGTGGGTATTTACTAACTAGTGTCACTAACACTCAGGTATTGACCCTGGACCCATCAAAGTGGGATGTGTGAGCAAATGAGGCCCATATGGATACAGAGAACAGGGTTCCCCAAGGACAGCTAGAGACCACTGCAATAAAGAGAAGATTCAGAACAGCAAAGGCACAGTTATCATGTTATCATCCACCTATTTAATCATCCACCTATTTAAGTGGATGGTAACTGTCAGTCACATGGGATGGTGGTTCATCTACAGTAATTAAGCTCATGGACAGACCAATCTTTTTCATACAATCACAGTCTGCTGATAAAATGGTCAAGTTCTTTTGATGAACTACTGCTCAAAAAGAACATATTAGGCATCACTTGCAATGACAGTCTGCCACGTGCTGATTATATTGGTGAAGGATAATACAGGTAGCTGACAAGAGCTGGACAACTACAAATACAACAATAATAGGAGGGATGGAATTCTTTTTATACACAGCTCAGTATCTGAGCCTATATGCACCACTTTATGGTGAAGAAAACAGTCAATTCTTCCCATTTAAGAAAATTCTACATTTCCAATATTGCACACATTGTTTCTTCACATTATAGCCCTGCAGAAATCTTGTTAATTTTAATGAAATACATCCAGAAATACAATTCATTCTGCATTCTTGGGATCTTCTCATTACTGGGCCTTTCTGAAACCTGTACAACAAAACAAAAGTTTTGTCATGGATTATTTTCAAAAGTCTCAAAAGATGCAGGGATTTCATAAAAGCACATGAGGTGAATAGTGCTATTAACCTCCGTATTATGCTGCTTGGTGTGAGGGTCCAAACACTTGAGAATTCCAGCAAAGCAATACTTTGATTAGAATATAAATGTATGTATACAAGGTACAATCTTAGATTGCAGGGGCTGCTTTTTTAAACCATTCCATGTTGAGCTGGACCTGCCTAAATTCCCTCTTCTATGAAATGGTTAAAGGTACAAGTATTCTGTTCTCCCTTATTCTGGTCACCCTGTATTAGACCTATTTATATTTCAGATAATATGTAAAAAGAAGCTCTCTTATTGGTCAGAAGACCAGATCTGTGCCTCTACTATACCAAGCTTAAAGGTAGAGGCACTCTGTTCTTCGTTGGATATGGTCACCCTGATCTAATAATAATTGTAGTGAAACTTCAGGATTTTCCTTTTGAGTAGTTCCTACATATGAGCCCTTCCTTCCACCTCCCCTTCTAAAAACGGCCTCCTTTGGCAGCTTGGCTATTCCAGATACCCTTGACACAATATAGGCATGCATATGCACATATATGCAAATAGTGCTATACCATATCATCTACCCAGTGGTACTCAGGCATTTCAGCCCAGGGCCCCCTTTTAAGAATAATTGTCTGGGACCCCTTGCCTAACTGTCCAGGATGTGATGTCATCAACCTGAAAGTGATGTCATGTTTGGAAGTGACATCAAAAAGGAAATGACATCACTGTGATGCCAGAGCTCCTCCATGTCAATGTGGAATTAAGTCCCATTGTATTCAATGAGACTAACTCCCAGGAAAATATGGATTGCAGCCTGAGTGCCCCTTTCCAAAATGGCAGCACTCAGTGCCAGATTCCAAGATGGTGGCACCCAGCACTTAGTGACCCCTATGGAATGAAGCTGTGACCCCCACTTTGAGTACCACTGATCTAGCCATTTTTATTTCAAACTCAGAAGGTAGAGAACATCTTTACATATATACTTCCTTTGACAAAAATAACCCATCACCTACTCCTACATGTAATATTACCAGGTATTTTGATTGTTGGTAGCAGAGGAGCAAGACTTTCCAGGACCTGACGAATGCGAAACACTGTTGAAAAAAAGAGAGATGATGTATGTGCATAGAAACAATACATGAATATGAAACATTTTTGTGTTATACAACATAGCTCACAAAACACTTACCAAGACCAAAATATATTCCAGTTGTTTCCAAAGCTGCAAAGGTAATCAGACCAATACCAAGGGAAACTATCCAATCTGGACAAAAAAAAAATCTGGAATATAAATTTTGTCTACTAAATTGTTTCCAGAATTTAGCAGATCATGACCAAGTTCACAACAGAGGCTGCAATCATATCCATTCTTCCCAGAGAGCAAACCCCAGTGCAAATAATGGTACGATCTTCTGAGTAAGTACATGCATAGGATTGTACTTAATCACAGCTTCCTTAATCACAGCTAATCAAACGTAGGATCTAACTCAATCTTCAACAAAATCAATCAATACATTAAAATTTTGACTTACTGTTGTATTTGTAAAAGCAAACTAGTGAGATTCCAAAAGCAAAGCAAAGAACAACAAAATGGAAGAATTCATCTGAAACGACAGAAAAAGGAATAAGAGAATCTTATCAGGTAGATTTTCCAAATCTTCCTATACAGATGAAGATCTCCTGTTTTTAGAATCCATGATTATTCAAGCGGCTGGAAACAGTCAGTTTCTTCCCTAACAACACTCAGAATAAATTATGTATACATTCCAGATGCGTTATGAACTTCTGAACTTGAATATTGGAGGATTTGAGTCAGCAAACCTTTTAGCTATATACATTATTTAAAGTATGGGAATACTGTGTATGCCTTTATCACGCACAGCTAGAATCTCAAGAAGAGAAGTACTGCAGTGTAGTTAGCAGTCAGTTGCTATTGGCTTCCTATATGGAAGCTGAAAAGATGGGGATTTAAATGTGATTACGGTATTTAAGTTTTGATGGAATGACATGTTTCTATGTATTCAGTGTTACATCAAATTTCCAGGATTGAACACTTGGCAATTAAAATACAATAAGCCTTGGCTGTGCAGAATTTACAACTAAGTTTGGAGCCAATTTAATTCTTACCATCTTTTCGTATGCCTGGTATCCGCCATCTTGGATGTTGAGGTGGACAGGCGGCACAATTTTCAGTCACTACAATAAATGAAACAAGTCTAAACAAACAGATCTACAAACCGCTGAGCTCACGTACACTGCACTAAGCCTATGGAATATTTGACTACTGATCCTACATAGTTGGGCTAGTAGCAAGTAAATCTACCAGTCCAGTGTTTGGTACAGCTGTTGCATGCCAATGTGCCATGTACATGTACCTTACCAATTCTAATCAGGGAAAGGAAATTAGGGGAACACATTGGAGGGTGGTGGTGGTGGTTCAAGTAAAATGGTGGTGGTTTTGGAAAAAATGAAGGTGGGGTTGACCAGCTGCTCTCCTTTTATTTATTATTTTAAAAATGATTTATTTCCTGCCTATCCCATGCCAAAGCAAATGCCCAAGGTGGCTTACAAACTTTTAATCCCTTTGTCTTCACAACAATCCTGAGGTAGGAGAGGCTGAGAGTAAGTATTTTTGGCTCAGTGCCCACTGCCCTGAAAGTAAGTATTTTTGGCTCACTGCCATTTGATGTACACTATCTTAACAATTGCACAGCCAGACACTTTTGATGTAAATACACAATCAATAGTTAAATTATCAGATTCTTATTGAAATTATATCAAATAAATGTGAAAAATATGTATTACCATCCCTGTCCCTGGTGCCTTACATTGAATAAAAAAACATAGATCCTTGTCTGGAAGGGCTCACAATTTAAGAGACAGACACAAGGGAGATGACTGGACCAAAGTACCTCTGGAAAGCCATCAAGCAGGAGAGAGGCATTATGGAAGGGGATGTCAGCACAGAAGAAGACTGAGGGAATATATTCAATTATTTATCTTGTATACAGAACTTAGCTTTAGTTAACTGACAAGTATAGGACAAATATTGGGCCAAATGCAAATGATGATTCCTCACCATCGAAATTATAAGCCATAACATTATGCTGTAAATACAATAAAGCAAACGGGCTTGTAAATGTAATGTAAATGTAATGTACAATGTAAATACACATTATGTGGTGGACAATTATTTGCCCTGTATTGCAATGCCATGTGGTTATTGTATGGATTGCTTGCTTGTCAAACAAGCATGTGTAGATATTTTTGATACAACCTGAAGTGTCATGTGCTCCTGACTGACCTGACCTGAACTTAGGCTCCTCAGTGGGGCACACTAAACCCATCTGTGATGTCTATAATGGTAGGCTTTTACCTTTTCTCAGTGTGAATCAATGGAGTAAATGCTGTCTCACTGGAGAAAGGTGAAGAATGTGGAATAAGGTGGTCCTGCAATCCAGAGTAACTACGGGAGCACATAAGATACATTTACGTTGATGTAGTTACGGCACCACCTAATGAAAACCTATGGGAAATTCACATTGCAATCCAGAGTAAATTGTCCTTATGTCGGAGCAAGGACTCCCCGTAGTTTTTCCAAATTGCACCCTAAGTCAATCAGAATTATAACTCTGAGTGTGCAAAGGGCTTTTGATAGGATGTCTCTGTATTTCCTGTGGTTGCACCAGTTTGAGAATGTGGTCAACTCATTGACCCCCAAACATCCTGCATACTTTTGCTTTCACATTTGGAGGCTCTTTTGAAAAAGCATCTTGAACAAGCCCATGGCAAACAGTGCAGTGTTTAAGCTTTCATACATTATTATAACTCTCAGTTCAAAAATTAAGAGGCACAAATTATATAACAAGGCAGGACTTCACAATTGGAACTCTGTATTTACCGTCTGCAGTTGTATCCCTTCTCCTCACCACCTCTAAAAAAACAGGAAATGCAAAAACAAATTAACAGTGTGTCTATTTGAGGCAAGCACGTCAATAATATTTCCTGACCACAATATAACACTGGGATGAGTGTAGGAGGACCAACTACACTCACCCCCAAATAAACAGGAGAGCATTTTCAAAACAATACCCCATTAGGCTTCCCACAGTAACACAAGATTTGGATGGCAGTGACCACTAGATGGAGCAACATGGGACTTTAAACCTCAAAAAGGGAACAAAAACTCAAAGTTCAAGCTTACTGTCTTCATTGTTTAAATTAAGAATCCACTTCTACAAACATATTTGGGTCCCCTATAATCAGGATTGCTTCACATATGTTTTCCCCTATGGCTGTTTATGCACATTATTGAAGGACTGTGGGGTAGGATTACCTTGCTTTGGCCATCTTGCATTGGTGAGTATTCATTCCCAGCCCCGTGATGGGAATGAGAACAACTTGGTGTGCCACTGTGCACAGTTTGCCTCTTTGCAGATAAAATTATTTGCAGCCGTCACAACTCCATCTGGGACACTGCAATGTGGGTATTGAACCTGCAACCTGTTCTGAATGGGTTTACACTCCCTCTGTAGGAGCGGGTTTGCAGTCTGGGGGTCCTTCTGGATTCTTCATTGCTCCTAGATGGACAGGTGGTAGTACTGGTTGGGAGGCTTTCATCCAGCTCAGTCTGTCGCATTGATCAGACCTGACCACTATTGATATCAAGACTTAATTACTGTAATGCACTTGACATCAGGATCCTCTTGGAAACTGTTCAGAAACTGCCATTTTTGAAGAATACAATGGCACACATGATCACGAAAACTGAGCATTTTAACTACACTGCTGCTCCCCTTGGACTACCCTGGCTCCTGGTTTGTTTGTTGGCATGACATGAGGTGCTGGTTTTGATCTTTAAAGTTCTAAATGGCTTGGTCCCATCTCATTCTATATAAGGACCACCTTATATATTCTTCATGAAGAACCCCTTCATTTTATAGAAGATGGCCCATGTGATGAAGTCACTTAGAGGGCTGTTCTGCCTCCATTACTACGTTTAGTGATAAATGTGGAAATAAAGGTGAAACGTTGATAGAATCAATAACATTCTCTATCAATATCCATAACTTAACATTCTCATAACCTGTTCTCTTTTCCACTTTCTCCACTGTACGCATCTCTCAAAGGCTAAATAACATGGTACATATAAATGTATGCCACAGAATCACTTACATAGGGATTTTTTCTTTTAAAGAAAAATAAACGGAAGGCTGCAGCACAGGCATATCGAGGGCAGAGCATGAGATACTCAGCTGGGGAGACAACATGGCTACACCCCAGGTTCTGCTTAGCCATCTCAGGAAGCTACAGGTTTTGCAGAGCTTCCTCCTGACTTCAAGCAAGCTTGCAATCCTTTCTCAATTCTGTAAGAAGGTGTGCAAAGTCCTGCCCTCATTTGTGACATTCTCCCAGAGGCCAGTGTGTAGCCTGCAGCACTCCACCTCCTCCCAACACTGGGGAAGGCTATGAGGTTTTCCCAATGCTGGAAAGAGGTGCACAAAGCCCCACCCTGGGGAGAAGCTGAAACAGTGGTGTCACAGTCTTACTCAATGTTGTGACATCACAGGCACTCAGGAGAGGTGTGGCGTGTCTGGGTTGGAGAATTACTATAGATACTTGCTCAGAAGGTGAGAAATTTCGGCCATTAAATCAAGTGTAAAACTTCTCATCCGCAGGTCAATCAGGGGTTACGGTTGTTACAGCAGCAACAACAAGGCATCATGGTGACCAGGCGTCAGGGCAAGCTGCAGCCTATGTTAACATTTTCACTGTTCATGACATCTCTGTACTGTGAACTGAACTGCACACTCTGTTATGTGTTATAAATTGTATGCTATATTATTGTATGCTATATATGCTGACCTAAGGAAGCATTTGATTAATGGTTCTTCTGGTATGTTATTTACAGTATCTACTGAGACTGTCTACTAAAAGGTTGTGAAGACCAGAATTTAAAAAGTGAACAAAAATGTAAATTCTTATCATTTACTAAATAAGAGACTGTACAGTTCTTATGTAACAACTACTGGTAGGTTTTATTTTCGGGATCTGGCCTCTCCTAATTTAACCTGTAATTTTTTTGAGGGTTATAGAAAATTCTATGATTCTTGCTCAAAACCTGCCCTTGACTTATCTGTGAAATTAATTTATACTCTAGTATCTACCGTAATACTTTTCTGCTTCTGCATATTGTGGCATGGTGCATTGGTTTATAGGAAACATCATCAGCATTCCTAAAGACTTTGATATCAAGTACTTGCCTGATTCATGGTATGGGATGATTTCTTCAGTTGAACCTAAAACAAAGCACAGCACTTAATATTTGTTAGATTACAAAGATGCTCCAACTTCTATTGAAGCAAAAGTATATAAATTTTCCAAAAGTATTTCGATACAGATTTGAGAAGAAACAATGGGTCACAAACGTGGTAACAGGCACTTTTTCAAATGGGTGCTCCCCTTATTTAATGGGGGGATTAACTGGCCTTCTGTACCCAGAGTGACTTTTCTAGTGGCTCCTGGCTTTTGTATTTCTTGGATTGTGAGCTCTTTTTGAACAAGGAGCCCATTCATTGTTTGATTTCTTCTGTAAATTGCTTTGTGAACTTTAGTTGAAGAGCATATAAATAGTATTAATAATAATATAGTTGTCTCCAATAAGATAAGATTGCAGTGGAAATCTTACTAAACACAATGTGTTTAGTGAAGTAGATATAGGTTGAACCTCCTCATTTGCGACATTTGGTTCCTAGTACCTATTTTCATGTTAAACGAAGGCAACTGGATAAAATGGTAACAGGAAAGGCAATAAATCAAGATGAATCAAGTTCCCTTTCAAGTGGTTGCATTTCAGTGTGCACTGCAATTTCAGCTTTGAGCAATTCACAAGTGATTATCACTTGGGGGAAGGAGGGGCTCTGCATCCCTGCTAAACAGAAATGAAACGAAAAGTTCATGAACTTTTCTAAGACAAGCTTAATTGCCTGCCATGTTGCCATAGTAAGCAGGTTGCCTGTAAGCCATTAACTGTGACTTATGGGATGCTTACTGTATCTTTCAAATTAGAGAGCCAACCTCATTCACTCCGAGACAAAATTGCATGTACAGTGGCACCTCACATAACAAATTTAATTTGTTCCAGAGGCACGTTTGTTACGTGAAACGTTCTTTACGTGAAGTGGATTTTCCCATAGGAAATAATGGAAACTCAGATGAATGGTTCCACAACCTCAAAAAATATTCATATAAATATATTAACTGGATGTAAAATTGATAACAAAACACTGGAATTGAATTCAAAACATGCATTCAATGTGCATGATCCTATGAAGTCTACTTAGGCTGCAATCCTAAAGACACTTTCCTGGGAGTAAGCCCCATTTAACACAGTGGGGCTTACTTCTGGGTAGACATGGTTAGGAGGCTTCAATCAAAGACACTTTCTTCTGTAATCCAAGACACTTTTCTCCCCACTTTCTCCTTCTCTCCATCCTGAGCCTCTCTCTCCCCTGCTCCCTTCTGGCTAGCCCTGAGCTGCTTCCTTCTTCTCCACTGCTGTTCCCTCCCTCTGCCCAGCAGATGCCCGGCCACAGGAGGAAATGCGCGGAAGTGTTCTTTTGCTATGGGCAGGCACACTAGGCAGCCCTGACACTTTTTAAAAGGGCTGCCGGTCAGCGCATCTGCCCCAACTGCCAACAAGTGTGTTTGTTACATGAAGCACAGCTTGTTACGTGAAGCAGAATTCTAGAGAAATTTTACGTGAAACATACTTTACGTGAGGCATTTGTTCCATAAGGCGCCACTGTAAATAAATTGTGAATAAATATTATTCGGCTACACCCGTAACATCATTTTCAAACACCTCTAGTCATACAATTTTTCCTGCCATGGGATAAGGATTGGAGTGCTGAGTGATATAGTCTGCAACCCTAAAGACACTTTCCTGGGAATAAGACCCATTGAATACAATGAAGCTTACTTTTGAGTAGACATGGTTAGGATTGTGCTATTTGTCAAGCAAAATTCAAAGTACCATTTTAGTTCTGCATCCGGCTCTGCTCTGCTCTTTCTATTACCTGATTTTTCAACTTTATGGACTGAAGCAGGTGAATCTGAGTTGCTCATGATGGGACCTGTAAGAACAAAGAGTTTTTTAATTAGATTTTTCCCTAATGCTGCTTATTTCAGTTTGTCATGTTATTGGGTATTTTAAAAATTCTGTATTTCATTGTTTTATTGTGTTGCAAGCAAAGCACACCATTTTAGGGTATAAATTATTAATCAAAATATATACATTCTAGATTCTAATCTGACACCAAAGTTTTAGAAGAATTCAGGCTGCAATCCCAACCCCAAGTTAAGCCAGCATAAATTCCAGCACAAGTCTCATGCTGGCCTGGGGATGTCACAAAAGTGCTATAAGGCACTTCTGCACCATTCCTGGAGGGTTTAGGCCAGTGCACAGATATTCACTGGTCTCATTGCATGACAATGGGAAGTGTTTCTATCTAGGGAGGATGCCTTTCTGTGAATCAGATTAGCTCTCAGAAATAATATTTCATAGGTAATTAGTCTTACTACATGTTTCTCAATAACAAAAACTGTCTAAATGGCCACATTCTTTCACTGTCAGTTCTATGTATCTTGTACTGTCTAATATTCATAACACTATATGAGTATCCCAAGATTTTGAAATTCTAAGATGTTGATTTTTTGGAAAAAAAATACTGCTAAGGATGGTGAGTGGGACAAGGCTGCAGTGGCTCAGTGGTTAAAACACTATGGTTAGTAAGAACACTGTGCTTGTTGACCAGAATTTTGGCAAACCGAGTTCAAGACACAAGCACTGCAAGACGGACTGAGCTCCTGTTACTAGCCCAGCTCCTGCCAACCTAGCAGTTCAAAAGCAGTAACTGTAAGTAGATAAATAAGTACCTGGCAATCAGTATAAAATGCTTTCAATGACAGATGGAGCAACACATCAGTTGAAGTATAACCAGTTGTGTCAATTGCTATGTCTAACCAAATGAGTGGACCCTACCTAGAAGGAAATAACACAAAGATGAAGATGGACAGTGAGGAGGAAGGACAAAGAAAATCAAATGTATAGACAATGTCTGCTTTACAGCTTACCAAATGTACAGAGAATAGTAAATGTGCTGGTAATTGATATAACAACAATTGATATGTGTTGTTATATTGATATAACAATTGATATATGTTACTGTTGTTTATTATTATAGCAACATTTGCATACATAATGGGAAGAGAGACTCCTATCCTGGGAGGATCAGAATCAGAATATCGTATGCCATTCCCACAAGTGTACAGGAGCTATGGGCCAAAGTAAATCCACTAGCGTTAAGAAAATAATCCACAAGAAATGAAGAACTGATCTCTGCTAACTGGGTAAGAGTTGCTTTTTCAAGTGAGTGATGCTCTTTTATTTAGCAGGGGAAGAATAACTGGCCAGCCGCACCCCAGCAGTGCAAAAAGACCTTTTGCATCTTTTTTGACTGTGAGCAATTTGGGGCAGGGAGTCATTTATTTGTAAAATGCTTTGTGAACTTTTCAGTGAAAAGTGGTATATAAATACAGGTCCAACCATGGGAGGTTCTGGAAGGGAACCCTAGCGGATAACAAGGGACACCTGTTGTTGATGATGACGATGATGACGTCTGGTGAATGAATGATAGCATGACAGTGAATGAATCTTTGTTAAGTGCTATTTTGTTGACCTTTGTGGTTTCAGAAACAATGTTGTCTGAAAGCCAAAAGGTGAATGTGGTTGGTTGGTGTGCAATCTTTGTAGGGTGTGCCTCTCACTCAGGGTATCAATCATGTATCTGGACTGGGTGGGGTAAGTCGTAGTCCAGTGACAGGTAATAGCTCAGCTACTTCAGGCAGACTGATTCATAGTAGAAGAGCAATTCATCGTGCTGCTGCTGCTGGGCTGAATCTTCTCTGTCCTTAATGCAAATACTTTCAAGGCTGCTGGTAGAAGGGAGCCTTGATGGGGCTTTGTATTGTGACTGCAGCCAAATGTTCAAGATGAGACATAATGGAGGACATATCAGGAAAAAATTCCTGACGATGAAGGCGGTTTGGCAGTGGAATAGGTTGCTAATTGTCTCTCTCTCTCACTGGGGAACTTCAAGCTCGATGTGCACCTGTTGGAGATGCTCTAGGAGGATTTCCTCCTACAGGCAGAGGGTTGGACTAGATGACCTACTGGGTCCCTTCCAACACTAGGATTCTAGGATTCTATTCTATGAGAAGGCTTGCAGAGCATAAAAATGCATATTTGCTCAAACCTAGACAGCAGTTTGTTTGTTTCTATATGGTCTTGGCTATACACTTGGGATTCCCAAGTTCAAAAGTAAAGAACAGTTTCCACATGAGGGTCCTCCCTATTATGAAATAGCTGGGGATGTGACTGAGGTGGAAGCAAAAGAGCATGAATTACATGCAAGATCTCTATGACATAAAGAAATCCTGAGGGAACCGTTTTGGGAAGTCTTAAGACTTCAGCAAATTACTGTGGAGTGAACATAATGTTTGGGAAAAACCAAGGTCAGGAGCAAAAGTTTCAACAACACTATAATTTCTCTCCAGTGCTCAGGGTACTCATAAAGCTTTGCTGACTCTTCAGCTTCTTGTAGTTTTGCCTCAAAATGTGCTTTCCTTACAGCTGAAGTTGGTGACTTGAAAGAGTCCCTGGGAGTTTGTATAATTCATATTGTATTACCATGCAATTTAGATTGCACTTCCACTTCAGTCATGTCCACAACCATATTATAACAGGTTGCTTATGTTAAAACTTCTCATTGGTTGTGTTGCCCAAGTACAACACAAAACCCACTGTTAAAAGATCTAGACTGCAATCCCAACTACATTGTCCTGAGAGTAAATACTATTGAACACAATGAGACTTACTTTTGAGTAGACATACTTAGGATTGCACCACTAATGTCAAGTCAGGTTCCCACAAAAAAGCTATGGAGAAAGCACCATTCGTTGCTTTACTTGTCTCATGCATTATTTGGAATAACTTTCCAGGAAATGTTTTAATTCCTCAGTTTGTTATGTCTAAGACCAATTAAGCATGGTTGCCAATTAATGTCTTCTCAGAATCTTCTAAATAGCCAAAGAACTAACTGCTTTCTAGGTTTTCGGTTTCAATTTATGTGATTAGCTAAGTGATGAGCTCATCTCATTCAATGCATTCACAAAATATAAGCAAAACGTCCATAACTTGCATGAAACCCATAGCGAACGTTTTATGCCTTCAACAACAGGTAAAGTGACACATCCATTGAAGTATAACTCAGTTGTGTCTAGCCAAATAAGCAGACCTTGCTAAGGCGGAAATGACTTGATGATCATGACGACGACAGTGATGATGGTGATGATGGGGCCTGTGAGGTGCTTTAGAAAATAAACCCCAACCCTCTACATGAGGGCGTCAAAAATAAGGCCTGTGGAGGCACGTAAGTTCTGGGCAGGTCCTAGTCCTGCCTTCTTCTCCCTATTTGCCTAGTCCCACATGCTATCCTCCTGCCCTGAAACACCTCCTACCCCCCAACACAGACCCCTGTGCTGGCTGAGCTCACACAGTGGGCCCACAGCAGTGCAGGTGCAACTCTTTCTGCCAGCCTCCCCTCCTCACCAAGTGCTACAGACATGCTTTACTGGATATCTGTGAAACCCCTCAGTTGGAGCAAGAGACTTGTGCCAGCTGAAGTGCGTGCTTAGTATTGTGCCCATATCTTGCTAATATGATCAAGATTTGCTTCTGACATTTGTAGCTAATTAGTTTCTCTGTGTGGAAAAGTACCGTACTTATTTCTGGTCATGATCTACTTACTGACCTCACTTCCTGCCCTTAGCAGCTCATCATGAATACTATAGGATTTGTTGTATGAAAAATTTGACACTCCTGCTCTACATGTTCTATGTCAGACAAATTAGGCACCGAGTATTGTACTTCAGAAATCCAAAGCACATTATATTTCACTATTATTCTGCCCAATGTTCATATTACTATATCTGAACGTAAGAAACTTAATAACTACCAACCAAACACAACCATCCAGCAAGGGATCTATTACAATACCAAGGTAGGTAATATTCATACAACATTTAATGATGCAGAGAAGTGACTTATTTTTTGTTGAAAAGCAGTGACTGGACCCAAAACCTGATGAGACTTGCTTCATCCTGGTGCATTTTAGATAACTGTTGTTCCTTCCTTAATCCATCACAATTTTAATTGTCCCTGTGTTTGCACACTGCTTCACACCACTGTAACTACAACATCACAACACTGACTTGCTGTCACTCACACATACACCTCCTCTGCAAAAGCCAGAGAAGGGAAAAACTCAACCTGTACCCTAGGAACCAACTGGACTGGTTGTATTTGTATCTAATTTTCATGCTATACTTAGTAATAAGAATCAGGGAAAAGAAATGCATTATGTATACATGAACAGAATAAATTTGTGCTGCAATCTATTTTATATGGAAGGTGGGGTCATATGGAAGGTGATACTAGTTATCAACTGTGTCACCAATTCTACTTCCTGATTTCAGAGTTGGTATGCAAATAACTTTTGACTCTGCTGCCTCAGCAGTTACTGGGGTCATGGCAATTAGGCGTATTTTACATTTCAAATTTGAATAAATTAGCATAAATTTACAAAAAATGGTCTGTCCATGGGTTTGTTAAGACCCTGTCTATGCTATATCCTTGAACAACTGTTAACTTGCACGCACATTTGTACTGCTGTAAATGTCTAAATTAAATGTACGAATGATAATGCATGTATTTTATACCTGAAATATATACATATATGAGAATCTGAATAAATATGAGTTAAGAAAGGTTGCCACCTCAGATTTACAATAAATACTTAATCAATACAAATTGTTTCATATGTGATGACTACAAATCTACAGTTTTCCAAACCGCACAGATAAGGTATAGTAATGCAAAAAGTAATGCAGTTGCTCATTGGACTATAAATGATTCATCTGAAAGTGTGGAAACACTTACTTGTGCCACTCCCTTTCTTTTTCATTTTTCATGTATGAAGCAAACTAGCATCAGGACAGATAAATCATGAGAGAAAGATGCAGGTAAAAAGGGAATCACTGTGAAAAAATTTGATTGTGATCTGATATACCTCACTGTTGACATACGGAGCATACATAGGTCATCCCAGAACCACCATCATGGATAAGGGAACCTATGGATGATGAAATTCATGGCTTTGGGTGCTGAGCTTCTCCAAAGGGTGTTCTTCAGAAAATGCACAGATGCCGTCAGGAAATCTTCTAGAGGCTTCTTGGGTTTTGAAAAACATAGGCTTTTGAAGAAGGCCTTGGAAAGCAGTCTGAGGGTTGGGGAAGCCACATATGACCTCTCCAGCCCTCAGAACATTGTCAGGAAGTGACCTGAGATCTGGAGCATCCATATAGGTCTTTTCCAGTGGTTTGAGGACCAGGAGATAATGAAATCCACAAGTCCTAAACCCATGGATACATTGGACTCCCTGTATTTGATTTCTTGCCAGCTTCTTATCCTACAAAATGTTATTCCAGTCACCTACACACAAAAAATCTTCCTATCAGTTCAGCCTCAGCTTGTATTCTTACCTGTGACTTGGGTCCCAAACCTACACAGCCACATGTCATCAGAATGCTCATTCCAAGCAATGTGGCATGTAAGGTGAGGTCAGTTACATTACAACTATTGCAAAGTGCAACAAGCTGTAGAGCACAGCCTGGCTGCAGCCACAAATAGTGAGTCATGAAAGCCAGACAACTGGGACCACCGCAGAAGCCTTAGCAGTGGCAGTCAGCATGGAGGGAGTTGGGGGTGTGGAATGGGGCAGGAGCGGAGAAGGAGGAGGAACACGATGAATACCTGTGCAGAGGGGGTTATGCACTGAGGGTGAGAAGGGGCAGTAAATGAAGGCAGTGGCTCTGACAATACCCTACTCCTGTTCCCAGCTTTGATCCACCTGCCTGGGTCTGCCAGCAAGACCCAGGTCTTTAAACATCTGCCAACAAAATACCTGGCACAGAATCAAGTAAATCCATTAGGCCTGCCTGGAGGCAAGGGAACGAATGTTCCCTTACCTAGTTGAGGCCCTTTGAGCTCAAAACGCCCCCACAGGATGTGGTGCACACCCCATTGTCATGGCTGCATTGGCCGTGAGGGAATTAGGTTGGAATGGGCTGTTAGTTTGGTGGTTCAGAAAAATACATGGAGAAGATAATGGCGGGAAAAAGAAGAAATTTTTGCAGGGATGAGGTGCAATGAGTGTGTCAAAATAGCTGGAATAAAACTGCATGAAGTAAGAAGAGATCTGTCCCCTTATGTTTTAAAAAAATTAACATTTTTTAATCTTTTTTACTTTTTTAATCTTTTTTTCTCTCCTCTTGCTATCACCAAAAACCTGTGAGGTAGATGAGCTGAGAGATTGTTACTGGTCCAGAGTCACCCAGGAAGCTTATTGCTGAGCAGATTTTGAACCTTTGGTGTTGGATTTAGACCTGTTTTGGAGATTTAGACCTGTTTTGGATTTAGACCTTGTGGAGATCATTTAACCAAGTTTAAATAGGTTAATTACTCTGTATAAGCTTTTTTGGGGAGGACACTTAAAATATTGTAGCACGTTAGGGTACTGGGAAAACCTCACTACAGATTTACAATTGTCCTTTCAGAGTATGATTTTCAAGATCCCTTATAGACTCCTAACAGGTTATTTGTATGTGAGATATTGCAGCTGCTAACTTAGAATGCTTATAGAAATAATAGTGAGAAGTTTTGATCTACCTACCTACTAGGCATATATCTAGTCTTATATGCCTCGATCATTGTTTCATTAGAGATCAGACAGAGGAATGTGAAAAGCAGCCTTCGGCTGTAATCCTAAACACACTCTCCTGGGCGTCAGCAATGATGGGATTCAAAGAAATTAACAACAGGTCCTACGCCCATCTGGCAGCTACTTTTAAATGGCTATTTTTAAACTTTATATGTCCTATCGCTCATTAACAACCAGTTCTATAGATTAGGTGCAAACCTGCTGGAGCCCACCACTGGATAAGCCCCATTGAATATAATGGGACTTACTTCTGAGTAGACAAGCATAGGAATGTACCCTTCACCAAATATTTTGAAATATTAAGCCAATTATATTTAGTTACTAAAAAAACATCAGTTTAGTAACATAAGCAACACAACTGAAATCCTTGTCATCAAAACAAAGTAAAGTCAAAGACTTTTTTTAACCAAGAAAAATTATACTGTCCAATTAAATTAGTTACAGCATGAAACAAGCTCTTACCAGTACACTCCTTAGGTCTTCTGTGCTGTGTTCATAAAGGCAACTTACTATGGACTGGTCAGGATCTAATCCACTTCAGTAACACCTTCCTGAAAATATAAAACAGAAGAATTTAAAACTGATGGTGCCAACTCCATCAGCGACAAGTATTCTCAGCGACAAGATTTTCAAGTTTGGTCAGCTCTGCTCCTCCTCCTACCACAGAGCATCCTATTTCATCCAGTTGCCACCCATGACAATGAATGCCAATGAATGGTTCATGCTAATATAATTGGAAATTTGTAATATTGGGGTGATGCATTCAAATGAGGTAGCCCTTTCCTGCTTCCATGTAGAGATTGATATTGCACACAATGATGACTTTTCTCAAAGCTGTCGTTCGAAGCTGAAGGCCTTCCCCAGAAATGGGAAACCATTGTCTATGAATTTTAATTTTGAACTTGTATACGGCTGATTATTCTGAACAGTGACTGGAAATTCAGATGCTGAAAAGATATTGACTACTGATCTAAAATCTCTTTGAGAATAAAGTTTATTTTGCTGAGAATATAAAGCTGGTAAACAAGTTTATTCTACTTTCAGAATAGGGGTGTCCAAATGTTTCGGCAAGACGGCCGCATAAGTTCTCTGATACTGTGCCAGCAGCTGGAGGGAAAAAATAATTTACATTTAAAATTTGAATAATTTTACATAATTGTATTTGAAACACAACTCATATGAATGAATGAATTTTACTGAGCCCAATTATGCACTGGGACGATCAGGAATGTGCTTTCCCCAAACATACTGACCAAACCAAGAAAGGGGGATATATAAAAAGCCTTGTGCAAAATGAGGCTAGCCTTTCTGTCGTGCCTGCTCCTGCTTTACAGATATTAAGCAACGAGCTGCAGAGAGAAAACTTGGGTCTGCAAATTGCTTTGGGCAGATGTATTGGATCAGTATGGATTCCAACAAGTCTCTGGCAGGACTGAGACTTGTTTGAAATTGGGGGCTCCCTGGGAACCAGATTTGGAATCCCTTAGGGCCAAAAATGACCCCAAGGCTGCAGTTTGGGCAGCCCTTATTTAGAGCACATTCTGTTCTGCTTATGGAGCCAGGAACGTTTCTAGATGGTATCATATCATATATAAGAAAAATTCTTTCTTAGTGATAAGCAGAACTTTCTCAGGACAAGATGGTGCAAGAGTTAAGTATTGGATCTGAGTTTTTAGACTGTGCTCCATGCCCTGCTTAGTTTGATGTGACGCATGCATAATTACTTCTAATACATCAGAATTCACAACACACAGAGCACAACACACAACTTTAAAGCAGCAAGCAGTATTAATCTGTCACATTAATAGCCCTATCTTACCTACTTAGTGTGCTGTCAGAAAGTACTTTATTAGTCTTTGTTGGCTATGTGGTGGGTCTCATGGGGACATTGCAACATGCATAAATGTTAAAATATGAACATTAGGATGTAATCCAATCTATAATGCATTGGACAAATGCAAGTCCATTGTGCTGGCCCAGGAGTGTCGCAAATTGCTGTAAAGTACTTTTTCAGCAAGCCATAGACAACTAGACCAGCATAGGACCATGCACTAGCTTCCCTGCACCAACATGGCCAAGGGTGTGCTGGCTGAGCTTGGCTAGAGTAAGGGTTTGCAGAGAGGAGGGTTTGCTCTTCCTGGTAGTACTTTTGCTGGATATAGTACAAACAAACCAGCCAGTCTGTTCCAGCACAAGTTGAGATTCCAGCACAAGTTAGGATTGTTAGGGCATAATCCAGAGTTAGGGCACTGATGAATACCCTAACTGGGCTGCCCCAACTTTTGTACCACTCCATAGGCAATTAAACCAGGATAGGACCATTGCACCCTATCTGTCAACCCAATGATAGATAGGGTAACCCAAGTGCACTTCTGGATTGTGCCCTTAGTCTCTAAAAGGAAATCACCCTTAAAACTAGAGGCAGTAGAAACAGCACCTTTACCTATACAGTAGCAGTGAATAGATGGCTGAAGGAGAAACTGCTCAGAGAACCTGGACTGAATTTGCAAGAGGCAATAAATATTTACAGAGCATCACCAGGCAGCAAATGTAAAAGGGAATCATGCCTGCAGCAGGCAGAGAAATTCAAATGGCTGTTGCTCAGGAAATAACTTGGGAGTTTAGATGAAGGTTGCTACCTCAGGCACAAGAAAAAAGAGACATACCAAGTACCCAAACAAGGAAAGAAAACTTTCTTGTCCTGACTTTTCCTTGGGCCTTTCTGACATTGGAATTCACCATCACAATGTATTAAATCCTGAGACTGGCTGGTTGGTTGGTTGGTTGAAGCTGGAGGTGACATGGCAACAAAATGAAGGGCCAAGTTGGAACATGGGAGCAGGAACATAGGACAGTAACAGAGGGCAGAAGCAGATCACTGTCTTGGAAAGCAGGACTGAATGACACATGGAGCACATGGAATTTGAAGTCACAAAACTGAACATGATGGAGTACCTGAAGTTATCCAACAGTACAATTGAACACTGGAAGAAACTTAAGCTGATCAATTTCTATATCCTGGCCAGTGGGGCTATTTAAAAAAAGGCAACCATCCCAAAAGCAATCATCATTGTTACTGTTATTGCAAGAAGAAAGCTGTATCTGTGTACTGTATAATTTGTACCTTTTATAATGGTTGTATTTTATCTGATGATTAAAATAATTAAAAACTATAACATTTTAAAAGAAATTTTTTGGAATGAGAAACTTTTCCTGTCTCTGAAAAACAGAGTCTATACAATAATTGATGATTGACCTAAAGCTGCATAATCAGGCTTACAGTTACCAAGAACTGACACAAATGAGATATCTAATGAGAAATCTGGACACAGAGTCCACAAATGAGAAATTAACTTTATGTGGTACTGGAAGCCCTGCACCCACAAAAACATTTTATAAATTCTGGATACACTTCTTTAAAAGACCCTGCCAGCCTTTGGAAGTAATGCGTTGCATGCTTCAAGTTAAAGAATAACTAAGTACTCTAGAAGTGTATAAGATTGCATGACCATGGGCAAGTAAAGCAATACAGAGATATAGCCATGTATTCAAACTGATACATTAGAAGAAGACCAAAGAGTCAGGAAGAAGAAAGCCATTTGTGGAATGTTCAGCATATAAAAAAACATAATTTCCTGCCGTCCTATTTCCTTGGGCATGTTTTTCTTTGGCTGATCACTGCCATCAGAGGTATGCTCAAGAAGCACATGCAGTGCAAACCATGAGCTTTTCTTCACTACAACTTGATTTTTGTGTGACTGGGAAACCCTAGAGTTTTAATGCCATGGATTTGCCACCTGTATCTGATCAGTACATGAATCACATTATAACTTGCAAAAAAGGCAGAAAAACCCTTGCATTCTTCTTGAGACACGGCACCTTTGGAAAAAACGTTCATTGAATAAATCTGAACATTCTTAGAAATACATAAAATAATTATTTGAAATAATCTTTATCAAAAATTGCCAATGCAGCTTTTGAATATGGACTAGGGAAGTAACACCTAACAAGCATATACAATATGTTGAGCAGTTTATTGTACTTTAGAACAAATACAGAGATCCTCTATTTTTTATAATCTATTATCCACATTTTTTTCTCTCTCTTAGCTACTAGCAAACTATTATGAAAATCCCATAACCCAGACTGTGAATAATTTATTAGTTCATCAAAGTCTGTTTCTTTGTTTGCAAGGAGGCTGAAGAAACAGTGGAACATATCATCTGTGGCTGCAGAAAGATCACCCAAACAGACTATCTGGAAAGACACAACAAAGTGGCCACCATGATACATTGGAATCTACGCCAAAGGTACAATTTAGTCACAACCAAGATCTGGTAGGACCACAAACCAGAAAAGATAGTCAGGAATGAACAGGCCAAAATCCTGTGGGACTTCCATATTCAACCCCCCGCCACTTGGAACATAATACACCAGACATCACTGTGGTTTCAGGAAAAACAGTTCTGGATAATTGACATTGCAATACCCAGAGATTGTTGGCTTCAAGAGAAAGAACATGAGAAGATCAGCGTTATAAGGACCTACAGATAGAAATTCAGAGAATCTGGGAAAAGAAAGCCACTGTGATTCCAATAATAACAGGTGCCCTTGGAGCAATCCCATTAAGTCTCCAGGAACATCTAAACATCTAATGGGCCTCCAGAAGATCACAACTAGCCAATTACAAAAAGCAGCACTCCTGGGAACTTCACACATACTGAGATGATACCTTTGTGATTCCTAGTTCCTTGAATCAAATCACAGTAGAGCCAATTTCAAACACCTGGCAACTGTGAAATAGTACATCATCATCATCATCTTAAAGCTACCAGCAACCATAGACTGGTGGAACCACAATATTGAAAATGTTTTTGAGAATGAAGACACTAAAATATTATGGGGTTTCAGACAACAGACAGACAAACATCTATTGCACAGTACACCAGAGGCAACTATCGTGAAGAAGAAAGAAAAACAAGTCAAAATAATCAATATAGCAGTACCAGGTAATAGCAGAGTAGAAAAGACTGGAAAAAAATCCTAACCACACTTTCCTGGGAGTAAGTAAGATTGAACATAATGGGGCTTTCTTTTGAGTAGACATGCTTAGGATTGCACTGTAAATACTAATATATATACATTTTTATTTAAAAATACAAAGAGGCTGTGGCAGTAGAAGATCCAAGTGATCCCAATAGTGATTGGTGTCCTCCGTGCTCCTCCAAAACATGCTGAAGAGCACCTGAACAACTTCAGAGTCATAGAAACTAACATCCATCAACTACAAAAAAAGCTTTAATAGGAACAGCTTACATGGTTTTTATAAGTGCAGAATAGGATAAAGATCAGGCATCCTAGATCTTTGGGAAATAATCAATGTCAAGAAAAAACAAACCAATGAAAAAATCTACCTGACTGAAAATCTTACTATGATAACAGTCTGCTTTCCCAAAGGATTAGTTTGGAGCAATTTACATAGTAAAATAAAACAAAATATGACATCAGAAATGGTAGGCACTAGTGGGAAACATTTCTATCTCCTAGGACATTCTGCTTTTATAGGTGTGATATAAATTTTCTATAGAAACACAAAAGTTAGTGGCTCCAGCCCTTGCCTTTTAGGACATTGTCATTGGACACAACACCTGTGCATGTGGTACTAGGACTAGCATGTGTTACTTAGACAAGCACAATATGTGCCCACGGAGAAAATATCTTGATTGTGGAAGAACCATGTGGAGCAGCCCATATCACAATGATGGGGCAATGGGCAAGAAATTATGAGTAAAGAAGGAATATAGGTGCAAACATAAATAGCTTTTATTTGGGGAATAAGAATATCTGGGAAGGGAAACCAAAAAGATGACCACAGCATGTTCTCAGCAATGAACACACAACCAGTCCCTAAACACCAGTGGTTTCTAGGTAAGAAACAAAGGGGAAATCAAAGGAGAATAGAATGTGACATGTCTAAGGCAGTGGTTCTGAAAGAGGGGTCAGGACCCACTTGGGGGATTGCTACTTGGAATCTCGTCTTTGAATGGGGCACACAATCTGCAATCCATACATTCCTAGGAGAAAATATCATTGAACACAATGGAACATACTTCAGAGTAGGCATGGAGGAGCTCTAGCATAACAGTGATGTCACTTCTGGCCATGACTTCACTTCCAGGTTGATGACATCTCTTCTGGGGGTTCCCAGATGGATTGTAATTCTCAGAAGGAGGTCCTGGGCTGAAATACTCTAGAACCACTTGTCTAACAAGATGAGAAAGGAGAGAGTTGAGGACATAGTAGAGAAATCAGGACAATAATCTGGGAGAAGGGATTGAAGAACAGGGGCAGCAGTGGAGCTAGGGTGGTAAATTGGGATGCTTACATAGTACCACTGGGTCACCTAAATGATTTATGAGTGGCACCCATGGAATGAACATTGAGATGAAGCTTTTTATATCAAAAGTTCCCATAAAGAATTTATAGTTCATCAAAGCCTGTTTCTTTGTTTCTTGGTGCTCCACCTCCAGTTCAAGATTGCTATCTCTATTGTTCTGGATCATCAAGAGGATGTGTCAGAGAACTTGATTCCTCAACAGGCAGCCAATTATCGTATGACTCTTGCCTGAGTTTACAATTAAGTTAATGAGACAGGTTAAGGTTGAGGTCACTTCTTCTGTTCAAAAATGGCTTATTTATTTTATTAAGTCAGAAGCTGTTGGGATGTGATTTCTTTTACGAGGTTCAAATGACTAAACAAGCAAGGTGGGGAAGGTCATGTAAATAGCCAAAGATGTAAGGCTTCTCCTACGCCAGCCAGACCAACTTGCTGCGGGTGGTTGCTCTGAAAAACCAACATTTGGTGTTCCTCCTAAAGCCTGGATACTTCTAAGCCATCAGTCCAAAGAACTGAGACAGGTTATGCTTGTCTGGCATGCATTCAGCACCACATACCTTGAGTGATGATCAGTGATGGGATTCAAAGAAATTAACAACCGGTTCTCTGCCCATCTGGCAGCCACTTTTAAATGGCTATTTTTAAACTTTATATGTCCTATCTCTCATTAACAACCGGTTCTTTGGATTAGGTGCGAACCTGCTGGAGCCCACCACTGGTGATGATACATGATATCCTTAAAGAAAAATGAATTGTCAGTCAGAATTTCCTTCCTGTAAGAAAATGTCTGAGGAAAACATTTTCCCAGAAATAATTCATTTTCTCGTGGTGAAAGGTTTGATTTTTTTTCTTACAATGAAAGAAGAATACATTTTCTACACTTCTCAGTTTTGAAAAAAGCTGCTAAAACATTGTCATTTATTGAGGATACTTTGCACTGCAAGATGAGTACTGCAAATGGAATGAGCTCCCATTTTTTGCTCCTGCCAATTTATCAATTCAAAAGTTGATAAACAGGTACCACTTCGGTGGGAAGGTAACAGCGTTCTATGTGCTTTGGTGTTTGGTCATGCCCACCACATGACCAAGAAGGTGTCTTTAGACAGCTCTGGCTCTTCAGCCTTGTAACAAGGATGAGCACCTCCCCTAGAGTCTGTCATGTCTAGCAGGGCTATCTGTGGGGAACAGCTTTATCTTAGCAGAACAAATATCTGAAGCAATTATAATTATAATTTATAAAATAAGATCTTGGAATAAAAACATATAAAACAATTTTTAACTCTGCTAACATTTATTTTTCCACTTTAATTAGTTTCCCTATTCTAACCACATGTTTGCTTTGTGATAAAAAGGTTTTAGAAGGACATGCAATGTGAACGGCTGGCCCAAAGTACTCTACTCTAGAGGGAGGAGCTCTGGTTTTTAGACTTTGCTGACCTTAGATCAGTGATTTTCAACTGTGCCATGGATGTGACATGGGTAGTCCTCAGGTGTGCCATGGGAATTTGGGGATTGACATTCATTAATAGGAAAATTGGGGTATTTGAACAATCTGGTGTGCCTTATAAATGCTAAAAGCAATTGATGGTGTATCTTGACAATTTCAGTGCCTTGTTAAGTGTGCCGTGAGATGAAAAAGGTTGAAAATCACTGCCTTCGATGTTCCTGAATTCTACACACACTTAACTGGGAATAAGCTCCACTGAAATCAATAGGACTTCTTTCTGAATTGACTGGGTGCATTTGTGTTTCTATTTATGAAGCATGTGATGGTAGCTTGCATTGTGATGCACACTGACTTGTGTCAGATTCAATTTCCTTGGGGTTTTTTGCAAACATCACAAAAGCTATCTGGGGTAACTTAATAAGTGACAGTGAAATCCAAACTTGTGCTGGAAAAGGCAGGCTGGCTCAGCCTGTGGTGTACCCAGCATAAATTTTGAGACTGCTGCTGTAGGGTAGGGATGCAGAAGCCACAGTGGGCCTACTCGGACTTAGGAAAATTCTGGAGGTGACCTCAGTGTGAGCAGCCAATGTCTGCTTCCAGCTGCTCTCAAATGGAGGCTTTGATCCGGCATAACTACCAGTCTAACTCCCACCTCCTACTCCCTCTCCTCCCAAGTCTGTTCACTGGCATAACTCTCCGCCTCCCTCCCCCCAGGAGTGGTGCTGATATGCCTTACAGCACTCTTACAACACCCCAGGCCAGCATGGGACTTGTGCTGGGACTTAAGCCAGTCTAACGGGGTTAGGACTGCAGCCTGACTCACTCACTGACTGACTGACAAATCAACACCCAGCCAAAACCACCAGACCTAGAAGCATGAAATGTGGGAAGAGTATTCCTTCCACAATATAGGCACCCCATAAGAACTGGTTTTTGGAAATTCAAATTGTAAGACTAGGGAAAGGGTTGCAATGTGTTTTCATCCGTATACTTAACATTGAAGAATTTCTCATCAATGCCCAGCTCAAACCCCTGGACTTCGAAGCATGAAATTTGGTGAGGGTATTCTTTCCACAAATCTTTAAATTTTACTCCTGTGATGACTGGTAAATTCAGCTAGTTTTTAATAAGACTTAACTTCCATCACTGGAAGTGGCTTTAACTGAGACCAGTTTTTTAAATCACATTTCAGAGTTAATTATTCTGATAGCCAGGAAGCTCTCTGATATGATGCAATATCATTTTGACTTGGGAATCAATCATGGAGATGTGACAGACACAGAACTGAATTTCTTAATTGGCACTAACAACTACAGTGGTACCTTGAATAAAGAGCGTCTTGAATAAAGAATGTTTTGTATAAAGAGCAAAATTTTCTCAGAAATTTTGACTTGCTTAAAGAGCACTGTCTTGAATAAAGAGCACTTCTGAGGAAGTTTGGAACAGGCTTCCATGACAAGGGAACTCACAGAAAGGACGAGGAGACTAGCTGAGCTACAGTGGGGCCCTGGGCAAAGTTTGGAGTAGGCTTCCACTGCCAGGGAATTCATGGTACGTCCGGGGGGAGCAGCCTGAGTCAGGTCTGTATGTGGGATCTGTGTGTGGCAGTGTGGAAGGTGTGCCTTATCAATGTTCTAGTGCTGCTCCCCGTCAGCAGCTTGGGAATGTTAAAGTTGCACAAAAAGACAATAGATTCCATTGAGCCAAAGTGACTCCATTAGTGATGCACAATCCTAACCATGTCTACTCAGATGTAAGCCCCATTGTGTCCAATGGGTCTTACTTGCAGGAAAGTGTCTTTAGGATTGCAGCCAAAGTCATCCTCTCTCTGTAATCCTCACACCAGCCATGAAGGTTTTCAAAGTTACAGTACAGTACTGTACAGTATTTTATTTATTGCAGTGTTGTGTGTTACTGTATATTACAGTGCTTTGCACAGTGTTATTTTGCAGTGTTTTGTAATCATTTTTATAAACAGTTAATATTTTTATATGAATATTTTTTGGGTTGTGGAACCAATCGTCTTGAGTTTCCATTATTTCCTTTGAGAAAATCTGCTTTACTTAAAGAGTGTTTCACTTAAAGAGCATGCCTCTGGAACGAATTAAGCTCTTTAAGTGAGGTGCCACTGTAGTAGCAAATTTAATAATATGGTAGTTCTATTGAGGGCTGCTGCAAAAATTTCCCTATTAGGGAATTTGCTAAACAATTTATGGTCCAGTGGGAGCCCTTAAAGCTACAGCAACATACAGAATGTCTCATAGTGACAATAAAGAATGGACAGGGTGCTTCTAAGGAATGCATAGAAGAGGGAATTTAGACAGGTTTAGCTGAAAACAGAAGGCTTTAAAAAGCTACACCTACCTAAATTCCCTCTTCTATGCAATGGTTAAAGGAGCATGCACTCTGTCCTTCATTCTATATGGTCACCCTACTACATGCCTGGTACATGCCATGTTGTGTAGGTTGGGCAACCTCTCCACTGTTGTCATCTCATAGATAACAAGCTACACTTGCTGAAATTCCCTTCTCTTCCCCAGTGATTCTCAATCTGGTGGGCCATAATCCACCACTGGAAGCTAATGGGGACACTTTCCTCTTAAAGAGAGTGACCCAGAAACAGGTGCCCTGATGGTGTTCTAAATTCCCTGTACTTATCTCTTGAGTTGTTCATCATGGCTTGGGATAAGGTGGAAAAATTCAGGCCCTTTGGCAAAGGAAGAGCAGGAAGGGTGTCAAACTCTTCCCTTTGTGTTATGCAAATTTGTCCTTGTGTTCAGTGGAGTTTCCTCAACACAGAAATGAAATGCCAAGATTTATCACACTGTCCTTCTCATCAACTGAGTCACTGGTTCTAATTCACTCCTGGGATTAAAGACATGACGATCCTGTGCTGTCATGCAGTTGATCATATGCTTGTAAGACTCATAGGCCTCTTTCAAATGTATGTTCATCACTGGATGATTGCAGCAGTGATTTGCATGCATAAATGATCCATCGCTGACCCCAAAACATAGGCAAGTTTTTCTTATTATTACAACAAGGGAGTCCATCTTGGGGCAACTTTGATGTTTACTGGCTACTCTCTAAGAGCACAATCCTAACCTTGCCTACTCAAAAGAAAGACCCACTGTGTTCAAGGAAAAGTGTCTTTAGGATTGCAGCCTAACTTTCCTAATGCCATCAGCAGACATTAGGAGATGATCCTGCTTATCTCCTTACCCAATACAGTGGCGCTTCACGTAACAAGCACCTCACATAAAGTATGTTCCACGTAACGAGTCTGGATTTCCAAGGAATCCTGCTTCATGTAACAAATCTGCTACATGTAACAAGCAAACCCTCTAGAGCCTAATGGGCATGCACGCTATGCATCCCTGATGCTCCATGTGGAGGCTGTTTAAAAGGGCTGCCGGCCAGCACTGATGCCTCTAACTCCTCCCAACTTGGGGGCAGTTGACTAAGGGCACCAGAGGCAGCTGCCCATAACTGTCCCCAAGTGCCCCCATTCACCACCTTGAACCTCCAGCAGCAGCCCTCCAAGGAAAGTGTCTGATGGTAGCTTCCTAAACATGTCTACCCAGAAGTTAGTCCCACTGTGTTAATGTTACTCCCAGGAAAGTGTTTTTAGGATTGCAGCTCAAGTAAGACTTCAATTACAGTGTTTTGTCATCATTTTTACATCCAGTTAATATTTTTATATGAATATTTTTTGGGTTGTGGAACCAATCATCTGAGTTTTCATTATTTCCTATGGGAAAGTCTGCTTCACATAAAGAACGTTTCACATAACAACCATGCCCCTGGAAAGAATTAAATTTGTTACATGAGGCGCCACTGTATTCCTTTTCTGATTTCTGCCATGAAACTACTGTAAGAAGAGGGGTGGAAGAGCTGGCCAGGCCCACTTTTTCAGATCAGTTGCCAGCTAGAATTGTTCACTTTCTCCATCTATACCTCCAGCATCTGATGGAGGCCTATGAGCACAATCCTAACCATGTCTACTCAAAAGTAAGTCCCATTGTGTTCAATGAGTCTTACTCAAAGGAAAGTGTCTTTAGGATTGCAGCCTTACTCTCTTTCCATAGCAGCCTTTCTTGATCTCCCATGCCTGCTCATAGCTGTGCAAAGTTTCTCTGTCCTGAATGCCCCAGCAAAGTTTTTCTGGATAATGAAAACAGAGTGGCAGGTAATGAGTGGCAGCAATTCTGCCCTTCCTGGATAAGCAAATTTGCATAGAAAGAGACCTGAATACAGTGGTGCCTCAGATAAAGAGCTTAATTCATTCCGGAGGCATGCTCTTTAAGTGAAACGCTCTTTAAGTGAAGCAGATTTTTTCATAGGAAATAATGGAAGCTCAGACGATTGGTTCCACAACTCCCAAAATATTCATATAAAAATATTAACTGTATGTAAAAATGATGACAAAACACTGTAACTGAATTCAAAACATGCATTCATTGAAGTCTGTGCATCCTATGAAATCTACTTACAGCCCAATCCAGAGCAACTATTCTGTCCACATAAGAGCCCTTAGGTTGCCCTATCTAACACTAGGTTGGAGCAACTGCAAGATGCTCCAGCCCAGTTACTCTGAAGGAGGCTTAGGGCAGAGCAAGGCAAGATAGGGTGCCCTAAGAGAGGTGGACCTGCTCTGCCCTAACTGGGGCAGCCTAAGCAGCTCAGGAGAGGCAAGTTGAGGGCATGTTGAGCATTGCCTAGGGCAGAGCAGTTACTCTGTATCCAGAGCCTGTTTCCAAGGCAGAAATGCCCTCTTCCAGCCCTCAGAGTTATACCACCTCAGGAGCAGGTATAGTAATGAGTAGATCCATAGGGGTCCATGATAAGGCCCGAGTAAGAATGGCAGTGCTGACCAAAAATCTGAGTTCTTGGCCAGCCTAGCTGCAACCCCTTCCTCTCAACCTCAGGATATGGAACAAACTACGGCTGCCCACAAACCTCAGGATACAGCAGGCCACTCCAAGAAGCCCCTTGTATTCACTGTAGAATGTACTGGCATCTCATCAGGGACTCCTTATAAGGCAGGCACCCAGTGGCGTCACCAGACTGGTGCGGCTGGTGTGGGCTGCATTGGGGATGCGCTCCGTATGGGGTGATGTGCCGGAGGAGTTTGACTGTCCTTTGGCAGGCCCCGGGCGTCAGCACCCCCATTCAGGCCTGCTCCAAGGCGGAGAATCAGCCAGAAGCTGCCACTTGTCTGAGGAGCTGGCCTGAACGGCCATCTGAGATGCACTGCGCAGAAACACACTGAGCATGCCGAACAGCTTCAGAGGAGACTTCCTTAGAGCAGAGAAAGTCCGCGCCTCTGCACAGCCATTCGGCCTCACTCAGGAGGCGGAGCGGCAGCCGAATGGCTTCAGAAAGAGTACTGCACAGGCACCAACTCTGATGCCTGCACAGTCTCCCCCAAAGTCAAAAGGCTTCAGAAAAGTACTGTGCAGGTGTCAGAGATGGTGCCTGCGCAGTACTCTTTCTGAAGCCAGTTGGCTTCAGAAACAACTGCGCAGGCACCAACTTTGGTGACTGTGCAGTCCAGGTGGGGGGGGGGGCGCATCCCAGGGATGACGCACAGACTTCCGCACCAGGTGATGTGCAGAGTCATGTCACCACTGTAGGCACCACAGCTGTTTCTTGTTCAGTGTGATCTGAGGGGTGTCTCCTCAGTTGCAAGTCTTCCCCTTGTGTCAATTACTTAGCATGCTCTGGAGCAGTTAGGGCAGCCCAGGCTTCCTGACTCTCTGGATTCAGCATAACTTTCTGCTCTGGATACAGAATAGTTAGGAGAGTGCAGTTAGATCAGAGCAGGCTGAATTTGCTCTGGATTGCAGCCTTAAGCTGCAATCCTAAAGACACTTTCCCGGGAGCAAGCCCCATTTAACACAATGGGGCTTACTTTTGGGTAGAAATGGTTAAGAGGCTGCAATCAAAGACATTTTCCTGGGAGTAAGCCCCATTTAACACGTTAGACATAGTTAGGAGACTGCAATCAAAGACACTTTCCTGGGAGGCTTACCTGGGCTGCTGCTGGAGGTTCAAGATGGCAGTTGGGGGCAGTTAGGGGCAGCTGCCTCTGGCACCTCCAAGCAACTGCCCCCAAGTTGGGGGCAGTTAGAGGCAGCAGCGCTGGCTGGCAGCCCTTTTAAAGGGCCTCCATGCGGAGCATCAGCGCTGCATAGCATGCGTGCCCATTGAGCGCTTGCTTGTTAAGTGAAGCGGAAGTTATGTGAAGCAAGATTTCTTGGAAATTTTTGCTTGTTATGTGAAACGCTTGTTAAGCGAGGCGCTTGTTTAGTGAGGTACCACTGTATATGCATCTGAGAACTATTCCTGAGGCAGCAACTCTTTACATGCCTCACAGAACTTAGTGATATTTACTTACAAGTAAATATACCAAAGCTCATGTTGTGCAACAAAAAAGAGGTTCCAAAGAAGGATTGTTACAAAATATAGCAATTATTCTAAATTTAAAACACTTCAAAAGAATGCAGTGTAGCCTATCATCATAGCATATGGTGTCCCCCAGGGGAAAAGGCAGGACATGAATAAAGTATATGATGATGATGATGATGATGATGAAAGCTCACATTTAGAAAAAAAAATACATCCACATCTGTCTATTCAAATTCACATGATGAAAGCCAACCTTTGAACAGACAACATAATATTTGTGTTACTGCAAACATCTCCCAAACAGATTAGGGATGATGAGAAAGACCTTCTAGAGCTGTGATTTTCGACCTGTTCACCACAAATAGCCTGGAGGTGTGCTGCAGAAGCGGGGGTGGGGGGGAATAATCATTTATTAAATAGAGTCAATGGGGGTGTGAGCCCTCCATCAACAGCATGGTGTGCCTTGTTAAGTGTCTAAAACTGATGGTGTGCCTTGACTCTTTTAGCATCTTGTCACTGTGACATAGGTTGAAAAAGTTGAAAATCACTGTTCTAGAGCAAAGCCATCAGGGACAGTTTTGTCTGTCTCTTTTTAGCAATTATGCATGCTAAATAGGATTGATGTTTTAAACAGTGGTCACATTTGTGAAACAGAGTACAGTGATGCCTCACGTAACAAATATAATTCGTTCCAGAGGCATGTTTGTTACGTGAAATGTTTTTTATGTGAAGCGGATTTTCCCATAGGAAATAAGGGAAACTCAGATGATTGGTTAGCTGTCTTGAGCTCCCTCTTGCAGGTGAGGAAAGGCAGGGTATAAATTAATTAAATAAATAAAATTAAATAAATTGTTCCACAACCCAAAAAATATTAATATAAAAATACTAGCAAAAAGTTGTAACATTTTCCCCTATGCCATCCCCCATGGCGCAGAAACACGCCATGTGCCACTTCCCCCATGCGCATCATCCCCCATGCGCATCATCCTCTCATGTGCAACGTCCTCTCATGTGCAACTTTCCCCCATGCACAACTTCCCCCATGAGCAACTTTGCGCAACTTCCCCAATGCGCAACTTCCCCTCATGCGCAACTTTCCCCATGTGTATCATCCGCCGATGCGCAACTTCCCCCATGTGCAACTTTCCCCCATGCGCATCAGCCCCATGCACAAATTTCCTCCATGCGCAAGTTCCCCCATGCACAACTTCCCTCATGAGCATCATCCCCTCATGTGCAGCTTTCCTCATGCACATCATCTGCCGATGCGCAACTTTTCCCCATGCGCAACTTTCCCCCATACACAACCTCCCCCATGCACATCATCCTCCATGCGCAACTTCCACCCATACGCAACTTCCCCCATGCGCAACTTTCCCCCATACACAACCTCCCCCGTGCACATCATCCTCCATGCGCAACTTCCACCCATGCGCAACTTTCCCCATGCGCATCATCCACCAATGCGCAACTTTCCCCCATGCACATAATCCCCATGTGCAACTTCCACCCATGCGCAACTTTCCCCCATGCGCAACTTTCCCCCATACACAACTTCCACATGTGCATATCCGCCGATGCGCAACTTTCCCCGTGCGCAACTTTTCCCCATGCGCAACTTTCCCCATGCACAGCTTTCCCCATGCACATCATCCCCCATGCGCATCATCCCCATGCACATCATCCCCCCATATGCATCATCCCCCATGCGCAACTTCCACCCATGCGCAACTTCCACCCATGCGCATCATCCCCTGATGCGCATCATCCCCTGATGTGCAACTTACCCCACGCGCATCATCCGCCGATGCGCCACTTCCCCCATGCACAACTTCCCCCATGCGCAACTTCCCCCCATGTGCAGCATCCTCGCCAGTGCAACATCTTCCTCCGAAAACCATCCCCCAGTGCACCAGGATCTGAGCACCAAATTGGCTGATGTTGTTCAGTCTCCCATGTTAAGTATAGGACAGAAACACGTTGCCCCCTTTTCAGCCCCTGAAGGGTTAAATGTCTCCAGATGGTTCTTGGTGGGAGTTCAGGTGACAGAAGGATCCCTCCCAGAATTCCATGCTTCAGGCCCAGCAGTTGGGGCAGAATGTTGATGAGTCATCAATTCTCCAATGCGAAGTATAGGGAGGAAAACGCATTGCGCCCCTTTTCACCCCCTTCCGGTTGGAATTTCCGAAAACCGGTTCTTAGTGCACCCCTCCGTCACGGAAGGAACACCCACCCCAAATTTCACACTTCTAGGCCCAGCGGTTTTGGCAGGGCGGTGATGAGTGAGTGAGTCAGTGAGTCAGTGAGTGACTTTTCTCTTTTATATATATAGATTAACTGGATGTAAAAATGATGACAGAACACTGGGATTGAATTCAAAACATTCATTCAATGTACATGATCTTATGAAGTCTACTTAGGCTGCAGTCCTAAAGACACTTTCCTGGGAGTAAGACCCATTAAACGCAATGGGGCTTACTTCTGGGTAGACATGGTTAGAAGGCTGCAATCCAAGAGACCTTCAAAGTGTCTCCCCACTTTCTCCTTCTCTCCATCCTGAGCCTCTCTCTCCCCTGCTCCCTTCTGGCTACCCTGAGCTACTTCCCTCTTCTCCACTGCTCTTCTCTCCCTCCAGCCATAGGAGGAAGAGCATGGAAGTGTTGCTTTCACTATGGGCCAGGTGCGCTAGGCAGCCCTGAAGCTTTTTAAAAGGGCTGCCAGCCAGCACGTCTGCGTCAAATGCCAATGGATGTGTTCTTTACGTGAAGCACAGTTTGTTACGTGAAGCAGAATCCTAGAGAAATTTTTGTTTGTTACGTGAAACATACTTTACGTGAAGCATTCTTTATTATCTCTGTTTGGCCTTCTTATATAGCATTTTTTTACCTTGCAAGAGATTACGAACACAATCCTAACCATGTCTACTCAAAAGTTAGCCCCATTGTGTTCAATGGGTCCTACTCCCAGGAAAGAGTCTTTAGGATTACAGCCTAAGTTATTCAATTAACTACACATAGGAAAAGGATATTTAAGGGTTATTTTGCTGCTATACAAAAATCTACAGCTAATTCAAGATAGAGGCAAAAAAAGGCTTTGTGTGAATTTGTTGAGCTGCTTTACTGCACCCTTGCAGCACAGTAGGATTTATGAACATTTACCACCACCTTGTGGAGTGCTTTGGCATGTTATCTACATCAGTTATAAGCTGAATATAAAGTCTCTGAAGTTTAACCTGGTTGTTTTCCTAACCAAAAAGAGTCTCTTGAGTAGCTAAGGCTGTAATCCTATCCCCACTTATCTGGGAGTAAAGATCCCATTCAGTCAAATGGGATTTACTCAGTGGTGGGCTCCAGCAGGTTCGCACCTACACTATAGAACCGGTCGTTAATGAGAGATAGGACGTACAAAGTTTAAAAATAGCTATTAAAAAGTGGCTGCCAGATGGGCACAGAACTGGTTGTTAATTTCTTTGAATCCCATCACTGGATTTACTTCTGAGTAAGTATGCATGGAATTGGGCTCAAAGAGTTGTAATGTAGTTGTAAATGTTCAACCCTTTCTCTTCTGAACATTTTTCTACTCAAAATTACCTCCAAGTTTCCTCCCCACCCATCTGGAGGAAAAGATAGTTATTTTGTTATCTTTCAATTTACCGGTAATTTGTTTTTAATATGAAGAATTTTGTTTTATTTTCAGAATTGTATTTGTACTCAATTAATTGCATTCAATTATATTCAGAATTGTACATGTATTAGAGAGACACTCTTTCAAGTGGGTGTTCCTCTTTTATTTAGCAGGGGGAGAGTAACTGGCTCTACACAGCCCAGCAATGTCTGTTCAAGTGGCTTCTGCAGGTGTTCATTTGCCTTTTAGACTGTGATCCCTTTTGGGACAGGGACCCATTAGCTATTAATTAGCTATTAATTTTTTCTGTTTTCTTGTAAACCGCTTTGTGAACTTTTCAGTTGAAAAGCAGTATATCAATATTATAGATAGATATTACATTTCATGGTTTGGCTTGCTCATAACCTGTTCCATCAGTGCCAATACTGGTTCAACTCATAGTTTAATTTAGAATTTACAAGATAACTTGAGGAATGTAGATTATCACTGATACATTAATTACAACTTCAGAGATACATGGTGCAATCCTAACCAACTTTCCAGCACTGGCAGTGCCCAGTGGGGCACGTGCTGCATCCTACAGTTGGGAGCAATCCTGGAGGCCTCCTCAAGGTAAGACAATGTTGCTTCCCTTACCTCAGAGTCATGTTGTCTTTACCCCAGAGCTGGAAAATGGGTTAGGATTGTCACCACCCACAGGCTTTTATGACACTCGGGACCATATCCTAAAGTGAAATTAAGCCCCTTGCTCTGGAGCAGTTAAGATGACTTTCCATAAGATAACACTAGAGGGTGACGTAACTTAGTGGACCCGTAACTGCTATGGATTTTGCCCCAAGGTACACAACTGCTATAACAGTAGTACGCTCCACATTGACTGTGAAGCAGTTTAGTACTCACTCTCTCTCTCTCTCTCTCCACAGTTTCTAATGATTCATGCTATATACAGTGGTATCTTGCTAAACAAGTGCCTTGCTTAACAAGCGTTTCACATAACAAGCAAAAATTTCCAAGAAATCTTGCTTCACATAACAAGTTCCGCTTTACTTAACAAGCAAGAGTGTGATGTGCATGCGTGCTATGCAGCCCTGACGCTCGGCGCGAAAGCTCTTTAAAAGGGCTGTTGCCTCTAACTGCCCCCAACTTGGGGACAGTTGCCTGGAGGTGCTAAAGACAGCTGCCTCTAACTGCCCCCAAGTGCCTCCACTGACCACCTTGAACCTCCAGCAGCAGCCACCCAGGTAAGCCTCCCAGGAAAGTGTCTTTGATTGCAGCCTTTTAACCATGTCTACCCAAGAGTAAGCCCCATAGTGTTAAATGGGGCTTATTCCAAGGAAAGCGTCTTTAGGATTGCAGCCGAAGTAGACATCATAGGATCATGCACATTGAATGCATGTTTTGCATTCAATTCCAGAGTTTTGTCATCATTTTCATATCCAGTTAATATTTTCATATGAATATTTTGGGGGTTGTGGAACCAATCGTCTGAGTTTCCATTATTTCCTATGGAAAAATCTGCTTCACTTAAAGAGCATGCCTCCGGAATGAATTAAGCTCTTTATGTGAGGCGCCACTGTATATATAATCTGCGCTAGCTGCATTATCTGTTATTTTATTTCTATGATCAACTTCAAGTACTGCCTTTGGCCTTTAAAACTTATAATTTTCCAAAGGTTTCAAGAACAGAACCTAGATATCTTTAAAAGCTTCCAGACAGTTTTGTTTCTTTTAAGCTTTTTAAAAAATCTAATCCCATTATCTCTAGCCATATGCCATGTAGGCAACAAATAAGAATTCCAGACACTAGTTTTTTTTCCTTACCGTAGCACTCCCTAGAAATCCACATCTCCTATGACCTGTAGAGGGCCTAAATCACCAGTAAATAAGTGGGAACTCAAGCTGACAACTGTATTTAAGGCTGCAATCCTAAAGACACTTTCCTTGGAGTAAGATCCAATAAACACAATGGGGCTTACTTTTGAGTAGACATGGTTAGGACTGCTCTGAATATTTGGAAATTTCATTCAGAAACTGTACTGATCCCTAAACTCAATTATTGCTGTTCCAAAGGGCAGAAGATGGCACTGATCACATAATCTACAGCAGTGTAAAATGTTCACACACTGGAGATTTGCCATTTACCTTTTTTGGATCACATGTACCTCTTATGTACCTCCTATGAAATATAAGTCATTATCACAGAATTGTCATCAGGACAAATGAGCTGTCAAAGAATTGTAAATACCTTAACAAATAAACCATTTGAACCACCTTGTTACTAAACGTTTAGGCCATTTAACAATTTGAAATTACAGTAACAATCACAACAGTTTTTTTTAAATAACAGCATGTGCATTTATTTATTTATTTATTTATTTATTTATTTATTTATTTATATCCCGCCTTTCTTGGGCCATTAGCCTGACTCAAAGCGGCTGACATAAAACATACATAATTAAAAACATAAATAGAACAATTCAATAAAACAATTAAAACATACAAGCTAAAAACATATATACTAAAAACAATAAAACAACAGCCCCCCAACCTCTGCCCCGTTAAAAAGCTTTTTAAAAATCTTCTATTTTAAATAGATCTCCCATTTTCTCAGCCTTTCTTTGCTTGCAAACTGATGTAAATAATTTGTGTCCATCTGCCCTACAACATACAATATAGCCCAGTGGGCCTCCAAATAGGTCACAGTTGCCAGTTGGTTCATGCTCAAGCATCTTGGTTCCCAGGTTTCACCACATAAGCATACATGATTTCAAGTGTACATTTCTTTCTGCCCTAGTGCATTAAAAGGCCTGCAGAAAGGTCAATGATCATCTGATCAGATTCCACTTGACAAGCCACAAGGAATCTGGCCTTTAAAGGGACTGATCTGAATCATGCGCTCCAATACAGTATTTCAGAGTCGGCTCAATGCTCCTGGACTGTATCTAAAATAGCCTTGGTTTTCAATCTATTGTCTAATCTAAAGTGACACACCTCCAGGGCTTGGGAGGAATGCTGGCTCCTCATACTGGTAAACCTGGAGTATTCCCCCCCCCCCCCGAAACATACATGCTATCTTCTCTTCATACATTTCCTTCTTTATGAAATGCAACTCTACAACGAAACATGCTGCATTATTGTCTCTTTAATATAAATAACCTCCTGTGGCTGACAAGAATAGGAGCAGAAGCACCAACATTTCACAGAAAAAGCAGAAAGAAATAAAGATACATTGGACATGCGTGTTACATTTTATTTCGTGATTTTATTTCTTGTCTCCTATTGATCCTTTGTAATGTTCTTTTGTGAACCTACTAAGGAGATTTGCTAAGGAATCTCTCTTCTGCTGAGAAGTAGCATATGGGTAAATTTTAGGTAAATGAAAGACTGGGAAGATAAGGATTAAGTAAACCCGACCCTGTCTGTTCAGGATCACCTTTTCAGGGATTTTGAACTGAAATCTCTATATGATCCCCCATGCACAGTCTCCATAAAAATGAAACTGTATTTCAGCAAACCATGTAAAATATAGTAATGCTCTGAACATGCTGCAAAGGAAAAGAGCTTGAATGAGTCATAGAATCCAACCATTTTTCTCATGCAGCATTTGCTCATTGAAGGGGCAAGCTTGACTGCTGAAAAATGTCATGTCCCTTGTGATCAGTCTCTTAAACTCTTTTAAAATTAGTCAAGGGAAAACTCCTCTACAAAGAATAACTTGTTTCACTAATGGAAAATTAAATAAACTGCAGGTGATTATTATAATGTTGTTACAAACTACAGCAAAATGGATACACTTTTTGTGTGCAATAAAGCAATTGTCTTGTTATAAATGGGTTTTTTCACACACATATTTGACTTAACACAAATGGCCACTACAAGTGAGATGGAATATGCCAGTGTCTGAAGAAAGGGAAAAATGCATCTCTTGAAGAATTAACAGTTTAAAAAACTGCTTTCTTTTACTGTTATAGAAAGTCATGCAAGCAAACACTCCATTCTTTAGATGAGCCAGGCAAAGCAGTGGATCCTTTGCATTTCTAATTGCTAACTGCCTCTCTACAACAGTAAGAAAAGCTGTTTTTAAACAATTGTACAGGGACATACTGTACTTTTTATTTTATTTTTTACTGCTTTTAAAATACACTATTTTTGTATCTGTTGGGTCCCAGAATTCTGAAGCATGACTTTTTATTTAACTAGGAGCAAAGAAAAAATCAAGAAACCTGGGTCTTTAAAGTGGGTCTTTAAATCTATTTTTCCACTGTTTTTATCAATTTATTTGGGGTTCAGGAAAGGAACCATAGCAGATAATGAGAGACAACCTGCATAGTATAATGGCTATTGTGTAAAGGGATTATTTTCAGACTGTTTTCAGTTATTAGGGCCACTTGTGTATCAGATTTTAGCTTTCTATTATTTTGGGAAAATACAGTGAGGGAACATAAAACATACAGTGGGAACACAGAGAGTGACATAAAAGCATATACAATGCATATGCAATATATATACATATGTCAGAAATATTTCTTTGCTCCCACCCAATTATCCATGCTGGGGAACAGGGCAGTGTGGCACAAGCATGGGAAACTACTGCATAATTTTTCAGACAAATGTTACTGGGCAACATGGGCCTAAACCACAGGAGACCAAAAGGACCACAGCCATTCCAACATTTTGAAACTGATGTTGTATTTCTTCTAAGATCAGAAGTAGCACCAGGTTTCGAGGGACACATACACAACCACAAAGTAGTAGCACAGGGTGACCAGATGCTGAACCCAAAATTCCCCCTCAAGTTCCCCAAAATATCTGCCCCTTAAGCCAAAATTCCTACCTGGTTAAAAATGTAGGACATCCTCCCAAAAATGTAGGACAAATGTAGGACATGTCAAAAAGGTAAAAACACTCATATTGCTTTTCTGTACAATGTTCTCATATTCTAACTCACTATGTGAGGATGGGTCAATTAAGAGTGATTAGGGGTTTCCCTTGGGTGGGGAGATCAGGGGGGGGGTCCAGGCACACCAGGGATGTGTTTGGGTTTTCTGTGGGGTGGGAGTAAAGAAGGGGGTCCAGGCAGGCCGGGGAAGGGGTTAGGGGTTCTCCTGGGATGGGGGGGTTAAAGAAGATGGCTCCAGGCAGTGCAGGGAGAGGGGTAGGGGTTTCCCTGGAGTGGGGGTATAGACAGAGGGTCCAGGCATTGCAGGGAAGGGGATAGGGTTTTCTTTAGGCTGGGGGTAAAGAGGGGGGAATCCAGGGTCCACACACCATTGTGGGCATTTGGTTGCTGATAAACCTGGGGAAGAGCCCATAGTGCCGTCCTATGATGAAACATTGGGTGTTAGCAGTATGTAGGATTCAGGGGTGAGTCAGCCTGGTCAAACCTGATGCTACCTTTATTTACTTATTTTACTGAGATTGCAATCCTAAAGACACTTTCCTGGGAGTAAGACCCATTGAACAGAATGGGGCTTACTTTTGAGTAGACATGGTTAGGATTGTGCCCTAAGTTTTATTTTATTTTAATTTTATTTTTACTTTATTTTATTTTACTTTTACTTTTAAATATTATAATTTTATTTTATAGTTTTATACTATTTTACTTATTTTATTAAGTAAAATAAAAAATATGTTAGTCTGTTTTAATCGTTTCAGTTTTTAAATCTAATTGTATTTTAAGTGTATTTTAATTATGTTTTAATTTCTATTTATTATTATTTTAGTGGTATTTTTTTGCATGTTAGCCGCCTTGGGCTCTTTCTGTGAATGAGGAAAGGCAGGATACAAATTAAGTAAAATAAAATAAAATAAAATACCCCTGCTGAAGACAGTACAAAATTATGACCATCTTGTAAACCAAACAAAAATATACATTTTTACAATTCTAGAATTTAAGGTGGTTAATTTTTCTCCTGATTATTTCAGTCTGTTATTTAAAACCCTCTTTATAACTTCTATACACATTTTCATCGTTATATTTGTCTGTGTGTCTTTCTTCTGCATGTTCTCTTCAGTGGATAAAAGGACTGCATAATTTGGCAGGCAATGAATATTCATATTCATTTTCTTGCTGTAGGATTTCTTCTTTTTATCAGCAGTTGAAATTCTTGTACAAAAACATTCTCTTGTGACAACAGATGTGAGGCTGCTGTGCACTGTTTGCATGTAATGATGCTTGGGGAGACAACACGTACCAATGGGTTTGTCTAAGCTCCTAGGAGCTTAAGAACGCACATTGTGTATCCACTAAGACAATGTTCGCCTCGCCCTGTGGACATATGCCAAACATCCAGATTACCCCCATTAACAAAAACTCTTTAGGAGCCTGGCCTCTGGGATTTCCTCAGGAAGTAGACCAAGTAGAAGCATGGGATTATAAATGCTGATCTAAAACTTGTCTGCAGGATAAGATTTACTCTCTCTGTGTGGTTAAAAACAAAATAAACTAACATTCCACTCAGAAAAATCAACTCTAGAAAGCACACAAGTACTTTATCACCACTTATAGAAGGAAAATTTACTCTTACTGGTGAATTCCTCAACTCTACCCTCTCTCCGCACATACTGTATAGTATATGAGCTCACAAATCACAGCTGCTCCATTTCCAAATGTATTATTAGATAACATATTGGTAAATAATATTCGCATCTTGGCTCTTTTGTAGAGCATGCAAATAGTGCTAAGAACAAAATTATGTAACACTTCCTATAACTAGTATTATTCTGCATTTCTGGTCAATGTCAATGATAAATTGTTAGTTCATGCTGCAACCCAATACACTCTTTCTTGGGAGTACATCCCATTGAATTATCAGGTGAAATCCTAACCTAAGCTGGCACAACTCAATGGTTTTCCCATTCTCATGGTGATGTAAGGAGGCAAACTGGCCTAACCTTCCCCTAGGAGTGGTGCAGAAATATCTTGCAGCCCTTTCATAACACCTCCCAGGTCAGCATAGGACTTCTTGCAGGGTTTAGGCTGGCCTACTTGGGGTTAGGATTGCAGCCTTATTTCTGGACAGAAATGCATAGGATTGAGCCGTCAGTTTTTCCTATATAAGCTATGAGATCTTGGATTTCCTCATTGCTGTAAAATAGTTATTCTGTCTGCACAATGAATGAAATTTACAGAATCTTCCACTCGTGGGAATTATGCTGCAGGCTCTTGCTCTAGAGGAGTCTCCGGTCAAGCTCAAAGAAGTGGAATAATATGGTTCATGGGATAAATATTCATGATTTGCTAGTTCTGAGCATGACATTAAAAGATTCATGTGTTTATGTATTAGACTGTAGCCTGTCTGTTAAATGGCTTCCTAGGGAGAAGAAATGGCATTTTGGTTCCTTTGGTGCACTGAAATTTGAACAGGTAAATGAAAATAAAAACTATTTTGGTGACTGCTCTGTGCCCTTATTAGGGTGTTTTCTTATTGTGGAGGAAAAAGACATCACAGCATAAGGTAGAAAATTAGGAGGAGAGAATAGTGGGTGAACAGCAGGCAGATTAGAGGCAGAGAGGATTGGAACAGAAGGGGAGACTTTAGTTAACGGATAACATCATCTCTATCCTAGGAAAGTATCGAGAACTCCTACATGCAGTCAGAGGCTCTGATCATGTTCTACCAACTCCCAGACAACTAAGGATTCTTCTCGTGACTGTCATAAGAGGAAGCCAAATATTTTGTCTTCCTGAGTCAAGAAACCATGTTGTTCCTGTTCCATAGTATAAATCAAAGATAACACTCTTGAAGAGAATTGGGCTTGAACAGAGGGAAGCAAATGGGGCTTGTACAGAGAATGGGGTTTCTTTGCAAGGGGGCGGCAATGTTTGCCTCCATCTTTCAAAAGTCCTTTTTGTTTTCTTGCCACGCTGGGGTGAGCATGAGCAAAATGAAATGCTGTTTTGGGAAACTCTGGGAAAAAATTGGTGAAAGAAGTAGCATCTCCTTCCTCCCATCAGTTTGTCCTAGCAACCTTTGCAATTATGTGCAAATTTGGGTTAGGTTGTGAGTGTTCCTAGACTTACTATAGAATTCCTTTGTTCATCAGCATTTTACATTCAGAGTTAGAACTCTTCCTCAAAAGTAAGAACTGTCCCTAAACAAGGTCAGCTCATGAAAACAGAAATGCAGCCAACTCAAATGCTGTATTTGTTTCTTAAAACACCAGTTCTTAAATCTCCACTAAAACTGGGAGACCCAATCCTGTCTACCTTTCCAGAGCCAATTATCTTGAGGAAGCCTCCTTGATAACTTTCCAGTAAACCCCCCCCCCCATGCTCAGGATGTAGCATACACCCCACAAACCCCATAGGCATAGCTGCATCCATGTTGGAAAATTAGAAAGGATTTGTCTCTGGCATGACTACTACAAGGTCAAAAAGTGATTTGGGGATAAGTTGGTATGTCCGTTGTGAAAATTGTCCATTGTCACCAATCTCTCTTTTCCTGGTTCTTAACCAGTTCCTAATCTATGAGAAGACCTAGAGCACAAGCCTAACCATGTCTACTCAAAAGTAAGCCCCTTTGGGTTTAAAGGGTCTTACTCCCAGGAAAGTGTCTTTAGGATTGCAACCCTGCTCTCTAATTCCCTGACTGGAATTTTCTCAGCAGCATGGTTCTGGGGCAACTTTGTGTCATGTGGGTGTGTGGGGAAGGCATCATTGCGGCATTTTTCCATGGTTGGTGTGCTTCTTGTTGCAAGTAGCTAGCAGCAAGAGCCTGCTCAGTATTGGCCACTCTTTGGCCTTGTACTTGCTCCAGCCCCAGTGGCTGACAGTGGTGGTGGTGGTGGGGTGGTAATTTGTTCCTTAGACATCACAGTAAAGAGACAGATGTTACTCAGATGGCACACCAGTGCAGTGGTGTAGTTAATGATCATGTAGCCCAGTGCAAAGGTTACAATGTTGTCTCCGAATTGATGCCACAACTGGAAGTGAAAACCTGCCTCCTCCTCTCTAGCAGCTCACCACCCACTTGTTCTGCTGCCTCCCCCCAGCTAGTGGCATTGCTAATAAGATTTTTTAGTGCTCAGCCCTGAACAACAACATCAATTTTAATTAAGTAAATCAATTCCAGAGAAAGTATGCTGGGGCAAAGAGGGATGGTTATAATCTCCATGCTAAATATAAAAGAGTACTTAGAAGTGCTCTTTTACCCAGTTAGCCGGGGAAACTATTATGATATATGGAAATGAGAGCTGACTTACGGTATATTAAAAACTTATCAGTTCCATAAAGTATCATAATTATGTCTCATTAGCTCTCAGAGCAATCAGTCTCATGGGAAACATTTGAGTTAAGAAAATCCATTTTTTTGTTTGTGGGTTTCATGTTTTCATTTTCTGGTTAAATAGTCATAACCTTTGATAGAATACAGATATTCCACTGCAGCTTTCTTCTTTGCATTCTGCATTAAATTACCTTTCCAACAATATATAACATGATAGTATTATTATTCATACATATCCCATTTTTAACAATTTAATCCACTACTGTCAAGGTTATCCATTGCCCCCCTAAAGCTTGCTACCCAGTATAACTGCTACACCCCAGACCCCCTATACTACCTAACCAATTTCAAAATGCTCTATGGATAATGGGCTTTGTCAGTGTGTCCATGGATGCTGTGGGTGTTAGTGGGAAAGACTGCATCAGCATTGTATTGCATTTGGCTCTTGTACTCACATAGGTGCACCACCAGCATAGTATTGCACAGGCATAAAATATATATTGCACAGGATGTCTTGATGACGTCAATAAGTTATTAGTGCAATGTCCGAATAAGATTAGGCTCTTAATACTTCATGCTTAATATGCTTCATTAAGCCATCCACTAAGAATAGTCCATGTTTTAGAATGCTTTCTTCATAAAATGTTTCTTAAGGTGACAGCAAATCATCTTCCTAGATATCAGATAGAGAACATAGCAAGCTTTCAGATTAATCTATACATTCCCTTACTGTAAAAAAATGCTTGTCTGCATGTTGTTTTTATTTTTGCACTGAAAATATAGATACTAAAAAGCACTCATTATGTAATTCATATATTTCATGCTTCAGTAGAAATGTCCTGATAGTTCTATATATCAGACATGCCTTTACCTGCTTTTGCTAAATTTCATAATTATTATCCCTGAGCTCACATACATCAGGGAAGTACAAACTAATCAGGCCAAAATAATTGTTTATTTCTTGGACCAACATGAAACAAAAATAGTATTTACTAGATAATGAATATATTCACAAAATTGCTCTAATTACATTGCACTTTATGAAAAATCTTCAATGAGATAATCATCAAATTCTAAAGAAAACTATTCTTCAAAACATGGAATGGAAATTTCAGTCTGCTTATTCTAGAAAGGAAACATGTGGTTGTGTGGTTATTGATTTGCCTGATGATTTGTGCCCTGCCTTTTGGTTGCAAAAACTCTCCCAACATGGTTTAAGCAAACAAAGGAAAATTTTGGCAATGGCATCATAAACCATAGATACTTGATGATTGGGTAGAAGGAAATGGGATCATACAAGGTGACCTAAAGGGCTGTCATATGGAGGAAGGGGCTCATTTGTTCTTAGCTGCCTCTGAAAGCGGAACTAGAACCAATGGGTACAAACTGCAAGAAAGGAAATTCTGGTTGGGTATCAGGAAAAAATACCTGAAGGTGGGGTGGTTCGGCAGTGGAACAAGTTGCTAAGGGCGGTAGTGGATTCTTCCTCACTGGGGATCTTCAAGCAGAAGCTCGACAGGCACCTGTCGGGGATGCTCTAGGAGAATTTCCTGCTACAGGCAGGGGGGTTGGACTAGATGACATACTAGGCTCCTTTCAACACTAGGATTCTATGATTTCTATGACTTTATAGACAACCTTCATGAAACAACAAGCCTTGAGGTTTATGGAGATGTGCAGTCATCTGTGGTTTCCACTGTCTCAGTCTGATAAATAGCCATGCTTATCTAAGCTTAAGTTAATATAAAACCGTTCACATAATTCACAGCATCAAGACACCAACTCACAGCAGTGGCATTGTCAGGGTGGTGTGGCTGGTGTGGACCCTCACTGGCCCTTGCCGGTGACACACCATTGGAGGGTGATGCGCCAGAGGAGTTATAAACTCCCCTGGCACATCCGCACCTCAGCATGCCCATTTGGGCCTGCTCAGAGACAGACCAGCAGCCACAGTGGGAGGCACCCACTGCACAAGTCCAGAAGCCTGGACATGTGCAGTCTGTGCGTCTGTCTAGCTGTTCAGACTTGCTCCAGAGGCAGAGCACCAGCTCTTGCTTGCTGCTCTGCCTCTGGAGCAAGGCCAAATGGCTGTGCAGAAGGAACTGCACATGTCCAGGCCTCTAGACATGCGCAGTGGGAAACTTCCCCTGCATATGTCCAGAAGCCTGGGTATGTGCGGTCCGACCTTTGCCCAGCCATTCGGCCTTGCTTCGGAAATGCAGCTGCTGTTGCTCAGCCTCTGAAACAGCTTCAGGACATGTGAAGTCCATTCCTCCACTCTAATAAGGAGCAGGTTTAGAGTGGAGGAAGTCTGCACAGGCGTCAGAGTTGAAACTTGTCTGGTGCGTATGTGTCTTAGCCTGCCCATTCGGGCCTGCTCTGAAGCCAGCTGACTTTGGCGCCTGTGCAGGCCTAGGAGGGTGTGTGCGCATCCTGGGGGTGATGCGCTTACCCTCCGCAATAGGGTGACATGCACTGTCATGTCACTCCTGACACACTCACTGTCACTCTTGACACACAGCATGATAAACCTATCAGCATGAAAGCAATTTCAAGCTGTTCAGCAGTGGCATCTTCATAATAAGTGATGTCGTTGTTAAGTTGTTCATTCGTGTCTGACTCTTTGTGACCCCATGGCCTGCAGTATGCCAAGCCCTCCTATCCTCCACCAGCTTCCAAAGCCCACCCAAATTCACATTCATAGACTCAGTGACACTAACCACCTCATCCTCGATTGTCCCCTTCTCCTTTTGCCTTCAATTTTTCCCAGCATCAGGCTCTTTTCTAGAGTTCTACCTTCTCATGATGTGGCCAAAATATGTGAGCTTCAACTTAGTATTTGTCCTTCCAGACAATATTCAGGGTTGATTTTCTGTAGGATGGACTGATTTCTACAGCACCGTAATTCAAAGGCATCTATTCTTCAGCGGTCAGCCTTCTTTATGGTCCAACTCTCATATCCATACATTACCACAGGGAAAACCATAGGTGAATAAGTGATAAGTGATACTGACACAATGTTTTAGAATATTTTATTTTTAAAATAAAACCAGTTGGTTTCTCCATCCCATGCCTTTTATCTGTACAGAATAGTTAGCCTTCCAAAAGGCAAGGCAGGCTTATTGCTAAGCAGAATTGATGTAGAAGAATCATTCCAATGATCCATTCAGCACATGGATGGGCAATACTGGAATTTCCCAACAAAGATCAACAATGCTACCGGAGAATTTTTCAACAGCTCTATAGCCTACCTCAGAGAGTTTTCGTGAGGACAAAAGAAGGGAGAATCATGCACTCTTCTAAGAGGGATGTATAAAATATGAAAATAGCTTGGCTTCAGAAGACGCACTGAAGACGCACAGAAGACGCACTTGGCGCATGCGCAGTGCAGCGGGGTTGGGGCCAGTCCCTCGCCCCATCCCCTGACCCCAGCCCCGCCCCCTGACCCCGGCCCCGCCCCCAACTTCCGGCAAACCAGATCTTGGGGCTGGCTGGGCCCATCCCTGGTTGTGGGGACCCCCCAACCATAAAATTATTTTTGTTGCTACTTTATAACTGTAATTTTGCTACTGTTATGAATCGTAATGTAAATATCCAATATGCAAGATGTATTTTCATTGTTACAAATGAAATGTGTGTTCTATGCACTCACTGAACACAATGCGATTTATTTCAGAGTAGACATGCATAGGATTGGGCCCTGAGGCTGCAATCCTATCCACATTTACATGGGAGTAAAGGCCCCCCTGACTATAATGGGATTTCTTTCAGAGTAGGCATGCACTGGATTGGGCTCCAAGGCTGCAATTTTATGCACTTTCCTTGGAGTCAGTCCCACTGAACTGAATTGACTTACTTCTGAGTCCACATGCATAGGATTGGGCTCTACTGCTGCAGTACTATGCACACTTTCCTGGGAGTGAATCTCACCGAACTCAATGGGAATGACTTCTGAGTACACATGCATAGAATTGGGCTCTAAGGCTGCAATCCTAGCACTCTCCTGGGAGTAGCCCCATTCACTATCATGGGACTGACTTCTGAGTAGGCATGGATAGGATTGGCCTCTTAGGCTGCAAGCCAGCAACAGTTTACCTTGCAGTTTAACTGCAAGCAAATTGGCAGCTGGTGGGCAATGGCTGGCAGGCAACGGGCTGGCTGGTGGGCAGCGGGCAGCGTGCGTGCCTGGAGGGAAGCCCTGTCCCGTGTGATCTGGGCGGGCAGCACATGCGTGCCTGGAGGGAAACCCCATCCCATGTGATCTGGGCGTGCGGCATGCATGCCTGCAGGGAAACCCTCCACAGAATCTGGGCGGGTGGCGCACGCGCCTGCAGGGAAACCCCCCGCTCAGTCAGCCCCAGTGTGCGCACAGCTACAGCCAGAGGTCTGACCTGGCCCCTGCACCAGGGGTCTTTAGGCGACCCCAGGAAAGCTCTAGGCGACTCCCAAAGGGGTCCCGACCCCCACTTTGAGAAATGGTGATCTAACTGAATTTAAACACTTAGGTCTATCTGCTTGTTGAGAGGGCCAACTACACCTTCTCATAACTTCCTGAAAGTCCCACAACTAGCTTCTGGTGGAATTGTGCCTTTGGCAGATGTCAATTACATTGGTCAGCAACAAACAGGAGAAAAGGAAAGAAGCATAAGGGGATGTGTCAAGGTATAGGAAGGGGATTCACCATGTCTGAAGGCTGAGCCAGAGCAGTAGTGCCTAGTAGTGAATGCACTCATTCCCTTCCTTCTTCCCTTTTTCTACTGTTTGAACAAGCAGTTTTATAGGTTTTCAAGGGGGATGGATGCCAGATCTAACCCTCTGTTGAGAGCCTTCCTGCCTCCATTCTCTTCTTGAATTTCAGCCTCTAGGAGACCAACTGCAGATACAGAAGTGTATAGGACAATATGGACACAATCCAGAGCAAATTCAGCCTGCTCTGACCTAACTGCACTCTCCTAACTATTCTGTATCCAGAGCAGAAAGTTATGCTGAATCCAGAGAGTCAGGAAGCCTGGGCTGCCCTAACTGCTCCAGAGCATGCTAAGTAATTGACACAAGGGGAAGACTTGCTCCTGAGGAGACACCCCTCAGATCACACTGAACAAGGAACAGCTGTGGTGCCTACAGTGGTGACATGACTCTGCACATCACCTGGTGCGGAAGTCTGTGCGTCATCCCTGGGATGCGCGCCCCCCCCCACCTGGACTGCACAGTCACCAAAGTTGGCGCCTGCGCAGTTGTTTCTGAAGCCAACTGGCTTCAGAAAGAGTACTGCGCAGGCACCATCTCTGACACCTGCGCAGTACTTTTCTGAAGCCTTTTGGCTTCGGGGGAGACTGTGCAGGCGTCAGAGTTGGTGCCTGTGCAGTACTCTTTCTGAAGCCATTCGGCTGCCGCTCCGCCTCCTGAGTAAGGCCGAATGGCTGTGCAGAGGCACGGACTTTCTCTGCTCTAAGGAAGTCTCCTCTGAAGCTGTTCGGCATGCTCAGTGTGTTTCTGCGCAGTGCACCTCAGATGGCCGTTCATGCCAGCTCCTCAGACAAGTGTCAGCTTCTGGCTGCTGCTCCGCCTTGGAGCAGGCCTGAATGGGGGTGCTGACGCCCGGGGCCTGCCAAAGGACAGTCAAACTCCTCCGGCACATCACCCCATACGGAGCACATCACCCAATGCAGCCCACACCAGCCGCACCAGTCTGGTGACGCCACTGGGTGCCTGCCTTATAAGGAGTCCCTGATGAGATGCCAGTACATTCTACAGTGAATACAAGGGGCTTCTTGGAGTGGCCTGCTGTATCCTGAGGTTTGTGTGCAGCCGTAGTTTGTTCCATATCCTGAGGCTGAGAGGCAGGGGTTGCAGCTAGGCTGGCCAAGAACTCAGATTTTTGGTCAACACTGCCATTCTTACTCGGGCCTTATCATGGACCCCTATGGGTCTACTCATTACTATACCTGCTCCTGAGGTGGTATAACTCTGAGGGCTGGAAGAGGGCATTTCTGCCTTGGAAACAGGCTCTGGATACAGAGTAACTGCTCTGCCCTAGGCAATGCTAAAGATGCCCTCAACTTGCCTCTCCTGAGCTGCTTAGGCTGCCCCAGTTAGGGCAGAGCAGGTCCACCTCTCTTAGGGCACCCTATCTTGCCTTGCTCTGCCCTAAGCCTCTTCCAGAGTAACTGGGCTGGAGCATCTTGCAGTTGCTCCAACCTAGTGTTAGATAGGGCAACCTAAGGGCTCTTATGTGGACAGATTAGTTGCTCAGGATTGTCCTGCCTTGCTCCATTCTTGTGTTTGCTTTTCCTGCACATGAATCATTCAAATCAAGAAGGGAGTGTGTTATAATTTTATTCATATCAAATCAGCATTATTGGCATAAAATAATTTTACGTTGAACAATAAACTTTGCTTTCACAGATACATTTGCAGGAACAAACATATAAATTGCAAGATGAGAAAATATATCAACCACCCATTTATTATTGCATTGGGGTCAGCCTTCCAGACTAATTCCAGCTTTTAGGGAAACCAGAAACTGACCACGGGGTGTTTCTCCTATTGACTAATGTACAGGCCTCCCTTTCAGTTCTCATTTCATTGGATTACTGAAGAGGTCCTCAAATGTCTTAGGAGTTAGTTCTTTGGAGGGAGAATGGAATGACATGAACTCAGGATCCAAAGCTGGCACTGACTTCACTGATGTCACAGTTGGCATCACAGCAACATGCTCCCAAGAGTGCAGTTGGCACCCATGGAAACCTACGCAGGACTCCCCAAGCTTTGAAAAATGCAAAAATAATTATCATGACCTAGTATAGAATTGCACACCTGGGGATCAGTGGCCAAAGGGAGACAGGATGGGAGACAGACCACTGCCACCATCCCAGGGTTTGGAAACTTGCAGGAGGGAGCATGTTTGGGAAACACCTCCACTCACTGAAGAACACAAAATTCATACTTAAATCCAAAAATCAATAATGAACACAGAACATTCTAGAAATGGACCCACATGTTGAGTTCCCAGTGAATAAATATTACTGGGCAGGAAAGGATGGAAAATATAGCCAGTTTGTCAACAACCCGAAAGAACTTAAACAAAATGGAGAAGAAAGGGTAGCGAGAAGCACAACACCCAGTAGGTGTGTGTATTTTAAGTCCAGCAGAAAAGAAGATAACTTCAGTAGTGGTCCTGAGGGGGGTTAGCAGTGGCAGAATCCTCAGGCACTACATCTGTCAGGCCTGTAGGGCTTTCCACATCCCCTGTGCTGCATCCCCAGGTACTCCAAAAGCTTTCTAAGGTTCTGGAAACACTGCTAAACATTAAATGTGATTTTTCTTATCATTTAAAGGCGTCTTCAGAAGGCTTTTGGAGCACACTAAGACATCGCACAAGGCTGCAAAATGAAGCTGTTTCCTCTCTGGAGGGAAGCATGTTGTGATTTTGTGTACCATGCTGGCACAGGGACCAGGTCCACAAGTGCATAAGTTACCGAAAGGTGCCTTGATAAGTGTGGCTTTTGTGAAGTTTATTCTACACTAAAGCATTGGCAAGATTTTCCTGTGTGATTTTTTGATGGGATATGGACTAACAATCAGCCTGAAGAAAACACAAGTCATGGGTCAGGGTGTGGACTCATCTCCCTGTATCACAATCTCTGAACATGAACTGGAGGTTGTCCATGACTTTGTGTACCTTGGCTCAACTATCTCTGACACTCTCTCCTTAGACTCTGAGCTGAATAAACGCATTGGTAAAGCGGCTACTACATTCTCCAGGCTTACAAAGAGAGTATGGCTTAATAAGAAGCTGACGGAACATACAAAGATTCAGGTCTATAGAGCTTGCGTCCTGAGCACACTCTTGTACTGCAGTGAGTCTTGGACCCTTTATGCATGGCAGGAGAGGAAGCTGAACACCTTCCATATGCGCTGTCTCCGACCTATTCTTGGAATCACCTGGCATGACAAAGTCTCAAATGACACAGTTTTGGAACGTGCTGGAATCTCTAGCATGTTCACACTTCTGAAACAGCGGCGTCTACGCTGGCTTGGGCATGTCGTGAGAATGGCTGATGGTCGGATTCCAAAAGATCTCGTATATGGAGAATTAGTGCAGGGAAAGCGCCCAAGAAGGAGACCACAGCTGCGATACAAGGACATCTGCAAGAGGGATCTAAAGGCCTTGGGAATGGACATCAACAGCTGGGAAACCTTGACCTCTGACCGCTCAGCGTGGAGGCAAAAGACCCAGCATGGCCTTCTCCAACTGGAAGAGACACTTGTTCGGCAGGCTGAAGCAAAGAGACAGACCCGAAAGCAGCGAAACCTGGGCCTGCGCAGGGGACGGAATTTATTTGTCCTCAGTGTGGAAGGGATGGACACTCTCGAATTGGCCTTTTTAGCCACACTAGATGTTGTTTCAGGACCTCCAATCAGAGCATGATACCATAGTCTTTCGAGACTGAAGGATGCCAATAATAATAATGAGTTTATCATTAGGTATGAAATATTTAAATGTTTGTCCACATCATGAAGTAATTGCTGTAAAATGAGAGTTGTTCTCCACCTGAAGAGTTTTCCACATTCCAAACACTTATGGAGTGTATCAAAGGCCCTCCCAGACCTTTGATGTGAAGGAAGTTTCCTTTGAGGAAAACTTTCCACAAAATTCAGAGTTCTGGTTTCTCTCTTGTGTGAGTTCTTTCATGTTTGGTGAGCTGCCCAATCAAAGTGAAGCTGTGTCCACACTCCAGGCATTTCTGTGGCTTCTCCCCTTTGTGAGTTCTTTGAAAATTGGATTGGCCATCCGTTTTCTTGAAACTCTTTCCATATTTCAGGTACTTGGATGATTTCTCCCCTGTGTGAGTTCTTAGATGTTCAGTGAGGTGTCCACTTTGACTGAAGTTCTTTCCACATTCCAAGCACATGTATGTTTTATATTGTGAATAAGTTATTTTATGCCTAGTGAGGTTTCTGTTGATACTGAAACTTCTTCCACACTGGTGGCATTTGTATGGTTTCACCCCTGTGTGTGTTCTTTGATGTTTGGTGAGGTATAAACTGTGACAGAAATTCTTTCCACATTCCTGGCATTTGTATGGTTTCTCTTTTGTGTGAGTTTTTTGATGTATAATAAGGTTTCCACTCACACTGAATCTCTTTCCACACTCCTGACATTTGTATGGTTTCTCCCCTGTGCGTGTTCTTTGATGTCTGGTGAACGTTCCACTATCCCTAAAACTATTTCCGCACTCCTGGCATTTGCACGGTTTCTCCCTTGTGAATCCTTTGATGATTGGTAAGATATTGACTTTGACAGAAATTCTTTCCACATTCCTGGCATTTGTATGGTTTCTCTTTTATGTGACTTCTTTGATGTTCTCTGAGTCTTCCACTCCAACTAAAACTCTTTCCACACTCCTGGCATTTGAATAGTTTCTCCCCTGTGTGTGTTCTTTGATGTTTTTTGAGGTTTCCACTCATACTAAAACTCTTTCCACACTCCTGGCATTCAAATGGTTTCTCCTCTGTGTGTGTTCTTTGATGTTCTGTCAGGCTTCCACTCGTACTAAAACTCTTTCCACACTCCTGGCATTTGTATGGTTTGTGTGAATTTTTTGATGTTTGGTAAGGTATCCACTGTGAGATAAATTCTTTCCACATTCCTGGCATTTGTATGGTTTCTCTTGCGTGTGCGTTCTTTGATGTATAGTGATGTTTCCACTCACACTGAATCTCTTTCCACACTCCTGACATTTGTATGGTTTCTCCCCTGTGTGTGTTCTTTGATGTCTGGTGAGTGTTCCACTATCCCTAAAACTTTTCCCACACTCCTGGCATTTGTATGGTTTCTCCCGTGTGTGTTCTTTGATGGCTGGTGAGCTTTCCACTATCCCTAAAACTCTTTCCACACTCTTGGCATTCATATGGTTTCTCCCCTGTGTGTGTTCTTTGATGGCTGGTGAGCTTTCCACTATCCCTAAAACTCTTTCCACACTCCTGGCATTCATATGGTTTCTCCCCTGTGTGTGTTCTTTGATGTCTGGTGAAGTTTCCATTCATACTGAAACTCTTTCCACACACCAAGCATTTGTATGGTTTCTCTCCTATGTGTATTCTTTGATGTGTAGTGAGTTGTTCACTCCAACTAAACCTCTTCCTACACTCCAAGCATTGATACAGTTTGGCTCTTGTATGGCTTTTCCAATGAGCATTAAGCTTTGAATTTTGACTTAAGGCTTCACCATGAAGACTGCATTGAACCTTCTTCTTTTGTTCACTTTTCCCTTGGATTGGGCTCTGAGGGATGTCCTCAGATTGAGAAGCAGAAGAGCCTTTCCTCCTCCTCTGTTGTTCAACCTTGGTTCTCGTTCTCTGCTGTCTTCCCTGCTTACAGCTTTCCATGGCCACATTTTGCAGTTCTCTTTCATTCTCCAGTTCCTTCCCTTCACTTTCTGGAGAGAAGAGGGAAAAATCAGAGAAACTGTAACTGTTCAGGCAATAACTGGAGACCTTAGTGTTTTATTTCCGCCCATAACCATAACATTAGTATTTTTCCCAACCCATCCCCCTTTTCAGCCTCTTGTCATCAAAATGTGATTGCGTTTCTTTCATTTTGGCTTGTGTTCCCTGAGTGCACAGCCCCTCTACACAGACAGCCTCCTCCAATCAGCTCAGACTGGTGTTGATTAGTAACCCAGCTTAGCAAATCCTAGAATCCTAGAGTTGGAAGGTACCCACTGGGTCATCTAGTCCAACCCCCTGCCTTTAGCAGGAAATCCTCCTAGAGCATCTCCAACAGGTGCTTGTCAAGCCTCTACTTGAAGATCCCCAGTGAGGGATAGTCCAGCACCTCCCTTGGCAATCTGTTCCACTGCCAAACTGCCCTCACCAACAGGAATGTTTTCCTGATATCCAACCGGAATTTCCTTTCTTGCAGTTTGTATCCATTGGTTCTAGTTCCGCTTTCAGAGGCAGCTATGAACAAATGAGCCCCTTCCTCCATATGAAAGCCCTTCAGGTATTTGAAGAGGGCAATCATGTCTCCTCTCAGCCTTCTTTTCTCCAGGCTGAACACCCCAAGTTCCCCCAACCTTTCCTCCTAGGGCTTCACTTCCATCCCTCTGATCATTCTTGTCGCTCTCCTCTGGACTTGCTCCAGTTTGGCTGCATCTTTCTTAAAGTGAGGTGCCCAGAACTGAACACAGTACTCAAGATGAGGACTAACCAATGCAGAATAAAGAGGAACTAGAACTTCTTGCAACTTGGAAGCTACAGTCCTCTTAATGAAGCTTAAAATGGCATTTGCCTTCTTTGCAGACGCATCACACTGCTAACTCATGTTCAGCTTGTGATCCATGGTGACTCCAAGATCCCATTCACATGTTGTGCTGACAAGCCAAGTATTCCCCATTTTATACCTGTGTTTTTTGTTTTTATTGTCTAAGTGCGGAAACTTGCACTTCTCCCTGTTGAAATTCATTCTGTTACAGCCCTCCCCTGACTGGCACATGATAAGGAAGAAGTGGTAGGAAAAGAACCTGATCTGAATGTACTTTGAATGTACATGGGTATTAGAATTCAAGTTTAATGTCAGTTTGAATAATATGGATTTAGGCCCTAAACTTCATGCCTGATATTTGATGTGAAGTTTGGTGATCCATGGTATGAACACTTTGCTCCTGAAAATTGCTATATTTTCATTTAAAAAGTGATATTTTTGCAATGGTTTGCAGACAGGTGCAATTTGAGAATACTGTATATGCCACCAAATAAATTGACATTTACACCAAAGAACCTTAATGCAAAAGAAGTTGTGTTTAGAACATTTTATTAACATGGACCATTTATTAACAAGGACCATTTTATTGTAACAAACCAAGCTTACCCAACTTCCTTCATCACAATACGTTTTACTTTTGCAGAAAGGCAAGCCTCTGTATTTAAAACTGGCACATATTAAGCAGATGCATTTGATGGAAACAAATTTACAAATGCAAAGTCGTTGGGATTGGGACCACATAAATCCACCTTGATGATGATGGCATCTTGCCTGGAAGCATTTTTAAAGGGGAATGGACAAATATCTGGAGGGAAAAGTCCATCACATATTACAAATCTCAATGTGTATGTGCAATCTCCTTATTTTAGATGCCAAATGCAGGGAAGGGTGCCAGGATGATGGTCTCTTGTTGTCTTATGTGCTCCCTGAAGTATTTGCTGAGTCACTGTGAGATATAGGAACATGGAGGTCAGTCTATGGCCTGATCCAGCAGGGCTCTTCTTTTGTTCTTATGCAGCTTTGTCAGTATTTGGGATACATATGGGGCAACAGGAGGGAAAAGGGTTCTGAGCTGGCAGGACTGAAAGACAGAAGGAAACTTACTCAGACAGACAACGTTCAAAACCTTCTCCTCCATGACTTCACCATGCAATGCACCATGCAAAGTGGCACAGAAACCATTTTCATTGCAGCACCAAGAAGAGATGCGCTCTTGGATGTTTTTGGCTTCCTTGTGGCATCTCCTGTGAAAGACACAAATGTGTTGAGACTGTCAGCACTATCCTAACACCCAGTTAGCCCAGCATAAGTCCTGAGCTGGCCAGGAGGTGTCACAAAAGTGTCACAAGGTACTTCAGCACCACACCTGGGGAGCTAGGCCAGTGCACAGATATATGCTGGCCTCCCTACATCACGATGGGAACAGGGAGACAGGTGAGCTGTGCTGGCCTAAATTGGTTAGGATTGTGCCCCCAGTTCATTCACGACATTTTTCCAAGTCACTTTTTAATCATGTTGGCATCCCAAACTCATTCACTGTTAAAACCAGGTTTGGCCTTCTCTGAATTAGCCACTGTTGCTGGGGAGAGTGACTGAACTCTCAAGTCCCTTTCCAGCAGTCTCCAATTATTATTATCATCTCGTCTGCTTCTTAAGGCCCCTTCAGCACACAAGGGCCACCAGCAGCAGACTGTGCATGTGTGTAGGGGCACCTGTGACTACAGTGTGCAATGAAGAGCCAATGAGCTTCAACTCTTCACTGGCAGGGCTTAGGTGAAAGTGCTGTCAGCCACACCTCTATCAGATCTGGGTCTGTCAGCCACAGACAGATCACCTCTATCAGATCATTCCTCTTTGCCCCATCACATCAGATCTGGGTCTGATCTGAACTGTGATGGGGCAAAGAGGAATGATTATTCTTTCCCTGCTAAATATAAGAGGAGCACCACTTAGAAGTGCCTATATACTTAGTTAGCATGGGTCACTACATGTATATGGAAATGAGAGCTGCTTCATATTTACACCTTATATTTACATCTTATATTTACACCTTATCATTCCATTGGACTAATTCAGTGGCGTGGAGAGGGAGGATTTGCTGCTTGGGTAACAGCCTATCCTCCATAACAATCCAACCCAGGCTTTCGTGCTTCACATGCAGCATATGCAGCGCCGAGCACTATACCATAGTCTTTCAAGACTGACAGAGGCCTGCATGCAAATCCAATTTTTGTTCCATGGGCTTTTGTATTTTCATGTTCTGGTTAATTGGCTATAACCTTTGATAGAATATAGATATTCCAATGCAGTTTGTTTCATTGCATTCTGCATTAAATTACCTTTCCAATGATATATAACATGAAGGTATTATATTTCATACATGCCCTATTTTTACTAATTTAGCTGCTAGTGTCAAGCTGAGCTAGCTTGTTGCCCCCTAAAGCCTATTGCCCATGCAACTGCACCTCCTAAACCCCCATAGCCATTCCACTGGATTTCACCATTTGATGCTGTAAGGGAAGCTGCAGTAAGTGTAAATAGCCTATTCAGGGAGCTTTGTGGCTTCAAAGGGATAAAAATCCAGTCTTCTCCAATCAAAAGCAAACACTATAACCACTCCATCACACTACCCATACACATGTATGACAGAACTTCAGATGGAACTGGTGCTGTCCCACAAAAGCAGCTGCTGAAAATTTATCCTCTGCATGAATTTTGCAGAAGAGGGAGAAATACCTTTGCATACCTAGCAAAGACACATATCTGTCCCCTTCCTGCAAACTCTCCAGAGTCCCCAATGTCTGACTGGCATCAAGGAGAGTCTCCTCTGTGGCTAAAGAACTCAAGTGTTCATGTCCTCTAACAGTTCCAGTGCCTGAAAGAGATTTTGGAAACAAAAGGAGAAGAATGGGGAACAGGAGGAAGCCAGGTGAGTCCTGCATAATGATCCTTCCTAGGCAACTTTCACAGAAAGTGGAGATCTCTACTAAACCTTTGTTATATTCCTGCTCCTTACAAGGATGAGATGCCCTCACCTGCTGCTTTCTTCTCACTGCTTCACCTCCAATCAGCTCTCACTCCTTTGCTCTCCTTCTGTTCCACGCCCAGAGAAGGACAGTAGGGGCAAAATCCAGAGTAACTATGGGGAGTCCTTGCTCCAGTGTAAGAACTAATTACTCTGGATTCCAATATGAATTTCCCATAGGTTTTCACTAGTGGTGCAATAATTACAGGTACACATAAAGTCTCCTACGTGCTCCTGTAGTTACTCTGGATTTGGGGGTGGGTTTCATTTCTTTGACCTTATCAGGGGTCCCAAAAAGGAGAATGTCTTCAGCTTCTGCCCACCACTGGGGTCCCTGCCAGTACAAGCTCAGCAGTCTATGTAGGGCTGCCCCAGCCACATCCATCCTATTTCTCTCCCTTTTCCTCCTCTGGGTTCCAGAGCAAAAGCAGGGAGAGGGCTGACAGCATCCTACCCTACATCAGCCTCTGGGCCTTCTCCTTCAGTCACTGAGAAGCTGGACTCCCAGGACACATCCTTCATGATGTCAAACATGAAGCCAACAAGATGGTGTCAATCATGATGTCAATAATATGTCAAACATGTAATTAAGGAACTCTTCCTGCATGGACCATGTGACTGCACTGCACATGGCTGAAGAATTTTGTGGTCCAGGCTGTGGGAATGGTACCAATCCCCCCATCTTAAACTCTCCCTCCCATCTCTCTTAGTCTACCGAGACACTTACTGCAGGTGGGGGAGAAAGAAGAAGGGTTCAAAATGCTGTGCCCTCCACCCATTCCAATAGGTAACTTGGAATGGGTGCCCTCCTGGCCAACCACAAAATGCCCTCCTGGCCAACCACAAAATGCACACCCAGTTGTAGCACATGATGATGTTTTATCTGCTCCCATGTGCTAGGAACAAAAGAACCCCATTCCATCCTACTCTAGAGGTAGGGCTATAAGTCAATTTGGAAGGTACTCAATTTGAAGGTAGGGCAATTTGGAAAGGGTCCAATTTGTGACAGGGATCAGGTTATATATTCAAGAGAATAATTGGGGTTTGAGGGTAGGGTAGCCATAATTCTCTTCCAAAAAACTGGGACAGGACCCCATGGCAAACTTGCCAGGATGTGAACATGATGTCATCAACTTGGCAGTGATATAATGACTGGATGTGACATCACACCAGACGTGTGTGATCACACCAGACGTTGCTGTCATAACCTGGTATGTTTGACGCAGTGTAAGAGCCACCTCCATGTCTACTCTGAAGTAAGTCCTACAGTTTTCAGTGAGACTCCCAGGAAATTGAGGTTGCAATCCTACCCATACTTTCCTGAGAAAAAAGCTCCTTTGACTATAATGGGACTTACTTCTGAGTAGACCTGCCAAAAAACACTTGCACCACACATACACACAACTCTCATACATACACCTATCTCTCTCAACTCACACCACAAGCACACACCTCACTCACACACACCTATCTCACACCACACACAGCTCTGACACACATGCACTCTCAGACATATTCCTAACTCTCTTGCTCACACACACCTATCTTTCATTCACACCACACACACACACCACTCAATCACACCCACTCTGACACACACACACACTCTCTCTCTCTTTCACACACACACACACACACACACACACACACACACACAAACACGCATACCTATCTCTCTTAGAGCACAATCCTAATCATGTCTACTCAAAAGAAAGCCCCATTGTGTTCAATGGGTCTTGCTCTCAGGAAACTGTGTTTAAGACATGTCTTTAAGACATAAGATTGCAGCCTTACTCACACCACAAACATACCTCTCACACACACCTATCTCACACCACACACAGCTCTGACACACACTCTCAAACACACAACTATCTCTCACACCACACACACATCTCTCACACACTTCTATCCTTTTCTTTCACATCACACATACTTTCTCTCACACACTCACACACATACCTCTTACATACACCACTCTCACACACCTATCTCACACCACACACAGCTGACACACACACTCTCTCTCAGACACATTCCTATCTCTTTCACACATACCTATACTTTTCATTCACACCTCACACACACCACTCGCTCATACAGCCACTCTTTCACACATACACTCTCACACATATCTATCTCTCACTCACACCACAAACATACCTCACACACCTATCTCACTCCACACACAGCTCTCTCACATACACTCTCAGACATACACCTATCTCTCTCACACCACACACACCTCTCTCACACACACCTACGGTATCTCTTTCATTCACATCACACATACTTTCGCATACCTCTCGCTTACATATCCCACAAACACACATCTCTCTCACACCCACACCTATCTCACACCTCACACAGCTAGCTCTCTCCATATCTCGCTCTCTCTCTCTCTCTCTCTCTCACACACACACACACACCTCTCTCTCTCTCACACCACACTCACACACTCCTCTCACACAATTATTGGGTTAAAGTGTTAAGCGTTATCATGTATAGGTCTAATTTCCACATAACTCATTAAATCACATGGAAACGGCCCTCAAGCGATGATCTTGCAAGGTGGGTTCAATCCCTCAGGCACCCCTTTGGCTTCCTCCAGGCTCCACTGACCAACCCTCACTGCCCCCTGGAGCTTCTCCCTCTTTCTACTGGCCTCCTGAGAAGCTTCCAGACAGTTTCCCAGCTGCTTTCCAGTCACCAGCAGGGAGGGCAGGGTCGTCCCAAGAGAAGCAGGCTGTTCCATAAGGACCTACCAGGCCTATAGAGGGAGAGGGAAGCTTCTGGATGCCATGGTGGAAGAGGCAGAGCGGCCACTGGCCTGTTAGCACCCAGGGAGCCTAAACAGTGCACAGGCTCAACATACAGAGAGTATACTTTGCTCTCATGTGGTTAATTTAAACACTTAATCTTATATTTTAAACTATTATTTATAATTTATTTTAGGAGATATATATATATATCTCCCACTCTAGACATATAGTTATCTATATATAAAAGAACAGTCACTCACTGACTCACTGACTGACTGACTCATCACCACCCTGCCAAAACCAGTGGGCCTAGAAGCGTGAAGTTTGGGGTGGGTGTTCCTTCCGTGAGGGAGGGGTGCACTAAGAACCGGTTTTTGGAAATTCCAACTGGAAGGGGGTGAAAAGGGGCGCAACGCGTTTTCCTCCCTATACTTTGCATTGAGAATTGCTGAGTCAGCAACATTCCTCCCCAACTGCTGGGCCTGAAGCATGGAATTCTGGGAGTTCCTTCTTTCACCTGAACTCCCACCAAGAACCATCTGGAGAACTTTAACCCTTCAGGGGCTGAAAAAGGGGGCAACGTGTTTTTGTCCTATTCTTAACATGGGAGACTGACCAACATCAGCCAATTTGGTGCTCTCTGCCTGGTGCACTGGGAATGTTGTTCGGAGGAAGAGGTTGCACTGGCGAGAATTCTGTGCATGGGGGGAAGTTGCGCATGGGGGACTGATGCGCATGGGGGGAAGTTGCACATGGGGGGAGTTGCGCATAGGAAAGTTGCACATGGGGGATGATGCGCATGGGAGGAAGTTGCGCATGGGGGATGATGCGCATGGGGGAATGATGCGCATGGGGATGATGCGCATGGGGGGAACTTGTGCATGGGGGGAAGTTGCACATGGGGGAAGTTGCGCATGGGGGGAACTTGCGCATGGGGGAAGTTGCGCATGGGGGAAAGTTGCGCATGTGGGGAAGGTGCGCATGGGGGAAGGTGCACATGGGAGAACTTGCACATGGGGGATGATGAACATGGGGGGATGATGTGCATCGGGGGAGTTGCCCATGGGGAGAAGTTGCGCATAGGAAAGGTTGTGCATGGGGGATGATGCGCATGGGGGATGATGCGCATGGGGGAAGTTGCACATGGGGGATGATGTGCATGGGGGAAAGTTGCGCATGGGGAATGATGCGCATGGGGGAAGTTGCGCATGGGGGAAAGTTGCGCATGGGGAAGGTGCACATGGGGGAAGTTGCACATGGGGGATGATGAGCATGGGGGATGATGTGCATGGGGGGATGATGTGCATGGGGGTAGTTGCCCATGGGGGGAAGTTACGCATAGGAAAAGTTGTGAATGGGGGAATGATGCGCATGGGGATGATGCGCATGGGGGGATGATGCGCATGGGGGGATGATGCGCATGGGGAAAAGTTGCACATGGGGGGAAGTTGCACATGGGGGAAGTTGCACATGGGGTGTTGATGCGCTGTGGGGGATGTCGTATGGGGAAATGTTACTCCCGCAACGTGGGTACGCTTTTTGCTAGTTATATATATAACTATACATCTAGAGTGTGTATACACACACACTCAGATGGTGTCCATAAAGTCCGTGTGCACTTTAAAAAATTCATAACTTTTTAAATATTTGTGCTAAAAAGAATCTGTAAAAACTATTAGAAAGCTTATTGTATCTAATTTACGTACTGTAATGTTATTTGATATTTCTTCAACACAATATTTTTAACACTTTTTTGTAACTTTAATTGACAAATGTTTTTAGAGAACTGCAAAATTGTATTTCCCTTTGTATCACTAAAGATGGTGGACATATAGAAACTTTAAAAAGCTACAATAAACAATAAAGAAATTCTAGATTCTTTTCTTTCTAATACATTTTTACAGATTTTTTAGCACAAATACTTAAAAAGTTATGAATTTTTTAAAGTGCACATGGACTTTATGGACACCCTGTGTGCGTGTGTACCCATGTTGCAGGAGGAAAATACTCCCCATACGCCATCCCCCTGAACTGACTTTACACAAAAGGGCTATTTGTAGTAAGAGGTGAACAGCTGAAGACTCAATATTTTCCCTCCTCTTTCATATAGCCCTTCCATCTCTACCCAGCAGGGGTATATGTTTCTTGTTGAATAAGCAACATGCAGTGCACACTGGCAGATGGCGTGCCAGGCACCCTGGAATTTGGTTCTCCATCTATCCCTTGTGTCTGTCCTTGGCAATGAGCCAAGCAACTGCTGTCAGGATATGATAGGAAGACCTCCATCTCATTCAGTGATAGGTTCTAAAGTTCAGTCAAGCCACCTGTCCAGATTTTCAATTAAAATAATTTATAGTAATTTCTGGTTGGCATTCTCTTTCACTTTTTGTGAAACACACACCATTTCTAGCATCTATCACAGGGGTCCTCAAACTAAGGCCCGTGGGCCGGATCAGGCCCGCCAGAGGCCTCAATCCGGCCCGCCGGCCTTTTGGGGGGTTTGGAATGTGCTTTGTGGGCACTGGGGGGCAGTTCAAGGCTGCCGCGGTGAAGATCCACCAGTCGCAGCAGCCATGTGCAAAGAGAGAGAGCCCCTCTGGGCTCTGGAATTTGGGCAGCTTTAAGCTGGCCCTTTAAATTTTTTTTAATGTTGTGCATGCAGCTGGAGCTGCACATGCACTTCGTCTGCCCCAGGGGTTCCGGCTGGTGCGTGCACCTACCGCCGCTCTCTCACGGCCACCCCAGCCAGCAGGGGCTTCAGGCTGGAGTGTGCGGCCGCCCCAGCTACCAGCGGCCCGGCTTGAGGCTGGTGCACGCACCTCCCACCTCTCTCGTGGCCGCCCCAGGGCTTCAGGCTGGCGTGCGCATGCCTCTCGTCACCCTTGTGCAGCTGTCCCAGTTGCCAGGGGCTTGAGGCTGGCATGTGTGCCTCCCGCTGCTCTCTCACGGCCGCCCCAGATGCCAAGGGCTTACTTCTGAGTAGACAGGCAGAGAGCTGGGCTATTAAGGCCACCTCCCATCCACACTTTCCTGGGAGTAAGCCCCACTGACTCTAATGGGCCTTACTCCTGAGTAGACATGCAGGGGGCTGGGCTTACTTTCCTGGGAGTAAGCCCCACTGACTCTAATGGTCCTTACTCCTGAGTAGACATGCATAGGGCAAAATTCCTTGGGCAAAATTCCTGAACAGCAAGCCCAAAATTGAGGCGAGCTTGTGTTTGTGTGTGTGTGTGTGTGTGTGTAAGAATACATGGGTGTGTGTGAGAGAGTGTGCATGGTGTGTGTCAGTGCATGTCACTGACATTCCTTCTGTTGCTGCAAATTGCTTTGAGGGTATCTTACAATTACACATCTTAAGTCTGACATGTAAAATATGTTGTAGAAAAATATGTTAAGTAAAATATGTTGAAGTAACGTGTTGCTGGAAACTGCTTTGAGGGCGTTTTGCATGTCTGGGTGAGAATCAGGCATGTTAAAAGGTTTTCCATTTCAAAAGTGTTGAAATTAAGTACAGGAAAACAATACAAGCATTTTTGCTTCTTTTTAACATGTCCTACATTTAAAAAAAATTTTTAAAGGGGAAATTTTAAAAAAAAATTTTAAAGGGGAAAAATTTTAAAATGTAAGACAAAATGTAGGACATACAACATTTTGTCCTACATAAGTCCTCTCACTCTCCGGCCCCCTGTTTAAAAAGTTTGAGGACCCCTGAAATCCCATTCAAATACTGTACATTCAGACGGATTCCATTCAAAAACTAGTTGCCCACTTTGAACTGAGATGTACTCTGTGTGTGTGTGTGTGTGTGTGTGTGTGTGTGTGAGAGAGAGAGAGAGAGAGAGAGCGCATTGGAGAAAGGTTTTTGGGGAGAGAAGTACGGTATTTAAGGCGCAATCCTAATCAGTTGGGCCTAGCCATTAGCCATTAATTTTTAGTTGAAAAGAGGTATACTGTAGTTGAAAAACGGTATAATCTAGGGTCAGCACAACTCACCCATTCCCTGTTCATGTGATGGTGTGGGGAAGCTGGCACATATCTGTGTACCGGCCGAACCTTCCCCCCTCCTAGGAGTGATTCAGAAGTGTCTTATGGCACTTTTGTGAACACCCTCAGGCCAGTATGGGATTTGTGTCAGGACTAACTTTGGGTTAACTAATTTGGAATTAGTTATTGCCTAATTTGGGATTACGATTGCAGCCTAAATGCATTTAAACTGTGAGGTAGTAGGGTCAGTGCATTTCTGAGGCATTATCCCTCCACCTTAATTTCAGAGAACTATGGAACTGGCCAACTGTATCATCTCTCTCTCCCCCCACCAGTGCAACAATGCAAAATGACTACTGCTACAACTTGGGGAGGGGAAGGGATAGTTGCAAACATCTCCACTAGGTAAGGGAAACTTACCTGGAGGTAAGCCTCCAAAGCACAGGGGAATCTACCAGAACCTGTTCTAGCAAAATTACTACAGGATTGGGTAGGAAGGTTACACTTCTGAAGAAATAAATTACACTTTATCTAGTGTAATAGCATTTCCCCAGGAATATCATATTTCCTCTACAATAACATCACCATATTGTGTCACTCGAGTAATTTGCCTTTTCCTAACTCAGAGTCCATTCCAATGCATGTCTACTCAGAAGTCCAACAATAGTTAAGTCAGTTCTGTCCCACACTGGGGGGTGTTAAGCCAGTGCACAGGCATACGCCGACCTCCGCACACTACCATGGGAAGTTATGCCAGGTGAGTTAGGCCAGCCTAAATAGGTTAGAATTGCACCCTGGCCCTCCAATCCAGAGTAACTACGGGAGCACGTAAGAGACATTACGTGTACCCGTAGTTACTACACCACCTAGTGAAAACCTATGGGAAACTCATATTGCAATCCAGAGCAAATTGTTCTTACACCGGTGCAAGGATTCCCCGTAGTTACTCTGGATTGTGCCCTCAGACATATTATCTCAGCCCGTACCTGAGTACAGAATTAAAAGTACTGCCATAAAGGATAGTTGTAAGAATGACTGCAGAATGTGTGAGGGGCATTTCAAACATTTGAAATGTTTGAATATGAATGTTAAGTTTTATGATGGGTGACATTGCCATTTCCAAACGACAGGCAGCAGGCTCAAAAGTCAAAGTGGGCAGATTGCACATGCCAGCCATTTCCTGCCTAACAAAGATAGAATTCCCCAGAGATATGTTCCACAATTAGGCGTTGGTGGGTGCAGGTGTGGTGGTAATGGACTTGTGCCAGTCTGGACATAATAGTCATTACAAGCTTTTATTATGCTAATCACACAGCCTTATCTTCCACACACGAGGTCTATCTATGGCAATCTGCCATTTGTGAAACACAACCAGATGTGTCAGTTAAATAGCGGTTCCTGTTTTGGGGTTGAATGTTGTCATCTGCATTTTGCATGAGATTTCAGCTAACCAAACCAGTCTGCATAAGGGACTGTCAGACCAAACAGAAGCAGGCCTGGAAAAGAATACTTTGAGCACAATCCTAATCATGTCTACTCAAGTCAGACTTACTTCCATGGAAGTGTCTTTAGGATTTCAACCTTAGTCACTGATCATCCACAACCAGCCAGTTTGCTCACCGATAGGCAATTTCTTTTTGGAGATTGGTTGGTTTTGCCAGATGGATTCTTCTGTAGCTTTCTGAGACTGGTTAACAAGACTGACTAGCTCTCAGAGTGCTTGATTTCTGCATGCATATGCACGCCTAGGGTGGATTAAGCTTTTTAATGCTACTGCATGGAGGATTTTAAAGTGACTGTTTATTTAGTCAGAATTTCAGTTTTAAAAACAACTCACACTCTTAGCTTGATTCTCAAGATACATGTTTCATAAAGTATTGAGCCTGACTATTTTCAGGTAAGCTCTGCTGAATTAAACTAAATTTCCTAGTATGTTATCAACTTTAGATTGTACAATAAAACACTCCATGAGTTCATCAAATACATTCTGCATGTATTTGAGGTACACTGGCTTACTGAGTTATGGACATCTGACTTATGAATGTCTAAATTATGAAAACCAAATTGTCTCTTTTGTACAAGCACAGTATGCCTTTTGTGGTGCTTAGGTTTGATTGCACTGGGTTGGCAAGAGCTGGTTGTTTCACTGTACGTATATTCGAACTTTCAGGCAGACTTCTGGAATAGAACCAATACATATGACTCATGGCCTAACCCTATCCATCTTTCCAGTTTCATTGCAGCTGCATAGCAGCCCTGAGGTAAAGGAATAAATGTTTCCTTTTTTCCTCTTTCCTTAAGGAGACCTCTGTGACTCCTCACCATAGGATGTAGCACATTCCCCATTGGGGGCACTGCAATTCCACTGCATCAGCACTAGAAAGTCAGATAGGATTGGACCCTGGTTGTATACACAATTGTCTACCATTATAGTCTGCTAGGTATACCATGTAATACATTTATTGAATGTTAGCTGGTGTAGAAAGAGGAAAACCATGAAGAAGTGGATCTTGTGGTGAAAAAGAAGGAAAGTTAAAGAAAGAGAAGGTGGTATTTAATTATTTATTCATTTATATAGCAAATATACGTATATCCCATCTTTCTCAGGCCAAGGTCAACTCAAGGCGGCTAACAATTAGAAATTAAAACGTTACCGTAAATAAGAAAGCATATAAAACATTTAAAAACAGATATATATATTTTTTAAAAAAGTAACAATCCCCCAAACCTCTGCCTCATTTAAAAGCTTTTTTAAGGAAAGTTTTTAAGCACTGCCTGAAGCTCTGTATGGAGGGAGCTTTCCTAAGTTCCAGGGGGCGGAAGTTCCAAAGCCAGGGTGCAACCACCAAGAAGGCTTTGTTCCTGGTTGCTACAACTCTCACCTTTTTTGGTTGCGGAACAGTCAGTAGAGCCCCCTCTGGTGGACGTAGGTGATGGGTTGGATTGTATGGAAGGAGGAGGCCCCTCAAATACCCCAGATTCAAGTTGTGTAGGGATTTAGGGTATAAAACCAAAAGAGAATTAGCTGTTTTATGACTGTTTGGATATCTGCAAAGTTCTAAAACAGGAATAGTTGCCTCTCAGGTCATCCCTTGGTCTTCTGTACTTTTAAAAGATTTGATCTATACATTTTTAGCTCACCCCATTGTCTAGTATTTGTGAGTCAAGGCTCTGCATAAAGGCACAATAACTTAATGTATCTTATTATCCTTCTTCTATAGGTAGACAAGACTAGAACTACCATATACTGATTCTGGGCAAATTATTCTATCAGTTTATGGAACATTGATGAGGACTGGCCTGTCATTTCAAAAAGCAGTGGCCTCATTAACAACAATTACCTTATTTACATGAATCTAATGCACTATTGAAACTAATGCACACCTGATTTTAAAAGGCTTGTGATTTTTTAAAAAGTTTGTTGGAGATTCTAATGTGCAGCCTTTTAAATGGGGTGTGCATTTGATTCATGTAAATATAGGGTTACTAGAATTCTCTTCCCCAAAATCGGGACAGGACCCTCTGTCCCATTTGCCAGTATGTGAACTCAATCCCCCAGAATCAGGATTGTTCCTGTTATTTGGGACATATGGCAAACCTAGGTAAATAGGAAGAAAGGGGGAGCAGTGGCATAAATGGGGTAGTGCAGAGAGTGCAGTTGCACTAGGTTACAAGCAGAGCTTGACATTAGTGGCTAACATGGTGAGAAACAGGGTATGTATGAATTATAATACCATCATGTTATATATAATTGGAAAGGTAATTTCATGAAGAATGCAATGAAACAAACTGCATTGGAATATCTATATTCTATTAAAGGTTATAGCTAATTAACCAGAAAATGAAAATACAAAAGCTGCAATCTGGATTTTTTAAACTCAACTTTCCCATGATACTGATTGCTCTGAGAGCCAATGAGATGTAATTCTGATACTGCATGGAAGTAATAAGGTGATAATATAAATCGTCTCTCAGTACATATCGTATACAGTACATATATCATAACAGTCACCCATGCTAACTGGCTATACAGGCACTTCTAAGTGGTGCTTCTATTTAGCAGGGAAAGAATAACCATTCCTCTTTGCCCCATTAGAGTTTCCCTAACCCAGGGATTTTCAACCAGTGTGCCATGGCACCCTGTTGTGCCACAAATAGGTGTGCTTTGGGAATTTGGGAAGAGTCATCTATATATATAAAAATGAAAAATCACCTACTGATTGATTCACTCACTGACTCGCTCACTCACTGACTCATCAATGCCAAGCCAAAACTGCTGGACCTAGAAGTGTAAAATTTGGGGAGGGTATTCTGTCCGTGGTGGAGGCACCCACTAAGAACTGGTTTTTGGAAATTCCAACCAGAAGGGGGTGAAAAGGGATGAAACATGTTTTCCACTCTATACTTTACATTGAAGAATCCCTGACTGATCCCTGCCCCAACCCCTGGACCTAGAAGCATGAAATTCAAAACGGTGCTCCTTCTGTGACATGAACACTCACCAAGAACTGATGCTCAGAAATCTAACCCTGAAGGGACTGAAAAAGGAGTGCAACATGTTTTTGTCCTATACTTAACATTGAAGACTGATCAACATCCAGCTGATGTACTGGGAGGGAGGGTTCACTGGGGGGATGGGGCACATGGAGGATGTTGCACTGGAGGAGATGGTGTGCATGGGGGGTTGATGCATTTGGGGGGGTTGATGTGCATGGGTGATGGTCACCCAACCTTCAGCTTTGGCCACTGGCTTGCTCTCCCTTCTGCCCTGCTGGCAAGGGAAGCAGGCGGTTGTAGTGGTGGTGGTGGAGGTGATCACCTCCCAAGCTCACAACTCCCCCAACTCAGCTCAGGGTAGGGGAGGACAGGATTGGGAAGCACTGACACTTCTGCTGCTGTTGCTGATGCCAGGCAGTGAGCAGCTATAGCTGTGGTGGTGGTGGTGGTTGGTGATGGTCTCCCAAGCCCCTAACCCCACTTCAATGTCCCTACCTCCTCCTCCAATTGGGCAGCTCCTTGCTCAGCTGCCCAATGCTAGAAGGCCTCTAGGCTGACCTAGCAGCAGCTGAAGAGGCAGCAGCACAAGGGCAGCCTGCTCACTGGGCTGGTGAAATTGTGCCATATCCTAAGATGGACTTGTGTAGTTGTGCAACATCCTAAAGTTGAGAGGCAGGAGTGGTAGTTATGCTATCCTAAAACTTAGAACCTGATTTTGCTTCCATTTTTATTCTGGATGATCATGGACCTCTATGAGTCTACTCAGATTTATGCCTGCACGTGATGTGGCCTAACTCTGAGGAGCAGTGAGGGGGCATGTCTGCCCTGGAAACAGGTTCTGGATACGGTCTTACTGCACTGTTCCACGCCATGCCCCACATGCTCTCAATGCACCCCGATGAATTGCCTAACCTAGCCTAAGTAGACTTAATGCTGGCCCAAGCCTTCTCTGATGTAGCTAGGCTGGCCTATCTTGGAATTGGGCCAGCCCAAGGAAGAGAGGCTAGTATAACTGCACTTCAGGATTGTGGCAATATATATTCATTACAAGAAGGCTATCTGCTGCCTGCTCACAAGGAAAATGAGGACAAGGAAGATTTTTTTTTATCCAGGACACAAGGCTAAAAAGAGGACATATCCTGGGGAAAAAAGACATTTGGTCACCCTGCATTTACAAGGCAAACACAAATGGAATTAACTACAGTGGTACTTTGGTTTAAGAGTGACTTGGATTAAGAGCAAAATTGTCTCAGAAATTTTGACTTGGTTTAAGAGCACTTCTAAAAAAAGTTAGGAACAGGCTTCCAAGGCCGGGGAACTCACGGGAGACTGGGGGAGTAGCTTGGGGGGAGCTGGGGGGAGCTGGGGGGAGTGGGTGGGGCCCTGGGCAAAGTTTGGAACAGGCTGTTATGTCCAGGGAACACTTTTCCACATTGTTCTTTATTTGTTCTTTTTTATAAGCCTGCTTTGTTTCATTGGTATTTATTGATTCTCATTGTTAAACCATTTAAGTGCATTCTATTTATGAGGGGCCTCCAAAGTTTTTGGCAGGAGGACCGCATCATCTCTCTGACACTATGTTGGGGACCGGAAAACCGATTTAATCTCAAATTTGAATATATTTACATAAATTTACATATAAGAATGTATTGGAATGGATGACAAGTCTTGCCCAAGAGCCAGCTAGAGGGGTCTTGCCAGGGGCCACATAGAGGCTTGCCGATGACTAGGCTCATCTTATTCACTAAGAGGCCATGAAAAAAATCTGGAGAGACAAGATACACAGTGCAATTCTAAGCATGTCTACTCAGAAGTAAATCCCATTTTACTCAATAGTACTTACTCCCAGGAATATGTGGTTAGGATTGCAGCCACAGGCCAACAAAGGATTTAATTAAATGCAAGGCATGTGGAGCTGGCATGAACTGAAAACGAAATAAATGGAATATACATCTTCTAACATGTTTTCAGATTTGTGCCAACCATTACAAATTTGCCTCAGCAAAAATCTTGAGGCATTCTGGAAAGGAAAACTAAAACAAATGTTTATTAATGACATCAGGGTGGATTACACCAAGCTTTTATTTCGGTTTCAGGCAAGTTTTCTAACAAAGCAAACGAGGTGTTACCCCAGTTTCCTTTTTCTGCACATGATAAATTCATACTCACCACGTGCAAAACATGCAATATGGAGTTGGCATAATACCCACAATAAAAAATGAACCAGGGTGGCATATGAAATTGTGGCCAAATCTGCATTAGTTAGTCCCTCTATTAAAAAGATGATGCTCTGTGTGTGTCAAGATGGATTAAAATGACTTTAGGGTGGAAGATGAAAGTGTTGTACAAAAGCCCATTGGCAAAAGGTGTGGCAAATGCTGAGTGATCTAATTCTTGGGCTTGTCCAGAATGGATAATTCTTTTTATTTTGGTTGGTACTTGTGCTTCAGTGAGCCACATGTTTTTGAAAAGTGGGTGAAGTGGGTGAAGCCAGGAGGAATTGAAGGCAAACATCAGAGTGGGCGCTGGAGAGGCTGTACTCCTTATATTACTAGATAACTAAGGGCACCTTAAGGGCACCCTCTGCACCTTGGGCCAGCCAAATCCCTTGCTTTGGCTCAGGAGGGTCACAAACATGTTGCAAAGCATGTTTATGTCTTGCTGGGAGTAAGCCATGCTGGCATACAAAGGTGCATCAGCCCATGGTGGCCAGAACTTGCCTCCATGGTGGCAAAAGGAAGGAGCTTGAAAAAGTGCCTCTTTTCTTTCTTTGGCATCTTGTAAATATTTCATTTTTACTCTGGCTCTGGTACCAAACTGGGAACTATATTATCAAGCAACAGCATTACATTGGATCAAAGACTGGATATTACTGAAACAGACCAGATTGTTAAAACTGGAAGGACATGATCTTTAAATCAGCTGGCATGCCTTTCTTATGTATGATAAAGTTAGACAACATGGTTATTTCAAACAACATATCCTAAGGAATGCTTTATATCAGGTTTGGGACCAGTTAAAATTTAAAATGTATCCAAAATTACCGAAATGGATTAGACCCTTAGAAATTGCAACAAATCCAAACTGGATTAAGGAAACATGCAACATATCCTATGAGGATTTGTTAAACAAAAATAATGATTTGAGATCTAAAGAAAGTTTGGAACAGCAAGGAATTTTACGTGACTGGTGGTCTGAATTGCAGATTAAGAGCACAATCCTAACCATGTCTACTCAAAAGGAAGCCCCATTGTGTTCAATGGGGCTTTCTTCCAGGAAAGTGTCTTTAGGATTGCGGCCTAAGTCAAGATTGAAAGAGGATCAAAAAATTGGTTTCTTCACAGAAGGCTCTAGTTTTGATAAATTATTGTTAAATGATGAAGGTCAATTTATTAAGAAAATGTACAAATTTTTGTTAGATTATTCAACACATGATCAGTTGGTTAAGGAATCTATGATTATGTGGGCAAAAAACATGGGTTATAACATCACCTTAGAAGAATGGGAACAAATGTGGAAAACTATCAAACTTACTAAAGCGGTGGCTCTTAAAGAAAATATCCTGAAGATGTTTTATCGATGGTATTATTCACCAGAGCTTTTAGCCAAAATAGATCATAAGGTTTCGGGTAAATGATGGAAATGTGAGCTAGAGACTCCTTTTATCATATGTGGTGGAAGTGACCCAAAGTTAAAGTGTTTTGGAGAATGATGCAGGGAATGTTAACAGAAATCTTAAAAGGTCAAATTCCCTTTGAGTCAGAGATTTATTTGTTGAATTTAATTCCAGTATCTTTCAGCAAAGACTATAAACATGTAATGATACATATTTGTAAGTCAGCTAGACTTACACTAGCTCAAAATTGGAAAAAAGGATTAATACCAAATAAAGAAGATGGTAGTTGATAAATTGTATGATGTTGTAGAAATGGATATATTGTCTGAAAAAATGAAAGATGGGCAAGATGAAGAAATAAAAAAGGCTTGGAAACCATTTTATAAATGGTTAAAGATGTAAAATGTATATAATTCAAGTTACAGAGATTTACCCTACAATCCAGAGTAACTACAGGAGCACATAAGAGACATTACGTGCACCCGTAGTTACTGCACCACCTAATGAAAACCTATGGGAAATTCATATTGCAATCCAGAGCAAATTGTTCTTACACCGGAGCAAGGACTCCACGTAGTTACTCTGGATTGCGGCCTTAGGCAACTATATGAGTTAAGAGATTTTATTATTGGCATCCTTCAGTCTCGAAAGACTATGGTATCGTGCTCTGATTGGAGGTCCTGAAACAACATCTAGTTTGACTAAAGAGGCCAATTTGAGAGTGTCCATCCCTTCCACACTGAGGACAAATAAATTCCGTCCCCTGCCCAGGTCCCAGGTTTCGCTGCTTTCGGGTCTGTCTCTTTGCTTCAGCCTGCTGAACAAGTGTCTCTTCCAGTTGGAGAAGGCCATACTGGGTCTTTTGCCTCCACGCTGAACGGTCAGAGGTCAAGGTTTCCCAGCTGTTGATGTCCATTCCCAAGGCCTTTAGATCCCTCTTGCAGATGTCCTTGTATCGCAGCTGTGGTCTCCTTCTTGGGCGCTTTCCCTGCACTAATTCTCCATATAAGAGATCTTTTGGAATCCGACCATCAGCCATTCTCACGACATGCCCAAGCCAGCGTAGACGCCGCTGTTTCAGAAGTGTGAACATGTTAGAGATTCCAGCACGTTCCAATACTGCGTCATTTGAGATTTTGTCATGCCAGGTGATTCCAAGAATACGTTGGAGACAGCGCATATGGAAGGTGTTCAGCTTCCTCTCCTGCCATGCATAAAGGGTCCAAGACTCACTGCAGTACAAGAGTGTGCTCAGGACACAAGCTCTATAGACCTGGATCTTTGTATGTTCCGTCAGCTTCTTATTAAGCCATACTCTCTTTGTAAGCCTGGAGAATGTAGTAGCCGCTTTACCAATGCGTTTATTCAGCTCAGAGTCTAAGGAGAGAGTGTCAGAGATAGTTGAGCCAAGGTACACAAAGTCATGGACAACCTCCAGTTCATGTTCAGAGATTGTGATACAGGGAGGTGGATCCACACCCTGACCCATGACTTGTGTTTTCTTCAGGCTGATTGTTAGTCCAAAGTCTTGGCAGGCTTTGCTAAAATGGTCCATAAGTCGTTGAAGGTCTTCGGCAGAGTGAGCAGTAACAGCAGCGTCATCGGCGAAGAGGAACTCCCGCAAGCATTTCAGCTGGACTTTGGACTTTGCTCTTAGTCTGGAAGGATTGTAGAGTTTTCCGTCTGATCTGGTCCGGAGATAGATTCCCTCTGTTGTGTTTCCAAAAGCATGCTTCAGCATGACTGCAAGAGATAACGGAACGTTAAATATATAATGTGATATGAAGCAGATGGTAGGTCAGATAAGTGCTTTGATTATAAAGTGAATACTGAAGATTTATTGTACCAGGAGTATATGTAATCCTATGCGTAATCCTTATAATTTGTCTTTCCTATACCTTTTGTACTCCCTATTCTCCTTCCCCATTACTGGAAATCCAATAAAATCAATAAAATTAAAAAAAGAAAAAGTGCCTCTTTTACCCTTTTTACAAGGGTAACTATATTACGATACATGGGAATGAGAGCTGACTCATATTATCACCTTACTGGTTTCATGCTGTGTCATAATAACATATCATTGGTTCTCAGCTCTGTTTTATGTTTTGACTTAAAAATCCACTTTTTATTTTATAAGGCAGTTGTGTTTTCATTTTCTGGATAACTGACCATTACTTTTGATAGAATACAAATATTCTAATGCAGTTTGTTTCATTGCATTCTGCATGAAATTACCTTTCCAGTGATATACAACATGATGGTATTTTTTGTACATACCGTATTTTTCACCATTTTGGCCACTAGCTTCAAAATAAAGGCCGTGTCCTGGAAACAGACTCCCCCTATACAGGCCATACCAGTAATGATGATTAGCTGGAAAGAACCCAGAGTGGAAAGCTGTCCAGTATTGTGTGCTTGGTGCACAACCCTAAGGCTGGCTTCCTCTTGCCCAGACAATGCAGCCACCCCATGCAAGACTGTTTGGGGCATCAGCCTGCAGAGGTCAGTAATGGGATCCTGTGTGCTGTGCAGCAGGAATGATGATGGCAGCAGTGCTGCAGCCTGCCAGGAGCTTCCTCCTCCTCCTGCTGCTCCTCCATCAAGCATTCCTTCAAGGGGGCAGGGCTGGATTCCCCCCCTCTGGGGCTCTCCTCCACTTGCATTATGGGATCAGTAGTCTTGAAGGGCCAGGGATGAGCTGGGCTTAAGGGAGGAAGGACTACAAGCCCTAGAATGCTGCAAGGGGAAGGGCTGGAAGTGCCTTGAGAATGATTTCACTGCAGCCTGCATTCCCAGCCAGGGTGCAGGAAGGGACCAGGGTGTGAGGATCCTGGCTGTGGGGTGCTGGGCAGGGAGATCAGAGGTGCAAGCAGTGCATGGGGGAGAGAGGAGCATGGGTGCTGCAAGGGTGGCTGCTTGGCACTAAAGGGTCTGGAGCTGGAGCCCTCCTTGTCCCCCTCTGGAAAGCCCCCTCTGGCACCCTCCCCAGCAAGGATGGCCATGGAGGAAGAGGAGTACAGCAAGCTGGTGATGGAATCGGGTCCTGAGTGGCTGCGGGGGGAGATCAAGAGGCTCTCCCAGGAGCTGGGAGAGACCACCAGGGAGAAGATCCAGGCGGCAGAGTACGGGCTGGTGGTGCTGGAGGAGAAGCAGCAGCTCAAGCAGCAGTACGAGGAGCTGGAGCTGGAGTACGAGACCATCCGCACCGAGATGGAGCAGCTCAAGGAGGTCAGGAGCAGCAGGGGAGGGACAGCTGAGGGGGCTGCAGCAGCCACACTTTCCTGGGAGTAAGCCCCGTTGACTGTAATGGGACTTACTTCTGAGTAGACCTACAGAGGGTTGGCCTCTAAGGCTGTCTACACTTTCCTGGGAGTAAGCCCCATTGACTGTAATGGGACTTACTTCTGAGTAGACCTGCAGAGGGTTGGGCTCTAAGGCTGTCCACACTTTCCTGGGAGTAAGCCCCGTTGACTGTAATGGGATTTACTTCTGAGTAGACCTGCATAGGGTTGGGCTCTAAGGCTGTCTACACTTTCCTGGGAGTAAGCCCCATTGACTGTAATGGGACTTACTTCTGAGTAGACCTGCAGAGGGTTGGGCTCTAAGGCTGTCCACACTTTCCTGGGAGTAAGACCTATTGACTGACATGGGACTTACTTCTGAGTAGACCTGCAGCGTATGGGCTCTATGGCTGTCCACTCTTCCATGGGAGTTAGCCCCATTGATTTTAATGGTACTTACTGCAGGGTAAGGGCTCTATGGCTGTACACTCTTTCATGGGAGTAAGACCCATTGACTATAATGGGACTTGCTTCTGAGTAGACCTGCATAAGATTGGGGTGTAAGGCTGTCCACGCTTTCCTAGGAGTGAACTCCACTGACTGTAATGGGATTTACCTTTGAGTAGACTTGCATAGGATTGGGCTCCAAGGTTGTCCACCCTTCCTGATTGTAGGATTGATTGATTGTAGATTGACTGGGATTTACATCTGAGTAAACCCACATTGTATGGGGTCTAAGGCTCCAAGGACGTCCACATTTTCCTGGGAGTAAGCTCCATTGACTGTAATGGGATTTATTTCTGAGTAGACCTACATAGTAGAGGGTCTAAGGCTCCAAGGCTGTCCACACCTTCCTGTGAGTAAGCTCAATTGACTGTAAAGGGACTTGTTTTTGAGTAGACTTGCTTAGGATTGAAGGCAATGGATGACCCGAGGCACACATGTCCCCTTTGGGATGTTCCAGCATCAGGGGCACTGCCTGCATCTGCCCTGGCCTGGGTGTCTTGACTGGGTAGCACCTGGCCAGCCCTTCCCCCCAGCTGGTGCCCTGCAGGCAGGTTTGGGGCTTGGTCTGATTCCTGCCTTCCCTGCTCATCAGAGCAAGCAGACCCAGTCCACAGGAAAGAGTGGAGGGCCTTAGAGCCCATCCTACATAGGTCTACTCAGGAGTAAGTCTCATTATAGTCAAAGGAGCTTACTCCCAGGAAAATGTGGGTCGGTTTGCAGCCTGAGTTCGCCCTCCCCCTTTGCTGGCGTCATGCCTGGCAGCCCACCCACTCACCCACCCACCCCTCTTTAAAGGGTCACCATGTCAGCCATTCTGTCCCTCTAAATGTGCCCTTCCCTTGACATCTGCTGTGGATCTGCTTTCACTGCAACAGGAATTGTGCTGGAGAGAGGTTGGTACTTCAATATCCTAGTATTGGAGCTGGGTGACACTGCCCACCCTCCAGGACTGCAACATTGTCTCCTTTGTCATCTTCCATAGAGATCGGAGGAGAAAATGTATCTCAATTTGCTATTTAATGGCTGGAATTTCATGTACCGTACATGTAAAACACACACACACATATTCACAACACCCTTGTGCAGTGCTCACTCCCACTCAATCCCACCCTCCCCCTTGAAATAATGGAACAATGGATTCCTATGGGCTTGGATTTAGTGTCTTCCCTATAATTCATGTTGCCAATACAGTACTGCACATTTATTTCCACTTTTCTCAGATTTAATTTAGGGACATCTGTTGTTGCATCCCTCCTCCTTTTATTTGTGCAGCAACAACATAATGCGCCAATCCATGTCGTTCTTCCTCCTCTCCTCTCCATGGCAGTGTGGTTAGGGTAGAGGGGGAGACTTGCAACATTTCTGCTTTCCTCTGTCTTGCACAGCAACTCAAGAGAAAGGTGAAAAGCTGTTGGGTTACACATGACATGCAGGACAAGGTTTTAACACTTGGGGTTTTAACTGAAAGTGTATTGTTTTAATGCATTTAGGAAGCCGCTTTAAAAAAATAGTGTATGGACTATCTCCTTTGGGAAAAGTTGTCAGATCAAGTGGCATTATATGTGAAATACAGGAAGAGGATAGTTAATCTCTTGGATATGGTTGGAGACAGATAACTGGGGAAAAAGTATTGAAAGAAGCTGGAGATTGGCATACCCACAGTAACGTTCCTGCTATAGGACTAGAGCAGTGTTAATTTAAATGCCTTCTTAATGGAGCAAAATTTAATCCCAATTTAATCAAATTGTGCAAATCCCTGTGCTGTTACAGTGCAGCAAGGAAATGTTTTATAATGTGTTCAATATAGACCAGTTTAAATAATTCAGTTGAATGTATTTCTACATTGAAGTAGGTCTCATGGAGTTCACTGGTTTTACTCCCAAATAAATGTATTTCAGAAAAAAAGATTTCAGAAGGTAACATCTCTCTGCATTAAAGCCTTGATCTTGATATGTGTGCACAAGTTCCATGTCAATCAAGGAGGCTGAGGGTTCTATTTCCAGGTGTTTCTGAGGCAGAGAAAGCAGAGAAGAATTGCTGTTAGCATCCATTTGCATTTCAACTGTCAATTCTAACTGTCTCTGGGACAGATAACAAGCCAGGCTGAGAACAGGCTAGGAGAACTGTTGAGGAGAGCCACTGAGGAGAGAGGAAGCAAAAGGACAGTTGAAATGCTGAAAAGGAGGTGTTTTTTTTTAAAAAAAACAACAACTGATGAATGTTGTTATATTGTACCTCTGCAAGCAACAGCAGTGGGCTGTTAATAATGCTAAACCAGAGTACAGCTGAGGCCTTCCTTAAATATGTGCAAACTTTTTGAATCTTTGTCAGTTGCTGGAAGTAAATGTCAGGATGCTGGTAGGGAGTCATGTGAAAAATAAGGTGGCCACTTGATTTTCAAACACTTTGATCTCTTTTGCTCCCTCTTTTCCAACCCTTTGACTTTGTAACATGTTAGTGTGCACCTGACAAGTGCAACAGACTTTTGCTTAGCTGGAGATGGCAACGGGATTTCCAGGGATTGGAAGGTAGAACATGGGTCTCTTTGTCTCTTTCCGTGACTAGTTGAAGCGGGATACAGTACAGGCATCCCCGACTTACTGAATGGGTTAAGGATCAGAGCCCTATCCAAAAGTGAAAACGGTTGAAAAGTAGATACATACCCAATCTTTTTCAGCTTGCAAATGCAAAATGGCCGCCAAAAACATAAATAGCATTTACAAAAACCTAAATGACACAAATTTATTAATACATAGCCAAAATACACAACAGATTACAGCAAAATGAACAAAGCCCTGTGTGGGTAATGAATATCTTTTGTATTTGAATGATGGTTACTTACTGAAGAAAGTCAAGAAAATGCCAAAAACCATTGGATCACCATGTCACATGCAGATAAACATTAAAGATTGAAAGGGTGAGCATGTGTGAATGAATGAGTTCTGGGTATAATTTAAAGGTGTTGAAAGAGCAAAATCACCAGAAAACAAACTGTCAGAAAGTGGAGGACGCCTGTATATGAAAAATGAATAAATTTCTGTGTGTTTTGCTCAATCTACACAGATAACAGGATTTCTTGTGCACAAATTAATTTTTTAAAAATAAAAAATGCAGACTTTTCATGGGTTTGATAGAGAGGGCAATTGACTGAGCTAGGGACAATTATAGCTCTTTAGGCCTTTGTGACATTATGAAGGAATCTGGACTTCATTAGTATGGACTGGATTGTTAACAGATGAACAGTGAACAGTCTTTGAAAGAACCCTTTAAGATTATGTGGGAGTTGCTTTTGTTTCCAAAACTTGTGTTCTTCCTCATGAGTCTTTCCATTCTTCCTATGCCCTTGCTTGGAAGTACGTTCCTATAATTTTTTGGGACTTATTCAGTCAATAAGTAGGCCTGGTCTTGTGGTGTGTTTCAGCCTGCACTAAAAGAATCTATAGTTGTATCAAATACAGTATATGACATTAGGTCTGATCTAAAGAATTCCTTCTAAGAACAGACTAAGAATAGGTGTCCTAAAGACACCTTCCTGGGAGTAAGACCCATTGAACACAATGGGACTTACTTTTGAGTAGACATAGTTAGGATTGTGCTCTTCATCTTATTGATTTGCTGCTCTTATTGCATCTGCCTCATGTTGTCCTATTATTATCTCCAACCCTCAACAGCAGAAGAAAAATATTGAAGGGGGAAAATTTGCAGAATTCCCCCTCCATGTCTTGTGTAAGCAGATGAGACTTCTCTTTGTGAAAGAAAAACCCAGGAGCCAACCCATGAACTGTTGCTGATGGTGCAAAATGCGCTGATCTTCCTCTTAGCAAGCTGTGTTTTGTATGGCAGTAATAGAGAACAAAAAAGATCTTTTCATGTACTTCTTTCTAAGACCAACGCCATCATGTGCTATAAGATTTGATCACTGGGTATGCTCATTGTATGATAGATATGGAAAGGGATTGAGTCTGGAGTCAGAAATCCCTAGCCTAGAAGATTAGCTTTGTATGCAAGGCCAACAAATGGGGACCTGCAGTATAGCAACACTGAGCTAAAATCAGCATTTTTGATAGACTTGGGCAGGCTCTGTTTGCAGATTTTCATTTCAGTAACTTTGGTGAATTTGAACTGAGGGAAGTGTAAGGGTGGGCTCTTCTCAAACATGTGAAACTTGCTTGGCAAGCTACTTTAAAAAAGTAATAGGTTCATTAAACAAGACAACCCAATTGCAAAGTTGTGCTTGCTCATTTTGTGGTGTTTATAATGCATGGAATATTTTTCTCCCTTTTCTTGGACAGTCCCTTCCAAAAGCACATCACCTTAAAAATATAGACTTGTGACTTTTTCCTTTTGCCTCTAATGTGTCATGACAGATTTTAGATTGTCAGCCTGATCAAAGATAATAGGTTTATTTTTTTCCAATTTTGGATAATATAAAAATAATAGTAATAACTAGTGCAGAGAGGGAAGAGTTAGAACTCTAGTTCTAGTGTTGACCTGCTGCTGCCCATCCCACTCCAGGTCATGATTCTTGACTTACAGGGATGAATTGTTCTTAAATTGGCCCATTCCCGATCAACCAGTAAGCTAAATGAGACAATAACCTTAGCCTCCAATTAGGCTGGCACCAGTCCTATGCAGGCCAGAGAGTGTCACAAAACAGCGCACTTCTGCACCACTCCTGAGGGAATTAGGATCAGTGATGGGATTCATATAAATTAACAACAGGTTCTATGTCCTAATAACCTAAATTAACAACAGGTTCTTTGTCCCATTAGTAACTGGTTCTCAGAACCAGGCGCTCATTAGCAAAGGGTTCTATAGAACCTGTGAGAACCCCCTGAAGCCCATCACGGGTTAAGATAGTGCACAGATATGTGCCAGCCTCCCCACACAACCATGATAATGGGAAAATGGGTGAAACTGGTTAGGCTTGTGCCCTGAGCTGAATAATTAATAAACCTATCATTACCTGTTCCTATTTCTTAGCATTTAGGCAAAATCAGAAGTCTGGTAAATCTGAATGTATGTTTTCTTCTGTGCTATTCCTCTAGACATTTCTATTGAAAAAGAGGAAACAATTCTGGTTGAAACAATACAGCACTAGCTTCTACAATCCCTGACCTTTAAAGCTGTCAGCATCTTTGGGTTTATAATGTCCTTCTTGGCTTATTTTTATGGAATTGTTTGCTGACCTCATTCGGCTATTAGTAGAGTTAGAGTACATTTCACAGGGTGTTTCCATCTCTGCTGTTTGCTGGACAGCAGAGATTGTATTATAATTATATTATAAACTATTATAATTATACATATATAACTGTAATTATAAACTGTATAATTTATTTCTTCTGACTGGTGAGGGAATCATAGGAAAAATCAGCTAGAATTTGTACAGTTGTGTCATCTTCTTCGGCTGGGCCTATGTGTTACCTCTCCTCTTAAGATAATAATTTTTGTAACATTATTCCTATGCCTTAGGAATGGGGAAAGGGTGGAAGTGCAACATTGCATGAGAGCAACAGCATTTGAATGGCATGCTTACATACCCAGCAACGTGGCTTGTGCAAGGAAGAAGATCTATCTGTACTGACCACTTTGCTGAGCAAGCTGCACAAAATCTGCAGAGGAGAAAAGCCTCTGATCCCAGATCTCGCAGCACATATCTATGTACACCTTCCCAAAAAGACACTATTAGGGCTGACCCAGCCTATTCTTCTTTATGGGGAATCGTCTTTTCTGCCTGCTACAGTGCATAACTTATAGATTGATATATGGATCTCGGTGGATAAAAGTTGTGAATACACTCTCAACTACTCCTGAAGAGATCTCTTATTTTCATTTTAGGATATATGAACCTTCTCTGTTAATTCTTCAGTGATCTTTGTTGATGGACTGCTTTAAATGGTTTGCTTATAGGCTCCTATGTAAGATCTCTTTTGGTTAGAATCGTATGCATGACTGCTCAAAAAGTCCCATTATATTCAACAGGGCTTACTCCCCCAATGGTATGGATGATATTGGAATCTTACAGCACAATCCTAAGCATGTCTACTCAGAGGTAAGTCCCATTGTGTTCAGTGGGGCTTACTCTCAGGAAAGAAGGTTTAGGATTGCAGTCTAAGGGTGCAATCCTAACAAATTTAGGTTGTCCTAACTCATGTGGCCTATCTTTCTGTGATGGTGTGAGAAGGTTGGTGTACGCCTGTGCATTGGCCTAATCCCCTGGGAGTATGACAGAAGTTTCTTGCTGCACATATCTGACACTCCTGGGTCAGCCCAGGACTTATGCAAGGGTTTTGGCCGGTCTAAGTAGAAGATAAGATTGCAACCCTAATCTTATAAGGAAGGTGTTTTCTGTGTTTTGTGTAGTTTCCACTTTGTCCTTCCTCTGGGGTCATCTGCCCCAGGTCAAATTGTTCTGTGTCAAGTTGAAAGATTTTTGTTCCATCTTGTTCTCCGTCCATTGAGGTGGAAATGTTGCAGCAAATGAATTGCATCTCAAATGTTCAATAGTGACTCTGACACACTGTGTTGTAATTATCTTGGTTGGGTGGATTGGACATTTATATCTGATTTACCATAAGTCAGTGTATTGTATGTTATATGCTAAATAAAGAACAGAACATGATCTCTTGTAATATGACATAATTCATTGATTCATTGTATTGACTTAACAATGATTCTGTTTTCCTGTGTTTTGGTATTTTAACCTTTCATTTTTATTTTTGAAAATTCCACCAAAAGACGGTGAAATGTTGGGCTTCAAAATTCAGATTTTTAGATGTTCAGAAAACCTAGAAATTGGTATGCAGCAGTGGATTATAGAAGGTCAGAAAAAGAATTTCCATTGTATTGCCTTTTTATTGCCATTTTTACTCCCAGGTAAGTGTTTGCCGAGGTTGTTGCCTTTAAAGCAAAGGATCTGGATAACTTATGTGTGAACACAGTTTCCACTGATACAGTTTTAAGTTAAACTTTCATTGAATTTCATGTTTTCATTGGAAGAAAGCCAAAGCTTAGTTTGTGATAATCTGGAATTCAAATATCTGCCATAATACCCACAGATTTTGCCTTTATTCACCTGTAAGTGCGCCTATTTTAGACAGACCTACTGACATAAATCAGAAATACTGCAGTTGTTTGAGGTTTTGTAGAGTCAGCTTTTGGTTTGAAGTTAGTGACTGCATGGGGTGCCTAATCATCGACAGTCTTGCAGATCTGTAGTGGCAAAATAGAAACCTAACTTCAAAAGAAGGTATTGTCTCTGCATGGTGCTTTGATCTGTACTTGTGATGTCAGCAAGATTTCTGCTGTTGGAAATGCTTAAATAAAGCTGGTTTTCCAGAGCTGCTCTTTGATTGGCTAGCAAGGCCAGTGGGTGCCATTTCCATTATTAAAATGATCTCTGCACTCTCGGTGTAATGATACAGTGGCAAGACACACACACACATATATGCTCGGCTGTTATTTCATAGTCACCGTTGAAAATCCTGCTAAGAACTGGGCTTCACATTCAAGCAGATTACAGAATACTTTCTAAAGTGTACTACAATAGGTAATATATACTGGTATATAAAATTTGGGGACAGTATTACTTCCATGATATAGGCACCACTAACAACCAATTTTTAGAAATTCAAACTGGAATTTTTCAGCATTGCAGTGGTGAAAAATGGAATAGGATTGGGCCTTCTGATAAGAATCCCAAAGGTTCATTAACATGGTTCATTATCATTAATCAGGTGCATGATCTATTGTGGAGTTTTGCAGAGTCTCCATTGAACTCCTTCTGTGAAGTTTCTGTCACATCGTTTATTTTATTTATTCAATGGAAGTACGTACATTTCAAGTGATCAGATGAGTTACAGTGGGTTACAAGTTACAATAGGTTGTAATCTATAGGCCAAATACAGCAAAGAATACCGCAATCTTTTCCATGAAATGACTGCTTCAGTTTGACTCTGGAAAAAGTGGCTTTTGAAATATCTAGGTAAAATTTGTTAAAGGTATAAAATGAAGCAGTCATTTCATGGAAAAGACTGTATTTCATTTCTTTCATTTGCTCCAGCATTTATTGTGTTGGTGCTGGAAGAACCTGCTTGGACTGCATATGATCCTGTGGAAACCCTTTATTTAATCCCTGCTACCAGTCTCTTCAAATAAGAAAGTTTCTTTTCCTTCTTTTCATCTTGTCCTTCTTCTCCTTGAATAGTTCAGCCAGGTGTACCTTGTCAGGTAACCTGAAGTGAAGGAAAGGGACAGAAAAGATCTGGGAGAGAAACTGAGATATGGACAACCTCAAAATGCCAGATGCAGTGGTGGTCTGGTGGGCTGCTGTGTGATACAGGAAGCTAATTTAACTGTGAAAACTTTTAATAGGTTTCAGATCCAAGTCTTTTTTAAAAAACAAACTTTAGCTACATTTATTGTGCTGGGATGTTCTCATTATCAACTTGATTCAACTTTCACCTGTGTGCATCCAGCTCACTCTCAAAATGACCCAGAAAAATGGAGATTGGATGGAAGAAATTACATTTCCTCTGGAATGTGTTACCGGAAATGACTTAATATCAGTGCTGAGCATTAAGTGTTAAAATGATGGGTTTTATTTTTGTTGGTTTTTTGCATTTTCTTAATTTTCGTGTGCTTGGATTTACCTCGCATCTTTTTTCAGAATGTAAAACCTTGTGATTTAAGAAATGCCTCCTTCATGATGGGGGAGAGGAGCAACTCTGTGTGTGTCTCAGTGAATAGTTTCACCATTTCCTTTTCTGCTCTCCAGCATGCAAGGTTATGACTAATCGGTTACACTGCAGGGCCATAAGGCGACTTCCAGTGGGTGATTCATTCTCCAGGCATTCATCTGCGCCTTCTCTCTCCCTCCATGTCTGGCAGAATGCAGAGCTGTATTTGTTCAGTTTGTAACGTGGCAATGGAAGAACATGGCATAGATCGGGAATATGATCTATGAAAACCTTTAACACAGGGAAGGGACACAAATAAAACTTTGCATCTTAGAGCACAATCCTAACCATATCTACTCAGAAGTAAGCCCCTTTGTGTTCAATGGGACTTACTCCCAGGAAAGTGTCTCTAGGATTGCAGCCTTAGTAATTCTCACAGCTTAGTGGGAAGATAACTTCTCAAAAGATAAATTCTCAAAACATAACAACAGAGGCTGAAATATACGGTATGTATTAAATTAGTTCGCTCATTTTCCAGTACTCTACTGCACCCGCATTGTAGCTTCTAATGGGATCCTTACTAGTTGAAAACTGATGATTTTGTTGTTAAGAGATAAGGGACTGAAGTAGGAAAAAAGAGCCTGCATCCCTTTACAATGGTTCCCAAAGTGTGGGTCCAGGATCCACCAGTAGACTGTGATCAAAGTTTTAAAATTGGCTAAAGCTATATGGATAAAGCTAAAATTGGTAAAGCTTCTGAAAAGTTTGAGGACATGATTCTGTTCCTCTGGCTTTTTTGTTGGGAGAGTAGAAGATGGAGTTTTTTTTACTTGTTGCTTGTTTAGAGTTTGAGGTGAGGGAAGAGAAGTATAGGATCTCTTGGGCACTTCTGTGCCATTCCTGGGGGGTAATGCCAGTGCACAGGCATGCACCAGCTTCCCCACACCATCATGGGAACAGGTTGTGAGTGAGTTATGCTGGCCTAAATTGGTTAGGTTTGCACCCTAATTCTGTCCACTAAGCAGCCCGTTAAGATTAGACTGTGACATAGGGCACAGTCCTAACTAATTTGGGTTGGCCTAACTGACATAACTGACATAGGGTGCCCCAGAAGTGAGGCAGAAGTGTGACACCCTCAGGTCAGCACAGGACTTATGTCAGCCTAACTGGAAGTTAGGAATGCAGCCATATCCACACATACTCTAATGTGCAGCTGTTTCCAAACTTCTTTGACTGATAGTTGCCCTGACCTATTGAGCCATTGGTTGCAGATCCCAATTAGGGGTTCATTCCTATTTTATGGTTTGGTTTTAATTCCACAGCTCCATGACACAATTTGGGAACCTCTCAGTGTTCAAAATAGCAGATTATGAGAATACCTATATAGCCAAGTATGAAGTCATAGTATCTAAGCAAAACCCCAGGGATGTTTTTTCCATGCTCACATGTGTATGCCATATTAAATGACATGAGTTTTCCTTCCCCTCTCTGTTCTGATATACACAGGAAGATGAAATACAAGGAGTTTCCTGTTTTGACTCTTAATACATTGGTATATAAACCATGTTTCCTTTTTTTGGCTGAGCTTTGAAGAATTGCCAAAACTGCATGTTTTTATATATATATATATATATATATAAATAATTTTAGGCTTTATATTTAGCATATGACTGTGGAAGACGTGACCCAACTATCTGATTGAATATACCCTCAGCATATCAGTTAGGTTTTTTTTTCCAACCACAACTGGGAACTTACTTTGGTTAAATGGAACTTAATTGGAAGTAATTTCCATTTTGTTCAGTGAGTTTAGGATTGCAGCCATAGAGTCTAGGTCTATGCTTTTCTTGCTTACTTACAGAAGTAATTCCCATTAGAGTCAAGGAACCTTACTCTCAGAAAAACGAGAGGATTGTGGCCTTAATCCCATTTGAAGCGGTATGAAAACTGGTTAAGTCAGTAGCTGTTGGAGTGGCTGCTGGCCAGTAATACTTAAATATTTAACTTTCACTGTGGCTTTCTAAACTCTGACATTTCTGAAATGCTGACAGAAAATTAATAATGGCTTTTTGTTTGGTTGTAAAAATAACGATTGAGCTTCACGTGTTTTATCAGTCTTCTTTTAATCAGCATGGTCTTGTTCTTGTTATAATTTGTGTGGTCTGTGATTATAAATTAATAATCTCCTCACCCAATCCTAGCTGTGATTGGGCTGCTGGTCAGAGCGCATTGCAGCAATGGAACACACTTCCACAACTGCAAAATGGCTGCCAAAAGCATGCACTGTATCCTGTTCCCTTATTTTGCAGCCTCCCCACCCTTTTCTTCTCCTCAGATTAGCGCCAGCTTCAGAGCTGGCGCAGATCCAAGGGAGACCCATTGCAGAGAGGGAAACTTACGGACAGGTAAGAAATCATTCTCTTTTGTCCCCTCAAACCTCCCAATCTGACCCTCTCCAGCTGGATATAGCAGGCCTCCGTCAGTCTTGAAAGACTATGGTATCGTGCTCGGCGCTGCATATGCTGCATGCGAAGCACAAAAGCCTGGGTTAGATTGTTATGGATTGTTATGGAGCTGCTGTTACCCAAGCAGCAAATCCCCCCTCTCCACACCACTGAATTAGTCCAATGGAAAGGCAGAGCCAATACGATTGGATCCAGCTGGCATCGCAGAGCTGGGCTAAGGACAGGAGCTCACCCTGTCTTGTGGGGCAGACCCGGGTCTCGAACCCTGGCCTGCTGGTTAACAGGCACAGCGTCTTAATTGAGTATGCTCATTTATGGCACATCTGCATCTGTGGAGGTGTTGGGGAAGGATAGGGTTGGGTCCTCAGTTTTACTAATATTTGGAATCAGCATAGCAAATAACATGAGCCGTAGACTTGTCCCTGAGGAGCTTACATTCAGTTCAAATTGGGAGAACAGATTGTGAACGAAAGAAGGGGACAAGGACAGGAAAGATGCAGAAGATATGAAGGTCTGCCAATGCAACTAAGATCAAACCTACTACTCATGTCCATGAACACAATTCGCTTAAAGTGAATAAAGGTTGCAAGCTTGATCAATAGCAGTATAAAAGTGCATTTTCTTTCCTCTGGGGCCAGGGCCTATTTCACAGGCAGCAGTAATCTGAGTGCTGCTTGCATCATTTGTACCGAAATGGACATCTATTCTAGAGGACGTCCATTCTAGTGGGAAATAATATCTGCAGCTAAAAGCCCTTTAATTGCTGCCTCTGAACGCAAGAGCCACTCCGCTGAGCTGTAGCATATTGCAGGGGTGTCCAAATTTTTTGTCAAGAGGGCGATATCTTCTCTCTAAACCTTTGTTGGGGGCTGGAAGAAAAAAAAGAATGGATTTAAATTTCAAAATTGAATAAATTTACATAAATGAATATAATAGATATGAAATATCTCCAGAATATCCTCTGGAGGTTCAGGGACAGAGCTTTCCTCTCCTCTTGAGGATTAGAGTGTTTGATCAACAACCACATGGAGGGAGCTTGCCACTGCTCGTCATTGCCCGAGAACCACATAGAGGCTCATCATGGGCTGCATCACATCATCATCATCATCACATCATGGGCTGCATCACATAGAAATGGCAAATCAAGATGGTTTAAAAGCACCTAACTTATGAAAAAGAATGGTTCATTACAAAATGTTAGCCCTTATTTATCAGTTATGCAAGGTAACATGATGTGTCCCTGAAGATGTTTCTAAGTATGTTCTACAGGTGGAGAACTGAGGCACTGAGATTAAATGGGCATCTGAGATGCATTTAGTGTGACAAAACACATAAGAAAATGTAGCCTTTGTCTTGCTTTTGACAAGTCTATACTCTGGGGAAACCATTGTCACGTTTTGTTTTCTTAGAGAACCGCTCTGTTGATTTTTCTTTTATATTGGCATGATAAGCTTTATAATCTTGACCACATTTAACAACATCAACTTTTGTCAGCCACCATTCAGGTTACTGATAACAATAGGGATCTTTAATTTGAATGGGTTGTGGGTTTTCAAGATGACTGAAATCCTGGAATTTAAATGCTGCTTTGTGTTTATTTCTATACACAATATATTTCTAAAGATAGTTGTTCTGTCTCTCCTCAAAAATGAAAATCCCAACATGGCTCACAAAACATAAGTAATTAAATTAACAAATAGCAAAGCAGGAAAATCAGAGCAGCAAAAACAGTCATGAGCCAATACAATAAACCTAGAGTAGGAAAATTAGATCTCCACACTCCACAAGTATTAGGTAAAATAGTGATTTTCAACCATTGAGTCATGGCACACTGTTGTGCCACAGATAGTCCTCAAGTGTGCTGTGAGAATTTGGGGAGAGTCATTTTATTAATAGGAAAATTGGGTGTTTTGAACAGCATGATGTGCCTTATCAATTGTAAAAACAGCTGTGGTGCAGAAATGCTTTACAAAACTGATACCCTCCAGGCAACATGGGACTTGTGCTGGGGCTTAGGCTGGCTTAGGATTGCAGCCTTGGTGCCACAACATTTAGCTATTATAAGTACCACCTCAAAATCTAAATTTTATTGCAGTGAATTGTTTTTAATTTCTGTGGCCTCAGGTTCAAAATGTTTTGGAATAGCACCAAGAGTATCAGTAACCACTGGGCTCACTTTCTTCACTTCCATCTTCAGCACCTTCATCTTCTTCTCCATAAGCTTGCAATTGCTGTGGCAAATGGATATGGCAGGGTTATTACCCCGGAGTTGGCTTTTTACAAAATAGTTTGCTGTGAAGGCTGCAAATAGCTGCTTTGGAAGCTCCACTCCTGCAGTGGAGAGGAACTGAAGCATTTCATACTGTGTTCCTATTTCAGATTGTGCTTCCACGTTCTAGAAAACAAGCATTCACAGTTCAGTTGCATGCTTCAAACCCTGTGTAGACTGGCCCTTGAATTGTTGTGAAGTTGATAGAAAGCAGAGGAATAATCATATTTACTTGAATCTAACGCTCACCTTTTCCAGCCAAATTTAGGGTGCAATCCAGAGTAACTACAGGGAGTCCTTGCTCCAGTGTAAGCACAATTTACTCTGGATTGCAATATGAATTTCCCATAGGTTTTCACTAAGTGGTGCAGTAACTACGGGTGCATGTAATGTTTGTTACGTGCTCATGTAGTTACTCTGGATTGTAGGGCAAAACTCCAAATTTCGGCATTAGATTCAATGGTGCACTAGATTTTACAGTATTTTGATTATAAGTAAAGGTCAGTATAGTATTTAGTTTATATTTAGAACCAAAATGTTGTATAAGGTAGTGCAATTTGGTAAAAATCATAACATTTTCATATTATTATTGTCATATAACTTGTTGTATGCAATAAAATTAAATTTTACACCTGCTTTGCAGCTGCACGTTACAATAGCCAGAAACATTTTATATGTTAAGTCATTTAATATTGGAGTGCTTATTAGATTCAAGTAAATGTGGATATTTGTTGACTTGCTTGGGCCTTTTCTGGGGCAGAAAAAGAGAGACTCTAAAATCAGTGTCAAGTGCTTGTGTGTGTATACAAAAATACAAGTATACAAAAGGGGGAAGGATTTGTTTGCAGCATTCCAATTAATATGGTAGTGGAAATGCGATGGGATCCATAAAGTAATGCTGAATTTGAACTTAGACTAAACCTTAGATGGGGGCTGCTCCATGCAGACAGCATGGCTTTCACCACCCACAGAATTCAAACAGGCTTTGTCTCAAGCCTTTCTGAAAATAAACAAAAAGGCATTGTATTCCAATTACAAAGTTAGAGACTTAATGGGAACACAGACTTCAAAACCAAATGACTTGGATGGCAGAATCCATTAATTTTGGATCCAGGATCTGACTTTGGTGATGTGCTGGAACACCCTATCCGCATCCCGTGGAAGAGATGAAGAAGTGCCCATGTTTTGGATTTTGTTAACCAAATGCGTTTTCTCAAGATTGGTTTTAATGTGCTGCTAAACTAGAAGTTTCTTTGTCGTACTGGTTCTCTCTGCTTTCCCCTCTGCATTTCAAATCATTTAGCGACATTTCATGGGCTGGGAACTTCCGGCTCATACACACAGCTGGTTTAAATAAATCTCAGACTGCAGGGAACACATCGCAGCCCCCCGCCCCATGCAGACTATATCCAGAAGAGCTCTAACAAACACAGATCCTTGCACAGAATCATTCCTTAGAACTATTTTAAGACCTGCTTTGTAATGGATTGTCTGGCCAAAGACCAGTTTTAGTGGAAGTTTTAGCACAGAAAGTAGATTTAGAAAAAAACCTGTGAATTATATCCTTGGAAGGCTCGAGCCATAACGCACCTTTGAAATTAGAAATCAAAATGGTTACTGAGATTCAGGCGCTAGATGGGTCTTCCAACTTTTGAGATGAAATTTGTTTGTTTAAAATATTTTTACCCTGCCTTTCAGCCTTTTAAAATTCTATGGTGGTGTAGCTGCCCTCTGGGAGAAAACTAATGTCAAAGGATTGGAAGTGTTCATAAGGCTATTCCAGTTTTTCTTCCAGACTAAATGTAGAAAGAGGGAGGCTTATCCCAAGGGAGTTAACAGACAACTTTATGAAGGTTGACTATACAACACGGATGTTGGTGGATCTTTATTTCCCTTAAATATCTGTATGGCTCCATGATCCATTTTCCCAGTTGATCACTTCTGATTGGTCCAGCTGATTTGCCCTGGAGAGTGTCAGATGAAATGCCCATGGGTGCCAGCATTGATTCACTAGGGATGGATCGCCTTCACTTGCTTCCCAGAGTCTGAACCAAAAAAATGTTTCGTGCTACTCCCTGCAAAGGGCAACCACCAGTGCAGGTGGTTAGATGATCAGGGAGATGCCCTGGCTTTTTGGCCAATGTTGTCCAAGACAAGCAACTGAAATCCCAGTTGGGTGAAAGACAGGGAAAACTGTGACATTTCTCAACTTCCCAATGGACAATTTGACCCAGCATTTTATTTGTGCTTAGTACCTGTTGGCGTCAGGAACCAACAAGAGGTTATTGAATGGGGAAAGGTCAAGCAACTCCATGCCTGGAGTGGAGTGGTTGCAGGGGTCTGAACTGGCAGATGCCCCATCTCTTCCCGAGTGGTTCCGAATAAAAACGCCAAGGTATTTCCCTGATTGATCAACAAGTAAAGATGTATAGAAACAGTTATTTTTAGAAGCTGCCATAAGATCTAAATATGGCAGTTAAAAACATACAGACACCAAAAACCATAGCTCAAGAAGTGTGGGCAAATCAGGCTTTTACCATTGAGATTAAATGTTACAGTTGATGCCAGTGGCACCTTCCTAGGAAGAGTCCCATCAATGAGATGCTGCTGCAGTGAAAACCATCTTTCTAATTGCTAGGCCTCTGAAGGAATTGAGAATACTAACTTTCCTTGCCTCCAGTTCTTACACAGTTTCCATGATTAGCATGAAGAAGCAATTTTCCTAGGGAAGAAGTACAGTAGTTTTGGGTGGGGTACCAGGTTTCCTAGTTTTTACCAGGGAAAAAAGGAGAAACATCTGTTAAGAAGGGTTGCTTCTGAATACTTGGGTCATCAAAAACATATGTGTATCATACTTGGATATCTGCCCTTTCTGTAGAAAAACTGCTATCTGAAGAAAATTATTGCTTTCTCCTTTTAAAATATATGTTGGCTCTTGTTTGCATAAAAAGGAAAATAAAATACTTTTTGCATGAACATACTTTCACAGCTGTTCAGAATGCATATGATATTTTTATTGTTTTTGAATTGGTACTTTTATTTATATTTTAATCTGTATTTTTATCATAATATAAAGAGCAGTACTTATACTGTATTTTCAGATCTGATAAAGAAAAAATATGAGTCAGTGGAAAAATGTGAGTGTCTCCTCAGCAGGAGATGAACTAGAGAGAGACCAGAATTTTGGATCATTCTACTAGGTGTTTGTTTGTTAATACAGGTCCAGCCTTGTTGTACAGATTTTTTAATACACAGATTTGACAACACTCATGTCCACTGCAAGCAAGAAGGAATGTGCTGATCCCCTGAGAAGGGGAAAAATGCAGCCCTTTAAAATCACAGCGTAAAAAAAAACGGCACAGCCCCTCCCCACAAAAAACCGGTTTTCCTTTCTGTTGTAGAGAGGTAGTCATGCAGGCTTTTGACTGCCTCTCTACAACAGTAAGAAAAGCTTATTTTAAACAATTGTAAAGGGGCACACCTTTATCTTTTTAAACAGCTTTAACATGTTGTTTTGGTCTCTACAGAAAGACCAAAAATCTGTAGATACGGAGACACAATCTTATTCCATTAGGATCAGTGGATAAGCAAGAAACCTGGAAGTGAGTCTTTAAGTCTATTTTTCAATTTTTTAAATTAGGGGTGTGTGTGTGTGTGTGTGTGTGTGTGTGTGTGTGTTCGTTCTAGAATGGAACCCTTGTGGATAACAAGGACATGTACAGTACTGTTGTGAAAGCAAGAGCAGAGGAGTTGTAGTTGCAAGGACATGGAACCGGCTGTCTCAGGGCACAATCCCAAGCAATTTAGGACAGTGTAACTCCCTGTGGTGGTGGTGGGGAGGTCAGCACATGTACACTGTCCGCTGGCCTGATCCCCCCAGGAGTGGGGCAAAGGACCGGCCTCCCTGTACCACAACAGGGAGTTAAGCCAGGTGAATTATGCTGGCCTAAATAGGTTAGGATTGTGCCTTCAGTGATTTTTCAACTGGTATGCCACAGCGCACTACTATGTTGTTGAAGGTTCTGCAGGTGTTCCAGGGGACTTTGGAGAAACATTCTTCTGGGTTCTGCATCTCTGTTTCTGGGACAGCTGTCTCTACAGTGAGGAACTGTCTGTTCCTCTCCCAGAAGCTGGAAGCAACATCATAAGAGATGAAGACCATAGAAGTCAGTATGCCCTGAGAAAAATGGTTGAAAATCACTGACCTGTCTCATAGCTCACATTGCTGTACTTTGTCCCAACTCAGTAATCTCTAGCATCCATTTTCAACCATTGTGCCATGCGACATTGGTGTGCCATGAATGGTCCCTACATTTGCTATGGGAATTTCAGAGAGGGTCATTAACCAGCATGTCCATTAGAGATGATTTTGGCAGCACAGTGTGCCATGTCAGTTGTTAAAGACTGATGTTGTGCTCTGAAAGGTTTAGCACCTTCTCAGACCCTGAGATGAAAAAGTTGAAAATCACTGCTTTAGTAGGTGATAAAGCACCGTAGCGCATGAGCAACCTCCTGAAACATTTTGGAATGGTGCTGCCAAGTCTGCCTGTATGTCTAGCTGAAACTACACAGCTTGTCATTCAATGTGCGGTGAATGGACAACTACCTAAGATGCACATAGGTTTTGTGGTCTTCCTATCAGAGTTTTTCATGTTTCCAGAGCATGTATTTTGGGCCTCAGGTCAGCCAGTAAGGTAAGAGCAACAAATTGTGGTGTTTTCTGTCTCACACACGTACACACATAACGCTATCAGTGAACGAGGTTTCTCACCTCAGTAACTTTACAAGAGTGCTGACTCAAGGAAATCGATTTTGATACGTGTTGGCTCAGCACTTGAGTTTAATCCTAGATTTCACCTCCTTCATCATGTTGAGAGATTATGATATTTGGGGCAGTTGTATACATGAGGTGTATAAGTGGTAGTTGTAATTTGAGCAGGCTTTGAATCAGTGGCATACATAATATCCTTAAACTTCAGTTCTCGTGTGGGGGTAGGGATGTGTATTCCTCCCCCCACATCTGTGGTACAGTGCAGGCAATTAAATGTTGAGTGCACGGGCTTAGCTAATTCAATGTGACCTTGACGTGAACTGTATTAAGAGATCTCTTTGAACAGAACCTTCAACCTAATCATTTTAGAAGCATCTGTCCCCCTGACATACAACTGGCAGAATCTATCGCTTTAAAATCTCTGGCACACTACTTGAGCATGCTATTAGATAAATTAATTATAAATATAGCTGCGGAAATAGCTGCTTATTTGTTGTGTGCATGTGTTATGTTTTTGGTAGGGTTCCCAACATTGTGAACTTCAGATGTGGATTCTGATTGAATTTTCTTTTGTCTTGTTATATAGAGTGAGGGGGGGGGTTGATAATGCAGAACATAAGAGCATGTACAGTACTTACATTCTTTTTTTAAAGGAAATTTTAATATAATTGCTTTTATGGTGTTGTAAGTTAGCTGTTTGTATTACAGTATCTGCACGAAGCTATCTGCACGAAGCTATACATACAAAGCATCCGGTTGTATTTCAGGCTGTGTTCTGACTTCTTTAAAGCAGTGGTTATTCAAAGTGGGGGTTAGGACCCCCTTGGTAGATCGCAACCTCAAGTCAGGGGATCATGAGAGTCTGGCATCTTGGAATCTGGCACTGGGCTTTCCTGTGGGTAAGTCTCATTGAATACAATGGGACTTACTTCCAAGATGACATGGAGCTCTGGCATCATACTGATGTCACATTGTGGTAAATTTGAGAGGGGGTCTTGGACAGATCTTTAAGTTTGAAACCAGCTCCTGGACTGAAATGCACAAGTAACACTTATCTAAAGAATTCAAGCTGATATTGGAAGAGGAGGGAGCTAACTGCCACAAAACTGAAATTAAAGGTTAAAACAGAGAACTAAAACCTAAAATTCAATCTAAGAATAAAGAATTAAAAACTAGTAAACATAAAATCATAGTGAGCCTAAAACCAAACTAAATCTGAATACTCTTGAGTACTTAATGTTTCTCTACAGCCAGTGGTGGGATTCAAATAAACTAACAACAAGTTCTATGTCCCATTAATAACTGGTTCTCAGAACCAGGCGCTCATTAGCAAAGGGTTCTATAGAAACTGTGAGAACCCCCTGAAGCCCACCGCAGACTACAGCTTTGGTGAGCTTCTTCAGTGTCTGCAGTTTTTTTCAGGCCCTAAAAAGTCCCCTAATTTGTCCATGTGACCACTTTGATGGTCAGGGATGGACGGAATGAAGGTTGGTTCTTTCCCCCATGATGATGTTTCACCCATTTAAACAGCCCTCCCACCCTAAGCTGTTTCGCTGGGTGATAGAAAACATACAGGTTTTCATTGGGTGATAGAAAACAAACAACATGCTAAATTAGTAGCTGAAAAAACCTAGAAGAAATCTTGAATTTTATCTCCTATATCTTTTTCAGTACAGCCCAAAGATCTGTACTATGAATGCAATGTGCTGGTGTGCATTTTCTAGCTCCTCATAAATTGAGTTCATATTGTATAGCCTTTTCATTATAACTTTCATAGTAACTAAGCATAATCATGAAGTGAACTGCCTTGCAGAATTTGGATAATATATTTTTGAAAATAAGCAGGTAGGTTATGTTTTAAGCAACATATAGTGCAATCCTAAGTACGTCTAATCAGAAGTAAGTCCTATTGTAATCAATGGGGCTTACTCCCAGCAAAGTGTTTTTAGGATGGCAGCCATAGTTTGCTGTATGTATACTTTTTCCTCCTGCCCCAGATTAACTCAATAGAACACAGCAGGTGCATGTAATAATTGGGGTAGATAATGACAGACAGTACAGGAATTAGAAGATCCTATAAGGGAGACATTCCTATGTTTTTCAGACAGTGTTCAAAAGGAAATCCTCAAAAGTTAATTTTCAGTGGATCATGGTTACTTATGTATACATTTGCTCCCCAAGTTATGTATGGATGGTTGTATTAGCACTTTCTTACAACGCACTTTACAGCCTTTTAGTAGTTCTTCTGCACAGGTATACTTTGGTACACCTTTGGGAGTACTTTTGCAATTGCCTGTACCTACCCACTCACCAGTGCAGATAGGCAAACATGGACTCTGCATGGATGGCAGAATTCACACAACGAACAGAGTATGCTGTAAATCTTTCCCTACTGCAATGTTCCTGTTTCCATAATTATGACCTCTCATGTTTCCTGTTTCTTTGCTAAGATTATATAGACAGCTTTATGGAGAGCTCTTGCTTACATGAAAGCAAAGAGATGGATCTGAGATAACGTTGTTTGATCCTTTTCTTTAAGGATCATATACACCATTAATACACACCATTAATGTATACTGGATTCATTTATATACACCATTAATGTGTACTGGATTCATTAAAAGGGAACATATATAATGAATGCTTGTTTGAGAAATGTTATTTCATTCTAGGTTTTAATACTGCAGTATATTGTTTTAGTGTTTCAACTCTCATTAAATGTTTTTATGTTGATTACGTGCTTGGCTTGGCATATTATTAAATGGCTGACATTATTGGCTGTAAATTATTCAGATTTTCTGTTTCTCATATAATGTATGTTTATTTGAGCAAAGACAATAAAAGACTGGATTTACTCCTTGTAGAAATTTTACTAGGTTTTGTTCTGATTAGTTTTTGAAGTTATTCTTGTGGATTTTGAACAACTTTTTTTTTATATTTTCCTAGAAGTAAATATGGTAGTTTGATTATAAATGTAGGTCAGTATTTTGTTTTACGTATTGTAATACAAATGTAACTTAAACCTATTGTTGTATAAAATAGTGCAACTAGGTAAAAAAAACAACATAAACCTATATCCTATTAATATTAGGAACCTTGGAAGCATTTGTTTTCCTCCCATTTATAATAGTTTCCCAAACTTGCTCATTTGTATGTAGGTGATGAGTAGCTATTTGCAAACTTATTTTATAGTAGGCTTAATGGTGTTTGTGTAACAGCTAATATAAACATATCGTGTGCAAAAAGCTGTGTATTTTTATTGCCCTGAGTTAGGTGAGGTTGCTTTTTTTCTTCATGTGCTTTGTTTAGCCTGCAGGGCCAGATGCTCTGCAGTATAAATGGATTATAGGGAGCCTGAGCAAATGGGGCTGCCTTTTTAGCTCTGACAGCAAGCCTGTTAGCATAAAAAATTGGTCTGATGTTCTCTGTGACCTACCCATTGTTGGAACTTAAAGGAAACATAGTAAGGCATTAGTTGCTTTCTTTGTCCATTGGTGTGCTGGATTGCAGCTGGAGCCTTGGCCCTGGTCTTGGCTATGGCTGCGGCTGCAAACCTAACTACGCTTTCCTGGGAGTAAGTACTATTGAACACAGTGGGACTTAGTTCTGAGTAGACATGCTTAGGCTTGCACTGCAGGTGCCTTCCAAGACTCTTGCAATACTATACTCTGGGTTCTTCGTTTCTGGAATGAGGATGGGTTCATAGAGCATCTATTTGCCTCTGGTTCAGTTTATTAACTTTGTATACCTTTGATTTTACACTAAGGGCGCAATACAGAGCAACTTTTTCTTGCTCTGCCCTAACTATGTTGTATCCTAAACACAGAGTTACGTGTGAGGCAGAGAACTTAGATCTGCCTGTAACTTAGGTCTGCCCTAACTGCTCCAGTGCAGTGATCCACATAAGTTACTCCATCGGGCACGCTCAGAAGGCAGCCTGTAAGTGCTACATGGCCTGCAGTTACACACGAGTTAACCTGTTCTCATATCACTCAGAACCATGAGCAGGTGTCCAAACTGTCCCACCCTCCTGATCACATGGGGAACCAGTTGGCTAGATGGGGGGGAGTAGCTGTCAAGCTGTCAGAGTGGCTCCCCAGCATGATGGACAGGACAAGGCGGTCAGGGCTGGAAATGGGAAACAAGCTGCCCCCCTGCACCCCCAAACAGGCAAGGTGCCCCAGGAAAAGCCCAGGCATCAGCAGGGTCAAGACTGCACAGAGGAATACGTGTGTGTGTATTGTCAATAAAAACAACATCAACAGATAAACATGAGTGTCCTGTGGTCTTTGGCAACAGTCCGGAGGCAACATCAGCATTAAAGGTACAGCACGCCAGACGCAGGGTCCACACTCAGGTGGGCTGGGAGGAGAGGAAAGACCCCATCCAGAGCGCAGAAGGTCCAGGAAAGAGACCCCCTTGCTGGCTCAGGCAGGGGAGGGGCAAGGGTCCCCCAAGCAGCTGGCAGAGCAGGGGGCAAGGGGAGGCAAGGGGGCTGCCAGGGGCATCTGTGGACAGGGAAGCCTGGAAGAGGGGACAGGAGCCCACTTGGCTCTGCGAGGGAGCAAAAGTACAACCTGGGAAAGAGGGGACCTGGGGCTCCCACACCAGGGCAAGGGTGTCTGATCACTTGTGGAGCCACTGCCCACCCAAAACCTCCCACATCACAAGCCTAAGGGCCCCACGAACCTTCCCCCAGGCCAACCCCAGTGACCCCAATGGCCTCCCCCTCCCATGGCAATGACGTTCCCTGGAAGATGCAGGCACAAAAGTGGGGTCAGTTCACATGTGTACTTGTTCATATGTTTGGGGTTGCTACTGCTCATTCAGAGGGGCACAGGGTGGGGGGGACGACCCCAGAATCAACCACATTCAGATTGAGCACATGGAAGGGATGACACAGTGCCTGCACCTTTAAGTATCTGCAGACTGTAGGCAGTTTGGACCCAATACTGCCTGAATTCCCTCATCTCTACAGTGCTCACAGGTGGTCTCACTGCTTCCATGTGGCCTCTTGTTGTGGACTCTCCAGTGGCAAGGAAGCTACAGGCAGCCCCCTCTTCAGGAACAGAGGACCAGGTCTGGATTCCATTGGGGGTCTACACTGAGGATGGGCCCCCCAATTCCTGGTGCAGCAAACCCCCCTTACACAGGTGTAAGCCCCACTGAGTACACTGGGGCTTACTTTAGAGTAGACATGCAAGGCTGGAGAAAGGTGAAGGAAATTTGAGCAACAGGTGCTTCCAACATGCAGTCCTCCTTACCTGTTTGGAGTAACTGTGGGGAAGAAAGAAACAACAACTTGCACAGACATAAAAATGGTATTGCTAACATTTCATCATTGCGAGATTGGCTGTAGAGGTGTTTGTGAATGCAAACAGTGCTCCCCACTCCCACTTACCTGATAGGAGTACCTGTGGAGAGGGAAAGAGAGCAACAAACAAACAAAAAATTGCAAAGTCCACACTCTAATCATTTCATATCACATATATATCATATAAATATATCATCATATGCCCCTCATGTGCACAAGTGTTTGTGCGGAGAATGCTCAAAGTGCCCACTGAAAGAGCAGAGTGGCATAGCTCTGGGTCATGCACTCTGCTTCTCTGAAGGGGAAGGGTGAGTCCACAGGTTGAGTTTTTTATGAGAGGGTAGCAGCGAGGGAATTGGTCAGCCACTGGGGTGCCCTGGGTATCCTCATGTAGGCAAGTACTGCCTATAAGGTGAGGTTCAAAAATTTTTTTAAGTCCCCACTTTACATAGCCCTTACCTGCCTTTAACATGGAGACCTATGGGTCTCCTTGTTACTAAACTACCTCTTGGGGTGGTATAGGTCAGGAGGCATTTATGTGTGCCCAGAAGCCTATGAAAATGTTTAGGATACCACATAGTTATGTGGAAGGGGGAGGGACCTGAGACATGCCCCCATTACACCCTCTGTTAACTGCTTGGGGCAACCTAGTTACGTTGATAGAATAGTTCCTGTGGATTTCCTTGTATGTTGCCTGAGGCTGCCCATAAACCTAGTTAGGATGGAGCATCTTCCCAGAGTAACTTGGATGGAGCAATTGCTCCACCCTAGTGTTAGATAGGGCAACCTAAGGCCTCTTATGTGCAAGGAATAGTTGCTCTGGACTGAGCTGCCTCTCAGTCATACTTTATTATTTTTCTCACATTATGCATAAGATAGTGTAAAGTCTCAAATAGCATTTTTTGATGTGTGCTGTAAAATAATGCCTCTTCCTTCAGTTTCCACTGTTTTGTTCTGCAGAAGGGTCAGCCATACAGGCAGCCCACATCAGTGCACTCCTTTTCTATTTTTGTCTTGGGCTTGAAGGCTTGCTGAGTCGAGTTGTCTGCTGTCTTCGTTTTGACGTGGCTTTGTGGTACTGTACAGAATGTGCACTTTTGTTTGCCAGATACATGGCTTGCACTTCGGCAAGTACTGAAAGTGTCCTTTCTCTGGAAGGCATAGAGAATATCCAGCATTTGGGGGAATTTTTCCATTATAGAACTTGCTGAAAGGAGCTGAAGAGCATTTCATTTGCAGAGAGAGTCAGGGATCACCAAAGGAGGCCAAAGCTAATTGTTGGTCTGTCTTCATGAAAGATTTTTTTTGGTCAAGGACTAATCAAAACTTTGCAGTCTTCCTGCTGTTTTAATGTAAAGATGTTGGCATTGCTATTTTATGGCACAGTATGGAAATGCGACAGTAATGCTGTGCCTTCCAGGGAAATAATGATTGAATCGGTTTTGTTTCCTCCATCATTTGGAGGCTTTTGGGGGGAAAAAAAACATCTTGCACAACCGTCCATAAATCAGTGGGGAAAAAATACTTGGAAGGCCTGTAGAGGTAGGCATAACAGTGTGAATGAATCCTTGCTTATGAGGATATATTGATGCACAGTAATTTCAATTGAAAATGTCCTTTTTCCCTTTCCCTTTCTTTAAGGAGACATTGCAGGCAAGTGTGCTCAAGCATGCATGTCTATTCCATCTATACCAAAGTAACTTTTGGAGCATGTTTGTTTCTTATTCTCGCAAATACATTGTGAACATTGATAACTTTCATGTACAGACAAAAAGCAATGCCTCCATATCAGGGGAGCTTTTCTCTTTTTTAAAAATCACAACCCTTGTATTTTTCCCCCTTTTTATCTTCAGCTATTACTGTTCTTCATAGTGGTTTACCATTCAGTGTTTTTGGAAGGGTGGGGGAGAAGTTTACTGTATTTCTATAACTTAAATTTACATGGATGAAGTTACAGTATTCATTATAAATCTCTTTAGACTTTAGAAGAATGGGTGAGCTCCAAAGCTGAAAAGATCTTTCATGTTTGCCTTCAAAAGCCCAAGTGGTGGTTTGAAGTGGGTTGTTTTCTTCTTTACACTAATGACAAACTCAGCTAGGAATGTGCACTGGTGTTGAGAATAATGTAAGCTGGAATGTCTTTATTTAGTTAAAGCATTCTGAAACCTCCTAGATCTTATAAAGCATAATAAAACCACCTCATTTCTCGCCTCCCCTCCCCCCATTTTGATGCAGTTCTGTGATGACTCAGAGATATAATGTCATGAACATATGGCCCTGCCTTGTACTGAGTCAAACAGTCAGCCCATCTTTTTTCTGAGTAGAAGTCTATCTCCATCGTCTCAAGTGTGGTCTTGGCCTTCCCATTTTAGGACATCTAGCAGGAGTTACTAGATTATTGATCCTGGAACTGCCTGTAGTGTACACAAAGCATATATTGAACAACTGAAAAAATGCTATTAGTACTCAATAGTAATAAAACAATTCTGTAGGTAGGTCAGTGAGCAGAGGTTCCAGTTACAGACTTTCCAGCTTAATCTTCAGTAAATTCCTTGTTACTACATCCATCTGGTGAAAACCTTTCTTTGATAACAATCCTAACAATGTCTTCTCAAAAGTAAGCCCCATTGTGTGCCTTTGTGTTTTCCAGCCAAGCTCAGTCATTTTCTACTACCCATTTTTATTTTTCCCATTTTGTTCCCCTCCTTTTTTTGGACTTTTAATAAGTGAGTTTCATTTAACCCTTGGTCTGCCATGGTGCATCCTTATGGGTAATCCAATTGGTCATCACTTCTCTTTGGAATTACAGACCTTGTTGTGGGTTTGGTTTTTTATAAGACTGGGGTTCAGTGCTATCCCAGAGGGAGGTATTCCCAGATAGTTCTTTGTAGAGTCTCTTTAGCCTGGAATAGTGGCAGCAATTACTGTAGAAAGCCAAAATGGTGTTGGGGATAGGGAGTTTACTAAAACCTGGAAGATCCAGCCATGATCTTCCTGGGTGATTTTGGGTTAGTCACTGGCTCTCAGCATCACCTATCTCACTGGTTTGTTAGGAGGACAAACAGATAAAAATTTCATAAGTTGCCTTGGGCTTTTGCTTTGGCAATGAGAAAGGCTGGCTATCAATCCCTTAAATAAATATACTAGGGCTGCAATCCAGAGCAAATTCAGCCTGCTCTGACCTAACTGCACTCTCCTAACTATTCTGTATCCAGAGCAGAAAGTTATGCTGAATCCAGAGAGTCAGGAAGCCTGGGTTGCCCTAACTGCTCCAGAGCATGCTAAGTAATTGACACAAGGGGAAGACTTGCTCCTGAGGAGACACCCCTCAGATCACACTGAACAAGGAACCGCTGTGGTGCCTACAGTGGTGACATGACTCTGCACATCACCTGGTGCGGAAGTCTGTGCGTCATCCCTGGGATGCGTGCCCCCCCTACCTGGACTGCGCAGTCACCAAAGTTGGCACCTGCGCAGTTGTTTCTGAAGCCAACTGGCTTCAGAAAGAGTACTGCGCAGGCACCATCTCTGACACCTGCGCAGTACTTTTCTGAAGCCTTTTGGCTTCGGGGGAGACTGTGCAGGCATCAGAGTTGGTACCTGTGCAGTACTCTTTCTGAAGCCATTCGGCTGCCGCTCCGCCTCCTGAGTGAGGCCGAATGGCTGTGCAGAGGCGCGGACTTTCTCTGCTCTAAGGAAGTCTCATCTGAAGCTGTTCGGCATGCTCAGTCTGTTTCTGCGCAGTGCACCTCAGATGGCCGTTCAGGCCTGCTCCTCAGACAAGTGGCAGCTTCTGGATGCTGCTCCGCCTTGGAGCAGGCCTGAATGGGGGTCCTGACGCCCGGGGCCTGCCAAAGGACAGTCAAACTCCTCCGGCACATCACCCCATACGGAGCGCATCACCCAATGCAGCCCACACCAGCCGCACCAGTCTGATGACGCCACTGGGTGCCTGCCTTATAAGGAGTCCCTGATGAGATGCCAGTACATTCTACAGTGAATACAAGGGGCTTCTTGGAGTGGCCTGCTGTATCCTGAGGTTTGTGGGCAGCCATATATATTCCATATCCTGAGGTTGAGAGGCAGGGGTTGCAGCTAGGCTGGCCAAGAACTCAGATTTTTGGTCAGCACTGCCATTCTTACTCAGGCCTTATCATGGACCCCTATGGGTCTACTCATTACTATACCTGCTCCTGAGGTGGTATAACTCTGAGGGCTGGAAGAGGGCATTTCTGCCTTGGAAACAGGCTTTGGATACAGAGTAACTGCTCTGCCCTAGGCAATGCTAAACATGCCCTCAACTTGCCTCTCCTGAGCTGCTTAGGCTGCCCCAGTTAGGGCAGAGCAGGTCCACCTCTCTTAGGGCACCCTATCTTGCCTTGCTCTGCCCTAAGCCTCCTTCAGAGTAACTGGGCTGGAGCATCTTGCAGTTGCTCCAACCTAGTGTTAGATAGGGCAACCTAAGGGCTCTTATGTGGACAGATTAGTTGCTCTGGATTGGGCTGTAAGGGTTTTTTTTTTTTTGCTTTGTTCAGTTGCTTAACCAATAAAAAGAAAGTGAGAGGGAAAGAGCATGTATGAGCAAAACACTAGCAGTACTTTCCCTGGTCAGATGGCCTTTCCTCAAGAGTCCTTTCCTGAAGATCCTCAGAATATGATATGGAACATCCATACTAGAAGATCCTCAGTTTGCAACTTTCCCAACTGCACTGTCCCTCTCCTCCAGAAGTTAGACTGGCATTGGGCTAGGACTGAAACAAGGAAGGGCTGACAATTCATAGGGTGTTTTTCAAGGAGCTCCTCCATTTTTAATTCAATTGACAACTGTCATCAATTGTCCTTGAGGCTTGCAATCTAAGAGTAAGTTCCATTGAACTCAGTGGGACTTGCTTCTGAGCAGAATTGCATAGGATTGAATTGAGTTTTTTATGTTGTCAGTGAGTGCAGGGATAAAAACACTCAATTTAATCTGTCTGTATGATACCTTTTAAAAAAAAGTTCTGATTTTTTAATGTCTTGGAAAAATGCCATGCTTCTTTTAGAGGACCAAAGGATTGCCTGGAAGCAGTGTGTTTATTTTGGAAGGGGCACCCAGGGTGATAAGCAAATCACTGACTTTATCTCATTCTTGCAGAGCCTTAAGACAGATATTTGACTTGACTGAAGCAGGTATTTTCTGGAAATCTGTTTCACAATTGCTGTTACCACAGCAGTTATCTCACTGTCACCAAGTTGCTTGGTTTTGCAAAGTGAAAAAGTATGCACCGGCTTTTTAAAAAGGATTTCCATTTTATATCTCAAGCTTTTGGCGGCCTGTATTTGTCCCCTGTACATTTTGACAACTCCTGTTGTCCTCCCTTCTCTTGATTTGCATGCTGATGAATAAGGGGTCTGTGCCTGGAGTGACATAGTAATGTATATGCAAAATAGCAGCTGTTCCTAAAGAACTCAAGTGTATGTTCCTCCCTGTGGTGTGTGTCTCCTTGCCATGTACATTCTGGAGGTGGAAGAGGCCTTGCTGTTGCATGAGAAATGCTGGTTCTGATAACTGGCCACTTCACTAGGTTTCTCTTCTCTTCTGGCTCTGTAGTTTGCCCAGCACTGCAAGATTCAGTGGATAATAGCTATTCATTGTTGCCTGTGTCTGCCAGCTTTTGTTGCAATTAAGGGGTAATCTTTTCTAAATGGTGCTAAATTAAGCTTAAATCCCTCTCTCATGCCACATAAGAGGATGAATCTCTGGTTTTCTAAAAAGAGCTTATTGTTTCGGACAGTGGCCAATCCAGTAGTACAACAATGGTCTTCAGTAACTTGCCTTCTGGATGGAGCCGGAGACATTGTGGAACGATTTTATTTTTTAATTTGAAGATTTCACAAGTGTTTATGGCTCAATAACGACTACAGTTGCATGGAGAAAAGAACTTCACAAAGCATTGACTATTTCTTGTCTTTGTTTTCAAATTCCATGTGTATATCTCCCAGATTCCCCCTGCTTCCCTCCCCACACAACTGGTGTGTGTTACCCCCCCAGATTTCCCCTGCTTCCCTCCCACACAACTACATATTCTTTTTCGAGGTCGTAAATGTATTATCTTGCATCAAATGGATGAGAATTTTTTGTGCATTACATAGTATTCATTCAGCATTATGTTCAGATCTGGCCTTTTGTAAAGGGATTGATTTATTGAGATGGGGGTTGACACCTGGCCAGTTGCCCTCATGTGAATGATGGTCAGTTCACCCACCACCTCTCAGTGCCAGGGTTGGCAATCTGATGGACATTGCTCTGCTTTCTGTGGTTGGTAGTGAGAGTGAGTGCTTGGCCTTGGCCATAATGCTGACCCACAGAAATGTCTTCGTGGCACAATAAATGCAAAATGAAAGAGCAGTTAAATTGTGAGTGGAATGATAAATGAATGGCATTTTTGTTAATCTATATATATAAAAGAGAAAAGTCACTCACTGACTGACTCACTGACTGACTGACTCACTGACCCATCACCGCCCTGCCAAAACCGCTGGGCCTAGAAGCGTGAAATTTGGGGTGGGTGTTCCTTCCGTGAGGGAGGGGTGCACTAAGAACCGGTTTTCGGAAATTCCAACGGGAAGGGGGTGAAAAGGGGCGCAACGCGTTTTCCTCCCTATACTTTGCATTGAGAATTGCTGACTCAGCAACATTCCTCCCCAACTGCTGGGCCTGAAGCATGGAATTCTGGGAGTTCCTTCTGTCACCTGAACTCCCACCAAGAACCATCTGGAGAAATTTAACCCTTCAGGGGCTGAAAAGGGGGCAACGTGTTTCTGCCCTATACTTTACATGGGAGACTGAACAACATCCAGCCAATTTGGTGCTCAGACCCTGGTGCACTGGGGGATGTTGTTCAGAGGAAAAGGTTGCGCCGGCGAGGATGCTGCGCATGAGCGGAAATTGCGCATGAGCGGAAATTGCGCATGAGAGGAAGTTGCGCATGGGGGAAGTTGCACATGTAGGAAAGTTGCGCATGTAGGAAAGTTGCATATGGGAGGAAAATTGCGCATGGGAGGAAGTTGCGCATGGAGGAAAGTTGCGCATGAGGGGATGATGCACATGGGTGGAAGTTGCACATGAGGGTATGATGCGTATGGGGGATGATGCGCATGGGGGAAAGTTGCACACGGGGGAAAGTTGCGCATCAGCGGATGATGCGCATGAGGGGGAAGTTGCGCATGAGGGGGAAGTTGCGCATGAGGGGGAAGTTGCGCATGAGGGGGAAGTTGTGGATGGGAGAAGTTGCGGATGGGGAAAAGTTGTGCATGGGGAAAAGTTGTGCATGGGGAAAAGTATCGGCGGATGATGCGCATGGGGAAAGTTGCGCATGAGGGGATGATGCGCATGGGTGGAAGTTGCACATGGGTGGAAGTTGCACATGGGGGGATGATGTGCATGGGGGAAAGTTGCGCATGGGGAAAGTTGCGCATGAGGGGATGATGCGCATTGGGGGAAGTTGCGCAATGAGGGATGATGTGCATGGGCGATAGTTGTGCATGGGGAAAAGTTGCGCATGGGGAAAAGTTGCGCATGGGGAAAAGTTGCGCATCAGCAGATGATGTGCATGGGGAAAGTTGCGCATGGGGGAAGTTGCACATGGGGGAAGTTGCGCATGGGCGAAAGTTGCGCATGGGGAAAAGTTGTGCATCGGCGGATGATGCGCATGGGGAAAGTTGCGCATGAGGGGATGATGCGCATGGGCGAAAGTTGCACATGGGAGGATGATGTGCATGGGGGAAAGTTGTGCATGGGGGTTGATGCACATGGGGAAAGTTGCACATGGGGGAAGTTGCACATCGGCGGATGATGCGCATGGGGGAAAGTTGTGCATGAGGGGAAGTTGTGCATTGGGGGAAGTTGCGCATGGGGGAAAGTTGCGCATGAGGCGACGTTGCACATGGAAGGATGATGCGCATGGGGGATGATGCGCATGAGGGAAGTGGCACATGGGGTGTTTCTGCGCCATGGGGGGATGGCATAGGAGAAAATGTTACACCTGCAACGCGAGTACACTTTTTGCTAGTTAGGAATAAAACAGTTTTAGTGTTCCCTTCAGTGGGTTCTATCTGACTTATGTTAATGACTATGACACAGAGGCAGCTAATTTGAATAAAGTGCTACCATCTTTTATTCTGATTATTTTTAGATGAAGTTTTTGTAAAATGTCTTTAGACTGCTTCCAGCAGTCCATGTTTGTAGACCCACTGGCTGCAAATAGATAGTCTGTTGACTGTAACATTTGTATTGTTTAGTATTAATGTCTGAAAAGAAACCTTTTTGGGTTTGGCTGTGAGGTTGCAAAAACAGTTGTAGCAAAAGGTGGAAGAAGGCAATGTAGCTCCAATTCTCCATAGGTGCCAGGATGACTCAGGCTGCTGTCCTAAATATACTTTCCTGGAGTAAGACCCATAGAACACAATGGGACCTACTCTTGAGTAGACATGGTTAGGATTGTGCTCTCAGTCTTGAGCATTTGGTAAGCCCCACCTTGGGCATGCATGGACAGATGATCCAATTTCTTCTGGAGGGTCAGCGTCTCTCCCAAATTCCCCAGGCTGACCTTGCCCACTCAGTTATGCCAAATGAGCCATCAAAGCACAGCAGCAGGTCACAAGTCATCTACTTAATGAAGGCACTTTTCCAATCCCTGCCACTCCAGTGTTGCTGTGGAGCACTGAATCCAGTGTTAGTGCCTTTACTAAGGAACCCTAAGGAGAGGATGAAGACACCAAATGCTACCAGCAGCCGTTTCCCCATCTGTATCAAGAAAGCTGATTGAGCCATTCAGACCAGTCATGTCTTGGCATGATAGGATCAGGGCCTCACTCAACCAGCTGTGGATGGCTTCACTGCTTGATTCCAGTAGTTGGTTGACAGTGAAGTATTGACCTTTTGTAGCCCCTAATTGGCCTATCCACCACCACATCCCAAACATCAACCCATAATGGACACAAACTAAAGTCATGCACAAGGACAGCCACACCACCACCACACATGCTGGTAAGTGGGTATGGGCATGAAACAGGAGTCCATCTGGTTTGTCACCTCCTGCCACTGGATCTCCAGGATAGCTAGGATTCCAGGACTAAGAACCTGGAGGCAGAGGACCATTCTTCAGTTAGAAGAGGAGGAACTGAAGGAGGACCTGTAGGACTCCTGTCCCCTCCAAACTGCTTCCAGAAATGCCTGCCTATGGTCATCAGAATCGTAGAGCTACCCCAGGGGAAGAGGAAGACAGAGACTGACCTGAAATCCAAAGGCCATTTTAATACAAAATTATAGTAAAATTAATGTGATTTATGGAAATACATGAACCTAGTTTATACTGGAGCATACAAATTACTTTGAAAATGCTGTTCATTGTGGGTTTTATCTCAAGGTGTGGAATAATGGTGTTCGTGAAGCTAATATTTCAGTCTCATACATATGTCATTATGGGTTGTTTTTAAGGCACAGATTGTAGTCACAGGAGAAGACTATTATTGTGTTACACGTTGTGGGCAGGACACCTTGCATGATTCAGCAGCCTGTCCTTTCAACACAAATTACTTCCGCTGCTGTGCAGTGAGATAATATTGTGTCCCATGAGGATGAGATTTTGTCCTTCAAGTAGGTGAAATAATATTGTACATGATATTATAAATTTCATATTTTCTGTGTCTCATCTGGTTGGAGCATTAGACGAAGTCTGATGTTATGGCCTCTTCTGTCCCTCTTGTGAAATTTTTCTGTTATTGATTGTTCTATTTTTATTATTTTTTACAAATGAGCAAAAATAGCTCAGTGGTATTTTTGTTTCCTTGCTTTTGCTAGCACTTGCTGAATGTCTCAGGGTGTGTGCATGTGCGTCTGCGTGTATGTTCTTTTCACCTTGATTGTTGGAAATGTCTCCTTTGTTGTGAGAGCTGGCTTAGCTTAATCGATGACATAAAAATCCTGTTGTGGCAGGAGAAGATTGGTGGGCATGAACTAGCTATGCACTTGAAAGTCCGCAGCTTAGATATCTGCTTGACCCAAAACCCGCTAGGTGGTCTTCGGTAAGTCACTGTCTTTCAGAGCTGTGGCATTAGAGCTATCTGCTTGGCGATAGCAGGCAAATCAACAGCTCAGGAAAGACTCCAGCTGGTTTCTTGAGTTGGTAACAAAACAAGTTGCTTAGACAGACTGATGTCAGCGATTGTAGAAGTCACAGGTTTCCCTATTTGGCTTCTCAGGTAACCTGATTCTGTTGAGTTAAAAGCTATAACACTCCTTCTGGCCTTCTAATGGTGTTGCATAGTGTGAAGTTCTACACTTGCATTACACACCAGCAGTTATTCCTGGTTGCAGCCCACCTCAATAGCAGAGACAGTAAAGTGCTAAGCCCTCTATAGCCTTTTCATTACAAAGAAGACAGAGATGCTGTAGAGAACTGTAACCCGTGTCATATGTTCTCATATATTCAGCTTGCCCCACATTATGATTTAATAGGATTTCAAAGTACCAGCTACAGCAGTCAATGATTTTGGGGAAGGGGAACATTCTGATGGCATTAGGATATGAGTTTGAAAGCCATTATTTTTGGTAGAAACTCTTGTGTTTTTGGTAGTATGTAATCCTTAATTTGTTTCATAGGACACAGGCTGTTGAATAAGAACAGTAGCCTATTTTGGCCTTCTTCCTGATGACTTTCTGACATACTGTATCACTGAGGGGAAAGTATAGTCTTCTGATAGCCAATTTAATTTGGATGCTTACTCTGAAGTTGGCTTCATTGACTGGCAATCAGTTGAATACCAGTAGCTGATCATGTGAATGAATAAATTTTTTTGTGTTCTCAGCCTAAGGGACTTCCAATATTTTCTTGCTCTGCCCTCAGTGTTCCCCATTCAGTAGTCTTTTACAGGGTGTACTGGGAATTATGAAAGGATGCAGGATCATTCACCTGTCCTGAATAAGGGCAGTGTTGATCATTTGGAGTAGCCATTACTCCAAAGCAGTGATTTTCAACCAGTGTACCATGGTGTGCTGAGGATAGTCCTCAGGTATGCTGCGGGAATTGACATTCATTAATAGGAAAATTGGGGGATTTGGTGTGTCTTGTGTCTTGTCAATGGTAAAAACAGTTGATTGTGTGCCTTGACAATTTCAGTGCCTTTTAAAATGTGCTGTGAGTTGAAAAATGTTGAAAATCACTGCTCTAAAGCAAAGCCATAGTTATCTCAAAAACCAGGTTAATAACCATATTTGCAAACCATGCAGGGAGCTGGCCGTACATTTTCAGCAATCTTGTTCATATCTTACTATTGTCAAACTTCTTTTAAGAGATTATAAGACCCCTGCTAACTGAGCAAGAGGCACTCTTTCAAGTGGGTGTTCCTCTTTTATTTAGCAGGGGCAGAGTAACTGGCCCTACACACTCAGCAGTGTCTGTTCTAGTGGCTTCTGCTGGTGTTCTTTTTTGCATTTTAGATTGTGAGCCCTTTTGGGACAGGGACCCATTAGCTTTTAATTAGCTATTATTATTTTTCCATTTTCTTTGTAAACCGCTTTGTGAACTTGTTAGTTGAAAAGCGGTATATAAATACTGTAGATAGATAGGTAGATAGATAGATTATAAGAATAAAGAGATTATCACTGCACTGAAATTCAGATATGGCAAATTTTCAGTTGCCTTTCTGTCCTAATGTTAGCATTAGCAGTAATTTAAAAGTTCACATATATACTGCCTCATGGTTATAGTCACTGTCTCACTCATCTAGAAATTCTTTCTTTCTTACAGCAGGTGGGTCAGAATTAATAATGGTCAGATGGTGGGTCTTTTTATCCTTCTAGTGCTCCTGCAGTTAATTAAAACAGAATTGACACAGGCTTTTTATTAGATGTGTCCAGCAAGCAGAGAGGTCCTTAGCAGAATGCTGGGGGTCACGGGTAAACTTAATTATAAGAAGTTTTCAATTAGTAACTGCCATCTGTGACAAAATTTAGCTCAATTGCTTGTTGCTTGAGATAATATATCAACAATCCCTTTGCCTCTTGTTCTAAGAACTGTGTCAGTGACCGGCCTGTTGAAAATTATGCATCAAATTTAGGTCACAGTTAACTGTAGGAAAGGATGTTGTAAAGGAGCTTAGGCCCCAAAGTTGGAAAACAGTCCAACCAAGAATGGACCTAGTTCAGCCTTCATTTATTTCAGCACATGAATAGATTTGATTATATTCAACGATGACTCTCAGCAGAGCACATTTTTAAAATCACAATCCTGTTTTGTACTCCCCCTCATTCCTATGCTCTGCAGTCTAGGGGTATTTTACCCCGTCCAAATGTTAGCAGTTTTTTAATTTACATGTGCAATGACTAAAACCATGTGCAATGTAAAGCACGCAGTCCTAAGCTCCAGTTAGGCCAGCATAAGCCCTGCATAAGTTCTGTACTGACTGGGGAGTGTCTGCCACAATCCGGGAGGGGGGGGGGGCGGGGGCAGTGCACTGGCATGCACCAACCTCCCCACATCATCATGGGAAGATATGCCATGTGAATTGGGTTGGCCTAAATGGGTTAGGATTGCACCCTTAATTTCTCAATTCCTCATTTTTGAGCTATAGACCATTTAACAGGCTATGTAATAATTGTCTTGTTGTCTATATATAGGGTGAATTTCTCAGTTGTAACTTATTTGTACAATAGGAAAAAAACGCTGTGTTACATGTAACAAATTGTAATTTTACTTTTAAAAAGGGGATTTGCAAACCAAAGTTATGAATGAATGTGATTTGGTTTAACCATGGTTTGAGTTCATGCACATGCAATATCCAACTGTATACTGCTAGAAAGGTATAGGAATAGCTCTAGAGAAGGGCGATGAAGGGGAATATGCATTACCAATGTTGACTTCTAATTTACAAATGCTGATTTCAAGGGAGCCAGTGCTGTGTCCTAGATGTAGCCTGGCTTGTTTAAAGCTGTAGTCTGTCCTTTAGGATGTAGCCTGGCTTGTTTAAAGCTGTAGTCTGCCCTTTTCGTTGCATTCTTAAGTCAGTGATTTCCATATAATGGCACACTGATAAGGTTTAAAAATTGATTTCAGTGGCAGGACCACATAACATTTAAATCAAGAGAAAATGTATTTAAACAATCTCTTGCTTTTGAGCATGCTTTTTGTATCTAAAATTCAGTTTTACTGTTGAAAACTTTGAAATATTGTCTTGGAGCAAGAATAGTGACTTGCTTTGTACTGCTTGGTTATGATATAATGTGAAGTCTTTGAGGTTGTTTAACCTATTGGCTGCATCTACCCTCTCTTTTCAGTTTTATTCCTAGCTCCCACAAATGTATATTTTCCATTTTCACTCTATATAATGTCAGATTTTTTCCTGCTGTAAAACAATAACACTTAAATGTGTGTTTCAAGCTGTGCAGAGATGTCTGAAGTTTTGTAATGCTGTGGAAGTTCCTTTAAAGCAAAATCTGTAGATTGTTCTAATTGAATATTATCTTGAAGCTTTGTTTCTGTCTGTTTGAGAGCACAGTTTAGGCATTATCTGCAGAGGATGACTTCAGATTACATCAGCGCTGCCTTCAAACCCAGGCAAAAGTGTCTTTTGTGCTTTACAGCAGAAAAATTGCATCACATTACGGCAGTGAATGAGAAGTTCCATTTATTATGGATAGTATGTTAAGAATTCACAGGAAGCCCACAGTTCTTCAATGCAAAACTAGTCTGAGAATAACCTCTTTATCCAGCATCTACAAAGGGTCATACCAAGACATGTGTGAGATTTATATAAAAAGCTATTTGACTTGGGGTAAAGTAGCCCTTTACACTTTCCTTTTTCTGTTTGCATACTAAAAGAAATACAGTATACCCAGCAGAATGCCAATAGTGTCTTGGTGCTGAAGATTCAAAGTCCCTTGAAAATATAGTGGCAGTAGGATGAGTGCCTCTGTAGCAGATGAAGATTTTTCCTTAACTGTATTAACCTTAAAATTGCATGCCAGGCTTCTTACCTGAAACATTAGTCTCTACCTTTAACAGGTAATAGGCTTCCGGCTTAAAAACATAACAAACATAATCTGTTCTTTTTGGATAGATACCATAGTCTTTCAAGACTGATGGATGCCAAGTTTTTTTAATTCTCTGGGTGCAATCCTAACCAATTTAGGCCAGCACAACTCACCTGTCTCACCCAAGCTGTGTGAGGAGTCTGGTGTATGTCTGTGCATGGTCTAACCCCTCCAGGAGTAGTGTAGGCACCCCCAGATCAGCTTGAGACTTGTGCCAACCTAACTAGCGGCTTAGGATTGCAGCCCCACTTTACACATAGCTCTAAAATAGGTGAAATTTTATTTAATGTGTGTTTGGTACAGTGGTCTGGACAGAATTTTTGAACTGGATTTGTGTTAACTTTGCTTACTGGCCTGCAAATGTGACACCACCCTGCACCTTAACAGTATTATTCTAAATCAATAATAAAACATCTTTAAGGTCCTAGATGCAATACAAAGTGTTCTGTGGTTCTCTGGTGGAATATTAAGAGCAACCAAATCTGGGATGCCAACTTCTTGCATATCTCAAAGGGTCTCTATTTGTAGCAAGCTTTCCTGTTTCCTGAAGCAAGCAAGTTTCCTCAGGAAACTCAGGCAATGCTAGTTAATGCTGAGAAATCTCCTTGTAAGTGTTCATACACTTACAAAAAGCATTTTTGCAAAAAGCATTTTTGACTTGAAAGTTTTAAAATAGCAACCAGTATTAGCAAAATAGAGTTTTAAAATAGCAACCAGCTCTTAAGTAATGTCATACGATCCTGCCATTTCCTTCTAATGTATATTATCTGTATATCTAAGGTGTTACACGGGGTAAAAAATAAGGACATGTAACGAAAGCTGCTCTTTCCTGTTTTCTGTCTTGGTTTCTGGCACTCCTTCGCCCTTGGAGACCTTATGAACAAAAATATCTCTGGAGATAATTTTCCATTTGGTTTTGTTTCTTTTATGCAGAGAAACCTTGAATTATTCTTGACCACCAGTGTTGGAGTTCTGTAATGCAGACTGTAATGGAGTTCATGCAATCAACTGTTTTAGATATTGCTATTGTTTTCTTGGATTCAGGGGAATGTGATGGATACTAAATTTCCATTTTGAAATTTTATGTTTCCTGATCAGCCGTGTACTTAATATGGTTGTTGTAAGAATTATACCATCTTTGGTTTGTACTAAAATAGATCCTTAAACAATCCAGGAGAATAATCCAAAATTTTAAACTATCTGCCAGCATATTTTGCACATAGCAAATCTGTTCAGCTGTTTCAGTACAGTACAAGTGTACCAAGCAAGGTCACTTTTTCTGAAGTCTATGCTTATTTTATAAGAAATTCACAGTGGGTTTTTTTATCTCTATTCTGAGCATACTACATTTTGAATATATGTTAAGCACTTTTTATAGGAAAGGCTATTAGCTGCTGGGTGGGGAAGGAGTGTGTTTCTGCAACAGATGATCAACAAATGGTGGGTTGTTACAAAGTTAGACAGGCATGTGCTTTGGGACCTTGACCCTGATTTGATATCTTGATTTATGATGAAGAAACTAAACCTTTCAGAAGTTAGCATTATCTGTTTTTGGATTACATGACAAACATGCAAACCACAAGCAGAAGCTTCCATTTTTCCCTTTGCTTGCAAAATTGGGAGGGAGGGAGTGCCTGAGGCTGCCACTTGCCCTTTCTTATATCAACTAACAGTGGTGGTTGTGACATCTGTTGTTGGGCCTTTGAAGTGCATACTGTTTGCTTGGTAGAACCCTATATTTGAGAAATGAGTACACTGTAGATCTTGAATGGTTGAAGGGGAAAATATGGACGTAGCCACCACTGGAGGCAGAGCACTCCTCTTGGTATGGCTGCATTAATTCTGGAACATTAGATAGGATTGGGCCCTAGGATTGAGCTGACTCAACATGCAAAATGCTGAAAGTGCCTTTCTTGCATTTTAGAATGCAGTACTCTTTAGAGCAGTGATTTTCCATCTTTTCAACACACTGACAAGGTGCCAAAATTGTCAAGGAACTTCATCAGGTTTTTTTTTTTAACCATTGACAGTGCAAACCATGGAGGCTAAAATCCCCCAATTTCCTTTATTAATGAATGATCATTTCCAAAGTCATGCAGCACACCAGCAGACCACCTCCAGCACACCAGTGTGCCATGGCAGAGTGGTTGATAACCACTGCTTTACAGGAAAAAGCAGTTGATAACCCCATGCTTTACAGGAAAAAGAACTTCCTTTGTGTATGTGCTCAGAATTCACTATATATCAGTTTCACTATATATCACTATATATCAGGAATATATATCAGATATATATTCACTATATATCAAGAGGTGTGACTAAGAGGAAAATAAGCAATATTAATTCAGTGTCTAAGAAATGCCTAGCCTTTATTAACTTGCATAAAATTAACCACTTTTAATCTGAATTACAACTGCCATTCATGATGGACTAATTTAATTTAGGCTGCAATCCTAAAGACATTTTCCTGGGAGTAAGACCCACTGAACACAACAGGGCTTACTTCTGAGTAGACATGGTTAGGATTGCAGCCTTACTGTATATCATCTAGCTTAATATTTAGATTTAATAATATTAAATGTTTGTGTCTTTCAGTAGTTGTTTTTACTGTACGTATGTTTCAATTTAGTGTGAACTTCCTTGGGGTGTTTCTTAGTGGCACTATCCCAGACTAATTATCATGTCTTTCATTTTGCTGTTTCATTTTGCAATTAAATGCTATTTTCATGCCCCAAGTTGTAGATGTAGAGGTTGTAGATGAACAAGATTATGTGTAATAATTGCCAACCGCTCACTCAGTTTATACATGGTACTTGTCTATTGTACCTACTTCTAGTTCCACAGTCTCAAACTTGCACACAACACTTGCAGGCAGAAATCAAGTATAGATACAACTTCCCCCTACACCCGTTTCTGCTGTGTGTAGAAAACTAGACATGAACTTGTGTCCCCATCCACATTTCCTCCTGTGGGAATAGATCTGTGTTGTAGATATTGGGCAGTGACTTTTTTCAGGATTGCTAGAAATAAAGCCTGACAGCAACAGGCTACTTGACTATAAGATTTAGAGTCATCCATATACTGTATATGCAACTCATGCGTATATTCCTTGTTGTATGGTATCAAGTCATACAAGGAGTAGAGTTTCTTGGCTTATAGAGAGGGTTCACTTTCTGATGGTCATTGCCTCAGGTCAGTACTCTGAACAGGAAATGGTCCAAAAGAAGCCATTCTTTCCCAGCCCAGCTCTGGTTTCCTGTTCTTGCCTTATGTTCCCTGTTCCCAGGGGGGTGTTTTTCCATACTGCAGGGTGCACTGCTTATCTTGGGGTGGGGCTTTCTCTTGGGGAGAAATAGTTCCCATTTCCTTTTCCCCATGTTTTATGTTGGTTCCTATATTCCCCCTGGAGCCTCTTTCAGTGACTTCCCTGTGCCTTCAATGTTCATGCTTCTTCCTCTGACTTAAACCCTTCCCTCTTGCTGTTGACATATTGCTGTTGACAATTGGTTATTATTGGTCATCAACAGTGATGGGCTTCAAAGAAATTAACAACTGGTTCTCTGCCCACCTGGCAGCCACTTTTAAATGGCTATTTTTAAACTTTACACGGCCTATCTCTCATTAACAACCGGTTCTATAGAGTAGGTGCGAACCTGCTGGCGCCCACCACTGGTCATCAACAATTGGTTATTGCAGTTGACAATTAGTTATTATTTAGGGTTGCCATATGTCCCCCAAAATGGACAATCCTGATTTTTGGGGATTGTGTTCACATACTGACAAATGAGACACGTACTATCCCAATTTTGTGGAAGAGAATTATGGTGGCCCTGTTACTGATATTACCTCTTTTCTCTCCTTCCCTCTTTCCTGCCTCCGTGCCCTTCTCCATTCCTTCCAAACTTAATTCTCCACCACCTTGTCCCTTAATCCCCCTCAGAAACACTCGCAGCTGATGAGTGGTTGGCTGCGTTGGGCCTTCTGGGGTGGCTTGGCGTCGCCATTGGACTGAGGGCTATGATTGCTTCATTCTTTCTTATGGAGCCACAGAAGGAGACTGTAGCCAAGTGGATGACCTCTCCTTCACTGTAAAAAGCATGATCAAGACAGAAGGCATTTGCTTCCTGTCTCATGGATTTCTGTCTGCAGCAAATGCTGTTGTCCTCGAGACCCTGCCTTGAACTGTGAGGGGCTTAAGTGCAGGCGCCTGTGACCGCAGACTGAGAGCATTACTTAGTTCACTGGCTCATTACGGTGATCTAGAAAACCCAGGGAAGGGGGTCAGGCGGGAGGATGACCAGTTCAGTATCTAGAGGCATTTTCCTCACAGATTTTTGAAATTACTCTTCCCCTTCTTATTTTTCACTGTTTTTAAAGAACCAAAAAAAGTTAATACTCTCTTGTTCATTCAAAAGAGACAAAAATAAGATTACAACAGTACTCAGCTGTAATTTTGGAATTTTTTTGGAGGGGTGGGGAATGCCAAAATACAGAACTGCTTAACAAAATTATACAGGGACCTGGTGAGATTTCTTCCTCCTCTGCAGCTACTTTGCCATTTTCTCTGAAGATCTTTGGATGGCTGCCTTGTTAAGCCACTTAAAAACATCTCTCAAGCATCTGTTGGTTAGCAGTTTACAAGATCTCACTAGGGCAGCTTTTTTTCCATCATGAGTAATGTGGCTTCGGGCAGTAAGGCACGTTTTGCCTGTCTAAGGATTTTCTGGCTGATTGCTAAACCCCCGTCATCTCTTCATAGTCAGGACATTCGGAGGCAGTCAGTTTTTTGCACCCAAAAGAACAGGAGTTGAAAAGATTCCTCATTAAATGTCCAAAATTTGGCATGGAGGGTTCACTTGGCATGTGTGTACCTAGGATCTCATTTCCAAAGCCATGAATAATGATTACAGCCTCAACAGTGTGTCGCAAGACTAAGTTGCCACTCAGCTGGGGCAAAGGTGTTTGAGTTCTTGATTCCTGATCAAAAGATCTTATGTTTTATTTAAAAATGTTGACAAATGGAGCACCCTCCTAGCTGTGACTAATGATGCTTGGCTCCTGATGTATTGCAGTTAATCTTAGGATCACTTTTTTACTTTGAAGGAAATAGTAGCTGCCTAATTGCTGTATTTGTGAGTCATTTTGAACAAAATGTGGGAGAAAGGCACGTCCTGAGCATCCACTCATTTCATTTGGCCTCCCTTCCAGTATTGTGCAAAACCATCTGAGGTCCAAATCCTAACCAATTTTCCCACATTAACACAGCCGTTTCAGTTGAGCATGTGCTATATCTTATGGTAGGGACGGAGGTGTCCTCAAGATAAGGGAATGCTTGTTCCCTTACCTTGGACTTGCATTGCCCTTACCCAATGCTGGAAAGTTAGGATTGCACCCACAGTTTGTGAAGGATCTGTGGATCTGTCAAAATGGCTTCAAGATTACTTCTTTTTTCCCCTTTCCCAATGTTCACATATCCTATTTTGCTGTACTGGTGTTGGCATAATTCATTTTAAGTTCATTTTTATTCTTCCAAGGTGCTGTAGGTGGTATACATTTTCTCCCTTCCCTCATTTTAACTTTGGAATAACTCTGAGAACGACTATGTGGAAATAATAAGCCCAAGGTTTAATAGCTGAGATGGGATTTGAATCTGGGTCCTAAGTCCAATACCTTGTCTGCTGTGCCGTATGCTTACTTTCCTGAAAATATTGACTTGCAGTCAATGGCTAGTCATTCTTGATTGAGTTTTCCAGATTATGAGTCACTTGAGGCATAGGCCTCAGCTCTCACCCATTATAAAGGACCATATATACAGATAGTGCTACATAAATAAATAATTCCGGTAGTCTCTCCTGTCTCCATGTGCCACTTTAGTCCCCACTCAGAGCCATAAAACATCTCACAAAGCAAGAGTCAATACAAATACATACCAGTGTTTTAAGAGCTGTCTGAAATCAAATGCTTCTAAGTGTGTCTTCATTTTCAAAATCAGTGTGAGGGAGAATATGTGAATCTCCTACACCTGGGAATTTCACAAATGGTGTATCACCGCTAAGAAGTCTTTTAAAGTTTTCAGTGATAATGGAGCATTGACAACAGACCCTGCTTGCATAAGTGTAAGGTATCAACCTTTATTCACTTTCACTGAAACTAATGCAATCAAGGAAACATTTAATAATTAATTGTCGGACTTGTTGAGTGGGTGGGTGAAAGTGGATGCGTATTCTTTTTCTTTGTGCATGACAGTGCCAAGGAGAAGCATCAGATTAAGGCCAGCCTGTGTTTTCAAGTCACCACGTGGAGGCTGCTTTAAATTGGGCCATGTGGCCATTGTTTCACCTTTGTAAGTCACATTTGGCCTTAGTGTATCATGTGGTTGGGGCAGTTTTCTTCATTCTCATGCACTTTTTTTTGCAAAACACTGCTGTGGAGAAACCCTGCATAACTGTGCAAAAGATCATTGCACACAAACAGCTTACGGTGCTCAACCAGCTGCCATCTAGAATGACTTTCAGTTTGGCTGTAGGTACCATTTAGGTAATGGTGAAGAAAAACAGATCCTCTTAGAAATGCTGATTGTTTACAGAAGTATCCTGGCTATGTACACTTTGAATTGATAAGGACCTATTGCTAAGCTTCTGCGTACATCAAACACCTTTGTTCCTTGTTCAGCACTTGGAAGACGGCAAGGATAGGCAGAGAAAGCCTTGGATTTTTTATTCTTCTGAGGTTGTTTATATTCTGATAGACAAAAGTGAATCAAGGCACAGCGGGAAAAGTTTGGTGTGCTAATGTTTCTTAGTAGTCGCAACCAAATGGAGATCATGTTTCTGGATTGCCTGGTTCTTTTTAAGTACTCGGTCCCCTTGAAGAAAAAAAAATAGATCAGACCCCGCCAGCCTAATGAGGGCAGTAATAGAGAACTGCTGTAAGTAAGGCTATGTCCTTTTTATACTCTTTTATTCTCCCCCATCCGCAGCACTTCCTTTGACTGTGTTATTTCCTTTGACTGAATTACAATGCATGCTTTTCAGTGATGGTGATGGTGGTAGTAGTGGTATCATGTGTACATATTTGCTAGCTTCCAAACACAGTCCTTTTGTGAGGGGGGAATGCTTTACATGGCAATATAAATGTAATAAGGAGAACTCAGCCCCTTGAACCTGCTTGTGAATGCAGGAAGACAGCATTTGATGTCTCACGTTGCTTCATCTGTTGAGTACAATTAGCTTCATCTATCCGCCTTTCATGTGAGAGAAAAGGGCAGTGTGGCATTTATTAGACAACGGCCTTGTTTTGCTTGACATTTCAAAGCCACATGTCATTAGGTGCCACCATAAGACATGGATGAAGCTGGGAGAGCAAGAGTGTATCTGTGGGCTGGAATAAAGTTAGCGGTGGCCTAGAAATGCGCAAAGAATGTAGGCTCTGCTTTAGAAATGGTGCAGAGGAAGGAGGTGCTCCAAGCATGAATGCTGGTAGTTTTTATTACAGGCACTGTTTTCTAGGAACGAGTTGCTAGGCAGAGTATCCCTCCCTCTTGTCCGCTACCCTCCACCCCCAGCTAATGCCAGCATTCACTGCATGGGCCATTAGCGATGCCCCTTCTCACACTTCCAGCAGAACTGTTTAATTGGCGCCTGCTGTGATGAGAGCTGTGACTCCTGGACGCGCACAGTGTGATAAAAGTTACATCATTTCAATGTAACGGTAGATGCGGGTAATGTGTTGATCTGGAGCAATTGGTGGTGGTTTCTTTAACATTTTAAATAGATTTTGAAAATTTATTAATTTATTAACAGTGACTGAGTAAATGGAAACAACTTAATTAGGCTCAATCTGACAAATGTTTTCATGTGTTTCGTGTTGCATCATGTGGTGGGGCAATTTTGGGTATTCTGTGCAAGCTGCATTGCATTGAATGGTGGAGATGTCAAACTGGAAATTGGGGGATCTTTGTTTATGCCCTTTGTATAATAAAAAGGAAGATAAATGATACAGAGACAATGCAACATTTTTAGCTCACTTGTAGTGCTCTCCTTTGAGGTTCAGAAATGATGGCAGGTAGGTTTTTTTTTTGTTTTTTGTATTCCTACAAAACGTAGTTGTAAGCCTGGGCTCAAAAAATTGGATTACAGGTAGGTGTGGTTTTTTTCTGTATTTCTACAGAAGGTAGTTGTATACATTGGATGTAAAAAAACTGAATTGGATGTGCAATTCAGTTTTGTGTACATTAACAATAATTTGTTCTTGATCTGATAGAAGATTTAGACTAAGATTTAGACTCTGTAGATAGGGTAGTTTTGGCACTGTTCATGGAGCAAGAGGCATGGTATTCAGCAATAATTCTCATCAGTGAAGTAGATTTTATCCTAAGACTTTATTACTGCATCTCCTCTCAGTCTTCTAGGTCTCTAGAATCTGTGGTTCATGCCATTTATCCACAGTATTTATATACTGCTTTTTTCAATTTAAAAGTTCACAAAGTGATTTACAAAGAAAATGAGAATAAAAATAAAAATTAATGGCTAATGATTGAGCATTTCTTACTGCTTTGTGAATAAGGACTTAGAATGTTTCCAAGCTTTTTCTCTTGAGATTCTTCTTCATGGAGATTTTTCCCAGTCTCTTCAGAGACTTCAGGTATTTCCTCTGAAATGCTCTTGTTGAGGGTGGAGAGTTGCCTAGGTTTAAATCTGCATTTTTCCACTTGCTTCTGAAACAGCCCAAACACGCAGGCTGGTTTACTGCATGCTTGATTTGTGTACCTGGATTCTCTCAAGTATCCAAAGAATAGATGCCACATAAACTAGCATATCTTGCAAAATAGTAAAATATTGGGAAAGCAAGTAATTTAAGCTCAACTGCTGCAGATGGTAATATATTTTCATATTCTGCTGCATGATCTCCTGTTATGTAGGTAGAATCAAAGAGCCTTTCCACATGTTACATGGCAGCAAATCTGGTTTTAAGATGAAATGTATGCTTGTACAGGCAGCTGCAGCTAATCCTAGCCCTTGCTTAGTGTATCAGAGTTATTCACATTACTCTATGAAAAGCTCTTTGGTACAAACATAAAAAGCATAATGCATAAAAAGAGATTTATGAAGATAGTTTCTCTTTTGACTGATGGATCTGATGTTGAGCGCTCACAATAAAATTTATTCTCTGTCACTGTGTTTGGCAAACACAATGGCTTGTTCCCAAGTGATGTATCAGATACTTCTTGTGGTGGTACTATCAAACCTTTGGCAGTGAAGATAGAAAATATTGGTTAAATCTGTAGAAATTCTGGTAGCCACTTGTGTTCAGCATCCTTTCCTATATTTGAGGGATATGAATCAAATAATGAGCGAAAAATTACTTTTTTCCTTCTTATTCAGACCCCATAGTTCATATGGTGGCAAAAATACTCCATCTGAAAGTGACTGTTGACTCATCCACCATCTGCAGCGCATACAAAATTTTAAACTGATGGTTCTCAAAGTGGGGGTCAGGAATCCTCTGGGGGATACGACTAATAAGGAGTGTGTGGCTCACCAGTGAATCACAGCTCACAGTTTGGGTACTGTTGATTTCGCAGATTACTTTTTGTTCTATATTTAACATAATGAAGGAAACCTTTTAATGAACTTGAGATTAATTTTTAAACACTTTGGTTTTTCCAAGTATTAATATTTAAATGAAAATTGTTCATCCTGACATAATGAATTGTTAAAGGATGCATGTTTAGGGCATGTTCTGTTGCTTGATCTAAACATTGGATGATTTGTTCTCCTGTTCCTGACTGTGATATCCCCAGATTAGTCTTCAATTTATAGAAATGCATGTCATCATGCTGTTGACCAATCTTTGACCCCATCATCCTCTCTGTACAGTATTTGAATCTCAATCCTTCTGCCCTTTTCAGTATGCTATGGCAAGGTTTCAGAGGGATAAGATTAAGGATGTTGCGAAAAAATGTGAAGGGCTGTAGTCAGCCCAAATGACTTGAATGAAGTGCGTGCGAGTAAAATTATTACCGTCTTGTAGTAACTGTTTCTTAATTGCTGGATTCATGAGGGACAAATGTTGAATCTATATATGTTTCGTTTTTAAAGTTTTAGTAGAAATAATCCCAAATTAAATCCTTGAATCAGAGCACAATTAATTTTGGATCTGGATTAGAAAGCAAGGGGAATAAAACTACTCTTGAACTTTTAACCCATTCTTGGCATTTTATAGACATATGGATCATTATTGCCCCAGTACTTGTTCTTTACATGTTCTAATTTGACGAGACCCAGTAGCAAGTCTGAGGTTGCAATGCTATCCAATTTAGGCCAGCATAACTCACCTGTCTCTCCTTTTCTGTGGTGGTGTGGGGAGGCTGGAGCATGACTAAGCACTGGCTTAACATCCCTAGGAATGGTGCAAAGGTGCCATATGGCACTTTTGTGACACCCTCAGGACAGCACAGGATATGTGCCGGGACTTATGCCAGCTTAATGGGGGGTTTAGGACTGCAGACTGAGTCTTGTGTTTGGAATAGATATTTTGCTGATTTTTACAGGTATGTTTCCTAGGTTGCATGAAAATAAATTTTGGGATGTCTGCATTCAGTTCATGCAACTTGGCAGCCAAATTATTATGTGTAAAGTGACCTCCAAATGGAAGCTGTCAAGTATTGTGGTTATCTAAAGCAGCTGTTCTGCAAAGTGATCTTTAGATTTATTTGAATCCCATTGCTCCCAGGATTGTTTGGACAGAATTTGGATCCTATTTTAAAATCTAAATGTTTTGTTTGCTGTTGCATGTTCACAGACGTTGTGAGAAGTACAGCTGATGTAGATTTTCTTTCTAGGAACGCAATATACTTTGGGATATATATTTTTCTCTCAGTCTAACCTGTGTACAAGAGAAAAATATAATGACAGCTCTTCTGATTGCTCTTTAAATGCTTTTAAAATTTTATATGGTAAATGTATGTATGGTAGTTGAGGAGGATGCTCATTCATTCACTCACTTTTTCATTATCTCATTTTTTCCCTCTCATAATGGGGTGGTCAAGACAGCATACAAAAGACAGCATACAACAACTATAGAAATAGAATACAGTAAGGCCCCGATTTACTAACAAGGTTCTGCTCTGGAACTTTGTAAATCAGTTTGTTTGTACATCCAACAAAGGTTGGATTTACCAACAAAACGGCTCCCAGTGCTTGGAGTGAGGAGGAAATCTCTCCTCACTCCAGGCACTGAGTTCGTTTGTTTGAAAGTTCGCAGCTCTGAAGGTGATCTGAGCTGTGTTTTAGTCGCATGTTCAAGGTTTTCTGATGACCACAGAGGCTGCACTTGTTCACCCATGGTCTCTGCAGGATTCAGAATGCCTTCAAGAGGCAGAAAAGTTTCACTGAGAATTAGCCACATCACCATGCGCACTGGAAGTGGAAAAACCTTACGATAGATATAAAAGGGACCAAAATGCTAGCTAGTCACATTTTTCATGTGACTATTCAGAGCTTCTCTTCCGTCTCCACTAGTTTTCCCTGTAAGTTACAAAGCCATGCAGCTTTAGTGAAGTGCTGCACGGTTTCCCTTTTTGGTGTTCTTGAGCTGTGCAATGACAACATTGCCGCGTATTCTGGAGCTGCCCTTGCAAAGCTAATGTAAGATAAGTTACAGTATTGCTTCTGACAAAATCTAGACAATAGTGTGCACCAACCTAAGAACGGGATTCTGCAACAAAGGTTTGTAGGAAGAATGAACAGTTCCAGGTGACTTGAGATAGCAGGCCAAGTTGTATGTCTTGAGAGAAAGTAATCCTAGACTAGTTAATCTGCAGCATGCTATGTCTTGTCAGTTGTCAAAAAACTGATGGTGTGACTTGACAATGTTTGCATTTGGTCAGTGTGCCATGAGATGAAAGAGACTGTTAATCACTAGGTTAGACTATGTGCATCCAGGGTTAAACAACCCGTTACTTGGGGTGAGCAGCACTGCCCAATGCCACTATATTCATAGGGGCTTAAGCAGCAGGTAAAGTGAAACATCTTTTAGGCGGGTCTAGATGCTAAAAAGTTTGGAAATCACTACTCTGTAGAACAGGAGTCTCCAAACCCTGGCCCAAGGCCAGGTGCGGCCCTCGGTGGGCCTCAATGTGGCCCGCAGCAAGACCCCTCTATTTGGCCCTTCAGCAAACCTTTTAACCCACTCCAATACATTATTATATGTAAATTTATGTAAATGTATTCAAATTTGAAATGTAAATCAGTTTTCTGGCGCCAACACAGTGTCAGAGAGATAATATGGCTCTTCTGCCAAAAACTGCTGTAGGCCCCTGCTGTAGAATGTGAACCAAAACTAGTTTTAGCATCTTTGGGGATGAAAAATTGTAGTGATGAGTGCAATTAAAACTTTAATTTTAAAAGTAACCCTTTTGAGGGACTAGTATTGGTTGTTCTTTGACCATGTTAACACATGTAAACTTATTATTCCTTCTGCTGCTGTTATTACCTGTTACCCAAATATTCCAAGGTTGTGCCATGTGTGCCCCAGTCCCAGGCTAACTTGCTAGTCCAATGTGCTGTAGCCTAGGATTTCTCAACCCTTGGGCCGGGGACCACTAGAGGTCCTTGGCAGCTTCCTGACTCGTTCCCAAAAGGACTCTTCTTAAGTGCCATTTCCCCTCCTCCCAGCAGGAGGATTCTGTTGGAGAATTGCAGCCTCAGTGTAAGTCCCATAGTAGTTAGTGGAGCTTACTCCTAGGAAAGCACGGATAAGATTGCAGCCTCAGAGCCCAATCCTATGCCTGTCTACTCAGAAATTAGTCCCATTATAGTCAATGAGGCTTACTCTACAATCCAGAGTAACTATAGAAAGACATAAGAGGCAATTACTCTGGATTGTACTATCATTTCCCATAGGTGGCACCGTAACTACATTGGTGTAAAAGGTCCCATAGTTACTCTGGATTGTAGCCTTACTCTCAGATAAGAGCAATTAGGATGGCTTTGTGCATTTTCAATGCATCATGCATTGGAAAAGGTTGAAAATCCCTGCTCTGAGTAGACATGCATTGAGACTTTGAGCTCTCACCTGCAGTCCTATCCACAGTAACTTAGCAATAGCTCTATTAATGTATTATAATGGGATTTACAGCTGGAGGCATCTGTGCTGTGCTAGGCTCTAGGTGGGGAAGTCCTCCCTCCAAGTTGTTAGAGGCAGAACTCTCCCCACACCCCCGGGTTGGTCCCTGGAAAAAAATTTTCCCACAGAACTGGTCCCTGTGGCAAAAAAGGTTGAGGACCACTGCTGTAGCCCTGTAAAAGTTTGAGAGCTCCTGTTTGGTAATATGTAATATCAGGTCTCCTTAGCCATCAGTCTCTGGTTTAACCTTTACAAGTCATATGGAGGCTGCTATGAATTATTTATGACAGCCTGACCCATTTGCTAGCAAATCCTGTTTGCAGTGCAAGTCAGGTCACATGCAGTCTGTGAGATTGCATAGAAGGCAAATAAACCTTCTAGCCTCAGAGATGCTCACACCCTGCATGCTTTAACAGTATGCCTATTGTTTAGCCATTAGGAAATACTTGTCATGGGGGGGGGGGGAACTCTGGAAATATTCCAGGTGCAAAAGCTATTATGACCTTGAGGTGAGGCTGGTGTGACTGCAATCACGTTGATGTTCAAAAATCTGCTTTTGAATTTAATTAAGTTGCTTGGACAAAACTAAGGTACCATATTTCCCGATTTATAAGACGCACTTTTTTTCTTCCCAAATTGGGGGGGGGGGAAATATCTGTGCGTCTGATAGAGTGATAGGGCCAATCCTGGAGCACCTTACCCCTTCATGTCATACATCGTTGGATTCGTATTGAAGAGCAGAATCCAGTGCAACAATCAGTTTTGAGATATCTCCTTCCTATCAAAAGTTATGGCCAAAAAAGTAAAATTCAAAAATTTTTAAGCATGTAGGCATGTAGGAATTTTGCCCTGGGGGTAGGACTTTTGGCCTTGGGGTTCAGGAATTTTGGGTTTGGCATCTGGTCACCCTGGCACAGTTGCAATCCTAACCAGCCTTCCATGGCTTGGAGACTTGCTCCAAAGTAGACATGCACAAGACCTGGTCCCTCCTGCTCCATGCCTGTGCCTCCCTCACTCTTCCCTATCTATCTGTAGATCCCCTCACCTTTCCCTACCTACCCCCCAAAAGAACCCCCCAACTTACCTGACTATTTGCAATGAGATTTGTACAAAATGTTGTTGTCTGATCATTTGCAATGAGATTTGTGCAAAAGTCGCAAATCACTGACACTAGAGATGATGAGATTTTGGGGTTACCAGAAAATTAAAAGAGTGCTTGAAGCTTAAAGTCTTTCTTCATTTGTTAATGACAGTGTTAATGGTTCTTAATACCACTGTTGACTTTACATGGTTGAAATATTATTCTGCTATATTTTATTAAATATACTAGCGAAAGGCGTACCCATGTTGTGGGAGTAACTTCCCCATACAACATCCTCCACGGCGCATCAACAACCCATGCGCAACTTCCCCCCGTGCGCAACTTCCCCCCGTGCGCAACTTCCCCCCGTGCGCAACTTCCCCCCATGCACAACTCCATGTGCAACTTCCACCCATGTGGACTTTCCTACATGCGCATCATCCCCCCATGCGCACCATCCCCCCATGCCCATCATCTCGCCATGCCCATCATCTCGCCATGCCCATCATCTCGCCATGCCCATCATCTCGCCATGCGCATCATCCCCCACATGGGCATCATCCCCCCATGCGCAACTTTCCTACATGCGCAGCTTTCCTACATGTGCAACTTCCCCCATGCGCATATCTCCCCATGCGCATATCTCCCCATGCGCATATCTCCCCATGCGCATATCTCCCCATGCGCAACTTCCCCCCATGCGCAACTTCCCCCCATGCGCAACTTCCCCCCATGCGCAACTTCCCCCCATGCGCAACTTCCCCCCATGCGCAACTTCCCCCCATGCGCAGCATCCTCGCCAGTGCAGCCTCTTCCTCCAAACAACATCCCCCAGTGCACCAGGGTCTGAGCACCAAATTGGCTGGATGTTATTCAGTGTCCCATGTTAAGTATAGGAGAAAAACACGTTGCCCCCTTTTCAGCCCCTGAAGGGTTAAATTTCTCCAGATGGTTCTTGGTGGGTGTTCAGGTGACAGAAGGAACTCCCAGAATTCCATGCTTCAGGCCCAGCAGTTGGGGCAGAATGTTGATGAGTCAGCAATTCTCAATGCAAAGTAGCGGGAGGAAAACGCGTTGCACCCCTTTTCACCCCCTTCCGGTTGGAATTTCCGAAAACCGGTTCTTAGTGCACCCCTCAATCACGGAAGGAACACCCACCCCAAACTTCACGCTTCTAGGCCCACCAGTTTTGGCAGGGCGGTGATGAGTCAGTCAGTCAGTGAATGAGTCAGTGAGTGACTTTTCTCTTATATATATATAGATTAGTACACCATTTGGTTCAGAATATTTTTTTCTTGTTTTGCTCCTCTAAACTTTGGTGTGTCTCATGGTCCGGTGCATGTAATAAGCCAGGAAATACAGTATTTGTACCTGTTACATATTTTTGAGACCAAGGAGAGAGCGCTATCAGTGCCTGGTATCAGATTTAGCGAAGAGTACTGACTTAACACTTCAATCAGTGCTGTGCAATTGAATGAGAAAGCATGCACCTTTGTACTAGTGCAGCCCTAGTATGCCATTATCAGTGCATAAAATGTCATATGCAAATGTAATCAATGGCACTATGTAGTCATACTTTAGTGGACAGGAAGACACGGGATCCATGATCATTGGTCTCCATACAGATCAGTGAAAGAAGACATTCCTACAACGCTGAGGTGTCATAAATTGAACGCCTTTACAGGTATATACAAATATTCAAGGAATTCAAGTGCTGTGTGTGTGTGTGTGTGTGTGTGTGTGTGTGTCTGAATGCCTGCCATCACCTTTTGCAGAAAACTGACACAAGCCTGCACTGTACCATAAAAGAAATAGCAATTATTTCTTTATATCATAATTTTATACTCGTTTCCTTAGAAGGAAGTACTATTATGTTTATTGTGACTTATGCCCAGGAAAATGTGTACAGGACTATAAGTTTGGACTATTTGAACAAAATAGATATGCTGTGCCTTTTTGTTTTTTAATAAGAAGGGCCTTGAATGATTACCCTAATAAGCGGAACTGGATGACTTTGAAAACTGCTATTAATTCTGTACACATCCACTTGCTCTTGGTCGCTGGAGACCAAAATAATTACTAGTTGTTGTATGGAAATTGGCCCGTGTGAGCAAAATTGATGGCTCCTGGGAAGCTGCTGGTGGACAGATGTCCATACCACAAAAAACCTAGGGATTAAATTTAATAGCAGTCTGACCGTCTGGGGCTGGCTGTATTCAGGTCTGGAGCACTGCCAGAAAAGCACAGCAAGCCCAAGTGACCTAATGATACAGCTAGTCTCTTTTTATAAGATGTTGTGCAATCCGAAGATCCAGGAATCCCTTTTTCCTACTCTTTAAGGGCATTGCTCCAAGCTGTAGGAGGATTGCAAAGTGTAGTTGCAGTCATATCATTCCACTTACACTCTCTAATGTTCTTCCCATAAGAGAGGATAACACTGAAAGCCACTCCAACTAACCCCACCCCTACTATATTTACCGGTATTTGTTGGTAAGGGCTGTGGAGCATATCCTTTGTTTTGAGAAAAGTGCAGGTTTAGTTCCTGGCATTTAACATGGAAGGGTCTCATATAACTAGAATAGGAACATTTTCTGCTGTGGTCCTCAGAGCTCATTCAAGCAAGAGCTCATTCAATAGAGACTTTCCAATTGATTCAATAGAGGCAATCATGTTTTCAGAAAAGAAGCATGCTCAGGAAACAAAGAATTTGATTGACACAAGTAAAAGCCAACCCTGAGAGTGAGGATGGTGTAGTGGTTAGGGAGCTGGACTGAGAACTGGAAAATCCATGTTCCTCAACCATGAAGCTTCTTGGGTTGCCGTGGTCCACTCTCTCATTCTTGGCCTCACGTACCTCACAGGGTTGTTGTGAGAATAAAAAGCTTTGTAAAATGTAAGACAATTGCTTTGGCATAGGAAAGGTGGGATGTAAATCCCTTAACTAAATCAAATGTGAAATACCTTTCTTCTTTATGTGTAAAGTTGGTTCTTTCCAGTTTCTCTTGCTTCTACTACAGGTTCTTGTGCTCCTATATTCTATTCATTGGCCAAAAAGACTAGATTCCTGTCACTGAAATGAGTCCTGAAATTCTGAAGGTTACTGAATTGTTCACCTGATACTCCATGCTTAATACTCCAAGCATAATGGTATTCCACACAAAGTACTATATCATGGGCATGTTGAATACACAGAAACCTGATTATGATTATGCACCCCCAGAATTGATTCAGTACTGTCGAAAAGTGCTTACACTGAATTTTGTGCCGATCCTTTTCCTGAACTGGAAATCTAATAGGCAGAAAAAAAATTACACCTTGCCATGATGATCAAATTTGTAATTATGTCCTTGGGATGTGTTGCAAAAGTGTGAACAAAAAGGTCTGGTCTATTTTAGTGCTAATTAATCAACTGATGTGTATTGTTATCTCAGTTAGTGTAACGTTGATGAGATACACAGATAGGTAAATGCAGCAAAGCTGCTGTGAACAAAATAAAGTCTGCACCAAAATAAAGTCTGCGCCAAAAATACTTTAGTTTAGAAAGAGATTAAAGAGTTTTAAAGATGCTTTTTTTAGTTAAGTTTGAGAGTTTAGTATAGGAATTTACATCCCCATGATGGATGAAGAGTATGTTGGTGTGCCTCCTTTTCTGCTACTCCTATTATCATGAAGCCATTTTGTGAATGGTGCTGCAACATAGTCAGGCTATGATTTTTCCTTAATTTAGAGCCATGTCAGAGGGTTCTGGGGTTTCTGTAGGAACAGCAACTAGAATGGAAGCTTTCAGAAAAAAATATCAGTGCAAATATTTCTGTAATGTGGTCCTGATCATAGGTCACATTTTGAACACACACCTCCTCCTCACGACGAGATAAGTCTCGCCTCTTAAGAAAGAGCCCTCCACAGTCCTCCTATTCAGTACTGTATATAGGTTTGCCTTGACTGAGGCTGCAGTTAGAATTGCAGTTCTAAGCCCCAGTGCAAGTACCATTCAGACCTGGGCTGACCCCGGGGGTGTCACAAAAGTACTGTAATGCACTTCTGCACCACTCCTGGAGGAGGGTTAGGCCAGTGCACACACTTGTGCTTGCCTCCCTACTCACCACAGGAATGGGAAGACCAGTAAGTTGTGCTGGCCTAGGTTAGGATTGCACCCTCAGTTTCTGAAGGGGAAATTCCTCTTGGGGCAAATTGAAACTAGGCCTCATTAACAGCAATATTTAATCCACCTTTTAAGAAAGTCCCAAAAATATCTAGTCCTCTCCTCTTACTCAGCATTTCAGGGTTTTTTGCCTTTATCTCCTTCTCCTCTTTTCCTCTTTATTTTTTTCTCCCACTCCTTTTCCTCCCCCTTTTTCTTCTTTTCTGCTGCCATTTCCTCCCTTCTTCCTATCTTCCCTTCCATCTGTTCAGCCCTCAGCTGTTATCAGATTCTGCAGATGAGCAGCTGGGGAGCTGTCACTCAGTGTATTGGAGGTGCTCGGTTATGACATTGTCACCATCCCTGCTTGGAGTGAGCCTCAGCTGTGCTGTAGAGATCCAGGGATGCTTCCCAGCAGGAAAATACTGAAAGAGATAATGTTGTGTATCAGCTTCACATGACAGGAGATACGGGAGAGATAGAATGTGGCTATGCATTTCAATAACACAATTGGGCCCTCATGCAATAAGTATTATGCATATACCTTTGTGTCAGGAGTGATTTACTGCATGTGGTTAACCTGATTGTCATGTTATGTGCCCCTTCCTTTTGCTGTGGTGTTGTAAATTGAGTTTTTTGAATGAGCTGCCTGTTTTACATTTTGTTTTTGTGTATTTTACTGACTATACAGCTGTAGTCTTTACCCCAGTTAGGCCGGCATAAACCCCATGATGGCCTGAAAGTGCTATATGGCACTTATGCACCACTTCTGGGGGAGGGTTAAGCCAGCACACAGAAATGCGCCTGCTTCCCAACTCACCATGAGAATGGGAAGACCAATGAGTTGTGCTAGCCTAGGTTAGGATTGTACCCTAAGACACCTTGCCCAGATGGCTTGTAACATTACAATCTTAACTTGCTCTGGAACCAGCAAGTCATTTGGCCTGCAATGCATCCAGCACAAGTTCAGGGTTGTGGCTGTGCTATTGCGGGATAAGGGGAAACATTTCTCCTTACCCTTGCTAATGCTGCAACAGCCACAATAGGTCTACTCAGAGCGGTGCCACCAATTTCAGTAGAACAACTCCAGGCAGACCAGAACAATATCCAGCTGCTCTGTGCACAAATCCATGTAGTTCCAGTGGGCTTGTAGTGGCTCTCCCCAAGGTTTCCCCCTTATCTCAGGGTGAATGGCTGACTAAACATGTGCTGGATATAGGGCAAACATGCCATTTTCTATACTGACGGCATCTAGGATTCTAAGTATCTCAACACTCTTTGTGTTCCCATATAAGTGGCTATGGCTGCAATCCTAATCTCCAGTTAGTCTGTCCTAAACCCTAGCATAAGTTCTTTGTTGACCTGGGGGTGTCACAAAAGTCCTGTCAGGCACATCTGCCCTACTCCTGGGGGGGGGGGGGATTATGCCAGTGCACAGGCAGACACCGACCTTTCCACACCACCAGGATATACCGGCTGAGTTAGGCTGGCCTGAATTGGTTAGGATTGCACTCTGTCATATTTTAATCATGTTAAAAGTGAATAGAGAGCTGAACTGATGATGAATAAAGAGCTCCCACTTGGAATGAAAGAGTTGATTCTCTTGTTCTCTCCCCCTCCTGCTTAATTTGTAAACGCAGTTTTTGTTCATGGCTTTTAAAGCACTGAGGAATTTATAAACGCTTGGGGGAGGGAAAATTAGCGCTTTTAATAAAAAGCATTGATAGGGAAATGTCTGCCTGAAGAAAAGAGGGAAGCAGCAGAATACAAAGCTCTGCCAACAATATTATAAGATCAGGGGAACACGTCATCCCTCATCAGCTTCTATGTTAGTCTAGTGTAATCCTAGAATAATTTCTTTTTTCTGACATGCAGTGGAGGAAGGCAATTTGCATATTGCAAACTCCACCTGAGCACTAGACCTGTCAGGAAACACATCAATAGCATGCAAGGCCACAGCAGGGTGCAGCAAGTATTCCTAATCAGGCTTTAATTGCTTTGCAAGAAATCTTATTAAAATCAGCATAGGAATCAAGGAAATTGTATATGCCGTATGTAAAAAAAAAATGCAACCAACTCATCCCCATTTAATAATCCAAAATATGCCTCTAAGTTCTTCAGCTGTATCTAATTAAATAAATTGCACATGTACACTACAGTATTTAAACCCGGGTTACCCTCCCACGGTTTTCCTGCAGGTTAAGACCCAGTGATCCCAAACTGACATACTCCTTATATGTCAGGCTAATTTTGCTCACTGGAAGCATGCTTTTTTGGAAAGAAATTTCACCATAATAAGCAAATAGTGTTGATAATGTTGCAGTGGTGGAATTCTGAGCTGTACTGCTTTTAAGCTGCAAGTTTCATAGACAGTATATGCAAATCCTAAAGAGATTTAATAAAGAGCCTTTAGCAGTTTGCTGTCTGTCAATGCATATAGGGACACAGTCCCAAAATGTAAAAAATGTATTTCCTATTCCTTTACATAGGCAGCAGAGACAGTGTCCTTAATGTCCCTCCACCACACCACTTGTACTTATTTTTGCATAGATGCTTCAGAGGGCTACTTTCTTGGCTTATTAGTCAGCACACACACACACACACACCTATTTCTCCTCTCTTTTTTCTGGCTTGATTGACACCTCATCTGTTGGATTAGGTCTAAATGATGAGGAGAAACAGGTTTGATCTGGTTGTGGATGGCCCAGGAATGCGGGATTTGTAGTGGTAGCATTGAAGCCAAATCTAACTTGAGTGGGTGGATCTATCACATGGCCCTAAATAGCTTTTGCTAGGCACAGGTTAGGCCAGGGATGTTGTGCTGAATAGCATTCATGGAACCAGCTTAAGGCTGAAAACATGCTTGTCCAACTTATTTTAGATCTGATTGTGGAAGAAGGATCTGCTGAATTGGTTTTTCTCTTTATGGTGGTGGTTCATGTTATGGGATTTGTCTTTGGGGATTTTTTTGGTTTTGTTTTGTTAATTTAGGATTTGTTTCATTGGTTTTAACAGTATAAGCAGTATTTTAACAGTATAACCATACAGAATAAAACAGTAAATAGAAAGATGACTAGCCTTAGACTTTTGTGAATCAGTGCCTGTATGGTCCAGAATTCTGAGTCATCAGCATCTACAATTTCAAAAAAAGCATGTGAAATATACTGCCTGCTTAACTGTGATAAGCATTACAAGTTAGACAAACATTAAGAAATTTCTAATGAAATTAAGTGGTCTCCTTTAGATTTCAGCAAGAAATTTTACATGGCCACACACCAAATGCAGCTGCAAGGACGAATAGATGGGTAGAAGGCAAGATGGGACTTGTGTTTGTCATGGCAACAGTTCCTTTGCATGTGCAAATGGGTCAATTCAAATAAGAAAAGATCCTGCTTATGATAAGTATATGATTTATGAGATGAAAAGAAAAGTCAAAGGTTTACTCAGCGTGACATCTTGGAAACTGACACTCCAGGTGCCACAACACAAGGCCGAAATCCCTTAAAATGCTTTATAAGAGAGAGACTGCTATTGCGTTTTATAATGCTTTCAATCTGGGAGCGATTTCTCAGACATATTTCACAAATCAGAATGAAGATAAGTATTCCGTGAAACAGTGTACTGTATGCCATACTTATTGCTTTTTTCTTAAATGACAAAGAAGTGCAATAGTGAGGTTTGTAGGTGAGAATTAAAATCTTTAAAGAAATTGTAAAAATTTCAAAATAGATAGAGCACACACATATATGTACACACACATTTTCTCTCTCGATAGATAGATATGAAAAGAACACTTGATTCCATGTTGATTCTGTGTATTCCACAAGAAACACTCCAAAAACTTGAATGCATGTCTGTATTGACCTAAGATCCCTCCTTTCCCTCTTCCTCCCTTTGTCAGTTACCCTAGATTTTAACATCTGAAAATCCTTTCTGTAATTGTATTTTTCATGTAAAATGGGTAATTATATTAAAATAATACAGCTAGCTCCCAGTGATAAATTATGTACAGAAAGCTAGTTGCTACCTTGAAAGTTGCATTAGCTACATTAGCTGACTTCAAAAAGGTGATCATTTTGACTTTTTCATTTGTCTTTCAGTTTCCATTTAGTGTTGTGGGAAATTATTGACCTTTTAAACACCTGGGAATTAAATATTTGGAGTGCATGCTTTTCACCTTTCTCTATGTGGATTATTTATATAGAATAGAGGGTTACAGTAATTCATTCTCCTGAGCTATTCTGAAGAGGAGCACCTGTTGTGGTTCTTGGACTTATAAATGGCTTATGTATTCACTAGTGAGGTACAGTGAGGTACAGGTACTAGACAGATTCCTTTGACATTCGAAGTGGAGTGAAGCAGGGCTGCGTCCTCGCACCAACTTTATTCAGGATCTTTTTTGCTGTCATGCTGAAACAGGCTTTTGGAAATGCAACAGAGGGAATCTATCTCCAGACCAGATCAGATGGAAAACTCTACAATCCTTCCAGGCTAAGAGCAAAGTCCAATGTCCAGCTGAAATGCTTGCGGGAGTTCCTCTTCGCCGACGACGCTGCTGTTACTGCTCACTCTGCTGAAGACCTCCAATTACTTATGGACCATTTTAACAAAGCCTGCCAAGATTTTGGACTAACGATCAGCTTGAAGAAAACACAAGTCATGGGTCAGGACGTGGATTCACCTCCCTATATTACAATCTCTGAACATGAGCTGGAGGTTGTGCATGACTTTGTGTACCTCGGCTCAACTATCTCCAACATTCTCTCTTTAGATACCGAGCTCAATAAACGTATCGGTAAAGCGGCTACCACGTTTTCTAGACTTACAAGAGAGTGTGGCTTAATAAGAAGCTGACGGAACATACAGAGATCCAGGTCTATAGAGCCTGCATCCTGAGCACACTCTTGTACTGCAGTGAGTCTTGGCCCCTTCATGTGCGGCAGGAGAGAAAGCTGTACACATTTCATACGCGTTGTCTCCGATGTATTCTTGGCATCACTTGGCATGACAAAGTTTCAAATGGTGCAGTCTTGGAACGTGCTGGTATTCCTAGCCTGTATACACGCTTCTGAAACAGCGACGTCTACACTGGCTTGGACATGTCATGAGAATGGCTGACGGTCAGATTCCAAAAGATCTCCTATATGGAGAATTAGTGCAGGGAAAGTGCCCTAGATGGAGACCACAGCTGCGATACAAGGACATGTGCAAGAGAGATCTAAAGGCCATGAGAATGGACATCAACAAGTGGGAAACCCTGACCTCTGATTGTTCAGCGTGGAGGCAAAAGACGCAGCAAGGCCTTCTTCAATTCGAAGAGACACTCATTAGGCAGGCTGAGACAAAGAGGCAGTCCCAGAAACAGCGAAATCTGGGGGCTGGGCAGGGGACTGACTGTATCTGCCCTTAGTGTGATTGGATTTCCTTAGTGGAAAGGATTGCCACTCTCGAATTGGCCTGTTTAGTCATAAATGACGCTGTTTTAGGACCTCTACTTCTGAGCATGACACCATAGTCTTTCGAGACTGAAGGATGCCACTGCTGAGGTACAGTGGTACGTTGTAAGACAAATGCTTTGTAAGAAGAACGCTTTGTAGGACAAACTAAAATTTCTAAGGAATTCTGCTTTGTAAGACAAACAGTTCCTTGTAAGACAAAGTTTTGGCAGAGTTTGGCAAACAGTTTTACAATGAAAATTTGTTGTAAAATGAACAAATTGATGGATCTGCATCATGAACAACAGCAAGAGGTTCTGGAGGAGATCTCATCTGCAGAGGAGGAGGAGAATAAGGAGGAGGAATCCCTCACATCAAATACGACATTTGAGGACATTTCTAAACATTGGGAAATTGTGCAGAAAAGCACCACACAAATAAGGCTGTAGCAGTGCGAGTGATGAATGTGTTTAATGACAATGCAACATCACATTTCTGTGAAATCTTCAAAAGGCGACAAAAACAAGTGTCATTAGAAGGTTCTTTGTTAAAGCTGTTCAGAAAGACACCAGTGACTTTTAGTGAAAATTAGTCATCTTTGGCCATAAAGGTTTTACTTTTCTGTTTCACTGTACAGTATATTACAGTGTTTTTTTACAGTAATTGTGTTCTGTATTATATTGCAGTATTTTGAATTCAATTACAGTGTTTTGTCACCATTTGTACATACAGTTAATATTTTTATATGAATATTTTTGGGTTGTGCAACCAATCGTCTAAGTTTCCATTATTTCCTATGGAAAAATCTACTTTGTATAAAGAATGCTTTGTAAAACAAACATGCTTCCAGAACGAATTATGTTGTTCTTACAAGGCACCAGTGTACTAGGGAATACAGCGTTACTTCGTCTAGGGAACTTACAAGATAGGCTGTGCTCTAATTCTCATTATTATTTAACATACAGTGGTACCTCGTATAACGAGTGTCTTGAATAGCGAGTATTCCACATAATGAGTTAAAATTTGTGTGGGCTTCTCCCTCTCATAACGAGCATGATTCGTTTAATGAGTGCCCATTGGCTGGGCTCCCTCTCCTCCTGCCTGCATTGGCTGGGCTGTAGGAATGAGGCAGGACTTTCTCCTCATGCCTGCAGTACATGAAGAGGCCAGCAAAAGGAGCTCAGGAGCCTCGTTAGTTGAGCAACAAAGATGGGTGCCTCCTGCAGCCAGAAAATGTGGCCAGCCTAGCCTCTGCAGCCTCCATCAGGTAGGAGGAAAAATTCCTCCTGCATCCCCCTCTGGAGCCCCCCTCACAGACCCCTTCCTCCCCAAGGAAGCCCCCCTGCCTGGACCACCCATCTTCACCACCACCACCACCTACCCTGCCTGCAGTTTTCCTTTCCTGTGAGTAAGCCCCAGTGGATTTAATGGGGCTTGATTCTGAGTAGACAGCATAGGACCTTGCCCCTCTGTTGTTGCAGACTGCCTATCTAGTTTGCATAGATAGATCAAAGATGCTCCAAAAGACAGCAGTGATTCTTTTAGTGAAAATCAGTCATCCTTGGCCATAAAGGTTTTTCTTTTCTTTTTTACTGTACAGAATATTACAGTGTTTTATTACAGTAACTAGCAAAAAGCGTACCCGCGTTGCGGGAGTAAAATTTCCCCATACGACATCACCCCACAGCGCAACTTCCCCCATGCGCATCATCCCCCCATGCACAACTTTTCCTATGCGCAACATCCCCCCCATGGGCAACTCCCCCATGCACATCATCCCCCATGCACATCATCCCCCATGCACATCATACCCCCATGCTCACCATCCCCATGTGCAACTTCCCCCCATGCGCAACTTCCCCCCATGCGCAACTTCCCCATGTGCATCATCCCCCATGTGCATCATCCCCCATGTGCATCATCCCCCCATGCACAACTTTCCTCCATGCGCATTATCTGCCAATGCGCAACGTTCCCCATGCGCAACTTTCCCCCATGCGCAACTTTCCCCCATGCGCAACTTTCCCCCATGCGCAACTTTCCCCCATGCGCATCATCCGCTGATGTGCAACTTCCCCATGTGCAACTTCCCCCATGTGCATCAGTCCCCCATGTGCATCAGTCCCCCATGCGAAACTTCCCGCATGCACAACTTTCCAACATGCGCAACTTTCCAACATGCGCAGCAACCTCTCCAGTGCAACCTCTTCCTCTGAAAAACATCCCCCAGTTCACCAGGCACTGAGCACCAAACTGGCTGGATGTTGTTCAGTCTCCCATGTTAAGTGTAGGACAGAAACATGTTGCCCCCTTTTCAGCCCCTGAAGGGTTAATTTCTCCAGATGGTTCTTGGTGGGAGTTCAGGTGACAGAAGGAACTCCCAGAATTCCATGCTTCAGGCCCAGCAGTTGGGGCAGAATGTTGCTGAGTCAGCAATTCTCAATGCAAAGTATAGGAAGGAAAACGCGTTGCGCCCCTTTTCACCCCCTTCTGGTTGGAATTTCCAAAAACCAGTTCTTAGTGCACCCCTCCATCATGGAAGGAACACCCAGCCCGAATTTCATGCTTCTAGGCCCAGCAGTTTTGACAGGGCGGTGATGAGTGAGTGAGTGAGTCAGTCAGTCAGTGACTTTTCTCTTTTATATATATAAGAAGAAGACTATCGAAAGTTCCCCCTTATGCCATCCCCCCATGCGCATCAACTCCCCCCATGCGCATCAACTCCCCCCATGCGCATCAACTTCCCCCATGCGCAACTTCCCCATGCGCATCAACCCCCCATGCGCATCAACGCCGATGAGCAACTTCCCCATGCGCATCAACCCCCCATGCGCATCAACCCCCCATGCACAACTTTCCCCCATGCGCATCAACCCCCATGCGCAACTTCCCCCATGCACACTAACCCCTCTACGCGCCAACCCCCCATGCGCAGCATCCTCCACAGTGCAACCTCTTCCTCCTAATAACGTTCCCCCAGTGCAGTGAGCACCGAATTGGCTGGATGTTGGTCAGTCTCCCATGTTAAGTATAGGACAAAAACACGGTTACTCTGATTTGCTTCACTCAAATTTGAATTTTTAAAGGTGTGAGAAATAGCACAAACAGAATGTGGCTAGTTTTTTTAACATAAATCTGCCAACTCCATAGATTTTCAAAATTGGCTTGAAGAATTTTCCTCGAACAATGTCCCATACAACAAACATCATATTGAATATTAGGCTTTTTATCTAGTTTTTGTCTGGTTGAAACATAGGGTGCAATCCTCACCATGTCTACTCAAAAGTAAGCCTCATTGTATTCAATGGTTCTTACTCCCAGGAAACTGTCTTTAGGATTGCAGCCATATTTGACAATGACCTGCACAGATGGTATCTTACTTTCTGTTTGAAATATGACACCTTTTAATTTCCCTTGGGGCACTTTTTTGTGATCCTTGCTTGAATGTATTCAGTGGGTATTTTTGTCTCTGGTTACTCCGATTTGCTTCACTCAAATTGAATTTGATCTAATCTGTTAGGAGCAAAAACTGGGTGCCTTGAATGCAAGTTGGAGCACATGTTTAAAACGCATATGTTTGCTTCATTCAATAAATTTACAGTAAATAGCTCACATCAAATATGCAAATCCTGAACCCCACTTCTTGTTCTGTATCCTAATGAAATCCTGAACCTCACTTCTTGTTCTGTATCCTAATGAAATCCTGAACCCCACTTCTTGTACTGTATATTGAGAAATAAATATCCTCCTGTGATGACAGATATTGGTATGAAGAACGGTAACATAGAGTGCATTCCGAACTTAGGCTGGCACAACTCATCAGTCATACCCAGGGTGACCTTATAACCGGATTTGTCCTCTTTTTTTAGTCTTCTGTCCTGGTGTCCTTCAAAAGGGCTTCATTGTTCTCCATTTTGGCTTCATTTTGGAACTTTGCCATGGTGTGCAGTGCCCCATCATGTAATATGTCATTGGATTCGGATTGAAGAGCAGAATCCAATGCAAACATTGGTTTTGAAATATCTCCTTCTTATCAAATGTTATGACCAAAACACTAAAAATAAAAAATGCATTGAGCTCTATGGGAAAGTGAAAGTGCCCAATATTGCAGCTTGTGTGTTGGCAAATGTGTATTTGTCCGCTGGAAAGAACAGGCTGAGAGGAGTTCAAGATCTTGTCCTCCTTTTGAGGTTTGGGCATCTGGTCACCCTGGTCATGTCATTCCCATGGTGATGTAGGCACATGTCTGTGCACTGGTCTCACCCTGTCCCAAAGTGTCTTCTTGTACAGGACTTGTGCTGGAGCTTACGTTAGCTTAGCAGGGGGTTAGGATTGCATCCATAAGTGGTAATGGGAGGAAAAGGAGTGGTCATTTGCCCTTGGCTGGATGGAAAATGCAAACTTTGTATTACCCATTTTTCTTTCTGTGAAAAGTTGCTTTTATAGGAGCTGCCATGTTGAGCATGACCATTTATCGGCTGTGTCTTGGAAGGTGTTGAGGTGCAAACATATTTTGTAATCCAAATTAGCATTCATTAATTCCATTTCCTTGACTCAATCTGTCAGATAGATTGTTATCAAGCAATGCCTCCTTAAAATATTTAAACTGTTGCAAAAACTTCTGTTGGTGAAAGCAGCTTTTTGGACTCATTGAGAGTTAATTTTAGGAGGCTGATAATATCTAGAGGGGCATTGTAGAACACCTAGAAAGAATAGCATTTGTGCATCCCAAAGTTGACCTTGGGTGGTTGAAAGGCACGTTGGTGAGAAATAAACCAGCCCATGCTCCAGGCTGTGGGTGGCGCATGTGGTTAAGTCACTGTGCCTGTTAACCAGCGGGCCAGAGCTCGAGACGCGGGTCGGCCCCACAAGACAGGGTGAGCTCCTATCCTCTGTGATGCCAGCTGGATCCAATTGTATTGGCTGTGCCTTTCCATTGGACTAATTCAGTGGCGTGGAGAGGGGGGATTTGCTGCTTGGGTAACAGCCTATCCTCCATAACAATCCAACTCAGGCTTTCGTGCTTCGCATGCAGCACCGAGCACGATACCATAGTCTTTCAAGACTGATGGAGGCCTGCTGCTCCAAATCTTCACAGTGCTGGATATGAGCTTGCAATAGAGTTTTTTAGTTTTTATTTAGCTTTCCCGAGGTAATTGCTAAATAATTGTACAGGTTATTTATTTAATTTTCACATTTTTATACTGTCTTTCAAGAAGCTCAGGGTGGTATACACAGTACCTCTCCTCCTTTTTTTTCTCAAATTCCTGTGAGTTAGGTGAGACTGCATAATGTTACACTGGATAAAGAAATTGTTCCTTATTACTAAAGGATGGGGATATTTCAAGGCTGGGCAAAACTGTGATGTGTGAGTGCAATGATGTAGTTAGGTCATTTGACACCAGGATCCATAAATTTTTGATACTCTCATTGAATAAAATCATTTAATTAGCATTAATTACTTAATTAACATTTTCTTATTTTATGTCACCCTTCCTATAACAGGATAATGTGCATGCTACTTCCCCATTTTTTGTCCTCACAACAACCCTGTTCGTGTCATTAAATGAAGTATAAAAAAGGTTAGAAAATAAATGCAGTGAATATTTTCCCATAAGCAGTAGGTGAATGTTAGTGCCCTTCCTTGTTATCTATCCTGTGTTCGTAGTACTTGGTGACATACTTCTCTTCATATGGAGGTTCAGTGAGAAAACATGGTTAATCACCACTGATAGTGCACCATAAATATTTTGAATTTAGATTGTGTCTGGGCAGGATTCCAGGTCTTCCTTTTAGGAAAAGGCAGCTCCAGGGAAGTCTCAGAATGGAAGCCCAGGTCTACTTGCCAGGTAGATCTGGGTTTCAAATCCGGGCAGGAGTCTATCCATTTGAAAGAGATGGCTCCAGGCAGTTTTGGAATGGAAGCCCATGTCTACCCAGAAGGTAGATCAGGGCTTCAAGTCCAGGTGGCAGTCCAGGTCTACCACTTGGAAAACACAGCTCCACAGACCTGCCTCTGCAGATGGAGCACCACAGGGCTGCGTATAATTATGTTACTGCATGTTCATGGCTGGAGACTTTGATGCTCATCAGTATATAGTACATTCCTTCCGTGAAAGTGAATTTCAATGGTATCTTCTTTCTAACTCTTTTACAGGCTTTTGGTCAAGCTCACACCAACCACAAGAAAGTAGCAGCTGATGGAGAGAGCAGGGAAGAGACCTTGATTCAGGAATCTGCCACAAAAGAAGAGTACTACATGAAAAAAGTCATGGAACTGCAGACAGAGCTAAAACAGCTGAAAAACATCCTTACCAACACCCAGTCTGAAAATGAACGCTTGAATTCTGTTACACAGGAATTGAGAGAGGTAACAATTCTTATGCGAATTGGCCTGCAATTTAAAGAGGTCTGAAGCTATGATATTGCCTTCCTCTGGGGATGCCTGGTTATTTACAAAGTACTGTACATGTTTTCCTAAATTATATAAATGGGGAAGATTATCAAAAGACATTTATTTTGTATTTAATCTCTTCTATTATCATGTAATCTGCCTTTCAGTCTCAAAAGGGTTCGAGACCTGGGTCCCCACAAGACAGGCTGAGCTTCTGTCCTTAACCCAGCTCTGCGACGCAGCTGAAACCAATCGTATCGGCTCTGCTGTTCCATTGGACTATTTCAGTTGCGTGGAGAGGGGGGATTTGCTGCTTGGGTAACAGCCTATCCTCCATATTAATCTACCCAGGCCTTCGTGCTTCACATACAGCGTTGAGCATGATACCATAGTCTTTCCATTCTGATGGATGCCAATATATACTGCCTTTCAGTCTAGTCGGGCCTTGGAGGCTAATGCAGCTGTTCTGCAAATATAAACATTAAAGTTATTCAATCCTGTTGCAACAAACAGCCAGCAATGTTTTACTAAAAACTGAAACTATGAAAGCAGAGGAGAGCTGAAAAATTATTCATCCAATTATTTAAAAAGAATATTTTTGAGGAACAACAAAACTCGGTATCTTTTCTTTTTAAAAAATCATACTGAAAGAGTAACAGAACAGGCCCCCACACACCATGGAAATAATGGCTAATGAAAATAGAAGTTGGTCTGAGTCAGTGGTTCCCAAATCTTTTAGCACTGAGACCCACTTTTTAAAACAATGATCTATAAGGACCCACTTAGGCTTGCCAAAATTTTAAAAAGAAATAATTTCTAGAAAGAAATGCTTTAAATCCTGCCCAGTATGATCTAGTAGGATTTTCTTACTTTGCATTTTCTGCCCATTGCAGTGACCAGTGAGGCTCACATGAATGTTAGTTAAGTCAAATGGAAATTGCACATAGTGATTCAGATTTCACAGTGTGTGCACAACACATTCTTTGACCTAGAGAAGAGAGAGTGTGCATTGGGGGTGGTTTTGAGAAATCCAACACTGCTGGCAAGGAATAGGATATAATATGTATTTGGATTTTGCTGCTCAAGTTTCTCAATCTTCTTTGTCAGTTTTCTAGTTTTCATTTGGTTCTGAACATGAATGCTCACATAGGAGACTCTGAGAGGGATAGTATCCTGAGGTGGGTGCAGCTTTCCTCCATTAGCTGGGTGGATGGGTTTCATGCCCCTAGCAGAGGAGCCCTACTAATCCACATTGAACTGGATTGTTGGAGGTAACTAATTTGGGAAGAGATGTTTTACTATGCAATCCTATTCATGTCTACTCAGAATTAAATTCCATTGAGTTTAATGGAGCTTACTCCATTCTTAAGAGCACAGGAAAGTGCTCTTAAGATTGCAGCCTTAATGGAATTTCTTGGCAAGTATTTTTAGGAAAAGTCGGAGAGATTCATTATACTACCCTGGGCATGAATCTATCATTGAACACTTCTGTGCACATTGGTACATGCAAGGACCTGTACATGCTCTTTTGGGTGTGGAACAAATTATTGTTGCTCAGTTTTGACACATCAGTGAGGCAGGGGCTCCTTTGCCAGAGCTGTAGCCTTACCAGGATGCAACAGCAACAGCCAAAGCGGTAGGCACTTGAACACAACTCCACTCCAGATGGGCTAGCCAGCTATCACTGCCCACATTCCCCACAGTGCTGATGTGCCTCTGGAGCTACCTGGGCTCCCGTGGATGTCCAGTGGCCTGGTGGATGCACCAGTTGGAGCCTTGTCCACCTTGGCACCTGTCAGAGATGCCTTAGGAGGATTTCCTGCTACAGGCAGGGGGTTGGACTAGATGAACTACTGGGTACCTTCCAACTCCGTTATTCTATGATTCAGCAGTCCTGCCCCTAGATGGTGACAGTGCCAAAGGACCACAATAGCAGGAAGGTGAAGTCCCAGCTAAAATTAGTTAAGTTAAACTTGAGTTAGTGAACTCAGTGAATTCTAGACACGAGCTATTTTTATATGATTGAATATTTTTCTGGCCAGCTATGATCCACTGTTGTGGATTTATTTCTGGGTTTTCTAGCTGTTGAATTTTTTTTTTATTTTTAAAGCCTGATGTTCTGCCACTTTCCTCACTGTTTAATTGTTTTTAGATCCAAACAGAAACTCTCTGCGAAGTGGCAAAATGTCAGGCTCTAGAATTCAGTTTTTTTCAGTGGCTAGAAAACCCAGGAATAAATAAACAAGTTATTTAACTTTGTTGCATTTCTATTTGAACATGTCTAAGAGTTGCAGATCTCAAAATAGCCCCAATTTCAGCTTCCCTGAGTAGCATTTACTGTGGTAAAATCTCTGCAGTTTTAAATTGAATTTAAACAGGGAAGAAGACTGTGACGAAGGCTGCATCAGAAGTCCTGAAAATGAATGAGATTCATCTTCAGGGAGCTATTGTCTTTGAGAAGTTATCTTGCTTAACACTTCATACTATAGTAGGTTGTAAATGAATGTTTGGATTGAGGTCTCTCAGTGGCAAGACTAAAAGGGAGAGGTTAGCAGAGCAGATTCTGGTTCACTGACCTAAATCCATCATGATAATGGAAGAAAAATTTGATGCAATTGTGCAGCTGAAGTTGTGATGCGATTCTGCTGAAAAATGGTGATCTTAGCCATTAGTTATTCCTTTTCTCTGTAAACCGCTTTGTGAATTTTTGTTGAAAAATCGTATATAAATACTGTTGATTGACTGATTTCTTTTTTTTGCTGGAGCAGTCTTGCTGTGGTGTGGACCATGGCCTCTGCCCCTTCTGACATCCTGGAGGGGAGACTGGAGGAGTGATCTCTTAGGCTGCTGTTGACCACTGCTGTGGTAGCCCATGTGGTAGTCCTCCTGCCTGGCCAAACCTGTCACAAGCACAGGAACCCCGGGGGAAACAGGGCAGTCCAACCCAGGGAGAGAATGGGCAGATGATATGCTAGCTGGGAGGGTTTTGATCATCAAACATCAACTCAAGTACCACTGGTAGTACCTGTACCACTGTTTGAGAAATACTGTCATAGATCATGGATCAGGGGTGGAGGCCTGAGTTCAAATGTGAGGCTACTTCATGAGATGCATGTAAGAATGATTAAAATGGGGGAAGGGGCTCAAATGTGCAGGTTTCTTAGTGAGAGAGCATGTAGTTGTGGTGGGCAACTGATGGTCCACCAACTGCATGCAAATTGAGCTCAACTGCAATTTTGCTTTCTAGGTTTTGATGATTGTACTGTACACATGTGTACATTTGTACATGGTTGGGGAGAATCAGCTAAGTAATTTCCAAAGATGTTGTGTGCTTTTGAATCATATAATTAAATGAGCAACTGCAAATGTGTGTTTTACAACTGTTCATTTGGTGTTGCAGTTTGTCCTTGTTGAAGCTTGCAGTTAGGGTGGTTACCAAATAAGTATGGCAATGGCCATGACTGACTCAGAAAATTTTGCGTCCTGGAGGTGTCTTGAAATGATTACTTACATGCCTTTTCTTATTCATTTAGCAAAAGGAATTTAAAAACAGCAGTAGTACCTGGATTGTTGAATTGCATACCTTTCCATGTATCAAAAATAAATGTATGCGGGTTGAGTCTGCGAATCTTTGTAGATGTAGATTTTCATGTTAAACAAAATCAGTCAAAACATTAGGTACCCCTTTAAAAATAGTTTGCTTACCATGGTAATGTAGCAGACAAGCAATCAGCCATCTCTCTCTCTCTCTCTCCCCCTCACTAAGGGGTAGAAGAGCATTGTTTCAGCTAGGAAACAGAACCCTTCCTTCACCCTAATGCAAAGAAATGCCAAAAGGTTATCACTTCCTAATAGCTTTGCATTATGTTGCATGCTCCAGACAGGGGAAAGAAGGGGTCTGCCTCCCTGTTGAAATGAAGCACTTCTAATCCGGGGAGGAGAGAGAGAGAGAGGAGAGAGATCATCTGCTAATCATTTACCAATCATTGTGGTAAATCCTTTTTTAGAAAACAAAAAACAAAAATCTGATGCATTGTTTTATCAGGAAGTTATGAGCCATATTCTTTCCTTCTAAAACTCATCGTGGCATTAGTTTTCCTGAGGCGGGTTCTGAGAATAGTTCTTTGTTGTTACCAATCTTGTTATCATTCATCTTTGCTAGACTGAGCTCTGTAAATAAAATACAGGTTAATCTACAGAGTGCAGTTTTTGGGTTATAATGCTTGTCCTAATGTTTCCTCTTACTTTTCTGCCATGATTTCATTAGCCGTCATAGATGAATATTTCAGATGGAAAAAACATGTCAGCTTCCTTTCCAATTTTTTTTTTTTTGAAAGTTTTTTTAGTTCTTTCTCAGTCTTTCAGCTAGGGTTTGTGATATAATTTTGCTAGTTTGCCACAGCAAGTCTGATTTCATTTAAGAGCTCTAATGTTAAATCATCTGTCATTAATTCAGTCCCAGGATATGTGAATACATCCTCTTTTTTCATGTCAGATTGACAGTTTAGATTTAGAGTACAGTGATGCCTCACGTAAAGAACGCCTCATGTAAAGTAAGTTTCACGTAACAAAAAAAAATTTCTCTAGGATTCTGTTTCACGTAAAGAAAGTGCTTCACGTAAAGAAAACATTCGTTGGCAGTTGGGGCAGACGCGCTGGCCAGCAACCTGTTTAAAAAGTGTCAGGGCTGCCTAGCGCACCTGCCCATAGTGAAAGCAACACTTCCATGCTGTTCCTCCTGTGGCCAGACATCCGCTGGGCAGAGGGAGAGAAGAGCAGTGGAGAAGAGGGAAGCAGCTCAGGGCTAGCCAGAAGGGAGCAGGGGAGAGAGAGGCTCAGGATGAAGAGAAGGAGAAAGTGGGGAGACACTTGGAAAGTGTCTTGGATTACAGAAGAAAGTGTCTTTGATTGCAGCCTCCTACCCATGTCTTCCCAGAAGTCTACCTCATTGTGTTAAATGGGTCCTACTCCCAGGAAAGTGTCTTTAGGATTGCAGCCTAAGTAGATTTCATAGGATCATGCCCATTGAATGCATGTTTTGAATTCAATTACAGTGTTTTGTCATCATTTTTACATCCAGTTAATATTTTTATATAAATATTTTTGGGGTTGTGGAACCAATCATCTGCGTTTCCATTATTTGCTATGGGAAAATCCGCTTCACGTAAAGAAAGTTTCACGTAAAGGAACTGCCTCTGGAACGAATTAATTCTGTTACGTGAGGTACCACTGTATTGATTTTCTTTGCAGGACAAACAAATTCTTTCAGTCTGTTTCTCTTGTTCCTCTTTTTAAAAAAAATTCTTTGTTTCCTGTTGTCATATACTAAATTCAACATAGAAGTTACATTATGAAACAAATTAATCCTACTAAGGCTCCTCCTTAGCAGTACTCCATCCAAATGTCATGACTCTTGCTGTTCTTCAAGGGGCAAAAGATGCTACCACTTATGTTTGCAGTTGTTGTGTTGTCTTTTCTGTTTCCATGTGTCCTTTATCCATGGATGCATGACTCATATTCATGTATCCATGGCCCACAGTGTCCATGGCCCAAGTGTGTATGGAATAACACTTCAGCTTTCCATACAAGAGAGAGAGCAAACATTTTTCCCCTTAGACCTCAAACAGCTAGGCTGATTGGCCTGTTCTGTACCTAAAACAGGTTAGAAGATGGCTGGAGGTTTCCTTGTGATAGTGGACATATTTCCCTTTAACTAGAGTAACACAAAAAACCAGCCCTATCAGGTACTTAGCTCTCCACTATCTATATAGCCGGTGGAAGCTCCAGAACCCGAGGGTAACACCAGTTGGCCTGGGAAGGGGGTTAGGATACAGCTCAGGAGGCTTCCACTGATCCTGCCCACTCCCAGGCCTGTTCGCTCTCATTTCACCCCTTGCTCAGGAGCAACTGACTTCTGTCAGCAACCTTGGATCCAGCAGTGGTGGGATGGCCTTTGCTGGCGCTGTCTCCTTCTTATGGTGCAATCCAGAGTAACTATGGGGAGTCCTTGCTCTGGTGTAAGAACAATATGGATTGCTCTGGATTTGCTCTGGATTGCAATATGAATTTCCCATAGGTTTTCATTAGGTGGTACAGTACCTATTGGTGCCCATAAAGTCTCTTACGTGCTCCTGTAGTTACTCTGGATTGTAGGGTTAGTCATTCTTCATTGTTTTATAGCACTTTTCTGACAGTCTACGATTTTTCAGAAGACATTTCTGAATATTGATTCAATTTGCATGTTTTATGTCCTTCAAATTTTGTGTCAACTATATAAATGAATGTAGGAAATCTATAGATGTCTGAAAAAAACCTAAATAAACCCCTGGATTTTGGTCTATTCTTCAAAATTTGTTTGATGGTATATAAGGCTATTCCCCACCCTCTGCCGCTTTCATTCTCCCCCATCTTCAATCAGTCTTATTACCAGCAAGTGTTTATTTTTAGGTGCCAGCCCTGTCACCATAGTAGCCAGCTCAGCTTCTTGTTAGGTCCCATCTGCCTAGATTGGCTCTGTCTAGAGCTTTTTTCTATATACACAGTACCCTAATTGTTCCACATTGCCAAGTTCCCATAAGCACCTGCCTTCACATCATTGCTGAGGGCAAAGTGTTCTCAAAGTCAGGGTTGCACTTCCATTCCCAAAAGGATTTATAGCTGAACTGCTGATTAGTCCTTTGTGTATATCATTCTCTTGCCTTTGCATGCGCTGTCTCTGAAATCACTAAGCTGGTCAAATAAGGAAAATAAGCACGGAAACTAGAGCATTTGGCAACCAAAGATTTCTTAAGCATGTGCTTAGTGTTTCAAATATGTATATACATGTTTCACGTATATACATGTTTCAAATAATATGTATATACATACACGTATATACACATATGTATTTACCTTTATGAGTGTTAAAAGCAAAATTCATTTTATAGCTCTTAAGATGAGCAGCCAAATCCAGAGTAACTACGTGAGCACATAAGAGACATTACGTGCACCCGTAGTTACTGCACCAACTGGTGAAAACCTATGGGAAATTCATATTGCAATCCAGAGCAAATTGTTCTTACACCAGAGCAAGGACTCCCTGTAGTTACTCTAGATTTTGCCCTAAATGAATCACCTGAGTAAAAGTCTATTTAGAGGGCATGAATATCTACTATGGTCTATTATATTCATTAGATGATTATTAGTGATAAAACAATAGCAATGAATTTTTTCGGTCTAATTATGATGGTGTGAGAATGAGGTCTAAAGTAAGAGTGTTAAACTCATTTCATTCAGCAGAACATATAGTATTCATGTTGCCTGCCAAGCAATGGCAGTGATGCCATTAGGCAGGAACTGATATCATTAAATAGGTCATAACCAGAAGCCAAAACTTTTTTCTCACTTAGGAACTCATTAGTAGCAAATGACAGAATATGTGCAAGTCTTGATCATATTTTAAGAGGTGGGAGAGCCCAATTATCATGCAGGCTTTCAGCAGTGACACCACAGCACTGCTCTGCAGCTGAAAGCCCAAGTGCCAGATTAAAAGCTTCTGAGGACCACATCAAGGCCACAGGGCTTGTGTTTGATACCACTGGTCTAAAGATTGAGTTGAAAGACAGTACTGAGGAATGTGAACAAATGTGAAGCATTTCCCTAACCGTTCAAAATAAAAGCCCAGATTTGTCATATTTTCAGTACAGAAAGAAAGGCTATCAGAGCATGTCTGTCATATAGTGACTTGGGTAAAGGGTGTTTTGGGTAAAGAACAAAATTTTCTCAGAAATTTTGACTTGTGTAAAGAACACTGTCTTGGGTAAAGAACACTTCTGAGGATGTTTGGAACAGGCTTCCATGGCAAGGTAACCCACGGGGGGACGAAGGGATGAGTGGGGGACAAGGGGACCAGCTTGCGCTACAGTGGGGCTCTGGGCAAAGTTTGGAATAGGCTTCCATGGCCAGGGAACTCATGTGGGATCCGGAGGGAGGGAGCAGCCTGAGCCAGGTTTGTATGTGGGATCTGTGTGTGGCAGGGTGGAAGGTGTGCCTTATCAATGTTCTAATGCTGCTCTCCATCAGCAGCTTGGGAATGTTAAAGTTGCACAAAAAGATAAAGATTCCTTTGAGCCAATGGATAGCAGTGACTCCATTAGCGATAGTGAAAGAGCACAATCTTAACCATGACTACTCAGATGTAAGCCCCATTGTGTCTAATAAGTCTTACTCCCAGGAAAGTGTCTTTAGGATTGCAGCCTAAGTAGACTTCATAGGATCATGCACATTGAATGCATGTTTTGAATTCAGTTCCAGTGTTTTGTCATCATTTTCACATCCAGTTAATATTTTAGATAATATTTTTTGGGTTCTGGAACTAATTGTCTGAGTTTCCATTATTTGCTATGGGAAAATCCACTTCACGTAAAGAATGTTTCACGTAACAAACATGCCTCTAGAACGAATTAAATTTGTTATGTGGGGCACCACTGTACTAGTGAAATGTGCCCGTGTTACTCTGAAATAACTCAATAATTTTGCTTTGTTTTTAATGTTGGGGCATAACAAAGATCAGCAGGATAAACAGGCACAGTAATTGCATTTTTGTTGTTCACTGCAAGGAATTCAGTTGTTATCATGAGGAAAGTAGGAAGCTTGGAGTGTTGTCTCTGTGTACCACTGATGGTTGCAGATGGCAGCTGTTTCGCTTCCCTCATTTTATCTTCATTGAAGCTGGTTTTACTGACAGTTTGCTCTCTTGCATGCTGTCTTTTTTCCTGGAATAATTATAAGTATTTTGTATTTTAGTCAATAAGTAACTATCATTTATCATTTGCAGCCCTTTGAGAACTAATAATGAAAAAGCATTTCATCGATGATGAATTGTAATGGAAATTCAGCTGATTCGCTCTGCATATTATTTAAAGGCACATCTGTTCCTGATTTTCCCCTTTGTTGTTGTGCATTGATATATTCAAATAAATGATGTTTAAAGCAGTATATCTCTTTTAAAGCCAAATGCATGGAAAATAGCAATCTCCATTTAATGCAGAAATTTTAAGTATATGTTCTTACTTGAAATGCACTATATTTTCAGAAGATGTTTTATAAAATCAATGCAGATATTGTATTTTAATGTTTTGCTTTTATGTTACCAAGTTCTTTGTCTTGGCTGTATGCTATTGTTTGAGAATTAATGCTCTTATCATGCATGGCTGAAGATCTTTCTCATCACTTAACTTTTAATTAAACCATTATGTGACTATAAGCCCTATTCTGGTAGGAAACAATTTTTTGTTTTTTAATTTGTGGTTTGCCCGGATACATTTTTGACCTTCAACCTGCTTTAGAATAAACACTATATAAAAATGCATTGCGGAAGGTCTGACATAAAATATTTGTGGTGGTGGAAGTTTGCCGTCATCAGAAATACTGTAGATGCAAAATAGGGGAAAAGATCTATGTGCAAGTATTTGTTTTTAATTTTTGATTTATACAATAACTTTAATAGAATGGATGTTAAATTTTAATTATTTATCCTGAGAATTATCACATTGGAGGGACTTTATGAAGCTTCATTCTTTTTCACAAGCTATGGGTAAGTGAATTCCATTCACTTCTGAGTAATAACTATCAGTGATGACTTGGTGATATTGATGATATTACTCAGGTGACAAGGGATAAAAGTGGTGTTCAAAAAAAGTTCAAAATTGAATGTTTACACCTTGTATCATGAGTATATATGGAAATCTTTCTATGGTACAGAAAGATTGTACCAAAAAGTGTCCAAAAGTGACAGTGAAGGCTAATTTCATACTTCCCCTTACTTTTGGATGTCACTGAGAGCCACCTTGGATGTCACTGAGGGCTAGCTCATACACAGCTAAGAGAGATTAATACTTTTTCGTGTAGATAAACAATGAAACTAATCTTTTCTCAGGTGCAATTTACATTTTCACTGTGGTGGGAGCAACAGAGACTTCAGTTTCAAAGTTAAAGGTTAGAATTGATTAAAATATTATTAGTTTGAGTCATGATAAGTAAAATAGGCAGTTAGGTTTTTTAATTTTTCATCTTGGACAAGGCTGGCAACTTCAGCTTATTGATTGATCTGAGCCTAATCCCTTGCTGACAATTCACTTTTCATATGTATTAATTTTGAATTGGCTGGTGTTGCTTTGGACAGTGATCTGGCTAATTCCGGAACTGAATGCAATATGCTGCCTTATTTCTTCTTTCAGTGAACAGTTAATTATTCCAGACGTGTCTGCAAAGACATAGTGGAACCCTTTTCTGCTTAATGACATCACTTCTAGCCCTCAGCAGGCATCATGAATTATATTTGGCCAACTGTTGACCTAGAACATGTCAGATAATTAAGTATGGAAAGGCATCCCTGAAGAAAGCAAATTTGTAAACCGCTGCTGTTATTCAGTACTATTATCTCAACAAATATTTACACTATTACCTTCTTATTTTTATAAGAGGGTCAGGGATTTTTAGAGTTTGGTAGAATAGCAGTGTAGCATACTCTACCCCCTCCCAAACAAACATGTCCTCAATTATGTTAAATAGCAAAATAATGGGCAGCTTCTGGGCTTATGAAACTCATGCAGACTGCAGGAAATGGGCTATAGGGTGAAATGCATTTCTGAAAGGAAGCACATATATTTAAGGAACACCTTGAACTACACTGGGGAAACCTGTCACTGAGCTGTCAATTTGTAAACACATACATAGTTGTTGTTTTGATTTTAGTGCATCCCTATAAGTAATTGGCAGCATTTATGAAATTAGATTTATTAAAAAAGAAATCTGATATAACCCAATATATCGGGCTGCTGTGCCAATGGAATGTGTGTTATGCAGTGCTGGCTGCTGTTAGGTAGTCATAAGTTGTGTAATGCCAAACCTTTTGTCAGGAGGGCCACATCATCTATCTGACACTGTGTTGGAGGCTGGACAACTAATTTACATTTCAGATTTGAATATATGTACATATAAGAATGTATTAGAGAGGATTACAAGGCTTGCCCAAGGGCTGAATTGAGGTGTCTTGCAAGGGGCCATATAGAGGCTCGCTGAGGGCCTCATCTGTCCCCTGGGAGGGGATTTGGAACCCCTGTCATAGAATAATAGGGTTAGAAGGGATCTCTCTCTCTCTCTAGCTATCTATCTTAACTATATACCGCTTTTCAACTAAAATATTCACAAAGCGGTTTACTTAGAAGTGGCAGAAGCCATTATAAAAGACATTGCTGGGGTGTCTAATAGGTCATCTAGTCCAACCTCCTGCCTGTAGAAGGAAATCCTCCTACAGCATCTTGAACAGGAGCTTGTCCAGCCACTGCTTGAAGATCTGAGGTGAAAGAGTCCACCATGTCCCTTGGCAATCTATTTCACTGCTGAACTTTCTTGACTGTCAGGATTTTTTTCCTGATATTGGCTGTTGAGAACAGTGTGTCCCTCCTTCCATTTGACAGCCCTTTAGGTATATGAAGGGTGCAATCAGATCTCCTCTTAGGGCGCAATCCTGAGTAACTACGGGGAGTCCTTGCTCCGGTGTAAGAACAATTTGCTCTGGATTGCAATATGAATTTCCCATAGGTTTTCACTAGGTGATGCAGTAACTACGGGTGCACGTAATGTCTCTTACGTGCTCCCGTAGTTACTCTGGATTGTAGGGTCAGTCTTCTTTTCTCCAGGTTGAACAGACCATGTTCTCTCAACCTTTTGTTGCAGGGCTTGTCTTCCAAGCCACTGATCATCCTTTATCACTCTGAACTTGCTCCAGTTTGACAGTGGGAAGGCTGCAGCCTATGCTGTAAACTCATATATAATTGTTGTTTTGGTTTTAGTGCATCCCTAATAAGTAATGGGCAGCATTTATGAAATTAGGTCTCAAATTTATGAAATTTGATCTTACAGAGACCCACCAAAGGAGATAAGCTGGTGCAGGGGATAGGCAGGATGTGGTATGCTGAACAGGAAAGGGGTTTGTGGAATGGGCAGTAACACAGTGGGCAGGGGGTGGATCAAACCTGGGAAGGGGTGGGATCCACAGAAGCCACACATGCCAAATCCCAACTACATTCCTAGGCCTGAGCCACATTCCTGGGTCAATGTGGACTTGCACTAGCAATTGGCTTAGTGCAGGCTGGAGCTGACCCATTGCCTGAACTGAGGTTTACCCCAGGGCAAGGGTACAAATGGGTCTATAAGCCAAAAGTTCCTTGTGAGATGCTTTGGAGACTGCACTAGTGCCTCACAAGGATAGTTGAGTAAATCTAGGCCAGTAGTTGTGGCCCACTCAATTGTTATTAATCATATAATATTAAAGTCGGCACTCCTAAGAGCATTCTGTGTGATGATTCTGATGCTGTGAGAACCCTTTCTGATGGAGAATGGTTTGTCCACTGCTCCCCTTCTAGTATAGAATGAAAATCTGAATTTTGCACAGTTATGTGATCTGGAGAGAAAAACAGATATTGCTCTGAGTTCTGACTGCTTTGCAAAATGCTGTTTGGTGTGGTAATGCTGGCTTTGCTTTTTGTGAATTTCCTTATGGATTTTAAGGTGCTGTATGATACACTTGTGGAAGGGAATTTAGAATAGAACATTAAAATAACGTACCGGTATATCAAAGTAGAAAAATATATGCCTGCTAGCAGACTTCCAGTACATCTCTCTCTCTCTCTCTCTCTCTCTCTCTCTCTCTCTCTCTCTCTCATATGCATACACAGTCCCTTCTGATGAAAGGGCAGTAATCAGCCCTTTCTGAGACTCTAGGTCTAGTCCATGGGTTAGCACCTATAGTTTGTAGATAGCACTAGCTAGTGCAATAGGGCAATCAGTTTAGAAAGACGGGCAAATCCTAAAGATTTGAGAAGCACTGCATTTTTAGAACTGCCTTTTTTGGCCAGGACTGGCTGCAGGGTTAACAAAGCCATGGCTGTCTATTTCATCCTTATATTGGATGTTCCTGTATAGCAATTATCATTTTACACTTCAGATTGGGATGCAAGCCAAGAGAACATATCCCGCATATGCCCTGTGCAATGTGTGAAGCAGCATAATTCATCATCATAGCTGTGAATCTAAAGTTGTAGCTCTGGGAAAAGTGGATTTTCTCTGTGCGTCTGATTCCTGCGAAGAAATTCCGTGCTTGAAAATGTATACTAACTAATTGAGATAGAAGAGACTCTCTAGGGAGAATATATCCAGTAATTGTTGAGACAATTTAATGAGTGTCCAAATTACCACATCACTGTATTAATTTCTCTTAAATTGTGTACCAGCTCAGATATTTGTGTCCCAAGTGTGAGAAAATTGGACAGGTATCTCCATAATGAGTGTTTTAGCTAAAAATGATTGTTGTTTTCCATTAAATCATGTTAGTACTGTACTTTTTCAAGCAGAAGTAAACAGATATTATAGGGCAAGACCTACCTTACAATCCAGAGTAACTATGGAAGCATGTGACATTCACGTTGACGTGGTTATGGCACCACCTAGTGAAAACCTATGGAAAATTCATATTGCAATCCAGAGTAAATTGTTCTTATGTTGGAGCAAGGACTCCCTATAGTTACTCCGGATTTCGCCGCATTCTATTTATTCAGATAAGCTCTCATTTAACATATATAGTCTACATCGAAATGCCTTTCAACTGAAATGATAGATGTGTTTATTATTTATGGTAAGGATTTATTGTCAAGATATTTCCTAATTTGGATCAGAATGCAGAGCTTTCACATTTATGGAATGCAGCTTTGGTTGCAACTGCAGGGAGTAACCTACCGGTAATTGTCAGCCACACTGCTAACATGAATTTAAGCTTCTGAAGTCAGTTGTGTTTAGAAGTCTAATTCTTACTCAGGATGCTATCCTAACTCCCAGGTAAGCCAGCATAAGTGCCAGCACAAATCCTATGCTGGCCTGGGTGAATCGCAAAAGTGCCATAAGGCACTTCTGCACCACTCCTGGGAAGTTAGGCCAGTGCACATACATGTGCCGACCACCCCACACCATCCTGGATATGGTGAGTGGGTGAGTTATGGCGGCCTAAATTGAAAAAGATGAGTGAAGGAATAGCTGAATTCAGTTAAATTTTGAAGGTGAGGGATAGAGTTATTTTAGTTCAGGGTATCAAACCTATTTCATACAGGGGGCTAAGTAGCATTCATAGTGCCTACTAAGGACCAGAAAGTGATGTCATTAAGCAGGTAATGACCAGGAATAAAAACTCTTTCTCCACTAGGAACTCTTTAGCTGCAAATAATAGAAGAGAAAATATGCAAATCAATATTTTCAAGCTATGGGACAGCCAGGGCCTCACAAGGGCCAACCCTTTCAGCAGCACTGCTTCTGCTGAGGTGACATTTTCCACCTCAATAGCTGAGAGACAGCCTACAAAATGCAACCTTGCAAAAGAAGTGGGGCTGCTTAAAGGGCTGTCCAGGTGAAAATTGGGTTCTCCCGGCATCACCCTTTCAGCAGCACCACTTCTACCAAGCTGCAATTTTGCAGTTTAGCTGCCGAGAGTAGTGATGATGGGATAGCTCAATTATCATGCAGGCCAGATAAAGGGCTTCTAATAATTAATAATAATACTTTATTGCCATTGTACACAAGTATACAACAAAAATTTTAGTTGCACTTTGCAGGAAATAGACTTTTCAGGAAATAGACTGAGCACTTAGTGGAGTGCTGAGCTGCTGCATGTACATGCACCATCACAGAAAATCTTCACAGCAACCCTGTGAGGCAGGTAGTTGTTCTGTGGGCAGCTCATAGAATCTCTTCTCTTTCCAGGTGGAAACTACACTGCCATCTGTATTCAGCCCACAAGTCTTTATGTTTGACAGCCCATTCTAGTTACATTTTAAAATAATTTGTATCCTTTTTGTATCACCAAGATAAATCTAGGTTAAGCATCTCAACTATGCAGCCTGAACCACCCAAGGACTGGGGGTGGGTAGTAAAGTGTGAATCTTGGTTGAAAATTAACTAGGTCTGTTGCATAAGCCACTCTCACTCTCACTGTGCATATCCATGTATACCCTCACAGAATGAAGTAGGGAGAACAGCAAAAGTTTTGTTTCAGGCATGATGGAAAATAGCAAGGAAGAGGAATCATAACTGCTTTTGTTTTTCTGAATCCAAAAGTATCTCTGCCACCTCTGAAGTTGTTCTCTGGGTTCACATCTCTGGTCTAAACAACTGGTAACAGTTTCATAGGTTGGTTCTTCCACTTTTATTCTCCACCATTTCCAAATGAAATAAATCTTATGGTTTCTATAAGATATCTTTCCATGATTACTAATTAATGGAGTGAAGTTTGAAACTCATGCATAGCAATTCTTCATATCAGGTTTGACTAACACCCCTTCCTTGACTAAACACATTCATTTTAAAAGATCAGAGTACACTGCAAAATAAATTATAGTGAGATACTGAATGTGAATTGGCACCTAAATCAGGAAAAATACTTATATGGTTCATGTTTAAAACCCGGCTTGACCCCCATATCTATTTTAAAGTGAGCCAGAAAAGATACACCTTTATATTGTAAAGTAGTGCATCATCACACTTTACAGATATGTTCTCAGCATGATTTTGTTTAACATTTGAAATAGCATGGTGACCACCATAATCGTTTTCCTGTTCCAGGGATTTCCAATAGCCCCAAAATGACACATAAAGTGAGTTCTCTCAGGGTCTGTGATTTACCTGTAATTGCATGAATTTGATTTAGGCTGCAATCCTAAAGACACTTTCTTGGGAGTACAACCCATTGACCAAAATGGGGCTTACTTTTGAGTAGACATGGTTAGGATTGTGCTATTACTTGTATTTCACTTTTTAATGCATCCCTTCCTCTAAGGAGCTTAAAGCATTGTACGCTATGTCCTCACAATAAATCCGTAAGGAAGCTGATCCAGAGTAATAGTGTCTAGCTCAAGGTCACCCACAAAGCTTTGTGACTATGTGGAGATTTGAACCTGTACCCATCAGGTAGAAGTCTAACACTAGCACCACTACAACTTCCTGGCTCATCATACACATTTTTGTATCCAATGTGCATAGAAAATGACTTAAGTATTCTATGCAAAGCATTTGGATTAGCCACAGCACTCAAGTTCAAGGTCTGTTTCTAATATGACTTTATAGGCTAATAAAACTCAAGCTCTCTTTCAGCAAGTGGAAAATCACAATTCTTTAGACACGGCATAGCTTCATTTTGTCAGAAGCACACAGGAAAGGATGTTTGAGACTTGAAAATTAAGCCATATGAATAAATATTTAAACAACCACTATGTTTATGAAAAACTCTAAGCCCTCTTTCGCCTCAGAACTGCTGAGTGCATGGGTTTTAACGCATAGCTGATTCTTGTAGTTTGAAAAACAGGCCTTTATATATTGTATTAATAAACTGAGTATAGAATGTTTCATCATGCAGTAATAATAGTGAGAACATTTTAAGTGCTAAAAAACAGGAACAAAATGAACAGCTTGCGTGAGAAGAGAGAAAATGTAAATACGTAGCATCACTAAAAATGTGTATTCTGTGTACAGTGAAGTAATTTGAACTACGAACCATGAATTTTAAATGAAAAATATCTGTAATAGAGGAATATCCAGCTCAGGGTATCAACTAGAGACTAAGGGCAAAATCCAAAGTAACTATGGGGAGTCCTTGCTCCGGTGTAGGAACAACTTACTCTGGATTCCAATATGAATTTCCCATAGGTTTTCACAAGGTGTACACATAAAGTCTATTACGTGCTCCCGTAGTTACTCTGGATTTGGGGGTAAGGCTAACCTCTTCAAGTGAATGAGTTGTGGATTATTTATTTGGAAAAATTATATCCCACCTTATCCATGCTGGAGTAAATGCCCAAGGCGACTTACAAGGCAACCGAATAAAATATAACAATGTATAATGACAAATAATAAGAAAACCCAAAATCTGTTAAGAGATTTTACACTCTTTGTGTTTCAATATTCAGTTATTTCCCAAATCTTGCAGTACAGTGGGCCCAAAGTATCTTCAGGTTTGGGACCTGTGGTTTCATTTTCCATGAATCTCCGAACCCATGTGGATTGGACCCACAAGCCTTCCCCGGAACTCTGAAGGCCTTTAAAAGGCCTCAGGAGGTGTTATGAAGGCCAAGGAGGCTGTGCACAGCCTTTCCAGCCTTCAGTACATCATCCAAGTGATTGAATCAGAGCTATTGGGCCTATCCCGCAAATTTCATTATTCATGGGAGATCCTAGGATGGAATCCTGCAGATAATGAGGGATTGCTCTTCGTTGTATTTCATTGCTTTTTGTTGTATTTCATTGCTCTTTGTTGTCCCTTTATATGTATCCCTAACAATGTAAATTATATATTGCCTGCCTCAGTCCTTAGCAGTTTTCTGTCCTTTGCTTAAGCATCCGCTTCCCTCTTCTATCTTGTCTTGCACCAAAGGGGAAAAGCTAGCAAGATGTGGTTGCTCATTCCAGCAGTGATGGCCTTGACATCTAACTGTCTGCAACTAGAGACAGCTGGTTGTGGGTGCAAGTTCAAAAGTTCCTTTTCTAAAACTGCAAATAACAGAATACTTCCTATTACCCAGCAACACAACATTGTTGCAGTGTGCCTTGCTGATGCCAGGGCAGTGATTTATAAGTCACTGGGTGCAATCCTAAACTTGGCCAGCACAAATAATTGGTCTTCCCATTCCTGTGGTGATGTAGTGAGGCAAATATATATCTGTGCACTGACTTAATCTCCCCCAGGAGTGGGGCAGAAGTGTCCTATGGCCTTTTATGACACCCCCTGCCTAACTGGAGTTTAAGATTTCAGCCTTAAGAGAAGGCATACTGGCTTTTTGTGTGGCTTTCTGTATGGTTGTTTTATGTTTTAAGCTTGACTGAGAACCCACTTGGTGTTGCCCTAACTTGCCCTACTTTCTGTTTCTATAGAAAGGCTGACTGGGGGGAACAGACCCATTTGGGAAAGACTTGTGATGGTAGTTGGATAGCCAAATGTTTGATCTTTCTAGAGTTTGTAGATATAGAACTAGCATGATATGCATATGACCAGAAATGCCTGCAAGTTGGTTCTACATTTCCCTGTTTCCTCTCTTTCTTGATCACAGGGTTTGTTATGTGGTTTCATCCTAAACAATAAAGTGTTATATACAAGAGAAAATATGAACCAGTCTACACATATCAAAAAGTCCAATTTTCAAGTTGATGCATCATTTGTACCACTTCCATTTAATTTATGATGACTTTAGAACAGTGAGTTGGGAGATATTCTCAAATTCCCTGTGCCATTTCTATTTACTCTCCTACAAAGCAGGTACAGCCATTCAGTCCTAAAATGTAGTTGCCCTGTTTTCACAAAGGAAGATCCATGTGAAGATCCAAGTAGATATTTTCTGATCTTAGGCCCCTAAATATTTGTGTTTGTATCTTGCATGAGATAACTAAATACATAGTGGACTCCTTGCACATAGGATTTTAATGAGAAGTGGCAGGTGGTAGATGCTGAAAGTGTGAAAGCAGGATTGGTAACTACATGCAGCATTGCCTCAAGCTCGTCTGCACCAGGAGACAAATGCTGTGCTCCATCTGACCCCAAGGAGGAAAACACAATCCTAACCATGCCTACTCAGAAGTAAGCCACATTGTGTTCAGTGGCTCTAACTCCCAGGAAAGTGTATTTAGGATTGCAGCCTCTGGCAGGTAGAGGTAATAAAGGGCCTTGGGAAAGAGGAGCCCACATCATTGCTAAACGCCTCTCTAAAATAAAGCAACAACAAAATTGGGTTATTGATTTAAAGTTGGAGTTTCATTTCAAGAAATTTGAATTTTGGAGTCTGTTTCTCTTACCTAAGCATCTGCTATGAATCTGTTTTCACAAATGACTTAAGTATTCTGTGTAAATTGCTTTAACTATTTAAATAAATTGCCTTTATGGATGGTGCAGTTGCTAATTAGGCTCCCATGGGGGAACCTGTGCATTGCGTAATGTTTAAAAAGACTCTTTGATGGACCTAATTGATACATTTCAGGGAACTCTTGGAAAAAGTGTTCATTTTATTTTTGTCACAAAAATGTTGTTTATTATGAGCACACAAAACAAACCAAGTAACACAACCTACATACAGTGGTGCCTCACATAAAGAGCTTAATTTGTTCCAGAGGTATGCTCTTTAAGTGAAATGCTGTTTAAGTTAAGCGGATTTTCACATAGGAAACAATGGAAACTCAAGACGATTGGTTCCACAACCCCCAAAATATTCATATAAAAATATTAACTATGTAAAAATGATGACAAAACCCTGTAATTGAATTTAAAACATTCATTCAATGTGCATGATCCTATGAAATCTACTTAGGCTGCAATCCTAAAGACTCTCCTGGGAGTAGGATCCATTTAAGACAATGGGGCTTACTTCTGGGTAGACATGATTAGGAGGCTGCAATCCAAGACACTTTCCTAGGAGTAAGCCCCATTTAACACAATGGGGCTTACTTCGGAGTACTTATGCTTTGGAGGCTGCAATCAAGGACACTTTCCTGGGAGGGTTACCTGGGCTGCTGCTGGAGGTTCCAGGTGGCCGGTAGGGGCAACTTGGGGGCAGTTAGAGGCAGTTAGTGGCAGCAGCATGGGCTGGCAGCCCTTTTAAAGAGCCTCCGCTCAAAGCATCAGGGCTGTATAAGTGCTTGTTAAGTGAAGCAGAACTTGTTATGTGAAGCAAGATTCCTTGGAAATTTATACTTGTTATGTGAAATTCTTGTTATGTGAGGCGTTTGTTAAGAGACTTACCACTATATATGAAAAGTAAGGTAATTGTACTGGTAATATTTTATTGTTTGATCAAAAAATGTCTTGAAGTGTTAAATTTCTATGTAGTCAGACAGAATTGAGGAGAAAATACAAAGTTATGACTTGCCAGCAGATACCAGGGTCCCCATTTAAATGCCTTTAAAATGGGGAGAAGCACCAAACTTGCATTACATACATTGACTGCTGTGTATACAAACATTTTTTGGGCAACATAAGGGCTTGTCGCTAATCAAAATTTCAGTTACTAAACAGATTGTACATGACATGAAATGCAGTTTGCTTAACGTAGATTGAACATTTTGAAACTAGTTTAATCAGACATCTTCCAGTTCAGTGATTTTCAACCAATGTGCCGTGGCACAGTGGTGTGCCACAGATAGTCCTCAGGTGTGCCGTGGGAATTTGGGGATTGGCATCCATTAATAGGAAGACGGGGGGATTTGAACAGTCTGGTGTGCCTTGTCAGCGATAAAGAAGTTGTTTCAGAAGGACAACATGGCCACTTGATGCCCAAAACTGGAGAGATTCAGCAGATCCAACAGGGATGCATTGTCCCTGTTTATTCCCTTGTGTTGGTCATTCACAAGAGCAACCCAAGACAGTTTGAGTCCCAAATCTGAGTCAGAAGTGTTTATTAGAATGTTTCATCCAGGAGTGATGTTTCACCGGGACCCTCCTGGTATGGAGGGTATGGCAAATTAGTTACCAAACTGGTATGGCAAATTAGTTACCAGCCTGTCCTTTCCCTGGATCACTGGGAACCAAGGGAGGAATTTTAAAAAGAGATTTCAATTTCCTGTGTAATTACAATAAGAAATAAGAGTTTGCACTGTATTGCACTATATAGATCTGTGCTTGAATCACCTTTGTGTATTACCCAGAACTAAGAATTCCTGAAATATGATTCTGTTTGCTTTTAAAACAAATTACTAAGCATTAAGTTTTTTAGGAAAAAGAACTTTTAAACAGGCTTTAGGGGAGAAGGATAAAATTAGAACAAGAAGAAGTCTCAAACAGCTGCAACAAATCTGTAGCAAAGGAACAGCAGCTGCGTAGGAAAGGACTATTTATAACTGTTCAACTGTTTTGAGAGAAGAGGAATGGGCTCAACAATTTTGCAAATAACATAAAATAAGTTGTATGTTTTATATTTTAATGGCAGGTACAGTATTATAAAGTATACTAAAACACCTATATTTTTCAGCAGCTATTTATACACACAGAGAACAATCATAAATAAGTATGCACAGCATTAACTACTTAAACTAATATTTAGAATAGTCCAAAGAACTGATTTTTTCCAAACACTCACCACATTTATCAATATCTTAGAATTAGACATTTGTGCTAGAACAGGAGGGGGCAAATATTTTGACAGGAGGGCCACATCATCTCTCTGATTCTGTTGAGGACTGGGAAGAAAATTACATTTCAAATTAGAATAAATTTACACAAGGTCTGCTTACCTCTGTGCTAGTCCTTAAATATGGAAATCTCAATAACTCTTAGCCTACTTCTCTAATTTTCATTTTCAAAAGGCTTTGAGTGAATGCATATATCTATATTTTTAATCTGTAGCACTGAAACAAGTTTACTCTGTTTACAGTATCTTTATTGTTTGACTCAGTGGCCAGTTTCCAGCTGTTCAGGTTGTGAGGCTTTATTTTCTATGTCTCTAGCAGCAGATTGACTAATATAGCTGGGTTAATCTCTGCTTGAGTGACAGCCATTGTTAGCTTGATAGGATTTGTTGTTCAGGTTATTCCTTTTATGTCCTAAATAACGAAAGGCTTTGAGATGGTAAACCCATTTTCAACAAGTGTCTTCTTTATACCCTGTCATTTCTTATAACTGTCCACTTGACAATTATGTGACTGTGGGCGCGATCCAGAGTAACTACGGGAGCATGTAAGAGACCTAATGAAAACCTATGGGAAATTCATATTGCAGTCCAGAGTAACTTGTTCTTATGCTGGAGCAAGGACTCCCCATAGTTACTCTGGATTTCACCCTATGGCTGCAATCCTAAAGGCACTTTCCTGGAAGTAAGATCCTTTGAACACAATGGGGCTTACTTTTGAGTAAACATAGTTAGGATTGTGTTCTACATCAAGCTTCCTGTCGTAGACTAATGAGAATAGTTTTTTCATTCAGTTGTTTGAACAAATAGCAACTTTTATATGCTAAGGCAATGGAAAGCAGCTTCATTCATAGTCAAATCCCATTGGGAGATTTGATTATGATTAGAGTGGAATATGAATATGCTATTTGTCTGGTTGCACAGAGATTGCCAGCTGTTGTGCTGACCACTTACGAGGTCATAAAATGCTTGCTTTATAATTTTAATAAGCAGTCAAGCAAGTTAAAGACTGCAATCTTAAATTCCTATACACAGATGACTTTATATATTATTGATTTCTACTTTTATCCCACCTCTCTCAAAGGAATTCACTATAAAAGTGCTGTGCTGACAGAATATGCATTCTGCTGGTACAGGCCTTAGATACGATTGAACTAAAACTTGCCCAACAATTAGATATATTTTTATCATTTTTATGACGCTTATGTTTTGACCAATTGAAAGAATTCCTATATTCATAACTGCACTCCGGGGTATACAATTTAAGTTATACACTTTCTAATATATGCACATCAAGCCAATGGAGAAAATCATTGATTGATTTATTGTCCTATTCTTCCAATTTCCCACCTGTTATTTTGGTGCAGAAGATAATCATTCATGAAAATAAGTTAGTATTTAACTTTGCATCTCCCTAGATAGCTGCATGTCACTGCTTGAAGAAAGAAAGATTGTCTTTCTATGTATTAACTGGACAGCTGATTCAACTGATGGTGCAGACATAGTTAAGGTGCCTTGAAGAAGTAGAAAACATAGGGCAAGGAAGAGATATGGCCATTCTTAAAGTAGCAAATAACTTTTTTAAAAAGTCAAAAATAATGTTTAATTCCATAAGGTTAAGTTGTAATTTCATTTTTGTGCATTTGTTGCAGTCAAATCAGAATATTGAACTCCAGAGAGGTCGCTTGCGGGATGACATCAAAGAGTATAAATTCAGAGAAGCTCGTTTGCTGCAAGATTACACGGAGCTGGAGGAGGAGAATATCTGCCTTCAGAAACAAGTTTCTGTCTTGAAACAGAATCAGGTGGATATTGGAAAAAATTTCTTTCATGCCTTCAAATTTGATTGTGCTTGAAAAAACTGCGTTTTGCTTACAAAGCTACAGACTTCAGTCCTCAAAAGCCAATTAAGTTGCTTCCCTCCATCCACTTCAATAGCCTCTTTATCTTACATGGTTCATCTTCTCTTTCTGTTTGCCTCTTTCTCTTGATGATCCAGTCAATCCAGAGATCCTGTCAAACGTTTTGAGTACAGATGGACTGTGCCAACAGGGTCACACAGCAACCTGTGGGCAGACTGGTCACAGAGGCTTCCTTAAGTTACAAGACTGTTTCCTTACACTGTTTCCTTTCATTTCCATTCCTGCATTGTGGCTGCAATGGCACTGAAAGGTTGAATAGGATTGGATTGAAGACAGAGTTGCTTTTAACAGTTAGTAATGCATACTAACATGTTAAGGTGCATGAAGAATTATTGATTGTGTGATAATGAAACCATCTCACTGACCATGCTTTTGAGTAAGGAAAACTGTATGTGCATGTGTCCAGTTCTGGCTTGTTGTTGTAGTCTTATAGAAAGGTGTATTCATTTGAACCTTCATCACACATTAAAAAGCTACTTAACTGTGTGATAAGGCACAGACATTTTGAATGTCATGTGATTATAGGAATGGAACAGCATACCATATACATTTTTGTTCTCATTTCATTCTCAATTGTGCAGTTGATTTGATGTCACTTTTGTACCAAAGTGTATTTTTGCTCTGAGTTTCACTATTCAGTCAAGTTCTTTATTATGGTCATAGACCAGTGTAGAGTTTCACTATTAATACTGGAACATTTCTGGTTTTCTGTTTCTCCTTGTGGCACCAGGCATTTTAATGATCCTTTTTATGTACTAGGTGGAATTTGAAGGGCTGAAGCATGAAATCAAGAGGCTTGAAGAGGTAACAGAGTTCCTTAACAGCCAACTAGAAGATGCCATTAGATTGAAAGAAATATCTGAACGCCAGCTTGAGGAGGCCTTGGAGACCCTGAAAACAGAGCGTGAACAGAAGAATAACCTTCGGAAGGAGCTGTCTCATTATATGAATATCAATGATTCCATGTATACCAGCCACCTGAACATCTCTTTGGACGGACTGAAGTTTAGTGATGAAACCACAGAGCCCAATAATGATGAAATCGTGAATGGCTTTGAACAGAACTGCCTAAGTAAAATAAACAGTGGCAATAATAAAGCATCCACACCCAAGAAAAATGAAAGCTTTCCTCCTGCCCCTAGCCTGGTTTCTGATCTCTTGAGTGAGTTGAATATATCTGAAATCCAGAAGCTGAAACAGCAGCTTATACAGGTAAATGTTATTTGCACAAATGCATAAATACGTATGCAATAAGCTCCTAAATTTAAACTTTATTCAAGATGCATGTTATTTTCAAACTTTTAACTTGTTGCCATCCTAGAAAACGTTGGAGACAGAATATGAAATTAATTTTAGTCATTCCCTTGGCTACTTCCTTTTGTCATATGAGCCAAGTCTTTTAATGCTGAGTAAACATATTTTGCAGTATTGTTTCAGACACACAAACGCACGCACGCACTTGTGTTTCAGGTGACAGTGATCAGCATGCCATTCAATTCACATTGTTGCAGTTGCCTGTGTACTTCATTGATTCACAAGCAGAATGATCTATGATCTAATGAACTATTATCAATAAAGGGAGAAGCTATGAAGCAGTGAGATTAATGTGAATTGTATGACACCTTGATTACCACCTTTGAATGCAGTTGTGGCTGTGGTTTCTCTAGAACAGGGGCCTCCAAAGTTTCTCTGGAGAAACGTCATCTCTCTGACACTATGTTGGGGGCCGGAAAACTAATTTACATTTCAATTTTTAATATATTTACATAAATTTCTATATAAGAATGTATTGGAATAGATTACAAGGCTTGCTCCAGGGCCGGATAGAGGGATCTTGCCTGAGGCCATCTTGAGGATTGCCAAGGGCTGCATTTGGCTTTTGTGCCGGGGTTTGGATACCCCTGCTCTAGAAGCTATGCCTGTCTGGTCATTGCTAAGAATAGTAGCAGTCATTAATTGGGTTTGTGCCTCAACAAAGAATACAAATTGTGTGTGAGAATACATATAAATTATACAGAGTTGGACTTTTGGATAGTAGGACAGGGTATTCTGACTGGCACTGACCAGCCATGGATCTTTCTCTACTTATCCCTATTCCCTGAAATATTTAAGCTAGAGAAGCCAGCAGCTGACTGACTTAGCATATATATATATATAAACAGGTGTCCACCTGTATCTGTGGGATATTAAGAGAATGGTCTCTTCTAGCATTCTGGCTAACAGCTCTTCTTCTACCATTCTACAACCAGCCACCAAGGAAGAGACAGGAATGTTTGGTTCCATAGCAGGGGAAAACAAATAATAGGCACATGGGGGGCAGAGAACCAAAGATAAGTGAATCAGAAAGTACAGAGAACACCTGTGTACAGACTGTGGCTTCTTGAGGTAAGGTGTGAAAGTAGATGCAAGTACAGAAACATGCTTATCTATTCTTATTCATTGTAGATGGAAAGGGAGAAGATCAATTTATTGTCTGCACTGCAAGAGTCTCAAAAACAGCTGGAAAACACCAGGGGAGCTCTCTCTGAACAGCATGAGAAAGTTGGCAGGCTCACGGAGAACCTCACTGCCATGAAAAAACTTCAGGTCAGCAAGGAACGTCAGTCGGCTCTTGACAATGAAAAAGAGCGCGACAGCCATGAAGATGGAGACTATTATGAGGTCGATATCAATGGACCAGAGATTCTGGAATGCAAGTATAAAGTGGCTGTAGCAGAGATCAGTGACTTAAAAGAAGAACTCAAAAGCATTAAGGCTAAATATGAAGAGTGTGAATCAAAGTACGAAGAGGAGAAGAATAGGTATGAGACAGAAACTCAATGTCTTACAGAAAATATCACCTTGTTGGAAAAATCTAGCAGGCAAGATAGGGAGCAAGTGGTCAGGTTGGAAAAGGAACTCAAGAAAGTCAGTGACGTTGCTGGGGAAACACAAGGCAGCCTCAATGTAGCGCAAGATGAACTGGTCACCTTCAGTGAGGAGCTGGCCAACCTGTATCATCATGTCTGTATGTGCAACAATGAAACACCAAACAGGGTGATGCTGGATTACTACAAAGAAGGTAAAGGGGGACGCACCAGTCCAGAGGGCAAAGGTCGTAGATCACCAATACTGCTCTCTAAAGGCTTGTTGTCTATAGACTTAGGCAAATCTGAGAGTGGAAGTGGAGACAGCAGTCCTTCACCAGTGTCATCTCTCCCATCACCAGTTTCTGATCCTCGTAAGGAACCCATGAACATTTACAACCTGATTGCCATAATTCGCGACCAGATCAAACATCTGCAGGCTGCTGTAGACCGTACAACAGAGTTATCCCGTCAGCAAGTGACTACCCAAGAATTAGGACCTGTAGTAGACAAAGACAAAGAGGTTCTTATGGAGGAAATACTGAAGCTGAAGTCTCTGTTGAGCACCAAGAGGGAGCAGATTGCAACTCTGAGGACTGTACTAAAGGCCAACAAACAGGTGAACAACCTATTTTATACAGATTGTCTTATAAACAAAAAAGGAGTTCAGTGCATAATGATTTTTGTTCAATATAATATATTTCTAGTCTGTTTAAACTCCTCTTACACATGTGCACTTTCTCATATGTGTCAGCAGGGCCAGCCCATTCATGAAGTTAATGATGTATCTTGTGCTGAGTGATGTATAGCACAGGGAGAAGCAGGTTTGTGGTGCCACTTCACCTCAAGTTTGCTGCCACCATTCTCCAGCCTGCAAGGGAAGACTCATCCATCTGCTTTGCCCACAGAAAAGCAAGTGGGAAGCAGATCATCTGTTGCCCCAATCCTTCCTCACACTGTCCCTTAAAACTTAAAGGGACCATGTGAAGAAAGAGCAAAATGAAGGGATTAGGGAAGTGAATTGGATTGCCACAGCTAACGCCTGAAAAAAACCACATGGGCAGAGACTCTGCTTACTCATATTTTTACTTCCTTGTTGTCCCTTTAAATAAATGGTCTCAACTTTCATTTGGCTCCATTTCAAGTAGGGTAACTACCTGCCCAAGGACCCTTAGTATAGGTGCCCTTAGTATAGCACTTCTAGGTTTCACTGCCATCCTGGTCTCAACAATTGCACCGTATGAACTGTGGCCCCATTTTCCCCCTTGGCTAGGGTTGCTGACTTTTCATTGTTTTGTTTGCTGAACTTATAGTACTGCATCATTGTAGGTAACCAGTGTTCAATTCTAAAAATCCAGTAAAATTCAGAGTAGACTTTAGCCACACCATCTTGTGCTTTTGTGACCCAGAAGATTGACTCACATATTGCAGCCATAATTTGGAGGGTGATGAAAACCACACAGGGTATAGTCATGTACACATTCTGTTAACCTTCTAGAGCAGCACTGTGAAGGTGCATTTTTCAACAGCAACACAACATTTGTGTTGTAACGTTAAAACTGAATGGTATCCTATGCTCCTTGAGCTTTTGTTCTGCTTTCTTTCTTCCTCAGCTCCAAACACCTGTTTTCTTTGGCATTTTCCTCTGGTAGCATTGCTAACTCTCACCCATTGTGGCTATGGAAACATTTGGGAAATGTGCTGATCTTTCAAAGGCACAGCCTAGTAATCTCATATTTCAGTAATGCCCCCACTTCAAATATACTCGTATTGCAGGCCTCTGTTTTCAAGTCCTGATCAAGCTTCATGCATCTGTGGATAGTGCAAAGGAATTTTGAAAATGGAGTTCAAGAAACTTTTAAATGCCTGTTGCTTGAAGTTTTGTGTCTGCAAATATGCAAAGAGTATATTAAAATGAAAAAATGCGGTTTATTTAAGTAGTTTATGGAAGAGTTGACTCCATTGCCAAGTCATTGTTTTGGTATGTGAACAGATTAAAACCCTCAGCCTTCAGCTGCTCCATTACATGTTGACTTTTCGTTGCTTTCTTTGGTAAACTTAGACCGCAGAGGTTGCCCTTGCCAACTTGAAGAGCAAGTATGAAAACGAGAAGGCCATGGTGACGGAGACGATGATGAAGCTGCGTAATGAGCTGAAGGCTTTGAAAGAAGATGCTGCTACCTTCTCTTCTTTAAGGGCCATGTTTGCTACTAGGTAAATACACTGAAATTTAAATTTAAGCCACTTGCTACACTACAGCCTTGTGAAACATTCAGGATATGAATTAATGCGTGAGTGAGAGAATTTATTTTATTCAAATGTTTTACATAAAAAGTAAGATATTTTCTGTAGTTGTACGTGTGTCTTATATAAATATACAAAAGAAAAATCCTGATGTTAAAAATGTTCTTCACAAATATGAAAGCAAGAGTGTGATGCTAGTAATGATGAATTTAGCTTTAAGTTTCTCTGTGTTTTAAAAGCAAAAGGACCAGAGAGGTGGAAAGAGCATTTAGTACCTTTTGAAGTAAAGGCTGTAATTTTTCTAAAGTAAAAGGTCTGATCTTTTTTGAAGCCTATGTTTAATGTGGATGAAAAATGAAAACTCCTGGGCACATAATTTTCAGTCTAATCACTGAATTGCAGTGTGTGCAGTTCTGCTTCTTGTATTCACTGGGGAACATAGTAATGTATTACAGGCTGTAAAGGGGTGGGTTTTTCTTTAGTAAGATCTTGTAAATTACTGCCTATCGTAGGCTCTCTTGTTAAAATTGAAATTGCTAGAGACAAAGTCTCATGGGGAAAAAGGAAGGACACTTTGCAACATGTATGCCTCACTACTGAAAATCCTTGGGAATATTTGTTCTGAGAAATAGACCTGGAAGTGTAATCTGAAGAAGGTAGGAACGGTGAAAGATAAGAGCTAATGTGGTTTCTTGGATGAAAGAGACTAATACAAAATGGACCAGATATTGGGAATGGTTCTCATTATGATGTAACCTGATAGTCTGCATGTCTGATGCACATAATTTTCATAAACCACATTGGTTTGAGGCAGGAAAAAGCAGCTGTGTGCAAATCTAGAAAGTTCTGCCTACATATTTTTCTTGTCTTGACTACAAAGGAGGAGATGGGAATAATTGGCAGCAGGTGCCCTCTCCAATAAAGATCATTTACTGTACTCCACTATGTCATAGTGGACTGCGGACTGGAAACTATTCTGGGAATAATTAACTGTTTTGAAAGCATGCTATGGAATTAAAGCGGATAAAAATGCATGCCAAGCAAGAGATTGTATAGAACTCTTAATAATTATGAATGCTAAACTCCTTTTGAAGCTGATAATGGTCATTAACACATTAACCTCTGGCTTTTCTTAAAAAGAATAACGATGCCAAAACATTTTAGTTTTTTATTAATTGTGTCATTATAGCTTTAACTTTTATTTTGCTTTTTTTAAAAATGTGACAAATACTGTTCTTATATTCTGATTGTGTTAGGCACACTCATGTCTTGTGTTAGATACATGACTAAAAGCAAGATATCAATCAAGCCATGGTTTTTAGTAGCCAGTATATGCTAACTAAAAGTGTTTTTTTTTATTACAGATGTGATGAATATGTCACCCAGTTGGATGAAATGCAACGCCAGCTTGCTGCAGCTGAAGATGAGAAGAAGACGCTGAATTCCCTGCTTCGTATGGCCATTCAGCAAAAGTTGGCTCTGACCCAGCGCCTTGAGCATCTTGAGCTGGAACATGAGCAGCCCAAAAGGGGGGTGCGCACAAAGTCTGCTTCCAAACCCAAGAGTAGTAATCCCAGTGTAAGTCATATCCGATCATGTGGAGACAGAGCTGAAGGATCTGTGCTTAATAACCAGGTGTTTTGCAGTGAGAAGTATAAGATCTATTGCGATTAAGAAAGCAAACTAGGAGGTTGCAAATAGGGTGCATCTAACGTTTGTGCTGTTGAACGTCGGCATAAATCCCCACTATATTAAATGTTGCAGTGATGAGTGGATTTGTACTAGTATGTTGTTAAACCATGTAATACCAGGTTGTATTATAGTGGTCTTAACTGTAACTGACTCACATGCATGGGGCAGGGAGGAATGCTGTCGACAAGTTAGTGGTGGAAAAGGCTGTTTCCACAATGAGCAAGTGTGGTTTTGCTGTGTATGGGTAAGTGTTAAAATGCATACCAGGTATACTTCATCTGGGTTGCTAGCTGTAGCTTGTATTGCACAAATGCGATCCTTTCCCCAGCTTACAAGCAACTTTCAAGTAATGGAGATCATTTTACAGCAAAAGCATCTGCTTGTATAATAATAGGTTTGTGAAGTGGTGAAATGCAACACTTAAATTTAGCTGCATATCTTGGGTATCAAAAATCATTTTTTTAAAAAGACCAAATCTAAATGGAATGTGCAGTTAGTTGCTGGAGTTATCACCACTTACCAAAGTCCAAATGCTTTCTTGTATGCTGTAAAAGCAGCTTATTAATAGGGGGGAGATATTTTCTCAAACCCTATGGATCTATGTCCCCTGCTGCTTGGTTTCAGAGGGTTATATTATACAAAATTGCACACTTGAAAAAAGATATGCAATATTGCCTGTTCTGAAACAAAACTTAATTCTTAAAAAATTAGAATCTCAAAACATTTAGAAAAGTTATGTTGTGGGACACTCCCATGAACTACGAAGATTTCTGTAGTATCATGCTGTTGTTTTTGGCAGTTATATGTGCCAATGGTTACACATTAGGCACCATCTAGCCAAAGTTAGGCTGCAATCCTAATAAACACTTTTCTGGGAATAAGCCCCATTGAACTCAGTGTAGATGTGCATAGGATTGCAGCCATAAGCTCCTATACATCCCCTTGATTGCAGTAAAGAAAATTAAACAATTCCTCTGCTTTTTCCCCTTGCTGTCAATGGGATTTCAAAGTGCTTCGAGTTGTACCCATTATTACTGAATCTGCACAGTATCTATGTACAGAATGAATAGGAGTATGTGCTAGTATTGTCAAGTGACGCAGTTCTCCTTAACTGTCAGTATTAAGGCTTGATAGAATAGTGTTACGGAGCTCTAACTTCTGTTTCAGCAAATAAATAAATAAATAAATAAATTGCATTTCTTATGCAAGCACATATTTCACAGGGCTCTACATTCTAGGCACAGGGGCTTAATAACCAGTTTATTCTTGCTGATATATAATTATGAAGTAGGATAGCAGGTATGTATTCACTTTTCAAAGTCCACTATTGAATTTTCAAGAGGCCTTTTTAGCCGCTTAATTTCAATACATTTAATAACAGCAGAAAAAAGTGTACTTCATAATTGGTGCCTATAGAAGCAGTAATGATACAAGGCTGGGGTAAAAAAATGTTGCTTTAAAAATTGTGGTAAATTAAGGAGCACAATGAGGCACATTTTGGGGGGAAAAAAGAAAAAAATTCAAAAGTGCCTAGTCTCAAACTTTATTTTAATGTAAAGCCCTGTCCATTTTGTACTCTTTTCAGATAAATTTGTATGCTTAGAATATTACTAAAGAAGTATCGCAGGCCTGTGTCTGCTGATAGTAGTAATATTGTTTTCCCTTTAAAGCCATGCTAATAACAATAATCTCAGTGTTGTTTGTACTGCCTCATCTCATATTCCTGTTTCTTTTTAGATGGTCAGCAGCTTGCTTCCTCTGTACTGCCGCTCTGCCTATAAAGTGGTTAGGAGATATAGCAATGTTACTGTAAAGTAATAAAGGGAGTGCTGCTGGGTACTGGGACCTCTAAAAAATTAGGAAGGACAAGAAAATGGAAATTGCAAAGGAAAATCTTCAAATAGAGAATCTGATGTCTAAAAAGTTAACAACCAAAGTGGTGTTTTAAATAAACTCAACAATTATGACCCATCTAGTTGTAAAGTAGAATTGGCCAACAGGAGCAGTTTATTAAAAGAGGTCTCTTATTGTCTGAATGGCAGGTGCTGTACACCTCACTTTATTACTGCATTGGCAGCAAACACTGTAATTCTCCTATATTTGAGCTTTAATATTGCTATGTAGCAGGTTTTGATATTTTTAGAGGCAGAACACACTTTTAACAATGTTCAGTCCTGCTTTTCTCCTCTTTGCTGCACAATAATCCAAAAGGCCTTTATAATCCCCTCCATTCTTGCACTGTGTGTGATGCTACAAAATGCCTTGGGGAGTCGCTCGGCATTCAGAAGACTAAGCTATTTGTTCCATTAGAAGCAGCAATTACTTTTGCTTCTATCCGTGTTGATGGGGAGCTATTAATAAAATTCTAACTGTATCCTTTTCTCTTGGTGGTGCTCGTAACATGGAATCCTCGCAGGGGAACAGGACACGTTAAGAGATCAATTGCGCTGGCAAGTTTTCAAATTAATTGAAAGAAAATAGGGAGGTGTTCAGTGTTGGACGGTCACAATGTCAGTATCAGTTCATATTGCTCAATGCAACATATTTACAGTTTTCAGTGAGCTTAATAATAACCATGGAAATAGTTTTCCATGGTTATTTCTGCCATCTTATGGATTAATTCAGTCCCGGGAACCGTGCTGGGTGAATGACACCTAAGAAGAGTTCTGCTTTGTCCCTCTGTTTTTTCTGTTGTATAAGTCCAATTGGCTTCAAACTCTAGAAAAAAAGAAACTCTGAATCGTTCCAAAAGGTGGTTTGCTGTTGTGTAGAAACTTTGGTTAAGACATTTAGAATTTGTGTGAACTTAGACCTGTTGGATTTCAGTTTCCTAAACCTAACTTCTGTTACACCAATGTCTCATATTTTGTTCCACTGGTTTGGGGTACAACATTGGACACCTACTAAGCCATCACCTACCTCTGCAAGCAGGACTTTCCTCCTGAATGATTTACTGTTTTCTGCATTGACTAGCATGATATACTGACCTGCATGTTTTCTGGAGAGCCTACAGCTTCATTGATAACTTCTTTTGCGTACTCACTTCTGTTTACTGTACTTTATGCTTCAGCAGCATAGCCTGATTCAGGACTTGTAAGAAAATTTCTTCCTGCACAGCTTTTGCTAACAAGCAGTGCGCCAGAGCATTGTTTCAGATGCTTGGAAGGCACTCATTGAACTACATTGGCTGCTTTACCTTAAAAGACTAACTGATGCACTTGGCTGACTAATGTGCTATTGGACCGACCACAGCACACCCTTGGGTATTTTTTAAGTTTTCAGTTCTTGAATTGACAAATAATGACCCAATTTTCAACTCTAATGTTTTTGTTTGTTTTTTACTTTCACTTTTCAGCTGTAGAGTAGTTCCTGGAGAAGCCCATTGCAACAGTGCAACACCGTACCTTAAACCTGTGTCGTTTTGGTTAGAAGTGGTGGTAGCCCGTTGCACAAAGAATGGAAACCACTGATAGTGAATTTACTTTTTCTTTTAAAGCAAAACAACATAATTTTAAGTCTGCAACTTGTGTGTATGTGTGTCACCCCCTCCCCCCCTTTTAAAAAAAAACTTGTGGCATATGATGTCTGGATAAAAACAAGTAAAGCTTTACCTTTAAGAGCTGCTGCAGGAAGAAAACTTACAAATGCTGAAGAAACCTACTTCATAGTGAAATAATTGCCATGGTAGTTTATTATGGCATATTAGAAATGTTCAGAGGGGTATTTTTTTTAATTTCATGATAGAGGATTCATTTTTTAAACGATCTGATTGTTTAAACCTGTGCACTTTTAATATTTTGATATTTACTTTAATGTCTTTTTATTCTTTTTTGTAGAAGAGTTTATATTAAAAAAACCCAGTGACTTATGCTAATAGTTTCTCTCCATTTGGGGCTTGTGCTTGATGTGTTCCATCCGCATGTGGCAGAGTTTACTACATTGTTTTTGCTCTCCCACCATGTTTAGAAAAGAGCTTCCACACAAACCAGGAGGAGTTCTGCTAAACTATATATGTGCTGTGCATCAGCAGCTTTATTTCTTTTTTAATTATAAAATGTTAAGCTCTATCTGTTTAAAATTACTGATTTTTAACTGCCATGTTAATTGAGAAATCCAGGGTATTCAAATTCTGGGGTTTTTTCATATTGTATTATTATTCTTAGGAATAGTTCAATGTAACAAGAAGAAAACTTGACTTTGCTCTGGTTAAAACAGTTATAGGCACTTGAAAAGAAATATTAGTGTTACCTATAAATTCCAGAATGTCTGGGTTTTAGGGAAAAAAATTATATGGTGTATGATTGCTTAACAGAATTTTTTACAATACCACTTAAATTCCAAATTGGAATTGTTTTTGTTACTACTTTGTTTTATTGTGCCAAATTGTGGTACATTTTAGAACGACAAATTCTAAAGTTGTTGTCAGTGATGGGGTGTTCTATTTCAGCGCCTTTTTGTCATTTAATTGTTGCCAGTAGTGCCTTTCATAAGTTTTAAAGGGAGAAGGCTAGGCTAGCTTAGTCTGTCCAAGAAGAAAGGAATTGTGATTTTGGAACTTAGTAGTGATGTGGAGCAATAAGTGCAAAGTGAACTCCCCTATCGCACATTTTTAATGTGTAGACCCATTGCAGAGATATGTACGCAAATTGTAAAAAATTCTGTTAGTCAATGATACTTCATCATGCAAATTCTTGCAAATTCAGGGGCATAGAAGAAGAAAAAACAAACAAAAACAAAATACTAAACAAAACCCGAAAATACTTTGCAAACCAAATGGACTTTATTGAACAAAATAATAAGCAAGACGTATTAACACATTTGTGATTGCAGTACAGAGGATGTGTTGGGAATAATTGGTGTTCTGGTAGCTTTGTATGGTGGTGGATACAGTTTAACCATAGTATTGTTTGCAAATGTGAAGAAGAAAAACAAAACATTTTAATATTTTTTTCTCTTGCATGTTGTATCTAATCATTGTAATTTCAGGAAACAGAAACTGAAATGTGCATCAACAAAATGGTACCTGTTAGTCTTGGTGCTTTTTGTTGAGGCTACTTCGAGTGATTAAATTGGTACTTCTGGGGGAGGAGAAACCACCTGCCTCTAATATATTAGAAAAAGGACAAATTGTAATAATAATGTCATGGGGAAAAGCTTTCTGTTTGCTGGAAGAAACCTTATTATTCCTAGAAGTGGGGACTTATATTTTCATCTTTTTGATTACAGTATTGACTCATAAGTGATATGATTACATTTAAAATTACATCTCTATGTGGGTATTTATTTGAAATGTCAAAGTACTGTATTATGTTTTTATGTGCATTACCTTTTAGTGGTGGATTGGTCTCCATTTTATTGTCACATGCATGTACTCCTGCCAATAACCTTTTTTGGGGAAAAAAGAAGTTAATGTAATTGATTAAAAAGCAGATACGGAAAGCTGATTGAGGTACAATAAATTGATAATTTTAGGAAATGTAGAGGACATAAATTGTTAATTCCAAATTAATCCAAAAAGAGTGCATGTTGTGTAGGAAAGCAGTCTACTTGCATAAAGGTTGTCATGTTGGCAGTATCAATAAAGGAGAAAGAAGAGATATGACTGATGTGTCTTTGCATTATGTCCTGATGTGTTGCTAGATTCAAAGCAGCTGTGACATACAACGGGTTCTTTCTTCATCCTTTTAGAACACGTTTACATATTTTGGACATGATCCGGTCCAGGTTATGCATTTCTTGGCCAATGTTATCATTGGGCTGCACTCTGGAAATTCGCCTTCTGGCAGCACAGCCGAAATTACAGTGTTGCAAAATATTACTTGATGTCATGCGCTATTCAGCCATTGCTGGAAAAGGCTAGTAATGCCATCCATGTGGCAGTGGCCCTCTTGAATCACCTGGTAAGTTAATGGAAAGGTGGGAGGAATGGGTCAGAAAAGGGCCAGAAGGGTGCTGTGGGGGAAAATGGGAAGCAGGGAGGGACAGTTAAGTATACTGGATCTGTACTGTGTCACTCCTCTTTTTAAAAAATCTTCCTGTTTGTTTTTTCCCCCTGGACATTCACCACCAAAATGTATGGAATATTTCCAAGGAAGCCCATAAGGTACAAGGGGTTACATGGAGACAAGTAAAATATTATTTTACTTACCTTCCATTGTGCCCCTCCAGGTTATTTCATCCCCTCCCCTGTACATTGCACATTTTATGCCACAGCTGTTTGCTATTGCATGACAAAAGATAGGCTAGGGCTCTCAGGCTGCATTTAGGCTGGCATAGGCCCTAGCATAAGTCCTGTGCTGACCTGGGGGTGTCACAGAAGTGCTTTAAGGCACTTCTGCCCCACATCTAGGGGGTTAGGCCAGTGCTCAGGCATGCAGCGGCCTCCCCGTACCACGATGTGAAGATATGCCAGAGAGTTATGATGGCCTAAATTGGTTAGGATTGTGCCCTCAGTCCCATTTATTTCAGTGAGATCCTTAAACCATTCTTACACTGAGTTAAATGGGATTTTAAAATGCCCGGATTAAGTACTGTGTTTTTGAAGTACCATATATCCTTCATTTAAAAAATGAATTTAATCAACTGGAGTGTGAGAATTTTTTAATGTATACTCTTCAGTGTGGTTGGGATTTACTGGTTACTTGTTGAGTATGCACTTTGGGCATAATCCTTACCAATTTTCTAGCTCTAGCGCAATGCATCTTGGAGGTAAGAGAACAAACGTTGCCTTACCTTGAGGCCTCCATGACTATATCCCAACTGCAGGATGCAACACATGACACACAGGCACAGCTAAGCCAGTACTGGCACCTAATGTCATAGGACAGGGCTGGGAAAGTACCTATGCTTGGAAGCACTGGAAGAGCTGCTTCCCAGCCAGAGTAGAAAGGTAGAAATGACTTCACCAAAAATAAGTCTATGAAATCTGCAGACTGATCTTAAAAATTTCAATTTCTCTATAATCCAAAACTTACAGTATTCCTTCAAACTCTCCTTCTGCATCAAAAAATCACTTCCAGCATTACTCCTGCTGTTTACCCAGCAAGCAGTTTATTTCTGTTTAGCCTATGCAAGATTTCTTACCCCTCTGCAGATTTATTGGCTCTTCTGGGCAGTTTGACAGAACCACTTCCTGCCATCTTTTTTTCTGCAGTGTTCTTTATCCTGAGTAATGACAGCAGGGAATGTGATACCTTGAGACCTGCTTCCGCCAAAGTCCCCTTTCCTGTGTCTCTGGTTTGCTACATCTGGCTTGTTTTTTGGCAGGTATTTTTAGGTGGAAACAAAGGATGGGATTTGTCTGTGTGCGTACATGTAATTTATTTTCAACTGTCCATTTTATAAAGGAGAATCAGAAGCAGAGAAAACAAGGCACTGCATTTGATTTCCTACAGAACACATTGAAGATGCATGTTAAATTACCTGCTCAGTAATAAAGCTTATTGTCAAGTATCTGAATCTGAAATTTATGAATACGGCCTTGAACCCTAGTTGACCATTCTGGAGGCAGAAACCTTAGTTTTCCTATTAAAGCTTATTGAGAGTAATTGTCTCCCAGCCAAGGATTATTATAGCCCACTCTTACTCTCCATGGTGGCAGAAGTTGAAGTTCACAAGCTGAACATGAGTCAGCAGTGTGATGCGTCTGCAAAGAAGGCAAATGCCATTTTAGGCTGCATTAAGAGGACTGGAGCTTCCAGCTTGTGAGAAGTTCTCGTTCCTCTTTATTTGCATTGGTGAGACCTCACCTTGAGTACTGTGTTCAGTTCTGGGCACCTCACTTTAAGAAAGATGCAGCCAAACTGGAGCAAGTCCAGAGGAGAGCGACAAGAATGATCAGTGGGATGGAAGCCCTATGAGGAAAGGTTGGGGGAACTTGGGATGTTCAGCCTGGAGAAGAGGAGGCTGAGGGGAGACACGATTGCCTTCTTCAGATACCTGAAGGGCTGTCATATGTCATTTGTTCATAGCTGCCTCTGAAAGCAGAACTAGAACCAATGGGTACAAACTGCAAGAAAGGAGATTCCAGTTGGATATCCAGAAAAATTTCCTGACGGTGAGGGCAGTTTGGCAGTGGAACAGATTACCAAGGGAGGCAAAACAAGAGGCAACAGTTAAAGTAGCAAGAGAGTCAAGAGTAGCTCCATGTTGCTGGAATGTGAAGAATAGCTATAAGACCTGACAATAATCTAGTCCAGCAGTTTGCAAATGGTCCTGAGTCCTTTGCACTTCTAAGTGGAGTTTTGGGGAGTTGCAGTGGCACATGCACCAAATCTTGAAGAGCCCAGAGTGCTGATTGCATGCAAAAAGTGGTTCAGTGCTGAGCAGGTGCCAGCCACTTGTAGTGTGCTTGTGTTGACCCTGAAAGGGGTCTCAGAGTGTCCCAGGACTCCTAGGAGCATACTTTGAGAAAAATTACTCGCAATGGCGTTCCCAAAATTTGATACTCATAAATGAAACCCACCTGGGTTTACCAGGTGGTATATTGGGATAAAATGCACCTTCAAGAAATTATCCAAAGTGCCAGTGAAGTTGATGCAAGTAAGGTGGACCCTAATCCCAGCAGGGTGCCTGAGCCTTCAGCAGTCATTGGTAGTTGTCTCATTTACAGCTTCTCCATGGTGAATGAAACTGCTGAAAAGCTGATCCTCTTCTTCAGTAGTTAGTTACTATGAGCACCAAATTGTTGTCCCCCCAAAAAACAGTGGTGACTCCCATATCATAGATAACCTTGTTTTATGCAAAACTACTAAATACTGCATCGTATTAACCAAAGAATACATTACCAGAAATGAATCTATTTTTTCCACTTCTCCAGTTAAATACAGTTTGGAAGCATACTATAAAGCAGCCACTAGATGGCAGTGCAATGCAAAGCAGGGGGAAAAAACACCAACAACATCATGTAAGAAAACTTCCATCAGTAGCAGCAAATAAATGACATTCTTTTGTATCTTTTGAGACTAGTGGACCTTATTTCTAAAAATCATTTAACTTCACCTAAGAAGTGTTTCCTTTTTTAAAACAATGTTTTTGTGGCTGAAGTTTGTTTACACAAACAATCTGAGTTATACAGATCTCTTGGATTGCAATCCTATATGCACTTTCCTCGGAGGAAGTCCCATTGATGCCAGTGAGGCTTACAGCCCAATCTCATGTATTGAGATTACAGCTACTCAAAACTACCCATTGAATTAAATAGGACCTACTTCCAAACAAGTCTGTATTGCAAGTCTGTAAAAACAAGTATTGCAGCCTTTGCTTTGAATAGTCATGCCTATGTTTCTGCTATTGGTCTTGTAGCTCTCTTGATCTGTGAAGACCAGAGTGGCCAATCCAATATGAAAATTCTCATCTTTTTTCAAAATTGTTTAATATTCCAGACATTAATGATGGTGTGGTGGTTTACAACTATTAAAGCAATATAGTAAAAGCTGTGAAAACAAACTGGATGTTAAAAGTGTGGCAAAATAAAGGTCTTTGCCTTTTGCTTGAAGATGTTTGTATGCTCCAGATGAAACTCTTAGGAAGAAAGTTCCACAATGAGAGTATATGTCTAATGCAGGACTTTCTCCCATTACCATCCATCTACACAAAGATTTTACTTATTACATTTTAAATACCACCTTTCTCATAGGTTCAATGTGGTTTACACAGGAAGGCTGAATATAAATCTTATTTAAAAACATTTTTTTTTACAAGTGTTATTCATAGAATCCTCAATTTCTACAGATGTTTCCCTTTATAGTTCAGTTGTCATACTGGTGTGTCAGCTGTTGCATTTCCATGGATTGTCAGGTGACAGCAACTCAAGCCTCAGACCAGTTTCAAGATGTTACCCATCTCTTGACAGCTGACATCTCCATTTTCCTTCACACTCCTACACAGTGGCTTTGGCCAAAGCACCAGTGGCTTTGGTCATCTATCCAAGGCAGTGATCCTGCTGAGCTTTTTTTAGGAAAAGCAACAGCTCATCCTGACCACAGCTTCATTAATAACCTATTTATTAATTTATTATTTTTTTATTTATACCTTGCCTTTCCCATGCCAAAGCAAATGCGCAAGGTTGCTCACAAAGTTTTTAAAATACAGAGTAATAAAACATGTAAAAATCTCAAATGTGGTACTAGATCATTAACGGTGCAATCCATAGAAGATGCGAAAGGCTTCCTGAAGAATAAGCAGCTACCAGCCCAGGCCCCTTTGCTCAAGTGGGGTAAGACCAGACAGCTGCGTAGTGATAGGAGAAGGTCACATCACACCAGAACGAGGGGATATCCACTAAAATTGAATGTTGGGAGGATTAGGGTGGATAAGAGAAAATATTTCTTTACCCAGTATGTAGTTAGTCTGTGGAACTCCCTGCCACAGGATGTGGTGACGGCATCTAACCTCAATGCCTTTAAGAAGGGATTGGACAAATTCTTAGAGGAAAGGACCATCATGGGTTACAGGCCAAGAGGGGTGTGTGTAGAGGTGGACAACCTCAAAATGCCAGATGCTGGTGTCATACCTACTCACTAAGACATCAGGTGGGCCGCTGTGTGATACAGGAAGCTGGACTAGAAGGGCCTTTGGCTTGATCCAGTAGTGGCTCTTCTTATGTTCTTAAGGTAGAAGGTAGACAGACAGAACAATGAAGCAGGAAAGGAGAGCAATGTGGGAAGGGTGCTCTGCTAGATGGCACAGATTGCTTCCCAAAGAAGACTCCAACCAGGGCACCGAGGACTCAGACTTCCCAACCCATCCCCTCTCTGGCTACCTCAAGTGGAACCTCTGCCAGGCGCAACAGAAACCAGGCAGACTGCCAGAAGTGAACCCTGCTGACTGCACACAGGAGTGGCCTCTGCTCATGTTTAGATGTTGGTTCCACTAAAACTGAACATTACTCCAGTTTCATAGCTCTTGAACTAGGGCTGCAAATGTTTTGTATGGATTAACTCAAACCTTTAAATAACTTTGTTGTGTGCAAGTAGTGGGTGTTGAGAAAGTTAAATGTGCATTTCTGGTGAACTGCAGTACTTCTGTGGGTTGCTATTAATATTAGCGAGTCAACAAATGTGACCACAGGGTTATATGAGATTATTTGTTTTTCTTAGACTACATAGTCTCAAAATGGAGTGTATACATGCTGATTATCTCCTATGTGCAAAAGAATACCTGATGAGCTGGACTCATCTGCTTGTCAGCTCAGGTGAAACCAGTAATGAATGAACTAAGCACTTGAGTCTTAGAGCTCCATTAAAAATTAATTCAGTGCAAAAGAACTGAAATGTTCTTTGTTGCTGCTATTACAGCTTTGTCTCGTCTGTAGAATCTTCTCGTATACTTTTTTTTAACACTTTGTTTAAGGTGAAGAAAATGTCTCCCTTTCCTGCCAGGTTCTGCCTTCTTCCGAAGTTGTCAAGATGCTTTGCCACAATATGTTGTCAAGCCCAATAGGCTTTGGCTCCCAAGCCAAGCCCTACACAGCTGCTTTCAGGAGCTTGGAAATCTGGAAGTTCAATAATGACATGATGGAGAAATCTGAATGTTTGGCTTCTTTCCCCAAAAAGGTTGCTGACCCCTAAGCTGGAGGATCCTATCCTCCATCACCTGTGTGAGCCATCTCTCTCTCTCTCTCTCTCTCTCTCTCTCTCTCTCTCTCTCTCTGTGTGTGTGTGTGTGTGTGTGAACTTGAAGCAGCAGACAGGCACACCAAACATCATGCTGAAAAGCAGATGCAACCAATGTGTCACCTGGCCCAATACCTACAAAGAAAGCTACAGGAAACAAGAAGAGATATCTACATAACATCATGGTTTTTAACCCCATAGGACAGAATTAATTTACTTCCATTCTGAAAATACTAAGTCTTTCCATAAAGACTTTCAGAACATTACTTTCAGAACAGAAGTAGTGAGTTTTTTCCCCGATGATCAGAGGGAATTTCATACCATTGTATACTAGTGAAAATTGTGCTGTGTGTGTCAGATCCAGGAATGACTTCTAGCTGTGTATGTCAACTCTCTCATTGCTGATGTCCTTCTCAGATATTAAGCTGGAACACCAGAAGGTAAACACCTTAGCAGCAAAGGTAGTAGCGTCAACATGGCAGTAGAAGAGCTACAATGCAGGTCTTGGATTAGGCAAGCCAAATTCAAATTGCTGCTTGTTTGTGAAGTTCATCTGATAACCTGGGCTAATTTATGATCTACTTGTTGACTTCAGGTGGTAGTTGTGAGTTGTGTCAAAGTAGTTGTGCCAAATATCACTTGAAGGAAGGTTGCAATACCAAAGCAATGTATGCAAAAACATTGCTCACGTGTACAAAAAAAGACCCAGGTGCATTCCTTGAAATTTCATGAAGACATTTAGGACACAATCCAGAGTAACTACGGGAGCACGTAAGAGACTTTACGTGCACCTGTAGTTACTGCACCACCTAGTGAAAACCTATGGGAAATTCATATTGCAATCCAGAGTAACTTGTTCTTACTCCGGAGCAAGGACTCCCCGTAGTTACTCTGGATTTCACCCTTAGAGGCAAGAGACATCTTTGTGTCTCAAAAGATTGTTTCTGTTTAAAGCAGCTGGTTCTTTTAAGAGCAATTATTTCAAATCAAAACAAGCCAGTTAGTGGACTGTTATTTTGAGCACTGTGGATCAAAATGTTAATTTTGAAACATTGCCACCTAGTGTTGCAAAGGAAAATGAATACAGTACTTGGGCCGGGGAGGGATAAATTTGTCAGTACTACAGAACAGTGGTATCTCGGTTTACGAGCATAATACATTCCAGAAGCATGCTTGTAATCCCAAATGCTCCTATATCAAAGTGAATTTTCCCATAAGAAATCATGGAAACTCAGACAATTCGTTCCACAACCCAAAAATATTCATATAAAAATTATTACAATACTGTACTATAATACAAAATAATAAAGAAAACACAAAATATAAAGAAAAATCAAGCAAATTAACCTGCACTTAGATATCTCATCCTGCAATCTGCCCCCCTTATGCAGGAGTGAGCCCCACTGATTATAATAGGACTTACTTTAGAGGAAACATGCAAGGCTAGAAGGAGGCTTTCAGGCTCCTTTCCATTTCCTCCTTACACAGGAGTGAACCCCACTGACTGTAATAGGCTTAGAGCACAATCCTAACCATGTCTACTCAAAAGTTAGCCCCATTGTGTTCAGGGGGTCTTATCCCCAGGAAAGTGTCTTTAGGATTGCAGCCTTACTTCAGGATAGACAAACATCGGCTGGTCTCAGGAGAGGCTGAGCAGGTGCTGGCGAAGCACTGAACCCAGCTGTAGGCTGGCTGAGACTTTTTGCTTATCAAATTGCTTGTATATCAAGTCAAAATTTATTAGAAGTGTTTCCTTGTCTTGCAAAATGCTCTATCTAAGGCTTTACTAAGGAATGCTTATAGAGTAAAAGATTAAATACAGAAACACCCTGACACAATAGAAATTAATTGAACTTACTTTTGAATTATCATGCAGAGGACCATCACAGACAGGAGGAACACACAGCAACACAGCCTGTTTATCATTTTGTGGTTGTGGCTGACTGGCTGTTAAGGGCTCACTGACTTGTAAAACTACAAGGCTTGAAAAAAAGGAATCTCATATAACTGGTGTGGCATTACAGAAATATCAATCAATCAACAATATTTATATACTGCTCTTCAACAAAAACGAATGATTGAATTAGTTCACATTGCTATAGATTTATAAATTGAGGAACCATCCAATATACCTGTGTACGAGAAAATCACAACTTGGAAAAAAAGAAAATTGTGTACTCAGATACTACCAGCACCCAAGCTGGTATACAGGCTAATATCTAAAATTATGAATTGTTGCAAAGAAAAATATAGAGGCTGATAGCACAAACATAAGTACGTGAAATAGGGCTGTGGTAGCTCAGTAGTTAAAGATGCTGTGGATGCAATGTTTCAATTAAGATAATAGTCAGGCTGCAATCTAATATATACACTTACTTGGGAGTAAGTCCCAATAACTCAAAGGGACTTGACCTCTGACAAGACATTAGCATTATGGCAAAATGGTTCTTTATCGCTGTTGTAAAGAGTGGAACACCTTCCGGCATCACTTGATTCCCTCTGCAGGAAGCAAACAGCCAGGGCCATAGGCCAACAACCTTCCAACAATCCTCCATAGGAGAAACTGGTGATCACAGTGATCTGTCCCTTCTCCAAAAAGAATCTGTAAATGATATCACAACAGCACATGACACCACGACATCACTGCCCCAGGCACTAGAACAGTGTTATGCCTCTGCATTCAGGATTGCATCAACAAAGTACAAGTGAAGGTCTGAATAGGCATAACAAGAAATCAAAGGCTTGTCCAGGGCCAAGGAAGCAAATGTACCCTTATTTCATGGAGGTCTCACAGACCCAGAATTACCCCAGGGGTTGCAGCATACATATCATTAGCTCAGTGGCATCAGCATAGGGCAGGGGTCCTCAAACTTTTTAAACTGGGGGCCGGTTCACTGTCCCTCAGACACTATCGGGGGCCGGACCTTGTCCTACATTTAAAAAAAAACATGGGGCTTACCTTGCTTGAAGCTTCTGAGTCCCACCCCAGCCAGCCAGGGGGAGGCTGTAGCCGCGCGGTGGTGCCGCTTGGGTGCCCCTGAGCCCCCCCGGCCAGCTGGCCAGGGAGAGGCTTGAAGCAGTGCGGTGGTGCCATTTGGGCACCCCTGAGCCCCACCCCAGCCAGCCGGGGAGAGGCTGAAGCAGCGCAGCCACCACCGCAGAAGCTGTGAGGGGCTGAAGCTTGGGCTGGGTTTCCAGCCCAGGGCCAGTCATGAGGCAGGGAGGGACCTCCTCCTGGCCCACCTCCATTTTCCTGCACTGTGAAGCGCAGAGGAGTGTGCGCACTGAGGAGCGCACACAAGCTAAAATGCTAAGCCACCCTCGCCATCACGCTGGCAGGCCAGTTTGAGGACCCTGGGGCCATATCCGGACCGCAGGCCGCAGTTTGAGGACCCTGGCATAGGGGGAGTTCGGTGGGATGAGGCTGTCTCTCTCAGAGATTTCAGCTAAGGCATTTAGGATGCTGACCAGATAGCTGCAGGATCACAGGAAGGACTTTCCCTTAGAGAACTGTGCCCTATCAACATACCAAATTGTGATAGCTGTCCTACGATATGATGGTCTCAATTCTAATTTTCAGGCTAATAAAAATCTAGAAACACAAAAGACACCAGTTATGACAACCCATAATACCTTTAAGAAGTGACAATGAAGGACAATTGAGACAGTTTAGGTAGCAAGGTTTTTTGGTGTTAGAAAAGAAGGTAATAACTAGAATAATGCCATATGTCCAGTTGTGAGCATTACTAATAAATGTTCCATTCATGTAAGCATACTTAACAAGTTCAAATTGTATGCCTCATAAAGCTTAATAGATTGAATTGATTGATTGGTAACAACATTCCTCTAGAAATCAACTTTCTTATTCTGGTATCAGTTGTAAGCTCTTTCAGAGTTGTGGTCCAGATGTAACTCCATGAATTAGACCCATCACCATATTTAAGTTCCAGAAAAATTGACAGTGTTTTCAAATGCCAGTTTGCAGCTATATAGAATTTTAGCAAAATTCACATGCTTTTGAACAATAGAATAGCTAGAAGGGGCAAAGCAGTAGTAATGCAGGTACAAAAATATGATGCATAAGTAGTCCCTCCACCTACCATTCTGGGAAGTGATGACAATGCCTTGTTGAATGGACAGCATTTCTTGTCCATTGCCGTTGCTGTCCAGAATGACTCTAACAGTGAGAGGTGCCATGGTGCATTGTAACTCCTTCTATGTTCCTGCTTCTCAGTCATATGTAAAAGACTGGATGCTGCAACAGCCAAAAAAGTTTAAAAAAAACAACATGCCATAGGTCCAAATGTGTCACTGCACAAGCACATCCACTGACGCCTGACACTGACACAGAACAGACGCCTCCCTTTAGGGTTTCTATCATTCAGAAGTTAAGGGTTGCTGACTATTTGTATTGTAGACTACAATGAAGTCAATTTCTTCAAGCTATGAAGAAAGGTACATATGGTATTTTTTTTTTAGTTTCATGTGAGGACCTGGCCCTTTGAAGCCTGGTCCTTGCATAGGGAACCATAACTGGCCAAAGGAGGTCGACACCATTGTGGTAGATAGACACCATTTTCATTTGTGGAATCAGATTCTGAAGCATTTTCACAACATTTTTGGATTGGCTTGTGTTCCCAGTGTGTGTTTTCCCCTGCATATATTGAGCTTATGCACAGGTGAGATGTTCCATCCAAATACAGGATGATTGAAAAGGAACTCCCTATTTTAAAATACTTATAAATTACAATAGAGGGAGTTCCTTTTCCATCACTCTGTGCATAAAGTTGGATATGTGAAAACAGTTCCCTTCATTTAAATAAGGATAACCTTTGCAGGTACAAAACACACTGTGTGTGTGTGTGTGTGTGTGTGTGTGTTTGTATGCGTGCATGCAGTCCTGAGCAACTGCTTGATCCAGGAGATGTGTGTCTGCTAGAGCAGGAAGCCTCAACAGTGACCAGCTACTGTGATGTTTTTTCAGCCTACTCATTAGTTCCAATCATATCTACTTCCTGAGCTAGATTGCTTGACAATGGGTTATTATAAACTTGCACTGAAAGCTATTTCTCAGTATACATTTCAATTTTTTTGCTGCAGCCAGAATAACATCAAAGAGTTTGGTGTCAGTATAATACAAACCCTAATTTCTGGTATATTTACATGTTCAGCCTTCTGCTGTTTTTGTTTTCGGTGCAATAAAAGTTTAATCAGAAGAATTTCATTCCAAAATTACATACAGTGCATGCATAAAGTACAATAATTTGAATCCACCTTCCTGTGAAGATTTCTTCGGAAAAAAATGAGTTCTAATTTAAAATCCTGCAATTTCTAAATAGAGGTTCTTTGTACAAAGGCGCTCTGTGTGTTTGGTCGAATGTCATATGATGGCAAAAGCACATGAGGGTCACTCTGAGGATTACATCATTTGGCAGAGAATAAAACATGGATCGCCTGTGAAAATTATGTCAGGAGAAAGTATCCACTTTCAAAAGTCTAGGTTTATAGTCTCAGATGCCTCATCGAATGCAAAGGAATTTGCATGCAGATTTATCTATCACAGGCATATCTAAAGGATCTTCAGTAATGTGACAAGCACGTTACTGAAGTGTAGAAGTGGATGTAAATGCTTTCCTTCTGGGTGAATTTTAATGCATTATGGACAGCAGGAAAGAAAGGTTATGAAACATTTGAGATAAATTGGTTCTGCCTACCCTGCTTTAGGGCTGCAGTGGTTTAGTGGTTAAGGGTGCAGTGCCTGTCAATCAGAAGACTGGCAGGTCAGCACAGCACAGTACTAGTGAGTACTGCAAAATGGAGTGAGCACCCGTCAATTGCACATGGAGTGAGCACCCGTCAATTGCACTGCCAGTCTAGCAGTTCAAAAGCACAAAAGTGCAAGTAGATAAAAAGGCACCACCTCGGTGCAAAGGTAACAGTGTTCTGTGCGCCTTGGTCATGCTCTGAAGTTCATGCTCAGTCAGGCTGGCCACCTGACCACAGAGATCTCTTTGGACAAAGCTGGCACTTCTGCTTAGATGCAGAGAAGAGCACCTCACCCTACAATCCGTCACAACTAGTGATACAACCTGCAGGGGACACCCTTACCTTTTTACCCTGCTTCCATGTGCTACAATGCAATCTTATACATACATGTCTTCTCCAAAGGAAATCCCAGAGAGTTTAACAGGATTTACTCTCACATAAGGATTTACTCTCACGTTTGTATACGATTCAGCCTAATCCCTGTTCAACTCAACAAAACTAACTTTTGAGTAGACATGCATTGGACTGGGCTGTTAGTTTTCTTGTGGAATTAGGATGCAAACCGAAGTTCCATATCAATATCCTTAATTTGTTCATGCATATCCACAGTGGGGAAAAAACAAAAACCAACTGAATTAAATTCACAATCCCCATTTACAATACTAGGAAAATGCATTATCACTTCAAATCTTGTACATTACTACCCATTTTTCTATCTTTGGGTGCAATTTTCAGACATTAATTCTGCAATCCTAATCTTCATTTAGTCCTGCCTAAGCCCCAATATAAGTCCTATGCTGACCTGGTGATGTCACAAAAGTCCAGTAAGAATAGAACAGAATAGTAATTTATTTGTCATTGCACACATGTACAACAAAATTAGGTGTTTTTGCAGTGGTAGAAACAACACAGTATACTACAACAAAAACAAGAACATCACATGCAACCATTTTGCTAGACTCTGCTCAATATATCATTATACCGCTGCATTTAGTCTAGATACTGCACTAGTATAAAAACTGTTTTTTAATCTATTCATTTTTGTTTTAATCACCTTGTATCTGCTGCCTGATGGCAGTAGTTCAAAAAACTGATGACCAGGATGTGATGGGTCTTTCAGGGTTTTAGAAGTCTTCTTCAAACCATTTACACTATATAGCTCCTCCAAGGAATGAAGGGGACAGCCAATGATCTTCTGAACAGTATTAATAACCCTCAATAGCGCTTTTCTCTCTGCCACTGAACAACTCACAAACCAAACACAAAAGCAATAGGTTCAGATGCTCTTTATGTAGAAAGTCACCAGCAGTTTCTCTGACAGTTATTGCTTACTGAGGAGTCTCAGAAAATATAGTCTCTGTTAGGCCTTCTTGACCAGTGCTACAGTATTTGCGCTCCAGGTCAGGTCCTTCTTCATGGTGACCCCCAGAAACCTGCACTCCTTCACCTGCAGTACACAGTCACCATGAATAAACAAGGGTTGAATATCTGATATTTTTTCTGATAGTCCACTACATACTCCTTTGTCTTATCGATATTAAAGATTAGGTTGTTATTTCTGCACCACAGAGACAACCGTTGCACCTCATCCTGGTAGGTGGACTCATCCCCTTCCGAGATGAGCCCCACTATTGTAGTGTTATCTGCAAATTTAATGATTTTATTACTGGGGTGGATATGGGTGCAGTCTGAAGTATAGATGGTAAACAATAGCGGACTCAGCACACAGCCCTGTGGTGTATCCATGCTTAGAATCCGGGCTGAAGAAATATGGTCTCTTACTCTAACCCTGTGATGGTGATTTGATAAGAAGTCCATAATCCAAGAACAGACTGAATATGAGAACACAAGATCCTTGGGTTTAGATACCAGTCTATGAGATATGATTGTATTAAATGCAGAGCTGAAATCTACAAAGAGCATCCTTATATAAGTCCCCCGCTTTTCTAAATGGTATAGTGTATAAAGTGGTATTTATGGTAGACAGTGGTAAACACTTCTGCCACATTCCACAGAAAGATAGAATATGCTTTTTCAACTGCAATCCTAAAGACACTTTCCTGGGAGTAAGACCCATTGAACACAATGTTGCTTACTTTTGAGTAGACACAGTTAGGATTGTAAACTCCAGAAAATAGGTCTGCAATCCTGTAAACACTTGCCTGGGAATAAAACCCACTGAGCACAATGGGACTTTCTTCTGAGTAGACATGCTTAGGCTTGTGCTGTAACTCACTGAGAATATACATCTGGGAGTTAGCTGATCACCATATCATTGCTATAGAGAAAATTGTTCAGGAAGTTATTTGTACTACTTGTGTGAAATGCATACCATTTAGAAAACCAGTGGGAAAGACAGGTTCTCCCAGGCATACCTAGGAAGAATCCTGAATTGCTGATATATCCAAAGGGTTTGACTGCAAATGATTTGCAGGTGTGCCACAAGGAGATGAGAGAGATCACTTAGAGATGTGAGAGCAGGGATATAGGGGGATGTGAGTGCAGACTGGCAGTGCAGTGTGCCTTGTCAGTTTTCAAAAAAACTGAAGGTGAGCTTTGTTTATTGTAGTGCCTTGTCAGCATGACAAGAGATGAAAGAAATTGAAAATCACTCATCTAACACAATCCAGTTCACACTTACTAGGGAGTAACTGCCATCTAATACATTACAATGAACCTTCTGAGAAAATACATATAGATCTGTGCTGCAAGAGTGTATTATTTGTGTACCACGTGCAACCATCTACTCCCCCCATGTTGACCACTGTCTCTGATTTCATCCTGAAGGCACTCAGAATTAATGAGGCACAGCACAAGACCAAAGAGGAAACCTTGAACATGTCAAAGGAGGTGAGGGAAAAACAGCACTGGTATTGACCACAAACAATAATTGGCTACAAAGTCTACATATAATTTATGCGCCCCTCCATTTATCTTTAAGTTAAAAATAATCCTTGGTTTCTCTGTCATGTAAAAATTTTATTTTTTCTTCTAACAACAATTATTTTTCCTTCTAACAACAACAAGGTCATCAGTACAAAATCATAAGTAAGACTACAGTCCTAAGAGCACTTTCCTGGGAGTAAGTCCACTGAACTCAATGGAACTTACTTCTGATTAGACATGAATAGGATTGTACTGTAAATCTGAATTTGATCCTTACTGATATGATGGAACTGACACTAAATACATCTAATACTCCTTTTTGGAATTATAATACTGTACATTTGAAAGAGATTGAGAATGGTGGTCAGGTCTTCTTTTCAGACTATCTACCATGAGCAAACTTCTTCTCACCTAGCACAGTCCTTCTGCCCTAACCTTCAGAGCAATCTTGGGATTTTGTTCCTTGCAGCTTTAAAGATCATTCCCCAATTGAAATCTTTAAAACACAGGTAGCCGGATCTTCCCATCAAGCTGTTGTATACCAGTAACCAGCACTTCATGGAGCATAGCAGGGGCAACAACAACTGGTAAGACTTTTCCAGGGATTAAGAATTACAATCCTGTATACAGGTCTTCTCAGAAGTGTGTTCACTGGGGCTTGCTTCTAGGAGAGCACAAGAAAAGCCTTGTTGGATCAGGTTTAAAGCCCATCTTGTCCAGCTTCCTGTATCTCAAAGTGACCCCACCAAATGCTTCAAGGAGTACAAAAGCCCTTATCATTAGTTTTTATTTTATTTTATCTTTAGCTTCTCTGTGAACACTTTGTTGAAAAGTGGTATATAAATAGTGTTGGTTGTGTTGATTCTGAGCTAGCCTACATTTAAAATCAGGAGGGTTCACATACCCATCATGGCCAAAGCCACTCTTTGTAGCCTTCATAGACCTTACAAAGGCTTTTGATTTGGTTAGTAGGGATGGCCTTTTTAAAATCCTCCCCAAGATTGGATGCCCACCTAAGCTCCTCAATATCATCAGGTCCTTTCACGAGGACATGAAGGGCACTGTAGTTTTTGATGGCCTAACATCAGATTCCTTTCACATCCGAAGTGGAGTGAAGCAGGGCTGCGTCCTCGCACCAACTTTATTTGGGATCTTTTTTGCAGTCATGCTGAAGCATGCTTTTGGAAATGCAACAGAGGGAATCTATCTCCGGACCAGATCCGATGGAAAACTATACAATCCTTCCAGACTAAGAGCAAAGTCCAAAGTCCAGCTGAAATGCTTGCGGGATTTCCTCTTCGCTGATGACGCTGCTGTTACTGCTCACTCTGCCGAAGACCTTCAAAAAATTATGGACCGTTTTAGCAAAGCCTGCCAAGACTTTGTACTAACAATCAGCTTGAAGAAAACACGAGTCATGGATCAGGGTGTGGATCCACCTCCCTGTATCACAATCTCTGAACATGAACTGGAGGTTGTCCATGACTTTGTGTACCTTGGCTCAACTATCTCTGACACTCTCTCCTTAGACTCTGAGCTGAATAAACGCATTGGTAAAGCAGCTACCATGTTCTCCAGGCTTACAAAGAGAGTATGGCTTAATAAGAAGCTGACAGAACATAAAAAGATCCAGGTCTAAAGAGCTTGCATCCTGAGCACACTCTTGTACTGCACCGAGTCTTGGACCCTTTATGCATGGCAGGAGAGAAAGCTGAACACCTTCCATATGCGCTGTCTCCAACGTATTCTTGGCATCACCTGGCGTGACAAAGTCTCAAATGACGCAGTATTGGAACGTGCTGGAATCTCTAGCATGTTCACACTTCTGAAACAGCGGCGTCTACGCTGGCTTGGGCATGTCGTGAGAATGGCTGATGGTCGGATTCCAAAAGATCTCTTATATGGAGAATTAGTGCAGGGAAAGCGCCCAAGAAGGAGACCACAGCTGCGATACAAGGACATCTGCAAGAGGGATCTAAAGGCCTTGGGAATGGACATCAACAGCTGGGAAACCTTGACCTCTGACCGCTCAGCGTGGAGGCAAAAGACCCAGCATGGCCTTCTCCAACTGGAAGAGACACTTGTTCGGCAGGCTGAAGCAAAGAGACAGACCCGAAAGCAGCGAAACCTGGGCCTGGGCAGGGGACGGAATTTATTTGTCCTCAGTGTGGAAGGGATGGACACTCTCGAATTGGCCTTTTTAGCCACACTAGATGCTGTTTCAGGACCTCCAATCAGAGCACGATACCACAGTCTTTCGAGACTGAAGGATGCCAATACATGGCTTGTAACTTGTAAAGGACTCTTCCTCCAGAAATTTGTCCAATCTCCCTAGGCTAGATGCCAGCACCACATTTTGTGGCAAGGAGTTCCACAGACATGCTGGGCAAAGAAATATTTTTTCTTTACTTTTTTTGTTCTAGCATATGTTGGATTGCAGTTTAAGATTAGTTTTTCTGTATTTCTGGCTCTTCCAAGAGATGCCAGGGATTGAAACTTGGAGCTTCTGCACAGGGAAAAAAGCACAATTTCTGGGGTGTGTGAGATTAATGGTAATGGATGTGGGCAGAAGTGTGCCAATGTGAGCTTAAGGCAGCCAGGCTTGGAATCAGAATGCATCTTTCCCATGGGCAGCAATCCTAGCTATGCTTTCCTGGGAGTAAGCTCCCTTTCAATGGGGCTTACTTCTGAGTAGAAATGCATAGGTAGGCTTGGGCTCTTAGAGCCCAATCCTCGGACTATCTTTTCTGAGGTAAGTCCAGTTCTAGTCAATGGGGCTTTGCTTACTCCCATGAAACTGTACATAGGATTCCAGCCACATAGCCTAAGCCTGTCTACTCAGAAGTCCCATTCAGGTCAATGGGAAATATTCCCAGGGTATACTGTATACTGCGCATACAGTAGGACTAGGGCTTTCTATTCTAGTCAATGGGGCTTACTGGGAGGAAAGTGTTGGATAGGATTGCAGCCTTGGAACCCAATCCTGGGCAGGTCTACTCAGAAGCAAGGCCCATTATAGTGGATGAGGCTTACTCCCAGGAAAGTGTTGGATAGGATTGCAACCTCAGAACCCAGTCCTAGGCAGGTCTACTCAGAAGCAAGTCCCATTATATTGAATGAGGCTTACTCCCAGGAAAGTGTTGGATAGGATTGCAGCTTCAGAACCCAATCCGAGACAGGTCTACTCAGAAACATGTCCCATTATAGTGAATGAGGGTTACTCCCAGGGAAGTGTTGGATAGGAGTGCAGCCTCAGAACCCAGTGCTAGGCAGGTCTACTCAGAAACATGTCCCATTATATTGAATGAGGCTTACTCCCAGGAAAGTGTTGGATAGGATTGCAGCTTCAGAACCCAATCCGAGACAGGTCTACTCAGAAACATGTCCCATTATAGTGAATGAGGGTTACTCCCAGGGAAGTGTTGGATAGGAGTGCAGCCTCAGAACCCAGTGCTAGGCAGGTCTACTCAGAAGTATGTCCCATTATATATGTCCCATTATAGTGAATGAGGGTTACTCCCAGGAAAGTGTTGAATAGGATTGCAGCCTCAGAACCCAATCCGAGGTAGGTCTACTCAGAAGCAAGTCCCATTATAGCGAATGAGGCTAGAACGCAGCCTCAGACAGGGGTTGGGGACCTGAAAAGTTGGAGCCACTTTTCCAAACTTTTTCCTGGACACTTGTAGAGATGAGGAGGAGGAGGACGCCCCTCTTCCTCCTCGCGAGTAGTCCAGTCCCTGCTGTGTACCCTCAACCTCCCCCAGCCCTTCGAAGACTGAGAGAAGCCTCTCCTCTGCTGTGGGCGGTGGGAGTTGAGGAAACCTGACCCAGAGAAGACGCCCCCAGAGCAGAGCAGAGCTTTTGGCTGCACCTGGCGCCTTGGCGCTCTCCTCCCCGACGGTCCCTGCTGGGCTGGGGCTGAGGCTGAGGCTGAGGCTGGGGAGGGGGCAGCCGCTGGGAGCCCCTTCAGTCCAGCCTCCTCCTCAGGCCAGCCGGTGCCTCCAAGAGAGATGCAGCCGCCTCTGCAGCACCCACTCCTGATCCGCCCCGTCTGAAGTCCTGCGCCCTGGTGGAGAGGAGAGCTGTGCAGGGAGGGATGGAGCCAGACCAGGGTGAGTCACTGAAGCCCCCCAGGGAGGCTGAGGCCCCTCCACTCCTCTCCTCCTCCCCTCCAGCATCCCCTCCACGTCCAGTCCCAGCCAAAGTTTCCATGCAAGGCAGTGCGGGCTGGGGTGGCTGCTGGCTGGCTGGGCTCCCTGCTCTGGAATGTGCCTGAGTGGCTCCTGCCCCTGCAAGCCCCCCAAGGTCAGCTGCAAGACCCTCTCCTCTCCAGACCCCTTGAAACCAGCCCTCTCAATCCCTTTCCACCCGATGGCTGTGCGTGGACAGGGTGACCAATGTACCCTATTTCCAGGACACGTCCTCTTTTTGAGCCTTGAGTCCTGCAAAAAAAAAAAGTCTTCATTGGTGACCTTTTTCGGGACATGTCTTTTTTCCTTTAGCCTGTGTCCTGGGGGAATTTTTTTCATTGTCCTCCTTTTCCAGGACATGCCCTCTTTTTTGAGCATTGTGTCCTACACACAAAAAAATCTTCATTGCCCTCCTTTTTCAGAGTGACTAAGTGTCCTCTTTTTTCAGAAAATGTAAGTTTTTTAGCTTGTGTTCTGGAAAAAAAAAATCTTCATTGTCCATCTTTTCTCCCATCTCCCAAAGATGTTCCCCTTTTCCAGGACATGTCCTCTTTTTTATCCTTGGGTCCTCGAAAAAAATCTTCATTGTTCTCAGGGAAAAAAATCTTCATTGTCCTTCTTTTCCTTGAGAGCAAGCAGCATGTAGCCTTCTTGGAATTAATCAATTGTATGTAATCAATTACAGGTATCCCCTATTTTCTGGTGCTTTGTTTTCTGATGATCTCCTCTTTCAACACCTTTCAATTATACCCATAACTCATTCATTCAATGCATGTTCTGCTCCTGTTCTAAAGGCCAAAGTTGCCTCTGCCAAGTTGTAGCTCTGGGTCTAATCCATTCCTAAAGAAGTTAATAAGAATCTATTTGCAGAAATCCATATGTGGCAACAATTGCAAGATAAAGGGGTTTTTGCAACTTGCTAGCTAAAAAAGCATTGGAAGCAACATTTATAAACTAAAAAAAATGGGTTTCACTTTTCAGTGGTTTTCATTTTGAACGGCGCTCTGGTCTGTAACCTATCCTAAGTGTGGAATGCCTTTATATGTAACAGTTTTAAATTTAATAATAAGCAATATAGCGTTTAATCACATGGTGGCAATATAAATGAGTGTTTTTAGCTTCATTTGGTCATGTGTCCTTCATTTTTCCTGGGTGTCCTACATCTTTGTCCTCTTTTTTTGGTTGACGTCTAGTCACCTTGGCTGCAAACCCCCTCTCCCCTCTTTCCATTCAATGGAGGCAAAAGGGATTGTGCTGACTGTGCCTGGGGAGGGGGTAGGGAAACATTTTTCTCCATACTGTTCAAGTTTGGAGAAGGGTAAGGCTGGACCATGTCATGAGATTGACATCTGCCATTTAGATGTGTTGAATACCTGGTGTGACAAGAAAGAAACTGGACTAATTGGTATCTAGTAGTGATTTTTGACCTTTTTCATCTTGTGGCACACAAAAAAGGCACTAAAATTGTCATTAGTTTTTAATCATTGACAAGGCCGATCATGCTGCAAGAAAGGGGTTCAAATTCCCCAAATGCCCAGCTAATAAATGCTGCTCCCCAAAGTCGTGAGGCACAGCTGAGGACCATCTGGGTCATGCCTAGGATTGGGCTCTGGTATATCACTGATATATACTGATGATCAAGAGCCCAATTCCAGGCATGTCTACTCAGAAGTAAATCCCATTTTAGTCAGTGGAGCTTACTCACAGGTGTGGATAGGATTGCAGCATAGGATTTATTTGGGAATACATCCCACTTACTTTGGAGTAAGTTCTACTGACTTTTAGGGGAATAGCTTCTGAGTAGACATGTGTAGGATTGGGCTCTAGATGTTTTATTGACTGAAACTTTCTGAAAACAGTTCTGGGCGAAACTTCCTTACCAAGAAATGCCTTGTTGGGTCAGACCAAACTTCCTCTGTAGTCCATCATTCTGCTTCCAACAGTTGTCTGGTCAATGGTAAGGGAAATTGTCACTCCCTGTTTGGCATTGGCTGTTGGTGGTATCATCCATGAACTTCTTTACATGCTTTTAAAAATCTTCCATTAAGGCACATTTTGTGGCATAAGGTTTATAGTACAGTACTTTATTTTGCTTACCTTGCACCTATTGACTGAACAAGGCAAGCTGAAGGTGTTGAAATTCCATTAACCTGAGTTCAAGTTCTATTGTCACGAGAGAGGCTCTTATCAGTGGATATCTTTTTTTATGATTTTTGAAAATCTATATCTACAGTATTTATATACCGCTTTTCAACTAAAAGGTTCACAAAGCAGTATACAAAGAAAATGAAAAAAATTAATGGCTAATTAATAGCTAATGGGTCCCTTTCCCAAAAGGGCTCACAATTTCAAATGCAAAAAGAACACTAGCAGAAGCCGGTTGAACAGACATTGCTGGGGTGTGCAGGGCCCCATCATGATCATGGACTCTTGTCATTTTTACTAAATGTAAACCATATATTTTAGCTGGTTCTCATAATGAAGAAGCTATAGTATATTATTTAATATTAGTTGATCTATATATATGATATGTAATCTTGTTCTACACAATTAATAAGCTACACAATTAACACAAATGCAAAAGGTCCTTTAAAAGTTCAGTTTAAAGTTTGTTCGCCTTCCCATCCCTTCTTTAATCTTCTGTGGACAGAGACTTTTCTGCTGTGAATTTGTGAATATATCCCAATTCTTTGGTTGAAGCTATGAACACTTATTCTCTCCCTCTCCCCTCCCCATTGACCTGTGGAAAAGTCCTGCTTAACAAGAGGCAACTTCTGATTACTGCTGATCTCCTGCCAAGTTCATTGTGTGGTGTATTTGGCAGGCTGAAGCAGCTGCTGTGTTCAATTATTGTTCAATGGGAATGTGCACTTAGTGCATATTGCATCTTTTTACTTTGAGGCATCCCAGGAATATCTGAACCGTGAACCGAGTCCTAAAGACCTCCACAGATTTGTGAGGTTAAAGTTATCTCTAAGTACTTATTAAGTCTCCTTGAAAATGTAAGTCCAGCGCCTGATTTGAAGTTGAGCTGTTTGTTCCACTCGAGTTGGCTTGCCAATTTCCACATGCAAGAGTGAGAATGGAGAAGCTCTTTTTATGGGACCCAAACCCCATTAATGTTAAAATGAAAATGGTGAGGCATTCTTGGCTCTTGTTTGCTTTGGGCAGGGGATAAAAGCATGTGAGGTACAGGTTAACAGCAGGAGTGGCAACTGGAATGTTGAACTGCTTTGCTGTTTTCAGTTTAATAAAGAACAGGGGTGAAGATCTTGGTACACTTAGCTCGTGTTCAGTTGAAATACTGTATTAAGGGTGCAATCCAGAGTAACTACGGGGAGTCCTTGCTCCGGTGTAAGAACAATTTGCTGTGGATTGCAGTATGAATTTCCCATAGGTTTTCATTAGATGGTGCAGTAACTACGGGTATACCTAATGTCTCTTACGTGCTCCCGTAGTTACTCTGGATTGTAGGGCCAGTGTCTTATCGAGACATTATTGGTATCTATGCATCCAAGGGCTGTGGGTGGCGCAAACGGTTAAGACGCTGTGCCTATTAACCAGCAGGCCAGGGTTCAAGACCTGGGTTGGCCCCACAAGACAGGGTGAGCTCCTGTCCTTAGCCCAGCTCTGCGACGCCAGCTGGATCCAATTGTATTGGCTCTGCCTTTCCATTGGACTAATTCGGTGGCGTGGAGGGGGGGGTTTGCTGCTTGGGTAACAGCCTATCCTCCATAACAATCCAACCCAGGCTTTCGTGCTTTGCATGCAGTGTATGCAGCGCCGAGCACGATACCATAGTCTTTCAAGACTGACGGAGGCCTGCTGCATCCAAGTTGTACTGTAATTATTTTGGTATGTGCATTAATAGTCAAATGTGTTGTATTTTTTGTACTGAAAGTTCTTGATTTTTTCTCCTATACTTTGCTTATGTAGGACATTTTTAGCACCTCAGAGGCTCATGTGGCCTTAAAGGTTGCTGAGTCATCCAGGTGAAGTAGCCATGAACCTTCTTCACCTTTCCCCCACTCAACTCAGCAAACAAGTTATCCTTGAGCTAACCAGTTAGCTAGATAAAACCTACCTGATTTCCAAGAGTTGCAAATTCAGGATTAGAGGTATGCCCACTCTCCACAGCATCCACTATTGCAGGTAATACCTGGTTAATGCCTTCAGGCTATGTGAACTGAAGTCATGCTCCACCCTTCATGCATTTCCTTAGATTTGATGGACACTTCATGGGTTAGATCACCTTGCTGCAAGTACAGGTACCATGTCTCTGGAATAGTATAAGTAGGTAAGTAATGAAAACATTGTACTGAGTTAGACCCCAATCCTATGACTGTCTACTCAGAAGTAAGTTCCATTATAGTCAATGGGGCTTACTCCTGAGAAAGCAAGGTAGGATCATAACCTTACTTGCATTATGGCATTTATCTCTTGAATTTTTCACTGTCCACTCTCCCCTTTTGCTAGTTGATCAGTAACTATTTATCTCTTGCATTTTCCTCCATTGATATGAATTTTTTTACAGATTTCTAGTACTGATTATTATCTCTTAATTTATATTTTCCTGCCTGGTCTCAGTACTCTTAAGAGGATACGATTTGCCCTGTCTTCCAGGCTACTTGTGTTGGTGTATTGGTTTTAAGGAACCATTCTGATTTTGGGGCTCTCTGTTAATGTAGGAGAGAGAGGTTTTCCCAAGGTAGTCACTTTTCTTTTTACGTTTTATCTCTTAGGGTGGTGGAAGTGAGGTCAGTGCTCCAATCCCAGTTTATCCAATAGAGCAGGTTGCTAGTTGCTCAGCATCGCAAATAGTCTTCCATCCTTACACTTTTTATGGGATATTTGAATTGCACTTGACTGTTTAGAGTTGTGTCTGACTCTTCCTGACCCTGCTTAATTGCAACACACTAGACCACCCTATCTTCCCCTAACTTCTGAAGTTTGTCCAAATTCATGTTCATTGGTGACACTATCCAACAACCTCATTCATTTACATCCCTTCTCCTTTTGTCTTCAGTTTTTCCCATTATTATTTTTAACTTTAAATCCAGCCTTATTCATAAAAGACTCAACTTTGCTTAGGCTGCAATCCTAAACATGTCTAGTCAAAAGTAAGTTCCATTGTGTTCAATGAGTCTTACTCCCAGGAAAGTGTCTTTAGGATTGCAGCCACAGGCTGTTATCTGAAGCAGTGGTATTCGAGCATTTCAGCCTGGGACCCCTTTTTGTGAATGATAATCTGTCTGGGACCCCCCAGAAGCGATGTCATGGCTGGATATGTCATTAAAGGTGCTTGGTATCAGATTCCAGGATGGCTGCATCCATCTTTTCATGACCTCCCTGAAATGAAGCCAAAGGGGTCCCGACCCCCACTTTGAAAACCACTAATCTAAAGAGTCCTTCCTTCTATGATACAAAGTATTTAAGCTCAAGCTATTAATGTGGACTTGCAAGTACTGTATATATAAACAATACTAGCGCATATGCCTATATGGCTGTACTGTATATATAGACACACTTCTCTTATTAGTTCACGCATTGTGCTATTTGGTTTTCCTTTGGTAAAATACTGACTAATTGTGGCATCTAGCTTTGCCTGTTTGCCTGTGTCTGCACAGATGCTATTACTAAGAAAAAACCCCAATCACTGAAATTAATTTTAGAATGTTTTACCGTGTCAGTATTTTAAGTTGCAATGTCAATTTCCTTTACCAAAAGTGGCTAAATGCATATTGAAGGTTAGTGTCTCACGTAAACATTTCATGCTCAAAAAAAATTATCTCAAAGGTCATATGAGCTGTCATGCTGAAGAAACAGTCTGTAGAACTAGGTGTCAAGGTCTCAGCAGTAGGGCAAAGGAACAGCTGATTCTTTTATACAATTGCTGGGACTTTTCCCCAGATCTCCAACAAGTATCTACATTGGTCTGTCCACTTATGAGGCCAACTGAGGTAAGAACATAAGAGCCTCCACTGGATCAGGCCACAGGCCCATCTAGTCCAGCTTCTTGTATCATACAGTAGCCCACCAGATGTTTCAGAGAGCACACATGACACCTGCATCCAGGTGCCCCCCTGCATCTGGGATTATGAGGTTGTCCACCTCTACACACACCCTTCATGGTTTGTAACCCACGATGACCCTTTCCTCTAGGATGGGGTCTCCAAACCCCACCCCAAGGGTCAGATGCGGCCCTTGGCAAGACCCCTGTATCCAGCCCTTGGGCAAGCCTTGTAATCCACTTCAATGCATTCTTGTATGTAAACTAACATAAATTTATTCAAATTTGAAATGTAAATTAGTTTTCTGGTTCCTACGCAATGTGGAAAGATGATATGGCCCTCCAGCCGAAACATTTGGAGACCACTGCTCTAGGAGTTTGTCCAATCCCTTCTTAAAGGCATTGGGCTAGATGCCATCACCACATCCTGCAGCAGGGAGTTCCACAGACTAACTACACAGATTGTAAAGAAATATTTTCTCTTGTCTGTTCTAATCTGCCCAACATTCTATTTTAGTGGATGTCCCCTCCTTCTGGTGTTATGTGAAAGGAAAAAGAGCATGTATCTTCTCTGTTCATCCTTGCATAATTTTTACATCTCAGTCATCTCTCTCCTCAGGCACCTCTTTTCTAGACTAAAGAGCCCCAAATGCTGTAGCCTTTCCTCATATGGAAGCGGTCCCAGACCATCAAGCATTTGAGTTGTTCTCCTCTCCTCTGGAAATGGAGAATCTTCTCCATTTCCTCTATATCCTTTTTGAGATGTGGTAACCAGAAATGGACACTACTCCAAATGTGGCCTCAGCATTGATTTGCTTGAGACCTCAAATTTGTGAGGGGTGAAAGGGAGATAATTGGGAGTCTCATTGTACTAAGTGGGACTTCTGATATGCATAGGTTTGTGCTGTACATCTAGTATGCATAGGTTTGCACTAAAGCTAGCTGATAGAATCATAGAATCCTAGGGTTGGAAGGGACCTAGTAGGTCATCCATCCCCCTGCCTGTAGCAGGAATTCCTCCTTGAGCATCCCCGACAGATGCTCGTCGAGCCTCTGCTTGAAGATCCCCAGTGAGGGAGAGTCCACCACCTCCCTTGGCAAACTGTTCCACTGCCGAACCGCCCAAACCGTCAGGAATTTTTTTCTGGATATCCAACCGGAATCTCCTCTCTTGCAGTTTGTACCCATTGGTTCTAGTCCTGCTTTCAGAAGCAGCTATGAACACATGAGCCCCTTCCTCCCTATGACAGCCCTTCAGGTATCTGAAGAGGGCAATCATATCTTCTCTCAGCCATCATCTCAGCCTGATAATGGCCTGGGATGCTTTTAAACATCTGTGTGGAAGCAAAGAAGTCACTGAGTTTGCAGTTTAAGTGCCTGATGGTTAGTGGCTTGCTCAGTTTGAGCATACTCAGGAATTAACAGTGGTGGTTCACATAAAGAGCTTAATTCGTTCCGGAGGCATGCTCTTTAATTGAAATGTTCTTTAAGTGAAGCAGATTTTTCAATAGGAAATAATGGAAACTAAGACAATTGGTTCCACAACCCCCAAAATATTCATATAAAAATATTAACTGGATGTAAAAAGAATGGATGTAAATTTTTACTGGATGTAAAAATGATGACAAAACACTGGATTCAAAACATGCATTCAATGTGCATGATCCTATGAACTCTACTTAGGCTGCAATGCTGAAGACATTTTCCTGGGAGTAGATAGGAGTACTGGGAGTACTTCTGGGTAGACATGGTTAAGGGGCTGCAATGAAAGACACTTTCCTGGGAGTAACACAATGGGGCTTAATTTCCATTTAGCACACTTTCCTGGGAGTAACATAATGGGGCTTACTTTCCACTTTCTATTTAATACAATGGGGCTTACTTCTGAGTAGACATAGTTAGGAGACTGCAATCAAAGACACTTTCCTGGGAGGCTTACCTGGGCTGCTGCTGGAGGTTCAAGGTGGTTGGTGGGGGCACTTTGGGGCAGTTAGGGGCAGCTGACTCTGGCACCTCCAGAAAACTGCCGCCAAGTTGGGGGCAGTTAGAGGCAGCAGCACTGGCTGGCAGCCCTTTTAAAGAGCCTTTGTGTAGAGTGTCAGGGGCCGGGCTGCATAGCATGCGTGCTTGTTAAGTGAAGTGGAACTTGTTATGTGAAGCAAGATTTCTTGCAAATTTTTGGTTGTTATGTGAAACGCTTGTTAAGCGAGGTGCTTGTTAAGCGAGGTACCACTGTATCTGTTCTTGACATTCCTGCCAATTGAATTTTAAATCTGCGTATTGCACTGTGATTACACTTGTAACTTTGATCATTGATCAATGTTGCAGTCTCTCAGATTACTGAGGATCCAATCTAACCAGTTTTCCAGCTCATGTGAAAGAGCAATGCAGTTCTGAGGTAAGGCAATAAAAACTGCCACATCTATGACAGTGATGAAATGTTGGCTAGGATTGTGTCCTGAGAGACTGATAGCTGAAGTTGTCCATTATTCATTTTGTCAGATGTGACCAAAGTACAGTACTGATGATATAGCCATGGGTTACATATTATGTGGTTGGTGGGTATTGGCAAGTGGGCGGTGGGACTGGAACCTGTCACTTGCGCTGGAACTAAGCTCCATTCCTTTGACAGCCTGCAGCAGTTGCAGCTGCTTGTATTTGCACCACTGAAATAGGTGGCACATATCCAAGTAGACTCATTGGGGATGCTGCTGTTTTACCCAGGATAAAGGGGAAAATTTTCCAGTATACTCATCTGCCTGCTCCATCACAAATTTGGATTGCGTTGTTTATATCTTGTCTTTGAAACGAAAGCCATGTGTACCAGAGTGGTAGCATCAGTTCTATAACTAGTTGACCAGGAACTGCACGCTTGTCTTTTTAGGAAAAGAATTTATTTACCGTAGTTTAAATTTTTTGTTTCAGAATTATTGCCATACGTTATGTTCAGAATATTCCATTAGTAGCAAAATTTAAAAATAGTCTTGCTTTTGGCACTTGTTAAACTTAATCCTCACAAGATCTGAAATATCTTTTAACACTAAATGCAGTTGAGGCTTGTTGCATCCTACTCTGTCAAAAGCAGTGTTTGTTTCTAAGAATACAGTAGATGTGTAGAAGCTGTGAGTTTTGTGTTGTTGCTGATTGTGTTCTAATTCCCCACTAATATTATTGTCTAATTGTCTGCCTTCTATACACCCCATTTGATCACCATCAATTCCAGTCTTGATTATTTTGTCTACCTGGACTTGCTGTTAAAATGTTGTCACTGACATTCAACAACGATATATGATCTATAAGGACCAACCTTATTAAAAGGCTTTCCTTCTTTTAGTATTAAAACAATATTGATCTCATTCCAAGCAAGCAAAAGATATCTTTATTATCATACCCAACAAATTTTAATACCCATAGAAAGATGAGCCTTTCAATGTTTGTAAACTTCAGATCATATAACATCAAGACCTGGTACCATGATGTTTTAAAAATGTCTAATTTTATTTTCAGTTTTCTGAAAGAGTATAACAGTGCAATCCTGACTGTAGGCCAGAAAAAAGCCCAGCTAAACTGGCCTAAGTAGGCCATATCCTGAGCTGACATAAGCAGGACTAGAAGGCTGGCCCAACGGCTTCTGAAGAGGCAGCATCACTAGTAGCATGTTCACTGGGCTAGTGTAGTTGTGATGTTTCCTGAGGTTGAGAGGCAGGGGTTGGCCTAGGACTCAGAATTTTTTGCCATCACTTCCAATTTTACTCTGGCTTATCATGGACCCCTACTGGTCTACTCAGATTTATTCCTGGTCCTTGAGAGGCCTAATGATAAGGAGCTGTAAGGGGGAAACAGGATCTGGATGCTGTCTAACTTTAATGTTCTAGGCCATGCTGAACATGCTCTCAGTGTGTTTCTTCTGAACTGCCTAGGCTGGCACAGCTAGGCGGACCCTGTTCCATCTGTCTTGGGCCAGCCTATGTTGACTTAGGCTGGCCCAAGCCTTTCTGGTGTAACTGGGCTGGTCCATCTTGGAATTGGGCCAGGCCAGTGATAGGCTAGTCCAAGTGCACTTCAGAATTGCAGCCTAATCCTACAATCCAGAGTAACTACGGAAGCACGTAAGAGACATTGCGTGCACCTGTAGTTACTGCACCACCTAGTGAAAACCTATGGGAAATTCATATTGCAATCCAGAGCAAATTGTTCTTACACCGGAGCAAGGACTCCCCATAATTACTCTGGATTGCGACCTAAGAGTTTTGAAAAATTTGATATGTTGAAACCTGTCAATGAAGAAAATCAAGAGTTTCAACAAATTTCAAAACTAATCGGCAGACGAAGTTTGAAACAAATTAATCAAAGTTTTAATATATGAAGTAATTACTGTATCATGATCTCAGTCAGGTATCAGAATCCCAGTCAGTTTGATCAGTTTCAATAAAACAGGTAGTTTTATCAATAAAACTCAGTTTATTTGATCAGTTTCAATAAAACAGGTAGTTTAACAGGTAGAACCAATCAACAGATATGTTCTTAATTGACACTACCCACCAAGGCCATATCAGTTCAAGAATGAGAATCCATGTCAGTTCAGCAGAATGAAGACTTGCTGATTTGTAGAGGGTAGTTGTGGTTTTTGTTTTCATAGTTTTCTCTGGGAGGGAAGGAAGTATACTAGCTATGAATCATCAAGTTGCATCGTTGTCAACAGTGGTTACCAATCATCCTTGCTGATCTGTTTAAATGGTAGCAAGCCTCCTGGCTGAATCCCTCTGATGTGGGACTGTAATCCTTGTTAGGATTTATAGTTGCCTTTATCTCAGTCCTCTCTTACTGGAAGTTGGTTAAAAGGAAACTCATTCTGTTTTCTAATCCCCCAAAGGCAGGGAGTGATTTACCCCAGTTGCCTATGATGCTGCAAGGCAAGAAGCTGATGTGGAGAATTCATATTTCTCCAAAGCTATTTTGCCCCACAAACAGGGTTCTATTTGACATTTTTCCCCTCTTCAAATAGATCTAAGTCAAATGGGTGACATTTCAGATATGACATTTGGTGCCACCAATATAATAATTTCTTCATACACATCTCAATGCATGACCTACAGGATGTTTAGATAGTGCCTGGTTAGAAGTGAAATGGTTGAAAGTGAATAGAAATGAGGCTTTGATAGTAAAAATCTTAGGGGATAGGAATTCTCATTTTAAGGGCTCAGTTTATGGGATCAGCTACAATTCTTGTAACATTGAAATCTTCAAGATCCAGATAAATTGCTGTGCCTGATGTAGTGGTGGCCAGAGGTGTTCGTACTTAAAGGCTACAGGCTCTTCTTGGCAGTTCTGGCTCCATCCTACTGATCCAAAGGAGATCCAAAGGAATGAGCAGAGCAATTTAATTTGACTACCTCGACCCTTTTTCCAATGATTGATGGGAGAGAAAACCAGGGGTCAGTGGGAGGTAATTTGGAACCAGGATTTGTGATCTATACTCACACTGGTTTGTGTGACATTGTCGAGGGCGGCCGAAGAAGACCCCTGAGGAGGAGGCGGAGGAGGACAATCTGTTTATGGAACCCTCCGACAGTGACGATGAGCCACTGTGTTTTTGCGTCCGCACCCATACCTCAGGACTGAGACTGTTCACTTTGAGACCTGGGAGAAGTGAGCCGGCTAGAGGGGCTGCCCCGCAAGTGGCTGTCAGGCCACTGAATCAACACGGGAAGCCCATAACTTGTTGGGAGAGAAAGGTGGCAGCTGGGATGCCTTGGCCTCCGGGGGCCAAGGATAAGGAAGGAAGGCGGCCAGGATACCCCCGATACTATAGGGGGCCTGCTTGGTGGCAGGATGTGCCTCCCCCACCGCGTCCAGAAGGGTGGAACCCACCAAGAGGGCGGGGCATCTGGGGGGTATTAAAGGATTGGGAACAGGCGGGAAAGCAGGCTGGGCGGGAAGCAGGAGAGCAAGGAGGAAGCCCCCTCGAGAGAGGAGAAGCAGGAGGCCCAGCCTGAGGTTTAGACAACTGTTCGACTTTATTGAACTGTTTGTATCGTTCCTTGTTATGAGTTACCTGTTAGAGAAGGAGAGGACCATCCTGCTGGCCTCGCCAGTCCTGAACCAAGTCTCGCCTGAAAGAGAAAGGGAGATTAGGCCGGAGGAAGAGAGAAGATAGGCGGAGGGAAGTGCGAAAGGACGTAGATGCTTACCTTGCAAGATCTCGGGGTGGTCTCGGGCATTCCATGTGTTCTGTAACCTGTAAGAAACAAAGTGTGTTAGTACCTCCATTGTTCCAACCATGGATGCAAGTAAAGACTTTGTGTTGGACATCCCGGTGTCTTCCCTGTGGCCTTATTTGCCAGAAGCTATTCAGTTAGAATCATCTCACAGACAAGATTCCTCCCCCTCCACCCATATCACAGACCCTCACAGACATGATGCACATTTTTATTCATCTTCTAATGTAGAGAAGAATGTACTATATTCTGTCTTATAACAGTCCATTGTCACTGCTTCTAGTTTTAAAACCAGGAAAATGGGCAAGTTGTATAAGACATTTCAAGTATCGGTGCCTTGACAATTTTAATGCCTTATCAATGTGTCATAAGATGGGAAAGGTTGAAAACTGCATCCTTAGCAGTTTATCACTGTTTTGATGAAGTCCTCATATATGAAATGTAAATGGAAAAACTAGATAAACAATCAGTTCAATTTCAATTCTTTTTATGGTGAGGAAAAGACATATATTTTTCTGATAAAATCTTCAGGACATTAGAAAACTTGAGATTAAAACTGGCTGGAAAGTTGCAATAATGCGCAGTTAAATATTTTAGAGTCTTGTTAATCACTTTAATGTAAAAATGAACAACTTGATACTTTCAGCCCAAGTTTTATTTTCTTTTAAAACATTTTATTGCATTTTAATGTATTGTACTTTACTTTGATGGCTTCCTCATAAATGGATGACTGTTCAGTTACTGAAAGTTTTTATGCCTGACTGAAGCATGAATGAATAAAGTGCCTGTAATTTTGATATCTTGGAGCCCTTCGTAAATATTGCATAGCTGAATCATTCACTGGCTTATAGTGACCTCTTGGGTGTGATGCAACTGAAGTTCATGCTAGGCTTTGATGTTTGTTGAATGTATGGTGTCTGTTCAATGCAGCCTAAAGATTAAGAGTCTAGTCCTTCATATATCACTGTAAAGAGCCAAATGAATCTTGAAAGTTCCAGCAGTGCATTCACATTAAGTATCATATTTGTATGATTTATGAAAGAAGAATTATAAGAACTTTAGCTCACCTATAGGGGAAACTCTCATTATTTACTGAAAAAAGAATTCTTGTAAGAACCATGTTTCTCCTCGTCCAAGTTTGTGAACGTTTTCATGATTACAGCCCAGACGTTTGTGGCTGAGCATGGTGGTTGAACATGGCCCATTAAGTTCAGGCCAGAGGTCCATCTAGTCCAACTTCCTGAATCTCATCAGATATCTCAGGGAGGGAACATACAAAACAAGATAATGGCATCCTTTAATGGCTCTTCCTAGATTGCATATATCCATCATGGTAAACTGAACTTTTTCTCCATAAATCTCTCAAATCCCCTTTTAAAAGCATCTAGGCCAAATGCACATCCTGTGGTAAGGAATTTTCATAGATAAATTACCAGCTGGTTAAAGTATTTTCCTGACCACTGAATTTTAGAGGATGTTGCTTGGTTCTGGTATTGTGCAAGGGGATGACAACATCCCTCTGTTTATCTTATGCATTATTATGTGCTGTCAGATGCCTTGACCTCAGGAACAGGTGAATCAGTATGATTGCCATGTATGACCTCTACCCATGATGATTTTTAGGAATTTAGTCTCAAATCAGGATGCGCATTAGATTTGATGGTTAATTAGATTCAAGTAAATGTGATATTTTGATTTTGTCTAGGGTGCGCACTGGATTCAGTGGTGCATTAGATTTTAGTAAATACAGTACGTAGTGATTCCATGCTGGATATGATACCGTTTCTCAAGTATTACAATGGCCAACACTACTTTCTATAATCCCTTACTTCTTTCAAGAGAGAAACCTGTGAGCATTCTTGCAGTTGCTCCTACTGTTATTTATGGGAGTGATGCTTCACCGCAACATATTTGCAACATATTTGGTCAATATTGGAAACATCATCCAGTTTATACTAAAATGCTTGCTTCTTTTATGATGTATTATTGGCTCTGGACAAATACTCTGTTTTTCAATGGACAGGCTCTTGCCTGAATGAACATAACATGTGAACTTAAGATGTTGTTCTAAAATGCCCTTGTCCCTTGTGTAGGAGTTTGGGGGAACATTGGGACCTTAGCATGGATAACAAAATGGAGTAATGCAGAGAAATACCTTTTTGCTTTGAGAAGACAAGGATAACTTCCAATAAAAGTGTATGGTTTTGTTACAAAGAACAATAGTAAAACAATGCACATGTTGGTCTGTCTAATAGTTGGATAGAGTGTACCTAGCTTTCATGACAGCTGAATGTGAAATGTATTTCATGCACCTGGGAGAAATAAAGGAAGGAGATTGTAGGGAAAGGTTTTAGGGTCCCGGTTCTTCTAGCACAGCTGCTAGCTAAAAATGGGGAGAAAGGAAAGAAAATGGAAGATGATAGGACCCTGGATAAGAGTCCCAGTGTGCATATAGTTCAACTTGTTGAGCTAGGTTCTGCCACCAGAGGACAGTAGAGGGAAGTATATACCAATGAGATCCACTTATCCCGCAAGCAGAGGGGAAGTGAAAATGGCACTTGATCATATTTGATCATAAAGAGTTCCAGAAACAATGTCTTGAGTAAACATGCTGCTGCTTTCATGCCAGCATCCATACTGAAACTATACACAGTCTTTTGGACTTAGTACTGTGGTGTAACTCCTTTGTCTAAAAAATAATCCTAATCAGGTCATTCCATACGAATTCAACTAAAGTCTCAAAAACCTTGCATGGTCACCAACTCAGATTTGACTGAAAATAATTGGGTTGGTACTTCTACATATATAATGGCCACATGCCAAATATTAGGTGAAAAATCCAAGGAGTTCGTGCACTATGACCCTTCAAAACAAGGCCATTTTTGATGGTCGTGAATTGCGTATTTTCCTTTGTACCCATCTTAGGATATGTACCATCTTTGGATATTTGGATGCTAATATCTCAGAAGTAAATGAAGTTTTCTGGACAAATTTTGACATATAGAGTAATTAGGGCTCAGGCTTTGTCAAGTCCTTTCCTAGTTTTGGAGATATTCAGATTCAGAAACTTACTTTTGAGAAGACATAGTTAGGATTGTGCTCTAAAGCAGTGTCTGTGGATCAAGTTATATACTGTATGTTTTAGAACAGAGGTCTCCAAACCCCAGTCCAGGAGCCATATGTGGCCCTCGGCGTGCCCCAAAGGTGCAAGACCCCTCTATCTGGCCTTAGCAAGCCTTGTAATCTACTCCAATACATTCTTTTATGTAAGAATGTACATTCTTCAAATGTAAATTTCTTCCCTCCCCCGACACATTGTTCAAGAGATAATAAAAAGTTTTAGTTTGACTTCCTAGTAAAAAGTTTTAGAAGATGCTTTCATAATGTTTGAATAATATTCATAGTCAGGAAATCCACTGGAAATTTTGATTTTTCTCTTTTGGTTTGCTAACTAGTTTTCAAGTCTCCTGTTGAAAAGTAATTGATGGCCTCAATTGAGTTTTCCCATGAAACAGTAATGATCAAGCCGTGTTTCACTCTTTCTTTCAAACTGCTATGGAAACCCTTTTGATTCTTGTTCTGAACAGTGGAAGCAAGAAGCTTTTTTGAAAACTATTGCTTGTCTTTGTGGACAAAAACTAAATGGAAACATCCTGTGCCTGAAAGTATTTCAGTATGCTGAAGCAATCTACACTCTAAACGCCTGCCTTCAGACTGACATGAACTGTCTGACTTTCACATATGCTTTCTGAGGTCGTTTGAACTGAATGTCATATTCTCATGCTATTATAGTTCTGTGGGCTGTGGGTAGTGCAAGCAGTTAAGATGCTGTGCCTGTTAACCAGCAGGCCAGGGTTCGAGACCTGGGTCGGCCCCACAAGACAGGGTGAGCAGCTGTCCTTAGCCCAGCTCTGTGACGCCAGCTGGATCCAATTGTATTGGCTCTGCCTTTCCATTGGAGTAATTCGGTGGCGTAGCGAGGGGGGGTTTGCTGCTTGGGTAACAGCCTATCCTCCATAACAATTCAACCCAGGCTTTCGTGCTTTGCATGCAGCGTATGCAGCACCAAGCACGATACCATAATCTTTCAAGACTGACAGAGGCCTGCTATAGTTCTATCTACCTAATTGGTTCTTTTCTCCTAAACCTTCAGAAACTGAGGTTGTTGAAGAGCACAAACTTTGAAAGCAGCAGTATTTTGTATATACAGTCTATGGTATCTTCATATAAATCTGGTAAATTCTCAAATAGGCAGCACAGGCAATACTGAGCTAATGTCTTACTTGACTTGACTTGACTTGAACCAAATGTCTTACTTGATTTAAGGCAGTTTCATGTGCTGCTATATTCATAGTGTCCTTAGGAATCCTCTGTCATAAGAATGCATGTGTATGTTGCTGTCTGTGCAGTTTGTTTCTCTTCTTCCTGTCTTAATATTTTGGGAATATTTTTGCCTCAGGAACATTCTTTCTAATGTTGTTATACATTCCTAGTTCATGGAATAGGGTAACGTAAATAAAAATGCACATATAAACACTCCACTCAAAAGCAAGTATGAAAGAAATGTAGAATATTGATAACAATAGACAACTGTGTTAAGGTAAGGAACACATAATGAACTCTGTCTTTATACCAAAGGTTGGTCCCATTAATTATGATTTTTTTTAAAAAAATGTTACCTTTGTTTCCTGAGCACTTCCTTCTCCTGCCACTTGTTTTCACTTTAAAATGTAGCATTTTTTGTTTAAAGATTTCATTCCAAATACTTGGAGTGTGTTACAAGAGTTTAGAAACTGTGCGAATTGAAACATAGGTTAAAAATCCAAAATAAATATGAAGGATTTATTAGAATGGTTACTTAGGCAGGTGGACTCATGAAATTCACACTTATTAAATAGTATAGGATTTGCTGTCAGGTAAATTTGCAAAGGATCCTATCCTATTGTGCCTTACATGGTAAATGCCAGGATGTTAGGAAAATAGTGCTGCCATTGTGCACTTCAGAGCTTCAAGCCAGAGGTTCTTGCAAAATGCTGAGATTCTGTTCCCCTTTTCCTGCTCCAAAACTCCCCCAAGTATCCTTGGACTTAATGGTACTCTCTTGCTGGAATATATCCAAGGAAATCCATTGGCGATTCACAGCTATGGACTGGTAAGAAAATGTTTTACTTAGGGGCTGAGTGGTTGCCTTCTCATATAGCACCCGCTCTGGCAGTGGCACTGTATGCCATGGGCTAGTGGGGGAAAAACTGGGCTGACACGAGCTATGTACTCTGTCTCATATAGTCTAGACATTAGTATATCAGCAATTTATCAGTGTGCCACCTGCTAAAGGTAGGTTGTCTTGGGCAGCCCCTGCTATGAACCTAAGTGACCCCATCTTGAAAGTATTACCCTGTAGTGAAGCCAGCTGGGAGACATCCATGCCTGGGCCAGAATGTTTCACATGTATGTACATTATGCTATGGTCTGAAATGGTTTCTGTGTGCAGCCTGGTCTTGAGGAAGATCAGTGTTGCCAGAAAGCCTCAGCTTGGCTGGAGGGAGGGAGAGTAACAAAGAGGTGACAAGTGGTGACTTCCTGAGAGGAAAGATACAGATGATCTCTCAATGGGCCATTAGCTACAACTGGTTTCATCTGGTCGTGATTGTACTAGAAAGGACAGGAAAGAACCAGAAGTTTCTAGACATAGAAGATTCTCAATGGTTCCACACAGCTGGGCTGGCTGGCTGGACCCCAAGGGGAGGGATAACACACCTTTGAAATTCTTCTTACTGGTCAGACTTGACGTCTAAGTGTCTTGACATCTAAGTGTCCTGAAATTTGTATAAGAATACCTGGGGGCTCAAGCCATGTGAGGATTAAGCCGTGAAGGATTTTCCTTTGTGTGAAGTTGAGAGAGTCATGCGCTCCAGAGAAATGAAGTGGAGCCTGTGGGACTATCCGCACTGAGATGGAGCTTAATTCTTTGGACTATATTCTCTTTATGGACTATATTCTTTTAACATTAATGCTAAGGTAAGAATCAAGTAATAGAGTAGGAGCAAGCTTTTATTGTTTTAGATTCTGAGTTTTTTAATGTGCTTATGCTTTTACCTTATTGGTGTAAGGTGATTGGCTCTAAAATAAACTTGACCTTCATTTCAGAAAGCCTGTAGTTGTGTCACTATTTTCTGGTAACCCAAGACAAGAACCCTTGAGGATAAGTTGAAGTCTGGCCGGTTGGACACAAGAGTGGTCTAAAGTCAGGGCTCTTATGAGCTGGCCGGGTGGGTCCAGGAGTGGCCCAAAGCCAGGGCTCTTAGAGGCTGGCCAGTTGGATCCAGGGGTGGTCTAAAGCCAGGGCTCACTTATACCTCAGTGCCTCTGAGCAAGTGCAGAGTGCTAAGTGATAGACTGGCACTTAAAGAGGCTTTTTCAGGGACTTCTGACTCATTAGATTGATCCCAGAAGCACCTGGGTCTGAATTGAAAGCCAATCAGACCAAGACACAGGTACTTATCATATAAGATCCTTTGAAAAAGTTTAAGTTATAACACCTGAGAGTACATGCTGATAATATCTCCATGTTTGTTGTAAGATACATCCTGGAGTTTCCCCAGCTATATCCTGACAGCAGATTGATAATGAATGAGTTCTTAAAAATGTATTTAGCTTATTAGTCAGATACTTGCCACGTCTAAATACAAATGTTGTTCATATACCCTCTTGACATATTTTCTACTCATGCAAAACTTGTGTTAACATTCCCAGTGAAGTATTTTCAAATATTTATAGAATAAACCTGTGCTGTTGCTTTGGAAGTCGTGTGAGTGAGTTCAAAGTTTAGAATGTAGACATTATGCATATGGTAGCCATATGACATGCCAAATAAGTTATGAAGTTCACCATATGAGCAGAAGTAACAGCACACAGATGTGCCGTATGTTATATCAATCCCTTTGCTTGGTGCTACTTGAATCATTCATCAGTCCCTAAGTAGTACATTAAAGTACAGTAGGGCACAGAGTTGATCTTTGATGGATAATAGTGCAGCATGACAGTGCTGAATGATGGACTAAGGCACCTGTTTCATGAGTAATCCAGAGCATGCTTGTAGAAGGATTGTAGTTTGATTATTATGAGAAATGGATAGCACAGTGGTTTATATTTACAAGGGACTGGAGACTGAAGAAATGCCATTAAGTGTGCATTTAAAATGTGGGTGTGTTTAGTTTCTTTGCTTTTAATATTTTTATTTTGTTTGGCATCATCTTACTGAAGCTTTTCCAATTTGTTGTTAATGTAATGCTGGACCTTAACTTGGATTAAGACAGTGGTCCTCTAACTGGGGGGTCATGACTCCCCAAGTTCGTATAAAAGTCCACTGTTCCTTTTAAAGAGCAAGGGAAGAGGGAAAGCAGGGAAAGCAGAAAAACTATCTCCAGAATTTCACCCATGCAGGGTGTTTCAACTAAACAGAGAGGCTGTCAGGGTTCCAGGTGTAAGGAAAGTTGCTTTACTTACCATGGAGTAACTATGGTGTATGGAAAGGTGTATGGAAAGTTGCTTTACTTACCATGCCATGGAGTGATTGCAGGGACACTATTCTGGGGATCTCATGACTTCCCTAGCTCTTCCCCTGAAAATCCCCCTAAAATCTCCCTAAAGGTTTGAAAACCACTGGTAAGGGAGTGATATTCTGTAGTTCAACCTTCTTGTAACAAGGACTGCAGAGGGTCAGTGGTTAAAGGTACTGTGCCTGTTGATTTGTAGATCAGCAGGTCAGTGTTCAAACCAGTGTGCTGCATGATGGAGTGAGCACCCATCCCTTGTCCCAGCTCCTGCCAACCCAGCAGTTTGAAAGCATGCAAATACAAGTAGATAAGTAGGTACCACTTTAGTGGGGGGGGGGGGGGGGAAAGCAACGTCATGGCGATAGGCCTGTGACCATGGTCTTCCGGTTGCATCAATCATCTAAGCAGATCCTGCCATGGAGTGGGAACAACTATAAGAAAATGATGAACCTTCCTGTGATGAAGGGGGAGGGAAACCTTGATTTTGATATCCACTTCTCAAACTGAGAAGAGCTTGATATCCACAGAGCTTCTCAAACTGGAATTTCAGAACTCCCCAACCTGAGAAGCTCTGACCCTGCACCCTTATGGGACAGGATGACCTTCGTAACAGCACCAGCACTCCTGCAATTACGTTGGCACTGGGGACATCGGAGCTAACTTTAGATTTACCAAAGCTTGCACACCAGAGGGTGGGGTGGGGGTAGGCTTCCCAACACTTTAATATTGTTGAAAAATTCTCAAATGATCCTATTCCAGTTTTTATTGTGAAATCATATTCTTGTATTGTGGCTTGGTGTTGATAAAACAGTCATTTAAGCAACCTGGGATTCAGTTCAACCCCATTGGGAACCCAGGCATATCTACATTTAAACTTCTGTCAAATCTCCTGAAATCATCTGCCTTGGTCTGGTAACACACATCATTCATGGTAAAATCTTTTATTTCAAAGCCTTTGGTGCACAAAGCCTGATAACACAACTCTGCTAATATTTTGCTAATATGAGTAATGAATAATGCTCATTTTTAAAGTACAGGAAGATATCTGACACTCCCATTTGTTTAACAGAGATTAAAACAAAACATACATAAACCTCTGTTGTTTTTTCCTTGTTGAAACAAGTTTTCCTATAGGATTAATGTATTCCCCATCCCACCCATCTAGAATCTTGTTCTGCTGGTGCCAGACATCAAGGAGAGGTCACACTTAAATAGATTAGTAGGGGGAGAAGGAGTGATAAACCTGGTATGAACTACTGAAATAGACAACACTTTCCATGATGTGCTTGCTGATTTGATTGAGAAGCAGCTAAAGGATGTAATGCACTGGTTGTAATGCAGTAATGTAAATGGCACATACCACTCAATTCTGTTTTATTCAGCAGTAGGATGCTAAATCATAGTATAACTGCATAAGAATACATCACCTTCTTTATAGAAGTAAAAAAAATACTAGAATCTATCTGTAAACTGGTGTGTGAGAGAGAGATTATGAGGTGGATTGTCCTTTTCAGGAGGAGGGTTAGACATCTTACTTTCTGAGCATTTGGAGGGTGCTGGGAGCGCAAGATCCCTGTAAATTCTGCCCATCAGGTTTTCAGGTGATGCTGCAGCCAAGTGTGGGAGGTGGAGTTGTAATAGTCTACCATGAGTCCATCACCTCAACTAGAATCCCTGAACAGAATTTAGAGTTATGAATTGCGAGTCCAGACTGTATCTCCATCCAACTACTTCCTAGATTTGAGGTCTAAGTGTGAAAAGGTGAGACAGGATTGGGATTCTGTTGGTGCACCACCCACCCTCCCACCCAAATGTTTCCTTGGTTAGACTGATCACTGATACAGCACTGAAGTGGTCTTAGTTATTGTTTCTGGGGGACTTTAGTGTTCACACTGAGTCTTAACAACAATCAAAGTGGCTTTCATGACCATCATGGGCCTATTCCTGGTACAGTAATTTATGTTACAATCAGTGGTGCGCTCCAGCGGGTTCGCACCTCCTCTATAGAACTGGTTGTTAACAAGAGTTAGGACATATAAAGTTTAAAAATAGCCATTTAAAAGTGGCTGTCAGATGGTCATAGAACCGGTTTGTTAATTTCTTTGAATCCCATCACTGGGTACAATACATGTACATTGGACCTTGGTTTTACTGCTGGGCAGGTATGTGTGTGGATGATATTTGAAGCACTCCATTGTCATAGAGAGACCATTTCTTTGTTGAGTTTAGGGTTGTTGGGTCACCTTTCCTCTGTAAGGGTTGTGACAGACTTGTATTGCTCCTCCCTTGGAAACTTCTGGTTTTAGATGGATTCCTGATGGTTTTTGGGGAACTTCCTGCTGCTAGAGTTACTGATCCCTCTGAATCAGGGTGACCAGATGCCAAACCCAAAATTCCTAATCCCAGGCCAAAATTCCCAATTTTTTTTGTTTTGGTTTTTTGGTTTTTTACCATAACTTTTGATAGGAAGGAGATATCTCAAAACTGATTTTTGCATTGGATTCTGCTCTTCAATATGAATCCAATGACATATGGCATACTGTGCACTATCACGAAGTTTCAAAGTGAAGCCAAAATGTAGGACAATGCTGCCAAAATGTAAGACACCCAGACAGGAGGCTAAAAATCCGGACAAAAATCTGGGTTTTTCCAGTCATCTGGTCACCCTGCTCTGAATGCCAGTCTGCAGGCATCCCCGACTTATTGTACTAGTTAGGGACTAGAGACTGTTCAAAAGTAATACTATTGAAAAGTGTCATCCAGTCTTTTTCAGCTTCAAATGCAAAATGGCCATGAAAAAGATAGATCACTTGCAAAAGCCTAAATAACACATGGTTATTAAAATGTAGCCAAAATACATAACAAATACAGTAAAATGAACAAAGAAATGTAGGCAATGAGTATTTTATGTATTTGATGACAATTAAGTACATGCCAAAAACAGATCACCATGTTACATTTAAATCAACACCAGGAAAGACAATTTTAGCCTTTAGACCAGCAGAAGTTGGAAAGAGTGAAACATGCTATGAAAGAATGAGTCCTGAAAGATGATGAAAGAGTGGAACTGTCAAAATGTAGGGGTCACCTTTAGCTGCAGTAATGTTGCTCCTGAGTGGCCTCTGCCACAGTAGAGTAAATGGATCTTCCTGGTGTTCTACAGAGTTATTATAAAGCCGCTTGTAGATGCACAGAGCAACATTGGTGGGAAAATGTCTGATTAACTCTGAGTGAAACTGAGTGAGGGCTCATTTTCAGAGTCAACTTCGTGGTGGTGATGGCAGTGGAAAGGTTTTTCTTTGCCCTCTTCCTCCATTGCATCTCCTCAGAGGGAGATGAGAAATGTAATGGTTAATTGTGACCAGTTTTCTAGGCACTTCACAGATAAAATTGTTCTTCTCCATCATCATGACTTGGATGCTGAATGAATGATTGCAGTCAGTATTCCCTTTGCATCTGTTGGTCTTGGTGTCATGGATTGTTTTCATTCTGTAGGACCTGAGAAAGAAGATGGAATCCTTTGGAGCATGTCTTTGCCAAAATGGCTTATTAGTTTGCCCTGGGAGGGGTAGGCAGAACAGATATCTGAAGAATGGTGACTTTCCTGGGGACTTTCCAGCAGGGGCTGAAGACCTTTGTATGTACCTTTTAGTGGTACCCCTCAATGTTTCCCAAATTTTTATATATGCTGTATTTTTATGACTTGTATCCTTATTTTTAAAATTGTTTTTACTGTATTTTATGGTAACTTCTATATTTTATTGGCTATTTTCTTTTTATTGACAGCCTCTTTGGTTGTTTATATTAAAACACACACAGGAATATACTTTAGTATGAATTAAAACTACTGTTCTGCACTTAACTTTCTTTTACAAAATGATTTGGGGAACTTTTGTATAAATGTTACTGATAAAAGACCTGGTTTATTTGTGAGAAATTTAGCTTTTTGTGAGTGTCTCCTGTGTTAAAAGCCTGGGATTTCTGTTCTTAAGGATAGAGAGTAATTAATAATTTTCTTCAGCTGGTTCCTGGCATCATTTGGAAAAACAGGGTAGCACAAGCTGTTTTCTAGTTCTTGTTTTTTTCCACTTGTGCTTTAATTTTAGTTCTTGATATGGGCCCATTGGTTAAGTGACAGTATACTTTAGGTTTATTTTTTAATGGCAGGAAATGATAAAGAGCTATGCTTTCTGTCAGGTTACACCCCAAAATTCCGCTTGGAAAAAGATAGTAGCAAACTTTTAAATGAAAGAAACACTTGTCATTTTGTGAGAAGGTCGTAGACTTGCTGTTTCATCAGTCTAAGTTAATAAGGATGTTTTACTGAGGGAGACAAAAGATCAGCAATATGGATACATTGGTTCATAAGAGGCTGTTGATGGAGAACTACAGCTGGGACGTGTATTCTTCAATCTGGAGTGCAGATAGCATGCTTTTCTTTGTGTCAGCAGATTAAGAAGAGGCTGGTAAGAATATGATGGAACGGGAATGATATTGTGACTTTGTATTCAAAGGATAAGAGAATCCCTGTTCTATTTCACCAGTTTTCAGAGTTTGCTGTTAAAGATAAACCAAGTTCATTTTGAGATCTGTGCCCCCTCTGTACTCACCAGTATTACTGATTGCTTCTTTAAGGTGGTACTGAGGTTTGCTTTTGCTCTAGCAATGGTTGGATTTCACAGTAAAATGGAAAACAAGTCTGTCATCTTTGATAATATCCTGGAATCTGGCCGTCTGTAGGAAGTTCCTTAAAGGTTAATTTTGTTAGGATTTTTTTCACATTGCCAGTTTGACTTGGCACAGTCCTAACCAACTTTCCAGCACTGGTTTAGCTGTGCCAGTGAGGCACATGTTGCAACCTGCAGTTGGGAGCAGTGACTTGTGGGGTCCCCTCAAGACAAGGCAATGTTTGTTTCATTGGAGTTTCATTTCTGTTATGCCTGTGCTGGAAAGTTGGTTAGGGTTGTGCCTTTAGTCAAACTTAGACTTGGGTTGGCAAGCCTTGCCTTAGCCATTGTCACAGCCAAGGCAAACCCTGAAGAAAAGACATCAGACAAAAAAAATCCTGCTGAGAACATAAGACACTTTTTTCTTAAAACATGATGTGCAGTTTGGCAGTGGAACAGGTTGCCAAGGGAGGTGGTGGACTGACCAGTGGTGGACTCATTGTGGATCTTCAAGCAAAGGCTCGATGAGCATATGGAGATTCTTTAGGAGGATTTCATGCTACAGGCTGGGGGTTGGACTAGATGACCTACTGGGTCCCTTCCAACTCTGATTCTATATATTTCATTTTGAAAGAAAAAATATTACCAGCTGTGAAGGGATTTGTGTTATGTCAGTGAACACCTGTATAAACCTTTAAAGTGTTGATTGGTGGGTGTTGATCTGCATATATATTCTGGATATAATGTCTGGTTCGGATTAAAGGAAAATGGAGGCTACCCCTATTCTGGGGCAGTTAACAGGCGGTGGAAGCATTGGATAGCTACTGCACCTTAGGATCATGCTGTTTTAACTGACATTTGCAGTAGGCAACTCTGATTAATTGTGCTGGCTGTGTCTATTGATGGATTTGTCCTATATCTGTATACACTTTTAAATCTTAAACCAATGTATTTAAAACTTTCTACCCATAGAGACTTCTTTTTACACCTTTTTGTTTACTGTTGAACCTCGGCACACCTCGGCACACAGCAGAGTATTTAGATGTATGCTTTATTAATGCTAGCACTGGCCAGGGCAAAGAGTTGTCTTGTGTGCACTGACAGCACTCCCCAGAACTAAAGTAACCACTTATTTCAGCTGTACTCCCATGGGTGTACATGGGAGAGTTTGAGCTGTTGTTCAGAGAAGCTAATCAGATATCATGGATACAAAGTTTGGATGTCTTCTGGGAAAAGCAGCTATTACTAGATCAGCAGGTGGCAGCTGTCACTGGGATGGTTTTACCCCAGCTTTTCCTGATGCACCGGTTGTGTCTTGTACCTGTGCTATTCTGTCTTCGCCTCAAGAGATCTATGCCCAGGTATTATCACAATTACACTATTGCAACATACTCTACCTGGGGCTGCACTTGAAGGCTTTGGGCAATCTGAAACTGGTATAGAACATGGCAACTCATGTGGTTTTGAGCATTTGACAGTTTGTCAGACTTTTTATGGTGACCATGTTGGCTGCTGGCTTGTTTCTGGGCGCAATTCAGGTTTAATGTTTAAAGCCCTTAAGGACTGGAGCTGTAGTACCTGAAGGATCACGTTTTCTCATATGGACTGGCTTCTCCCAGATATATTTAGAGGGGACTCTTTTCACTGAAAGGACAGCAGTAAGAGGAAGAGTCTCCTTGGTGATGGCTCCCAAATGTGGAATTCACTCCTAGAAGAATTGCAGTTGATCCCCTGCCTTGATGCATTCTGAGAGGGCTTGAAAACATTTTTTCAGATATATTTTTGTGATGCGTAGGTAGGTTGATGGTTGAGCATAGGAGGAATTCCTGGATTTTTATCTGCTGGTTTTATATTTTAATCTTTTAATTTTAATCTTCTGTTTTAGGCCAGAGATATTCTATCTTTATAAGTATGTTTTACTGTATTTAAATCACCTTGAGCTCCAAGTTTTTAGCTGGGGGGAAAAAGCAGTACAGAAAACTTCTAAATAAAATAATGAAGGAATTTGATGTAGTTTCCTTAGCCTAAGTATGCTAGATATACCAAGCAACCATTCTTTCTGCAGAGGGTTGTTTTTAGGTCACATCCTCTTCTTAATGAAGCACAGCTTTGCATAAGCGTTCTTCACATAAAAAGGATTCCAATATATGTATGTCAAAATAGTATATGGATTTTTTGGATGTGATGTCTGCCTAGAACAGTGGTACTTGAGCATTTCAACCTGGGGCCCCCTTTCTTAGAATGATCTGTCCGGAACCCCTCATGATGTCATGGCTGGAGGTGTCATTATATGTGTCTAGTACCAGATTCCAAGATGGCTGCACCCAGTCTTAACCCCCACTTTAAATACAACTGGCCTAGATGTAGAGTAGTGTTATCATGCTCTCTTCTCTAACATCTGATGCATCTCATATCTCTCTTGTGGCTTCTTCCAAAAAAATCTCTTGTCAAATTTCTGTCAAATACTAGTTGAGAATGACTAGAACTTCTGGTTTTTCTTTGTGGAAAAATATCTATTCTTTACTACAATATGTTAATTTGGAAATACTACTGTAAGTTAATTAGTCAGATAGAATAGTTTATCTGCACTTGATTTAATCTGTGGTTTAATTTTCATAATATTCATGAGCTTTGTGGACCACCCCAGTTTTCACACAAGAGCATCCCCATAAAGAGGATAACTATTTGCAATAGTGTGTCATGTCCATGAAAAACACTTTCTTACCAGACTTGTTATGAGACTTGAAAGTCAAAATAAAACAGTAAAGCATTCTCAAATCACAGTATTTTGATTGTCAGACTATTGTGCGGTGGGTTTCTGCCTCTTCAAATGATGTCTTCTTGCCCTGTGTTGTGTCATAGTACTGGGGTGCTTGTTGGCCAGGCATGAAGCTTTGGTTTATTGCCTCTATTCAATCTGTTACTCTTTGCTTCTTTTTGGAAATATGGGCCTTTTCTCTCTATCCTTTTAGTAAAACTCTTTAATTTGAACCTTGTTAATCTTTTGCCTTGACTACTGAACCTTGAAATAAATGAAATGTAATAATAATTTATTGTCATTGTATAGACATACAACGAAATTCATAAGACTTCCAGAGACCAGCCCCGACAAACCCTCCCCTACAACACCCCCAATCAAGACCTTCTTTAAACACACAACGATTGCACAGCACACCAAGTAATAGCATTCAACTGTTCACTCATGATAGACCTTAAAATTACTATTGAGTGCAGATATGGCTTTAGGGTAAAAGCTATTCATACAGCATGTAGTCCAAGATTTATATGTTCTATATCTTCTCCCAGAAGGCAACAGTTCAAAAAAAATTGTGAGCAGGATGTGAAGAATCACGGAGAATGTTTTGTAGCTTCTTCAAACAACTAGATTCAAAAATGTCATCCAGGGTTGGTGGCTGGAGCCCAATAATGTTCTGTGCAGTTTTGATGACCCTCTATAGAGTTTTTTTGTCTGCAACAGAGCTGCTCCTATACCATACCAAAATCCCGTATGTAAGGACACTCTCAATGATGCTGCGGTAGTAGGACAGAAGTAGATGCTGAGAGAAGTTCATCTTCCTAAGCATCCTCAGGAAGAACAGCCTCTTTTGTGCCTTCTTTACCAGCATGTTCATATTTATATTCCATGTGAGGTCCACTGAAATGTAGGTGCCCCAAAATTTGAAACTACCTACCCTCTCCACCTCCTCGCCATTTATGTGCAATGGTAGGTGTTCTTCCCTTTTCCTCCTAACGTCAATTATAAGTTCTTTAGTTTTTTTTAGCATTGAGTGTAAGATTGTTATCGTTACACCACAATGTCAGCCTTTGTACCTCACTTCTGTATCCAGACTCACCTTGTCTTACCTTGATCTTCTCATCTCTGTTCAGCCATGTAGAGCTAAAATACTGCAACCATCTTGCTATTTGGTATTTTCAAATGTCCATTTTAAAATTGCCGTACTTGCTTCCTATCTTATTTTTGGATCCATTACTTTTGTCCTTTGCTCTTAGTTCACTCCTGCCTATAACCTTTCCTATCTCAGCCGTTTAAAAGTTTTCAAAAAAACTTCCATTTGCTGCCCCTTATTACTGCAGCCATCCCCCACTACCTACATGTGATCTCCGGTTAGCTCCTTCAGATTTCACCTTGAAGCCATGTTTTCCTGTGATGCTTTTGTAACTATGCATTAATAAGTATATTAATGTAATTGAAGATTTCACATTCTTTTATTGTTTAACAGTAATTCCGCTAGCTTTTCCTTAAGTCAAATTTTAGGTGGGTAACCTCAGATCAGTAACCTGTTATCTCATATGTTGTAGAGTGCTATGTGTGCTAATGGCATTACACATGCACTCCCCCATGGAAAGAAGGATGTGAGGCTGTTGTGTGGGTTTAAACTTGAGCCACTTTATTTAATTGCTTTACAAAAATCTAATCTGCAGCAGGGCCTAACTCCACTAAGTTGTGTGAGTGCTAAAGTGGGGAACTGCCTTTGCTGTCATTCCCCTAGTTGTTATTGAGTGTGGCATCATCCTACAAGCCAGACTGCCCACCAAAAGTCAGGACCTGCTTTTCAGTGCTGACCCCCCCATGCGACAGGAAGGTACCCTAATCAAACCAACTTCATTGCTAAGTCACTCAAAAGAGGGGTTTGCTAGCCCACCTACTGCCTCACACGCAAGTAAACGTCAATGGTACTGGTTGTTATCTTAGCTGATTCTGGCACAAGGGTAGATCCCCTGTCTAAAATTTACACGATGCCTGCCCAAAGTGATGAACTTCCCAACCAATCCCCAACTTTAAATGCCACATGTCTGGTGCATAGCTGGGGGAGGCAAAAAAATGTGGACTTGGAGCACAATCCTAACCATATCTACTTAAAAGTAATCCCTATTGTGTTCAATGGGTCTTACTCCCAGGAAAGTGTCTTTAGGATTGCAACCTTAGAGCCAGTTGGAACCAACAGCCAAAAAATCCTACCAGGCTCCCCCAAAATGGGAGACCAGATGGCCTCAGCCAAGCATACAGTATAGGGTAGGAGGGTGTGTTGAGGCTCCAAGCAAGAATGAGGGGACCCAAATAACAGTCCCCTCTGTGCCTCCTGCCTCCAACCCCCAAACTGGCCCTGGAGCCCAACAGGGTACCCATAATTTCCCACCCCAATCTCAAGCCGCTCTGGTGGGGCAGGGAAATGTTCTGTGGCATGATGAACATGCCACTAACTTTATATTGATTACCTCAGTATCAGTAGGTCATCAGTAGATAATCCATGTTGTCATAAAGATATTTGGAGAGCTCTCACTGATTACGAACTATTCTTATATCTTCTCTATATATATATATATATAAATGAAAAGTGACTGACCCCAGCCAAAACCACCGGGCCTACAAGCGTGAAATTTTTGGAGGGTGTTCCTTTCATGATGGAGGGAGTCACTAAGAACCGATTTTTGGAAATTCCAACCAGAAGTGGGTGAAAAGGGGCACAACGCATTTTCCTCCCTATACTTTGCATTGAAGAATCGGTGACTGATGGCTGCTCTGCCCCAGCCCCTGGACCTAGAAGCATGAAATTTGGGGAGGGTGTTCCTTCTGTCACATGAACACCCACCAAGAACCAATGTGGAGAAAGTTAACCCTTAAGGGGCTGAAAAGGGGTGCAACATGTTTTTGTCCTATACTTAACATGGAAGACTGACCAACCTCCAGCCAATTTGGTGCTCGGTGCCTGGTGCACATGGGGAGGATGTTGCTCAGTGGGGGATGGATGTGCAGTGAGGGGATGATGTATGGGGGAATTTTACTCTCGCAAGGCAGATACATTTTTGCTAGTTCAGTAATAGAATGCTGGTGATTTTCCTGCCAGTGCAGTTCTGCATCAATCCACCAGATGACACTTGATGATAGTCTGAAAATGTGATAGTCTGAAAATTAGCTCTTCTTTCTTTACATTGTTTTATATTACCTATGCAATTCTAAACATGTGTGCTATATAATGCAAGTGTTTTGCATTTAAATATTTGTCCATGTTCCTGTATTTTTTAGAGAGAAGCTGTTACATGTTGACTGCTCTCAAATAGGAATGCTCAGTGGGAGAGGCTGAACAATGTCCAAATTTCTTTGTCATAATTGCAATGAATGAGTTATGTCTGTGAAAAAGACATTTCTTATTCAGATGCAGCAGAGAAAGTTGCTTGCTCTCCTCTTCACATGGCTTTTCGGTCAAGGATTAGTATCCTTTTGTGGGTATTGACACAGGTAAGAAAGATTGTTTCAGGGGTGGTGATAAGGTTGATCCTAACCTAGCTAAAGAGTAAAATTTCAGAAATGTGTTTGAATTTTAATTTCCTATAGAATAAAAAATAGGGTTATGTTGACAGTGAGTGGAAAATAATTCCCTAAACAGTTGTGGTCTGAGATTTCCTACACAGCCTATTATGTGTGCTGATGTATTTTTCTGTTTTTCCTATATCTAGTTTTCCTCTGAGAGCATTTCCTTAGAATGAGAAATGTAATATCCAAATGATCACATTTCCTTTCTTGTATCTTGAAATGGTTAGTTTGCAAGAATAGAATGTAACCTAGAGTTAGAGGGTCTGTTTCAAGATTTGTAGATCAAACAATTTTGACAAAAGTACTATAGCTTTTTCTGAGACAGCCAATCATTCATCTTTTGTTCTTGATGATTATCTCTGCATGGCTTTTCTTTATTCTCCAGTGAAGCTGATACTGAAGCTGCTGTACCTAATCATTATGATCAGTTTGTGCTGTCCTTCCTTGGAGAGGAAGTGGAAGTGCTATGCTTGGATGAGTTTGATATGCAGTTTTCCCTTGTAGAAGAAGCTCTTAAAAATAGGCATTATTGCAAAATTTAAAATTTTTTGAATTGATGTTACTCCATTTACCTGCAAACCCTCAAAATAAAGATACCAAACTGGTTGAACTTGGGTTTAAGTTGGGCCACTCTATTAAATAACTGTGGTAGTATACAATGAGGTACAGCAGCAACAACGCCACCCCAAAGCATGTGAGGACCTAGCATGAACCTACAAGAGTGGTACTGCCCTTTCTGCCTTGGATGGACGCCAAGATGCCCTACCTATCCCTACATTCTGCCAAGTGATCAAAGGGAACCTATTAGACCAAGGGGGAACCTTTGGAGTAGGTGATCAAAACTGGGGTAGGTGATCAAAACTGGGGTAGGTGATCAAAACTGTGGTAGTCTGGGGTAGGTGATCAAAACTGCCAACTAAGAACTAATCAGTCTGACAGCAAAATTTTTACTTGGCCCTGTAGCAGCCAGCTAATCTCAAACTTGAATTTTAATTGTGGGTGGAAAATTGCTTAGATCCTGGACTGAGATTGGCTGGGAAGGAAATGCCCCAACTGATCTTTGTCTAACCCCAAGGGGTTCAAATGGGCTAATCATCACCTGCCACCCAGCCTGGCTTGCCACTGGAGGCAGGACAATTGGCTGCCAGTGCTGAGGGGGAATAACAGTGTTCCAAGGATCTGGTTGCATCATAGCCAGGTATTGATCTGTCATCCCTCATTCCCTACACATAACCCACTCTTCAAACTGTCTTTCAATTACTTCCCAGCACACATCACCACATGCTTTAAACTATCATGCACTCTCAAGCACATCAACTACCTCAAGATCCAGTGATGTGTGATTATTTTTTTCTAGGAGAGATAATAACAAAATGCGTCTGAGAGCATATGAGGAGTGCCATTCTCTTTTCACTGCTCAAGTGTAAGCTGTCATTTCCCACTCAGTTTATAGAATGCATAGCAACACTGCTTCAGAAGTCCCTGAACAACACTTTGTTCTGATTTTTTTCTGTTCCGCTCCAAAATTTAGTCCTGGATTTTGCAATTCCTATTCAGCAGCAGTGAAAAGAATTTTTTCATTCAGAAATCTTTCCCTCCGGCTGTGCAGGCAAGGAATTGACCAAGATCGTTAGAGCCTGTGCAGTTCACATAAATTATGAAGCTCATGCAATGCTTGGTTGGAATAGATAGGACTCTTGAAGCTGTGGTTTTCCTTCTTTGTTGCTAGTGAACGTAGCCTAACGTCTGTGTGTGAAGCAAGATTGTTTAACCCACTAGTCATAGCCTAGTAGTACTATGTTTGAAGACTTTTCAAATGGACAATGATTCATTATACCAAAAAACTTACAATGTGCTTCTCAAAGAATTTTTGATGTGTACACATTGAAATGAAAGAGAAAAGATTCCTAGAATTTACTTGCTCTGATGGAAAAATTAAGTTTATTTTAACAAATTATCAATTTTACCTCTGGTTCCTAGAAGTGGCATTGCTAGGGGGTGCAGGAGGTGTGGGCTGTACTTGGCAATGTGTGTGGGCAGAGGATAACATGACAACCTGCCAGAATTTTTTAAATTATGGTGTTTTTGAATACCATAACGTTACACCAGTGATGGTGAACCTTTTGGAGACCAAGTGCCCCAAACTGACTTATTTATTGCAAAGTGCGCCAAACAACAAAATATAGTGCATAGACTAGTATGTCACCCCTCAAGACATGCATAGGTCCCACTCAAGACATTCATTGCCCCCCTGAAGACATGCATGTGCACTGTCCACAGCGTGCTGGTGACCAGCACGCGAACATGGAACTCTGGGCATGTGCACTGGGCACTGCTACAATCATTTGGCTCTGCTCCGAAGGCCTACTGAGTGCGTCAGTTCCCAATGTGCATGCCCAATGTGCATTTAATGTTAACGCATTAAATTCTCTGTATACATTTTTCTAACAAATATCCAGTCTTTGATTATGTCGAATGCTTCTGTAACAGCCAGCAACAGAGGATATCTGCTGTAATGTTCAGAATGATTAAGCCTTTTTAAAAAGGACCTTTGTGAGGAATCTCAACTAGCTTTCATAATTCTGTTGGAATTAATGGGACCTCAAGACACTAGTTTACCCTTGATCAGATCACTCACCCACCTAGGTCAGACCTGTCAAAATTTACTGTTTCTCTGAATTTGATAATCTTAGATAATGTTTGAGATTATTTGATCTCAAAGGTTAAATAACTTTGCAAATGGGGTGCCTGTAAATGTTAGAAAAATTCACAATGGTGCTTATGTATTGTCATGCTGGATCAGCTAGTAGCATACTGTGCTCAGCCTTTTTTCCCTTCTAACAATGATCAGCTGTATGTCACAAAGAATGATGGCTTCATAACACCCACCCCATAGCAGTAGTAGCTAATTGTCTGATGTAAATCAAAATGGAATGGATGTAGTGGAATCTAATGTGGTGAAAATTAGGTGGTTATTGCAGTCACCCTAAATAAAGTGTTAAGAACCTTCTTTTGAATCCTTTTATGGGCACAATCCAGAGTAACTATGGGGAGTCTTTGCTCTGGTGTAAGAGCAATTTACTGTACTCTGGACTGCAATATGAATTTCCCATAGGTTTTCACTAGGTGGTGCAGTAACTACGGGTGCATGTAATTCTCTTACATGCTCCTGTAGTTACTCGGGATTGTAGGGCATGTCAACTTGTTGTTGCAACACATTTTGACAATGAATTTTGACTAATTGAGCTTTGAAGAGCAGGTACTAGCATTCTCATTTTCTCAAGCTATACTTGCTTGTTGATATGGATGTACAGTGGTACCTCACGTAACAGAATTAATTCGTTCCAGAAGCAGTTCCTTTACATGAAACTTTCTTTACGTGAAGCAGATTTTCCCATAGGAAATAATGGAAATGCAGATGATTGGTTCCACAACCCCCAAAATATTTATATAAAAATATTAACTGGATGTAAAAATGATGACAAAACACTGTAATTGAATTCAAAACATGCATTCAATGGGCATGATCCTATGAAGTCTACTTAGGCTGCAATCCTAAAGACACTTTCCTGGTGTCAATGAGGTAGACTTCTGGGGAAACATGGGTAGGAGGCTGCAATCAAAGACACTTTCTTCTGTAATCCAAGACACTTTCCAAGTGTCTCCCGACTTTCTCCTTCTCTTCATCCTGAGCCTCTCTCTCTCTGCTCCCTTCTGGCTGGCCCTGAGCTGCTTCTCTCTTCTCCACTGCTCTTTTCTCCCTGTGCCCAGCGGATGTCTGGCCAGAGGAGGAACAGCATGGAAGTGTTGCTTTCACTATGGGCAGGTGCGCTAGGCAGCCCTGACACTTTTTAAACAGGTTGCTGGCCAGCGCATCTGCCCTAACTGCCAACGAATGTTTTCTTTACATGAAGCACTTTCTTTACGTGAAGCAGAATCCTAGAGAAATTTTTTTTTGTTACGTGAAACTTACTTTACGTGAGGTGCTCTTTACGTGAGGCGTCACTGTATAGCTCCCTCTTGGTCTACTGTATAGGTCAGTAGCTCCCTCCTGGGCTCCCTCTTGTAGGTGAGGAAAGGTGGGATATAAATAAATAGTCTTCAAAGTGAGGGTCACGATTCCCAGGGGGGTTTCAAAAGCTGATGGGTCACCATCTTGGTCCTGGAGACCCCCCAAAATCAACTATGTGATGGTGCACACTACCCCATCATGTCATATGTCTTTGGATTTGTCTTGAAGAGCTGCATCCAACACAACAATATGTTTTGAAATAGCTCCTTCCTATCAAATGTTATGTCCCAAAAACTGAAAAGCAAAAATATGCATAGAAAATACATGGGAAAATGAAAATAATTTATATCGTGGCTTTACTTGTGAGTAGGCAAATGTGCCATAGTCCAGTGGAAAGGGCAGGCTGAGAGCAATCCAAGGACACCAGAAGGGTCATGATCCAATTAGCGCAGCTCCCCAAATCACCCCAGAAGTAAGTTCACTCCACACAGCTGCATTTACTTGTGAGTAAACAAACAATTTGGCTGGTGTGGAAGGTCATTCCAGGGGGTGCAAGGCTTCCAGCATGGCTCTGATCCCAGGCACCTGGAACTTACAAGTGATCCAGAAGGCAGCCCTGCCAACACTGAAAATGACACAAACTGGCTCAACAGGCAATATGAATTTTTTTTAAAAAAATTATTTGTAAAAATAGTCCAAACTCATCTTTCCACTCACCCCTTGCAAATCCAGGATTCTATAATTCTATGAGTGAATGTTTTGTGTGAGTGAATGGTGTGTGTGTGTGTGTGTGGGGTGTGTGTGTGTGTGTGTGTGTGTGTGTGTGTGTGTGTGTGTGTGTGTGTAAATTCAGCTGTAAATTGCCTAAAAAATAAGATCTGAAGGTCCTGCAAGCCGTGCATGGATAGACGTTGATACTGGACTGTGGGAGTGTGGATAAAGAAGAAATACAGTTGCAGTGGAGTCTGTCCAAAGGCATAACTGTGAGCAAGTGAATGTGAGACTGCACAGAAAAGGAAACATCTGAGTATGTAGGAGTTCTTGAAATAGAGAACCTTTCTTTGAATTGTAAAACCCTTATAGGGTTGGTAAGCCTGCCTATGTAAACCGCCTTGAGAATAAAGTAAAAAAAGAAACCTGATGACCTGAAAGGCGGTATCTTTGTTGTTGTGTATTTGTGTGTGAATGCATGGGGTGACTTTGTGTGTTGTGGGTGTGTGAATGAGTGCATGGGATGAAAGGTGTGTGTGTTTGAGAGGTTATGTGGAGGTTGGGGGCAGTGGGACAGGAGAGAGTGTGGGGGCTTGGTGGAATTTGGGGGTAAGAGGACCTCCGGGGTTGGGGACAGTGGGGTGGGAGAGAGCATGGGATTTGGGGGCAGAGTGACCACATGTCCTCTTTTTCCAGGACAGGTCCTCTTTTTAAGCCTGGTGTCCTGGATTGGGGGTAGCAAATTTGACAGGAGGGTCCCGGGCAGATTCCAAAGTTTGAAAGTGGGTCCCGGGCTGAAATGGCCAAAGACCATGGTATAGATCATAGCAATTGTAAATTCTTTCGGCAACTGTAACTGACCAGTTGCAAGCATGTGGAAGCATGATGCCCTCTAGTGGATTCTTGGCTGAAAGGATCTCATTAGTCATAGTATTTGCCCCTAATATTTATTTTCTGTTTTTTTAATTTAAAATATTTATATTCCACTTTTCCTGCAAAAAGGAAGATCAAGGCAGCATATAGGAAGACTGAAATGTCCTAACAAAACCAAAGAGCAAGAAGATCACTGCACTGGGACTGTTTACGTCTTAAGTGCAGCGGACCCTCACTTTACAGTTGAGACTCCAGTGGAACTAAGTTAACTAAATGATAAGTTATTCACTTTACAATGGGCTCATGGTTGCCACCAACCTCATGAGTGATGGCTAATCAGCAATGTGAATGCAAGACTTTGGTAATTTCAACTATGTAATAGCCTTGTAGCTGTGTATATGGAAGGAAGGAAGGATATGTGTGTCCCCTGGTTCTGATGTTGTGTGTGAGAGAAAAAAGAGCATCTCTTTATCCACCCAACCCACCTCCTTCATAATTTTGTTTGTCCCCACTTGGCATCTCTTTTCTAGACTGAATAGCCCCTCAAGCTGCAGCCTTTCCTCATAACGGATGTGCCCCAACCTAATAATCATTTTGGTTGCTCTCTTTTGCACTATATACTTTCTGACATGTGGTGACCACCTCTGGACAAACCATTGATTTGTACAATGTCATTATACTGTTAGCCATTTTATTCTCTGTACCTTTTGTAATAATTCCAAGCATGGAGTTGGCCTTCTTCAACACTGCTATTCACTGAATTGACACCTTTGTTGTGCTGTACCTCAGCATTGCAAGATCTTTCTCGTGGTTTGTCACAGACAGGTCACAAAGCTTTAGTCTTTAAGTAAAGTTTTGATTCTTTACTCCAATGTGCATGACTTTGCATTAATTTACATTGAAATGCTTTTGTATTTTGTTGGCCATTCTCCCAGTTTGGAAAGATGCTTCTGGAGCACTTGAGAGTCTCTTCTGATCTTCCCTGCCAGAAGAAGTTTAGTGTTGTCTGCAAACTTGGAGACCTCATAGCTGAACTCTGTCTCCAGATCATTTAATGAACATGTTGAAAAGCCATGGTATCAGAACAGATTCTTGGGGCAAGTAACTTTTCATCCTTCTCCACTGTGAAAATGGCCCATTGACACCAATAATGGAATCTCAGATGATTCATTTCACAATCCAAAAATACTCATATAAAATGATTACAATACTATAATAAACACAAAATAATAAAGAAAATACAAAGAAAAATAAAACTAGCCTGCATTTGGGTACAGGGTGCAATCTACCCCTCCCTACACAGGAGTGATTCCCATTGGTTATAATAGGGCTTACTTCAAACTAGACATGCAAGGCTAGGTCTCAGGCTCTTTTCCATTGTCCCCCCCTTACATAGGAGTGAGTCCCATTGATTGTAATAGGCTTACTTCAGAGTAGACATGCATCAGCTGTTCTCTCAGGAGAGGCTGAGCAGGTGCTGCTGGACTTTTCTTTTTGCTTGTTTTACAAGACATCACTTGTATTGCAGGTCAAAATTTATTAGCAAAAAGCATGCCCGCGTTGCAGGAGTAAAATTCCCCTGTACGCTGTCCCCCCACTGCATATCAATCCCCCACGCACGTCAACCCCCCATGCAGCATCCCCCATGTTCATCCACCCCATGTGCATCATCCCCCCCATGTATATCATCCCCCCATACACAACAACCCCCATGCGCAACATCCCCCCATGCACAACTTCCCCATGCGCATCAACCCCCCCATGCGCATCAACCCTCAATGCACATCAACCCCCATATGCACCAACCCCTCATGTGCAATATCCCCCCATGCACATCAACCCCCATGTGCAGCATCCTCCCCAGTGCAACCCCTCCCTCCGAACAACACCCCCCCAGTGCACTTTCATATTAAGTATAGGAGAGAAACACGTTGCACCCCTTTTCAGCCCTTTAAGTGTTAAATTTCTCCACATGGGTTCTTGGTGGTTGTTCATGTAACAGAAGGAACTCCCTCCCCAAATTTCATGCTTCTAGGTCCAGGGATTGGGGCGGAATGTTGATGAGTCATCAATTCTCCAATGCAAAGTATAGGGAGGAAAATGCGTTGTGCCCCTTTTCACCCTCTTCCGGTTGGAATTTCTGAAAACCAGTTCTTAGTGCACCCCTCGGTCACGGAAGGAAATCCACCCCAAATTTCACGCTTCTAGGCCCAGCAGTTTTGGCAGGGCGGTGATGAGTCTGTAATGACGATGAAGATTAGTTTTATAAAACGCATTGCGCCACTTTTCACCCACTTCTGGTTGGAATTTCCGAAAACTGGTTCTTAGTGGATCCTTCTATCATGGAAGGAATACCCTCATCAAATTTCACGCTTATAGGCCCGGTGGTTTTGGTTGGGTGTTGATGAGTCAGTGATGATGAAGATGCCTTTTATATAAATACAGTAGATTGTTCATCTTGCAAAATGCTTTCACTCCAGGTTGCACTCAATCCAGGGTTTTACTGTATATTCATGAAACTATAGTTATGTGTAGTTACTACTTATTGTACAGATTCATGAAACTAGTTGAAATCTTAGAAGCCAGTAACATTTTCAGTGTTCTGCATACCAGGGCAGAGAGGCTGATCATACAGAATGGCTAATAGAGCACATTAGAGAGGCTGTAAAAGGCAAGGAAGCTATCTCCACTAAATGGAAGTCTTGCCTGAATAAAACTTGTCTGTGACAAATCTATATATATAAAAAAGTCACTCACTCACTCACACATCACTGCCCTGCCAAAACCGCTGGGCCTAGAAGTGTGAAATTTGGGGTGGGTGTTCATTCTGTGACTGAGGGGTGCATTAAGAACCGGTTTTTGGAAATTCCAACCAGAAGGGGGTGAAAAGGGGCGCAACCCATTTTCCTCCCTATACTTTGCATTGAGAATTGCTGACTCAGCAACATTCCGCCCCAACTGCTGGGCCTGAAGCATGGAATTCTGGGAGTTCCTTCTGTCACCTGAACTCCCACCAAGAACCATCTGGAGAAATTAACCCTTCAGGGGCTGAAAAGGGGGCAACGTGTTTCTGTCCTATACTTAACGTGGGAGACTGACCAACATCAGCCAATTTGGTGCTCAGACTCTGGTGCACTGAGGGATGTTGTTTGGAAGAAGAGGTTGCACTGGCGAGGATGCTGCGCACGAGGGGAAGTTGCTGTTGGGGGGAAGTTGCGCATGGGGGGAAGTTGTGCTTGAGAGGAAGTTGAGGATGAAGGAAAGTTGTGCATGGGGGAAGTTGCGTGCGGGGTGAAGTTGCACGTGGAGGGAAGTTGCACATGGGTTGATGCGCATGGGGGGTTGAAGCGCATGGGGGGAAGTTGCACATGGGGGGTTGGTGCGCATGGGGGGTTGAGGCACATGGGATAAGTTGCGCATGAGGGTTGATGTGCATGGGGAAGTTGCGCATGGGGGAAAGTTGTGCATGGGGGGTTGATGCATATGGGGTGATGGCATACGGGGGAATTTTACTTCCCCAATGCGGGTACGCCTTTCGCTAGTTAAGAGAATAAAAAGGAACAAATTGTGGCAAAAGAAATGTACGAAGTTGATACAGGAGGCCAAGAAAGACTGAGGAATGCATGGTGAACAGTATTAAGAAGCAGAATGAAAGCTTATTCAAATAGGTGAGAAGCAGAAATCCTTCTAGAGAAGTGGTTGGCCCACTAGATAGATAGTGGGAAGAGGAGGTAAAAGGAGACTTGGAGATGGCAATTAAATGAGATCTTTTCCTCTGTCTTCATGGCAGTAGACCTCCAGATGCTGCTGCCTGAATGGCCACTTCTGACTAAGGAATCTAGTCAGAGGTTAGAGAAGAAATTGCAGACCTAATGAAAATGTTTGTGCTCATATTCTAAGTTTTTTCCTTTGTGATTGTTGTGGCAGTGAATGCTTATTTCTGACTCCTTCTAGAGGAGATAGAGGCAAAGGAATAAGATATTAGAATAAATAGGGAATTTTTCAGAAGTATGCCATATAAATGAGGAGGCTGCTGCTATTTTAAAGCATAATTACAAACCAGAGGAAATTATGACAAATGTTTTGGGGTAGATAAAGGCACATGACAAAGCAAAACATATGAAAAGAGGCTTTTCATTCTCTCTTTTTGATAAAGAAGTCTTTGGTATTGTCACATTTTAATTTTTTTACTGTAGATGTATCAGGTGAATCAATGTTTGACTGAAGTTCTTTCCTTTGCCTGAGGCCCCATTTGCAATACTAAAAAACTAAAAAGATTTGCAAATCAAACCTTTCAGTCTGACTTCTGGTAGACTTGCACAAAATTTGCTTCTCACTTTTCTGCTCTCATGTTTATACTCTAGTTATCCTACTGTCCTTTAGTTCATTCAAGCAATGCTAACAAAGCAGAATTTTTTTAATGGGCATTTAAAATTTTAATTTGCAGTCTTTTTTACTGGCCATTGGAGTATATTTTCTCCATCCCCCATGCACTGTATATATTTACAATACAGTCCCCAAAATGCTTCACTGACATAGTATTAGGCTGCAATCCTAAAGACACTTTCCTGGGAGTAAGACTCGCTGTACACAATGGGATTTACTTTTGAGTAGACATGGTTAGGATTGTGTTCTACATTGCTCCTGTAATTGTGTGTGGCTTGTCTTTGGCTACCTAGGGGGCTGCGGGAATGTGGTGAGATGCTTTTGACAGGTAGATTGGAGCAAATGTCAGGAATATACATTTTTGTAAGTAATAGCAAAGTCGTCAGCACAGGTTTTAAGAAGGGGAGGAGAAAATAGCCTGATTGGTCACTGGGAAGGAAGCTAGGGCAAGCCTGGACTGAGCCAGGATTGTGACTAAGAGGCAAACTGCATATTGATGTGATTACACACATTTAATTTTTATTTGGAGAAATAAAAAGCTAACAAAGAAATTCCCAAAGTCCGTCTATTGTAGATGGCCTCATGTCCCTTCAGTACAGACCTTTATTACTAGTTCACATTTGATAATTTGTGAGATTTAGACATGACAGTGTATGTGTTCACTATAAAAACAGCTTTATCTGCAAAAGTACTCTACAAAGATGTTAGCCCATTTACAGTGTGCTGTTGGCCCATTTACTCAGGCCATACTCACAAATGCAGCTGCTTTTGTGCCAAAGACCATTAGAATGCAAAAGAGGCAAAGATGATACCCACATTTTTAGAACCTCTTACATGTGTTGCCAGTGCTTTATAGAGAGAAGCGCATTCTGGAAGTGTTGCATAAATCTGGCATCATATGTAAACTGATCCTTTTCAAAAACCAAATCCGATATCTGGCTCAGTCACCAGCACTGCTTATAGATTGTTGACCTAGTGAAGTTCTCATTTGTCTCACCTGCTTGTCTCACTTTTAATTCTCCTAACTTCCTTGTTGTTGAATAAATTTAGTACACACTTTGAGAACCCAGTTCTGTGTTTCAGCTCAAATATCAGTTGACTTCTTAGTCCTGTTTTCATGGAAATTAGCAAAGATGTGACATATATGCTCCCTTTAGCGCTAACAGATCATTATTCAGCCATTAACAGCCTTTAGGCTGGTTTGATTGTGTCCTAAACTGCGAGCTGTGGCTTCTTGAACAGCCCAGGAAACCAGCCAAGGGGAGCCATGAAGTCCTTGTGAAAAGCCACTCGCTCCTATACAGTATAGCTGTATCTCTAATGGAGAACTGTAATGAATGGTCCAGATGATCAAGGGAGCCACTATTCAAAAAAGTTTGGGAAATATTGGGCTAATTTATGATCTGAGTTATACAACCAATCAAGGACATGCATGAGTATATTTCATTTCTCTTTCAGTATGGCTTTCCTATTCTTCTAATGATATGTTTGCATGGCTCATCTAGACAATGTCTGAAAATTTAGGTCCTATGTATGGGGAAGGGTTTGGACAATCACCTGTGATTAGAGAATATGTTTAGGTGTGCTGGAAGCAGAATGAACATGTGCACATCTGGGAGACAATATCACCTGAAGTAGCTTTGAGTTTTTATTCTAGGTTGTTTGTAGTTTTGGTTTTGCAATATGCTGCTGTTATCCAAGAGCAGTGGTCCTCAACCTTTTCTGGCCCCATGGATTGGTTTTGTGGGAAAGAAATTTTCCAGGGTTCAGCCCAGGGGTGGGGGGAGAGTTGTGCCTCTGGCTTCCTCACCTAGAGCACAGCACAGCTGCCTCCAGTTATTGTAAATCCCAATATATTATATTGTATTTATTTATCTATTTATTATATTGTAAATCCCAATATAATAAATAGAACTATTGCTAGGTTACTGTGGATAGGATTGCAGGTGACAGCCCAATGTCTCAATGCATGTCTATTCAGAGCAGGGATTTTCAACCTTTTTCAATGCAGGATGGATTGAAAATGCACAAAGTCATCCTAGTCACTCTTATTGGAGAGTAAGCCTCATTGACTGTAATGGGACTTATTTCTAAGTAGACAGGCATAGGATTGGGCTCTGAGGCTGCAATCTTGTTCACACTTTGCTGGAAGTAAGCTTCACTGACTACAATGAGACTTACTACTGAGAAGACAGGCATAGGAATGCTCTCTGAGGCTCCAATCCGACTGTGAGGAGGCGAAGAGACATTAGAGGAGTCCTCCGACTATGAGGAGGGGAAGAGACATTAGTGGAGTCCTCCGACTATGAGGAGGGGAAGAGGGGAGTCCTCTCGCAGTCCGGTCAGGCAGCTGCCAAGGACCTCTAGTGGCCCTGGACCAGGGGTTGAAAAACCCTGGTCAAAAACAAACCAGTTCACCTATCTAGAAAACCCAGTTCCCACAATTGCTTTTGTTTTGTTTTAAAGTTGGCTGGATGTTGATTTTTGGTAAATACTTTCCTTGATGTGTAGTCAGCAAGACAAGTGGTGAGTGGCCTATTTGAGTCAGTTCTGAAGATTCGTCAGCTAGAGACTCTTGGAAAGAACTACATGGATGATCTGACAGTATTCCAGAATCTTTCACTTATATACAGTTCTATTACAACATGTATAATTTGCACATGAATGGTTTCCTGCTTCACATTCTTGGCAAGTGTTGGCTAATCAGCGTTGACTAGGAACGCTGTTGCTTTCCAACTGAGGGTGGTACCTATTTATTGTTTATCATATTATTAGCATGCTTATAGGCACAGCACCTTTAAGCACTAAGCCAACTGCATCCCTTAGAGTAGGTGAAGTTATTTTGCACTTAATTCTCTGTGTGTGGTTGCTATATTTGGACTGAACAGAAATATAAGGTACAGGTATAATCCAATTATCAGTGGATTTTTCACCTCTTTTATCTCAATGTGAACAAGGTTGGTACATTAATGATAGATGTCCCTTTAGGTTTAAAAATGGTCTGCTTACTATGGCAACATAACAGGCAGGCAATGATCATCCTCCTTTTTACTGATTATTTTTACTGATTATTATTACTGATGATTATCACTTTCTATTATTTCCAGTATTTCAGGGGGAAGGTCTGTCTTCAAGCTGACTGATTCTGGAATAGAACCCTTGTTGATGTCCAGACTTAATCTATATATGCAAATAGAAGTGTGAAGCTGCATGATCAGTGATGGGCTTCAAATAAATTAACAACTGGTTCTCTGCCCATCTGGCAGCCACTTTTAAATGGATATTTTTAAACTTTATATTGCCTATCTCTTGTTAACAACCGGTTCTATAGAGTAGGTGCGAACCTGCTGGAGCCCACCACTGTGCATGATCTAATCTTGAATTCACACATAGTTGAATTTAAATTCACAATTCTGCAAACACTGAAAAACTAAACAAAGCTTTAGAACAGTCTTTCACATACTGGTGGGGTGGGACCCACCAGCCTCAAAAGCACTCATTTCTGGCCCTTTGAGGGATAGGGCAGGGCAAAGTCAGTAAAATGTTCCCCAAGATTCTGCCACTTCTAGAGAAAGATGGAGCTTTTTAACTTAACTTTCTGGGTGATGATTGGAAACCACTTCCAGTTTCTGATCATGAAACCAGAATTAATTTCCATCTTTATTTTTACTTTTGCATTGTAGATCTGTACTGAACATTATCTGACATAAAAATATAAATATTGTTGGATTAGGAAATATATCTCCCAAACTGTGAATAATCACCATTCTCTAATTCTGTGCCGTGTTTCTCCTGATTGTTGCTGATTTCTCTTTCCTAGGTTAAGACATGTTGGGTTATCTTACACAACTGAGGAACCCATTTCTGAATGGAACTAGTCAGATTTAGCTAGGTGGTCACAGTACAGAAGTCAGGAAAATGTCATTGAAAACAATAACAACAAAAATACCAAAATGTAAGAAGAGGCATTTTTGACATTGGCAAAAATGTGAGCTTCTGCTCAGCACTGTTTAAGTTGTATCTAAATTTCTAATGCTACTTTTCCGATGTACAATGTTACAAGTTAGGTTCTAATACAAGTTAGGTTCTAGATTCCTATTATAAAGGAAATATTGTTGTAAAGCAGTGTTTCTCGACCAGTCATACCACAAGTTGTATTTGAAGTGTCTTGTGGGATCCTTGGACACTTGTCACCTGGCAGCAAGATTTGGATTGTGGGCTCCAGCAGGTTCACACCTACTCTATAGAACCAATTGTTAACGAGAAGTAGGACGTATAAAGTTTAAAAATAACCATTTAAAAGTGGCTGCCAGATGGGCATAGAACCGGTTGTTAATTTATTTGAATCCCATCACTGATTGTGATACAAGAAACAGTGGTAGGCAAAGTGGCTTGGCTTAGCTCAGTAGTTTGAGCTCCAAATCTTGCTTTTCTGCACTTGATCAAGCCCTCCACCCACTACCTCCCACCATCTTTGTGTCCTTTGTGTCATATGATTCTATGAATTCTATGATTCTATATCTGGCCTCCAAAAATGGTATCACCAGTTACTTCTGGTGGTAGTTCACATTGGTGGACTTAAGAAGCATTGTGGTAAAGTGAAGTCACTGAAGAATGTGGCATCTATATGGCTTGGAGGAGTTTAACTTGAGAGTTTAAGAGATGTATCTCTTTGTTTTTTAAGTCCCTGCTGTAAGAGCAAGGCAAGCACAGAAGTATAAAAAAGGAATATAATTGAAAAGTACCCCAAAGCCAAGTGCTGAAAAGTGAGGTATAGTATTACTATACAATGATGCGTTTGAGTTGATTCTGAAACAACTTTGCCTCTGGTCAGCTTCAGTCCAATGGAAACCATAAAAATATGATGGTACAATTGAGAAGGAGAGCTAGCATTGGTTCGCCTCTCTTCTCAAAAACTTAATGTATTACAAGGATGAGCACTTACCATTGCATATAATTTTCTCTTCTGTTAAAGACTTGACTCCATATTTCTCCAGAGCATAATTCTGCAGTGCCACCCCAAATCTACATACTTAGCAGTGGTGGGATTCATATAAACTAACAACAGGTTCTATGTCCTAATAATCTAAATTAACAACAGGTTCTATTTCCAAAGAACAACAGGTTTTTATGTCCCTTTAGTAACCGGTTCTCAGAACCAGGTGCTCATTAGCAAACGGTTCTATAGAACCTGTGAGAATCTCCTGAAGCCCACCAAGGATAATTACATAGCCTCACAGAGCCTCATGCAGCCTTTTGCCTTCTAAGGCTTCCAACAAGATCTTAAAACAGTACTTCTAGTTTCCATAAGCACTATTTATGGAGAAAATACTCAGAAAACTCCAAAAGTTTTTGGAGTGGTCCCAAATGCTGTGTGGGTCTCTGCCTCCCCCTGAACATCTCTAGAGATGGCACTGGTGGCAGTTTGGGCATTGTAGTGCTGCCTTTGCAAGATTCATAGTGACTGAGGCTTTAGACCCCCTCTCCTCCCAGCCCTATCACTGTTTCTCTTTTCCACTTATTTTTTTCCACTTGTCTAAAACTCATTCCAAAACTGCTTTGGGCATTTCAGAATTTGGATAGTGAAGTCCTACCAAACAGTCATAACAAAATAAAACACAATGTATATTGCAGCAATGTTTAGTAATTCTGTTGACAGCTCATTTCATCTTTTCCCTGATGAAACATTAGATGAAACAAAAACAGTAGACCTGCTTGCAAGACTGTGGGTGAAATCCAGAGTAACTGTGGGGAGTCCTTGCTCTGGAGTAAAGACAAGTTACTCTGGATTGCAGTATGAATTTCCAATAGGTTTTCACTAGGTCATGCAGTAACTACAGGTGCACGTAATGTCTCTGATGTGCTCCTGTAGTTAGTCTGGATTGTGCCTTATGTGGGGCATTAGATGTCAGAAATGTGTCTTCTGTGTGCAATGACAGTTCAGTAGCATCACCTCCATCTGTCTGAATACCCATCCTTTTCTAAGTAACTTTAATGTTTGATAAAGAGCCTGTGACCATATGTTGGAGTGTGACATAACTATAAGTAGTAATGGCACTAAGTCCAGTACCCTTTTAGCTAAATGATCAATTGTTAATTCATTCCCCAAGGATGTTATTGATATGACAAGCTTATGTAAGGATTGTCAAAGGATATGGCAAAAGCTGTCCCTTCAGGATTCTGTATGGCTCTAAGATGCATCTGCTCTACCACGTTGGGTTTTAGATTTACACAGTACAGATTTACATTGCTCTCTTGCCAAGACCTTCAAAAGAGAGAATCTACAATATGGTTAATTTTTTGTTTCGCTTTGATTCATAAAGCAGAAAATCTCTGCCTCGTGGGAACATCTGAACTCTGCTCACCAGGTCTGTTGGCTCATGTGCAATGAGAATGCCATGCTTGGTTTTCGTTCTTACCCACACAGGAATGTGATAATGTGAATTTTAACTGATCTACATGGTGAGAAGGTTCAGTCTGGAATCCAACTATGAAAAGGATCTGTTTGGAAGGGGCAGTAGCATGTGGGCTGGTACTCAGAGAGCAGTGTTGGGAACTTAACTTGAATGACCTGGACTTGAGTCACAAAAGTTCATTCAGTCTGGGTGAGCAGCAGAGATCTCCAGCCAGATCTCCCTGCCGCAGGATGTGTTGATGATATCTAGCCTCAATGTCTTTAAGAAGGGATTGGACAAATTCTTAGAGGAAAGGACCATCACCGGTTACAAGCCATGAGGGGTGTGTGTGTGTGTGTGTGTGTGTTTGTGTGTGTGTATGTATGCATAGATGGATGTAGATGTGGACAACCTCAAAATTCCATATGCAGGGTGGCACCTGGATGCAGGTGTCATATATAACCCCTGAGGCATCTGGTAGGTCACTGTGATACAGGGAGTTGAATTAGATGGGCCTTTGGCTTGATCCAGTGGAAGCTTTTCTTATATTCTTACGAGGCAGGAACTCTTTAGCATATCCTTTTTCAACTTAGGCTACAATCCTAAGCCCAGGTTAGGCCGTTTTAAGCCCTGGCACAAGTCCCATGTTGGCCTGGGAGTGTCATAAAAGTTTGTGCCACTCCCAGGGGAGGGGTAGGCCTGTGCACAGACATGCCATTTGTCTCTCTGTATAGCCACAGAAATGGGAAGACTGATGAGCTGTGATTGCATCCTAAGAAGGATGATCAGCAGACAAAGGATCAGAATTCTAATATTTTTGTTGGCTGAGGGAAGGCAGGAGGAAGAGCCCAAGGGATTTCTTGCATTACAACTGTTTTGAGGAGCCTAGAGAGTGGAGGAGGCAGGGAAGGAGAGGAGGTAGTACATAGTTCTTTTCGCTGCAAGGCTGGTTGAAGTAGGATCCTCATTGAATGGGCTGCAGTGGGACTACTTCTGCATAGGTCTGCCAAGGCTTGGGTTGTCCTCGTAAGTCAGTCAGCTGCTGCCTGTAACCCTTCTCTCCCCTCTTACCTCTACATTCCATGCTTTCCAGTCCTTTCTACCCCTCCCACTCTGTTTACAGATGGACAGGGACAGCAGGGGAGTGTTTAAAGACATCCGACACACTGAAGGATAAGTAGCAGTTCTATTTCTTTCCACGGTGGGCTTTTTAAAGAAGACTCTGTGACGTGACTGAAGTTCTATAGAATTTCAAAGGGGTGACTCAAGGACTTATAAAGTGCCTCCATTATGACTGATTTTGCCATGACTAAAGTTGCAGGGGCAGGTGGGACTATTAACTCTAGACTTGACAGGAGTGAAGCCCGTAGGACTCTTCCCATCACTGTCAGAGAGGCACAGATAACCTGTAGTCCTTCCAGAGCGACTGTTACGCTTAAAGATGATCTTACTTTGTGTAAGGCTATTTCATACACTGTGGGAAAGATGCAAAGTCCTATATGGAGCTTGTGAAGCTTCTTGATAGTACTTAAATATGGATAGAATATGAAAGCATTTGGAGAAGCATTTTCATAATCTCTTCCCAGCTTTCTGAAGTTCAGGTCTGATTATTTTATGGAAGAGATATAAAAACATTTTTATGTTAAGGCATTTTAACAGTCAGGTATAAATACCTTATTCTTAGCTGTCTGTCTTCTATGTGATTATGGTATTTAAGATATGTTCTTAAACAGATTAGCACACAAGGAGCTTGAACCTCTTTATTACTCATCCCTTCCTCACTGAAATTTTACCACTACTTGCAAAGTGCAAGAATAATTTTTTTAAAATAGTGTGAGATGACCTTGAATGCAAAATCTTTAGTCTCACATGAATGGCTTTTAGCAGAAGCACTGAAATTCCATCCTAGGTTAGTGATGTTAAGACTATTCTAAGCAGAAAAGTCTTATTTTGTTGGAAGCAGAATTGGAAGCCAGCTGTCAAGTGCAGCATGCTGATCACTCCTAAAGCAGTGCTAAAGCTGATCCACTCCTAAATCTTTGTTTTCCTTATTTAGTCTTTTAAAAATCTTCAAAAATGCATTTGTAACGGATAGTAACAGCATTGTAACAGAAGCACATACTAATGCAATTTAATGTATTATTGTAATGGTATTTGTCACAAGTTCATTCTCTCCAGCATTTGTTGTTTCAAAATGTGATAACTAAGCATAAAGACTTGTTTGTGGAAATGCAAAGAAAGCACTTTTCATGTGTCTCAGTTCTGGATGATTTGCAATAACTGCTTTAAAGGCCTTCATCCAGTGTTTCTGGGGCAGCTTCTCCCGTATGTCGAAAGAACACCATGAAGCGGAGCTAGCGAAACAATGGAAAATGAAATAAAATGCCGGTCTGATCCTGGAGTCATAGTAAAATGCATGTTCTTTCTCTCTTGCACAGACCCTATTCAGGCTCCCTTCAAAGCCTGTCTCTGTTCAGAAGCAGCATTTGCCCACCAGGAGCCCCCTCCCCTTTCCACATTAATTTCCATGGTAACCCCTTTAAGGCATTCTGCAGCCTGAAAACTACTTTTGCTCTTTCATCCTGCAAGCTGGCACCGCAAAGGGCTCAGTGCATCTCTCCAGCTTCTGAATGAACACTGAAATAACCAGCGTTATGGATGGGCACATTTCCCCGTTATTTCTTCAAAGACTCTAATGAAGGTACTAAGAGACAACCTTCATACGACCCGGCATCCCCTCACTGCTTACTAAGGAAAAGCGATCTTTGTTAATTGATTAATTGATTAACTTTGTGGGTCTGCGTTACACGAATGATCGTTCTGTGAAGTCAACAGGGTAATTCCTTGAATTCACTTCAAGGAGAAAATGGGCAGATGGCTGGCTAGGCTTTGCTGGTGAATTGCGGGTAAGCTCTCATGCTGTGATCTATTGCAAATCTCATTTTTCTTGTAGTTTCTTGAGCATCTATCCAGGTATTGTTTAGAAAATGGTGCCTTAATACAGATCAGGTTTTAATTTTTTTAAAATCTGACTTTCTAACATCAAAGGAGCTAAATTCCTGCTGCATTTGCATCTCCGATTTGGTTTGTAGAAAATGACATTTGATGTGTGTGTGCATCTATGCTGTTTGTTGTGCTTTAATGACCTTAATTGACTTTGTGGGTTTTAAAAAGTCAGATATTAAAGAGCTTAAGGATATTTTTCCCAGATGCAGAAATGAAACTGTAGGAAAATTAATAGTGTCATAAATTGTTTTCAATTGTTGATACATCACAATAGATTTATTAGTAGTTTTCTTATATCTGATTTTATTACAGTCTTTCTACGTTATAAATGGATGCATCAGTGACTTAAAAAAAAAATTCCGTACATTTTTTGAATGCATGAACTGAACTAATTGATTGTGTTTTAGATCCCATTTTATCAATTGATAATTTCACATATACTAGAAAAAGAGGCTGACTTTTTTATAGTAGTAAAAACCAGGGTTGCTTGTGTTTTAAAAAAAATCTGAACTACATAATGATTGGAGAATCACCATGACAACATGGTCCCCATTTCACATTGTGGCGTTCTTACTACGAAGAGGTTGGTGTTTACACATCCCTTTTACAGATAAAAATAATGCAGTGTATCATGTTGCATAGTGTGAGGAAGGATGCCGTTTAGTTTTCAATGTCATTCTTACAATGCTCATTACTGATCAAATAGTGGTACCTTCAAAACGTTCCTCTTCATACATTCTCTCTCCTTTCTTTCCTTTGTTATACTTTAATTGTTCTGTTAAAATTGCATGCTGTTTGAAAATATAGACACATCAGATTTGGATTTTAGTTGATAGGTAACAGCAGTTCCTGGATGCTGTTAATGCTGAGGTTCAATGTATAGTATAAACAAATGCCATTTTAAAATTACCACCAGAAAAGGTTCCTGATCTGATGTGAATCAAGTTGAATGGGGGTGAGAAAATGTATTTGGGCAGACTTACTGCCAGATATTTGATAGTTGCTGGGCTGGGCCTTCTCAATATCCATTGGACCCTTGTAGAACTGATCAAGATGCAGAAAAATTTGCTTCAAATTATGATTATACTCTATCCTTGTAGCATGACCTTTCCTTCTGTGGTTTTCCTGCCCTCATTCAGCATGGCTTTTTGACATGGAATGACAACAGTCTTTCAAAATGATGTGCCTGTAAATAAACTTATAATGGCTATATGGACTGGGCATTTTTTTTCCTCTGGAAATCCTAGATGATGGCAGAGATAATACGAGTGCATTAGGCTGCAATCCTAAAGACACTTTCCTGGAAGTAAGACCCATTGAACACAATGGGGCTTAACATGGTTAGGATTGCACAGTTCATTACCTGTTTGTCGAGGTAAGTACATATGTTAAGCATATATCCGTGCAATATCCCAATCTTAAGACTTGCTGGAACAACACAGAAGCGCTCAAGGTGTATCAACAGTAATATCAGTAAAACATCACATTTTATTGTGTTGCACTGGAGTAGAATGATGGCCTTCTTGATTTATGGTGACTTAGAATTAGTGTGTAAAAAAATTTCTAAAGGAAAACACTTGGGGATTATTAAAGTAAAACATTGCTTTTTTGGTGTTTATATATTTTTATAACTTACTAGAATATAGGATATTGTTTGTATCTGCACTAAATAATAGGGCTGTGGGTGGCACAAGTGGTTAAGAAGCTGTGCCTGTTAACCAGCTGGCCAGGGTTCGAGACCCGGGTCGGCCCCACAAGACAGGGTGTGCTCCTGTCCTTAGCCCAGCTCTGCGACACCAGCTGGATCCAATCGTATTGGCTCTGCCTTTCCATTGGACTAATTCAGTGGCGTGGAGAGGGGGGATTTGCTGCTTGGGTAACAGCCTATCCTCCATAACAATCCAACCCAGGCTTTCGTGCTTTGCATGCAGCGTATGCAGCGCCGAGCACGATACCATAGTCTTCCAAGACTGATGGAAGCCTGCTGCACTAAATAAGTAACCCTGTCTTTGTGGCCTCCTGTAGGAGCAATTCTGCTGCTTAGGGGAATCAAGAAAAACAGTGAATTACAATGAATTTTTTTACCATGGTGTGACAAATGAAAAGGCATATAGGTCAATGTGACCATGATTTATTTATTTTTTTGCATCAGACTGATTAGTTAGGGTTGTCAGATACAAAGTGGGACAACCATTAACAACCAGATACAAAGTGCCTCAACCATTAACCACTGTAAAGAGGAATTTTTGGCAGGTGCAGCTCATCAGGGAAGGGTTAAAAAAGTTGCCTCTGCCAGAAATCTCTCTTTTATATAATGTTTAAAGATAGAACTACTCTGTCTTTTTATCTTATAATTCCATAATTAGTCTAAGTACCTACTATGAGATACACATTGCAAATCTGAATCTTGCACCTCAAGAGCCAACAATCTGCTAGTTTTCCTTGAAGATTCCTAACAACATTTGACAAGTTTTTGCAACCAATATTGTCAGAATAGATGATGTTGTACGTCAGGGGTGTTCAACTTTTTAGCTTCCCTGGGCCGCATTGGAAGAAGACGAGTTGGTTTGGACCGCACATAAACACTTACAACTTTTTTTTAAAGTAGGATAAATGTAGGATGTCCTATATTTTGTCCTACATTTTAAAAACTTGGAGTAAGTCTCATTGATTTTAACAGGGCTTGCTTCTGAGTAGGCATGATGTATAGGATGGGCAGCGATCCTCTCCAAGCTAAACCTTGGAAACCTAAGGGCACAATCCAGAGTAACTACGGGGAGTCCTTGCTCCGGTGTAAGAACAATTTGCTGTGGATTGCAGTATGAATTTCCCATAGGTTTTCATTAGATGGTGCAGTAACTACAGGTACACGTAATGTCTCTTACGTGCTGCCGTAGTTACTCTGGATTGTAGGGCCAGTCTCATGGATTATAATGGGGTTTTCTGCTGAGTAGCCAAGCATTGGATTGGGCTCTCAGACTGCAACTTGGGAGTAAGCCTCATTGACTTTAGTGGGGCTTACTTCTGTTTTAATAAGTAATTATTAAAGGCATGTTGCATAGGATGGGCTATGATCCTCTCCAAGCTTAACCTTGAAGATATGCTGCAATCCTGAACACAATTTCCTGGGTGTAAGACCCATTGGGTACAATGGGCCTTACTTCTGAGTAGACATGGTTATGGTTGCAGCGTATCTCCAAGGTTAAGCTTGGAGAGGATCACAGCCCATCCTATGCATCATTGGGCTCTCAAAGTGCAACTTGGGAGTAAGCCTCATTGACTTTAATGGGGCTTACTTCTGAGTAGGTCTCAAGGGCAGCAGGCAGCAGCTGGGATAGAGGCTGAGGCTGCTTTTGGGGGATGCGGGTGGGCAAGCGCTGCAAGGTCTGCAGGGGCCTGGAGCACTCTGAGTGCCAGGAGGCAGGTAGGCGGAGGAGCCAGGCAGCCCAGACCAGCTTTGTGGCGGCCACCAAGGGCAGTGCGCAGAGAAGCACGCCAAATTTGAAAATGGCTGCTGCCACAAAGCCGGTTTTTCCAATGGTGGTGGCCAGCTTTGCAGGAGGACCGCATCAACCCTCGCCCTGGGCCACATGCGACCCCTGGGCCTCATGTTGGACACCCCTGGTGTAGGTAACCACTTGAGCTCTGAAGCAAAATATGTAAGGGCTGCAATCCACAAGTTGGCTCTTGGACATGAATTAGCACGAATTCTGATTCTATAAAGTTACTTTAGTTGGTATAGCAACCAAAGCCTTATGTTGCTTAGAGCAGCACAGGAAGGATCCTAGGCTTAGTAAGTTGGATAATGTCACCACTCAAAACTTAATATCATCACTCAATAAGCAGCTTATGTCACTTGCACAGCATATCAGGCCACAACCTCCAGCACTGAATTAATGATGGAAACGCATGCAGTTAGTCTGGCATTGGTTCTTTACATAACAGTGCAATCCTAAGTATGTCTACTCAAAAGTCCCATTGTATTCTATGGTACTAACTCCCAGGAAAGTGTGGTTAGGATTGCAGCCTGTGGTTCTGTATTGGAGAAACAGGTTCATGACCCATTGATGAACTTACAGTGCAATCCTAAGAATGTCTACTCTAAAACAAGACTTATTAAAACCGGTTCTTAGTGCACCCCTCCATCATGGAAGAAACACCCACTCCAAATTTCACGCTTCTAGGCCCGATGGTTTTAGCAGGGCATTGATGAGTGAGTTAGTCAGTCAGTGATTCAGTCAGTGAGTGACTTTTCTCTTTAATATATATAGATTTGATTAATTATATTAAACTGATAAATTGTTTTTCAAATTGGACAGAAATATTTCACTAGCAGTTTTGCTGATGTAAGAATTGCTATTTTTGGTCCTTTATCTTCAAGAGATTTGTGGGAAAGTTCAGGCTTCAGAGATTGTGTTTTCTTGGCTCAGGCTCTTCTTTCTTTTTCTGTCTTATATAATGTAGTTTTAATTGTAGTTTCCTCTAGCAAGCAGAGTTTTAGATTAAATTGGATAGAATGAATAAAATCTTTAACTCAAATGGGGATTCTTATTATGGGATGACACAGGCATTGGGGTTTTGTGGAATACCTAGAGTAGGACCATCCATTGTTGACTTACATATATTCATGCCTTCCTCCTACCTGATCCTTTATTGCTAAATTGCACTTTGTTCCTTTCTCAAAAGACTAGAAGCAAAATGTCTCCATTGCCAAGGAGATTGCACAGGTACTGTACATTAATATATCCTAGATTGCCCTCTTGCATTTTTTAAAACTTAATTCTGCCACACTTTCTGAAAGTTTTGCCACTGTTAAGCTATGGTAACTGGGCACAAAATTGTGAAGCTCTAACATGATCTGAGACAAATTATTGGGTCCAGTTTCAATTTATGGAGACAATACAGGGTGATCCAAAAGTAGGTGGACAATAAAGGATAATATTCCACCTATTCCACCTGCTCTCCACCTACTTTTGGTTCAGCCTGTTTTATTATTAAAGCACAACTGAAGAGGCTCAGTACAGTAATTTGGGGGAAAAATTAATAATATCCCCACCTCACTTCCTCTCCAGCTTTTTAATTACCAGTCATACATAAAACCCCAGAGTTGGCTTTCTACAATAATGTAGTAGTAAAACTGGTTTGGAAAGGAGTAGTGGCTCAAGTGGGCTTAGCTGCTACCTGTTTGTAATAAGTGCTCTTCAGTCTTGTTCAGCAAGTGCATTCTTCTATCTCCACTAGCATTTGGGCTCTTCTACTGCATGAGCACCATTCAGGTACTACAGTTGTTCAAGTGTGGCCTTAATTAAAAATCTGCATTGGAGAAATGTGCTCCTCCATTAGTTTATCTGCTAAGGCACAGGAGAGGTAGTTTATTACAGCTGACACAATGAATCTATCAGATGAGTTCAACCTGAATTCTGGTGCAAAACATGGTCACTTTTGGTCCAGTTGAAAGTCATGTATCCCTCCTTCCACAACACACCAGAACTGTACTTGGGTAGAGATTGGAATTGGCTATGAGAGTTCACACTCCTCCCCCAGATCTCTCATTGCTGGGAAAAGTGTATCATCCGACAGCCGTATTCTCTCATGTTCATTTGTGGGAGGATATACAGTGGTCCCAATTTTACCACGTTATTAATCCTTCATCCTCGCTATTGGTTCTCTGGCAATACATTGAGAAAATCTGGCATTGCTTTGCTATTTCAAACAACACCTTCAGAATGTTTAGAGGGGAGATATGCTGAAGTTCTTTTCTGTTATCTATCTTTTATGGTGTTAAGAGAAGTAGAGGATACTGCATGCCATATATTGCATTGCTTTTTATATTCCCTTGGGAAAGATTTCTGAAGGAAGTTCTTGACAACAGGAACATAATTCCCCTCAAGGTCAGAGCAGATGTTGGGAAATACCCCCACTTCCTGTAAACTTGTCACTGGGTATCTAGCTCTAGGACTGCATTTGGATGTTTCTAATGTTGTCTTACACATACACCCTGCCATTATTCTACAGCAGTGGTTGTTTGTGATAAGGTTGCTTGTAAGCTGCCTTTCTGAAATGGGGTTCCCAAATGATGATGTGGGTGCACAGTGGGAAGGGGTAGTAGCACAAGGAAATGTGGTTCTAGGTGAAATAAATCCTATGGAGATGGGTAGATCTCTCATCCCATGATCAGGATTTTGTCTAGACACGCTTACTAGGCAAATTTGACAAAAAAAAAAAACAACTCACCAGTTTATAAATCATTCTCAGATCACAGATGAGAACTTATGAGTTGTAACATGTTAATTAATGTTAAGATATACCCTACAATCCAGAGTAACTAATTAATGTTAAGATATACCCTACAGTCTAGAGTAACTACAGGGAGTTCTTGCTCTGGTGTAAGAACAATTTACTCTGGATTGCAGTATGAATTTCCCATAGGTTTTCACCAGGTGGTGCCGTAACAACGTAGATGTAAATGTCTCTTATGTGCTCCCGTAGTTACCCTGGATTGTAGGGTACATCTTAAGTGAGATCATGTATACCTTTTCTGAATGCTGTGAAGTTTTGCATACCTAATGCCAAAGAGCTATTTCAGGACTGTATGGTGTGTTTGGAATCCTTCTTGAAAATTGTGCTGTTCTGTAGTTTTATCCCTGTCAGTAACTGCAGCTGCAGCTTGCACCGGAATAGCAAATATAACACATATACAGTCACCTTACTTTGTTTCTTCCTGCAAAGAAGGCTATAAATGCAGGCTTATATGTGAAGAAACCTGTGATTAGTTCTGTGCACCCAAGAGAGATTTTTGAACTTGGATTTCTTGAATGGCAACCCGCTGCATGCAAGTTTCAATACATCAGTTTCAAAATGTCTTTTTAAAGTGAGAATTGTTTGAAAAGAAGTTTGCAGTTTGAATAAAATCCACCAATCAAAAAGTTCTCTGGAGTGTGCTTAAGTAATTTTTTGGTCCAAGCTACAGTTAAACAAAGTTATTCAGGTTTGTCCACTTTAATGGACAACCTGACAAGTCATTCAGGTTTGTCCCTTTTAACCTCTGGGCTCTCCATTCCTATCATAGCAGCATATTTGTGGCCATTAGACTGCTTATGTGCCTATTAGGAGCTTGTGGAAAGATGCCATTTACATTGACGGTTGCTGCCCCTGTGCAGAGTGTGCTGTAAGTGCCAAATTCATCCTCTTTTATAGTACGAGAATGCACATGTATCACTTGAAATCTTTTCTGTGGATTTTTTTTCTTTTTTCAGGAAATGAGATTATGGCATTACAGCTCTGTTATGAATTGGGTGCAGATGTAATCTTTAAAGAGTAATATTGATTTGAAATATGCTGTTTTGAGAGTATCATGATAAGTAGAGTGTGAAATCAGTCAAAACACAATAAGCAGTTTGGTCAAGCCAGGAAATTTTTTGTGTTCTGTAATAAAACACCTACTTGAAAAGCCATTTGAATTTTCTGTCAAATGGATTTCCCTAATGTCACAACATAATTCTACCTTGGAAGTTCTTTGCATGCTCCCCTAATACTCACATGGAAGACTCAGCCAAAGGAGTCTTCTACTTTATTGTACTGGGAAAAGTCCTGTTCTAGTTGGGGAATATGCACCTAATAATTTGCCAACTATTAGAGACATTTGGCTACTGTGACTCTGTTTGCAGTTTGATCGTGCTCCAGACTGAGATTTGCAAAGAGGTTAGGAAAGAAGCATTTGTACAGGAAAATGGAAAACCAGCAGCAACAGAATTGGTTGTGCTTCCATGGAAAATTTCCTATATGGCCAACACATAGTAGACTGACCTGCCAACAGTGTGTTTTTATGCATTCTCTCTCATTCATGTGCACATACGTGTCAGAAACTGGGACTATAAGATGACCTCTTCTATGGACAGTTGTCAGGAACTCCTTCACTCTCTAAGTGAGTCAGAAGGTTCTTCCAGTTCATTTTCTACCAGACATTAGCACCCTTCTAAATGTGTGGATAAAAATGGGAGAAATAGAAAGGAATTGCGTCCATTAGTCCTTGTTTGGAAATGTGCCTCAGGGCTTAGAAATCCGCATTTCCATTGTAGTCCTTAGTTTTTCATCATTACATGTGATTTAAATGTGGTCTCTTAGGATTATGATCTTAATAGCATCTGATACAACCTGCTTGCAGAAACTAAAGGACTCTTTTGAGTAACTGGTTTTGGTTATTTGACTACCCAAATTTATTGTAATACAATAAAACAACATACACACATGCACACCTGTGGTGAAATATATGTGGTGGTAATTTACAGTATAGGGAAAAGTCGGGGGCTTGAGTTTAACGTAAAGTCACCAGCCCCTCATGACCCGGGACCTTTGACTTAGAAAAAAGAGCCTCTGATTTCAAAAAAGTTAAAAAGATTTTGCGTACTCAGCTCACCCTTTCATGAGTTAAAAGCACTTGAGTAGATGCTTTATTTGTAACACATTGGCTTTCACATACATTTCACAAATGTATGTGCTTTCACATATATTTGCATGGTGTTGCAGAATTTATATAAAGTAATCTTAACATTTTACACTAGTGAGCACCTCCATTCAGAACTGACAATTGGAATAAATCAAATGGTTTGGTGCAACATTGTAGATATACAGTAACAGTTTATGTATACTTTAAAGCACATGCATTTTGAAGATGGAATGCTTTATTCTAAAAATCCATTGCTGAGGTTTGAATTTTTCCTTGCAAAAAGTAGTACAGTGGCTTGGAGAGCTTACTTCCATGGTACTTCCTACTTTTCTCCATCTTTGTGCTCCATTAAGAGGCACTGCAGGCCTCCTATAATAAATAGACTTCATACAATCTGTAAAATAATATAAAGAAATACAGGTGAGACCTTGGAATCTACTAGTTTAATAACCACTGATTTGATTTGCTGCTGATACTGGAACCCACTTTTCAATCCGCTTTGTAACAAAGAAAATCATAATCATAGCATCATAATCCAATTTCCTATCTTGGCACTGCAGACCAGGCAAGCAGCTGGGAGTTCCAGCCATGAGGCTGGGAAGGACTAATGCAGGGCTCCTCAAACTATGGCCTGCGGGCAGGATACGGCCCCCCAGGGTCCTGAATACGGCCCGCCAGCAGGCTTGCCAGCCCTCCGGTATTTGGGCAGCTTCAGCGCTGGCATTTTAACTTTTTCAAAACTGTTGCACGCGCAGCTGGAGCTGCGAGTGCACTTGGGCTTCCCTTCAGTCTGCTTGAGGCTGGCACACACACCTCTCGCACCGCTCGCGCCGCCCCTCCAGCCACTAGGGGTTTCAGGCTGGCGCGCGCACCTCTCCCATGGCACAGCCTAGTCAGGTCTACTGAGAAGTAATCCCAGGATAGCAAATGGGGCTTACTCCCAGGAAAGTGCTAGAGTTCAGCCCAAGGATATGGCATGTCTACTTAAAAGTAAGTCCCATGATCATCAATAGGACTTACTCACAGGAAAGAGTGGACAGAGCAGGATTGGAGTCCTTGAGCACAATTCAATGCAAATGTGTGTGTGTGTGTGTGTGTGTGTGTGTGTGAGAGAGAGAGAGAGAGAGAGAGAGAGAGAGAGAGAGTGCATGGTGTGCATGTCACTGACACATTCAAGGTTTTCAATTTTAAAAGTATTGAAATGAAGTATAGGAAAGCAATACAAGTATTTTTGCTTCATTTTAACATGTCCTATATTTTGTCCTACTTTTTTGGGTGTCCTACAAATTATAGTCTGGCTCCCGATAGTGTCTGAGGGCCAGTGAACTGGCCCCTGGTTTAAAAAGTTTGAGGACCAATGGGCTAACATCTCCCAGCCAGGCAAGGAAGGGTTGAAAAAGCTCTTTTAGCTGATTTTCATAGGAAGGCAGGAACTTTATCCCTATACATAATGGGCATAGAGTTAAAGCTAGCTTTAAAATCCCACTTCTGGGTTGCTGTCTCCTCCACTATCACCCCAGAATGCACTGGTTTATAGACATTAGACTGTATTCAGCCACTAGATGGGAGGAATAATGGAATCCAAAGGAATACTGGATTAAGTTCATACTCTTAATTTCATACTGTTATATTCCATTATTCACCCCATCTAGTGGTTGAATGGGAAATAGTGTTTATATCGGTGCATTCTTGGCAATAGTGCATAGTGGGCTGTGGGTGGTGCAAGCGGTAAAGACGCTGTGCCTGTTAACCAGCAGGCCAGGGTTCGATTCCCGGGTCAGCCCCACTAGACAGGGTGAGCTCTTGTCCTTAGCCCAGCTCTGCGATGCCAGCTGGATCCAATCGTATTGGCTCTGCCTTTCCATTGGACTAATTCAGTGGCTTGGAGAGGGGGATTTGCTGCTTAGGTAACAGCCCATCCTCCATAACAATCCAACCCAGGCTTTCATGCTTCGCATGCAGTGTACGCAGCGCCGAGCACGATACCATAGTTTTTCAAGACTAAAGGAGGCATGCTTGGCAATAGTAGAAGAGCAAGAAACCTAGAAGTGCATCTTTAAAGCTATTTTTTCACTTATTTGACTGCCACTATTTTGTTTAAATACCTTGGAGTTCTGAAACAAAACCCCAGTGAATAACAAGACATGACCTGTAATAACAAAAACATTAAAACGCTATTACAGTATCAAAAAGGCTGGGACCATTAACACTCTTAAACCTCACCTAATTCTTCAAGGGATGTTTTTACCTCTTCTAAAACAAATTGAATTCTGGTGGCAGACCAGCTATGTAATACTTAGCTATGTAAAACAAAGTAATTTATTTGCAGATTTGTAATATAACAACATGGTTTTTGTTGGAACCCAGAAAACTGTGCACTGTATAAGCTTGCAACCTTGACCAGTATTATCCTCTAGTATTGCAGCTAGTAGTATCCTCTATATATATAAAAGAGAAAAGTCACTGACTGACGCTCCCACTCACTGACTCATCACTGCCCTGCCAAAACCGCTGGGCCTAGAAGTGTGAAATTTGGGGTGGGTGTTCCTTCCGTGAGGGAGGGGTGCACTAAGAACCGGTTTTCGGAAATTCCTACCGGAAGGGGGTGAAAAGGGGCACAAAGAGTTTTCCTCCCTATACTTTGCATTGAGAATTGCTGACTCAGCAACATTCTGGCCCAACTGCTGGGCCTGAAGCATGGAATTCTGGGAGTTCCTTCTGTCACCTGAACACCCACCAAGAAACATCCAGAGAAATTTAACTCTTCAGGGTCTGAAAAGGGAGAAACGTGTTTCTGTCCTATACTTAACATGGAAGACTGACCAATATCCAGCCAATTTGGTGCTCGGTGCCAAAATGCACTGGGTGGATGTTGTTCAGAGGAAGAGGTTACACTGGCGAGGATCCTGCGCATGGGGGGATGTGGTGCATGGGGGATGTAGCGCATGGGGAAAGTTGTGCATGGGGGGTTGATGCACATGGGGGACTGATGCAGATGGGTGATGTTGCATATGAGGAGTTCAGGCACATGGGGGGATGATGCGCACGGGGGGAAGTTGCGCATGGGGTGTTGATGCGCCGTGGGGGGATGGCATATGGGGAAATGTTACTCCCGCAATGCCGGTATGCTTTTCGCTAGTATGCTATAAAATATTGAGGCTCAAGCAGACCAATTTTTAAAATCTTTTCTTTCTTCAGTATTCCTTTAAATTCAAATTACACTTGTAATTCATGGTAATTGTACCTGTCTTGTATATAATTTATGTTACAAACTCTTGTCCCTTTATTTTATGGTGTTTCATGGTGACCCACTGTTTGGAACATTTTTGTATACCCATGTATTTGTGCCTGCCAAATTAGGATGCTTGTTCATGCATGTGGCAAGTTGCTCCTTCTCAAAAGTTTGTTGTTATAAATGTGTTAATCTTTAATTAAGATGCCAGAAGGCTCTCTCAAAATATTGTTTGTAATCTAATATTGGAATGCAGTACAGTAATTGCTTCATTTTGATGACAGCAGGCAGATCGGGACTTGGTTCTCCTTTGTGAGTTGATCCTCAGTGTTTTCACACTCTGGTAGAACAGCATAAGCTTTGGCAGGTATGGTCAATTATGGTAGGATAGATGGGCTAAGAGGAAAGTTAGTCATGAACTGGGGAGGGCTGTGATGAAAGCTGGGGTGATAGTGAACACCTATTCTGGCATATATTTGCAGCATAATCTGTTGGAAGTGACAGGATGCATTTGACTGTGATTTGGAGCTGATATTTTTTTTCTTCAGCATTTGCAGCAGACCTAGCAGAAGCTTTGGACACAAGGTGGTGCACGGGGAAGCTGAGATCAAGATTTGCCACCCCCATGTAACATTCATGGTGTGGACGGGGTGTGAAAATTGAGATTTTGGTGTGCACCCTGAAGTATGCAGAGTCAAAGTTGGGAACCAATACCATTCCTAGATGTGTTCAGCCTCAGGAGCTTGCTGGCAATCCCTCAGATTTTGGACTGCAAAGCCACTCTCAAATACTTTCCAGCTTGCAGAGATAGTGTAGCTCCACTTCCTCAACACTTTAGGGCTTAGAGCAGTGATTTTTTCATCTCATGGTGCACTTAACAAGGCACTGAAATTGGCAAGGCACATGAACAGTTGTTTTTACCATTGACAAGGCACACCAGACTGTTCAAATCCCCCAATTTTCCTATTAATGAATGTCAGTTCCCAAATTCCCACAGTACACCTCAGGACTATCCGTGGCACACCAGTGTGCCACAGCACACTGGTTGAAAATCACTGGATTAGAGGGTAGTCAGCTCTGGCATTCAGTTGGGAATGCCCATAACAGAAGAGTTGATCACTTGGCTTCATCTTGGTTAGATGCCCACATTAAAGGAGAAGGAGCTTGAAGTAGGACCTGCTATTGACATGCGTGATTGGATTATCCATAAATGTGGCACAGTAGTATTAAAATTTGCCAGTCTCATGTGTTGTTTGGGGAGAGAGTTGCTGCAGTAATTCATATTGCTGTTGGTTGTAAATCCATGCATTTAGCATACTTATGGAAGCTTTGGCTTTTTAACTTCTTTGCATCCCTTTGTGTGCAAACGTATGCTTCCCTGATTGCTTTTTTTTCCTGGATATGCACAAATAACAACATAAGCAATTTTGCTTCTTGGCCAACTTCATTTTATATGATGTCTTACCTGGTTGACATCATTTGTAGGAGCAAAATTAACAGCTATTTTATCTTATACCCTGATTCTGTCCCCTCTCAGACAATGCAGCTGTGCCAAAATGGTGAACACACCAAATGCTGGAGGGGCAGTCCCAGAGGTTCTGCCTGGGGAAGGGTGCATTTCTTCAGTTACTTGTGGGTATGCTTCTGAGCCTCTACTTGGTCTTGTGCCAGTAAAATCACTGGAGCAAATTCACAAAAACTGGAATCAAGTCTGGAAAGTAGATTTGGTGCCTGCTGAACTGCCTTCTTCTTGGGCCCAATTCACTTCTTATCCTGCCTCCGCCACTGACTAGGTTGGTGGGCTGATTCCAAACTGTTGCCATGTGCAGGGCTGCAGCAGTTCTACTGCTTTGGCAGTGCAGTTTTGTGTCCTCCAGAGATATTTTTTGTGATTCCCATAAGGCAGTCTTTGCTGAGAGTGCTAGTTCTGCCAATGGCTATTAGGATTGGGCTGTTGGAATCTATTTGTTGTTGACTTTGAGCTAACTCAGCAATTGAGAAGTGATTGGTGATTGTCTTGTATACCATTGAAGATTTTTATACTGGTGATTAAAATTTCAGTAAACATAATTATCATTTTATAGTGACAATTTCAGATAGTTTTTTATGCTGAAGCACGAATATTTTGTTTTGTATCCAGTTACTCCATCTTTTTAGTAAATCTAACAGCTGCTTTCCAAATATGGGGTTGTATTGTACCTCACAGTGTTAACAATAGAGATGTCTTGAATGGCTTTGTCAAATGATTGAGCTTTCGAGAAACCATAATTTGACTGAATAATTACATCCTTTGGGAGCATTGATAAAATTTACTGTACTTAACTGCTACCTTAATTGCAAAAGTGCTTTATTCACTGTAAATGTACTACTCTGTACGTTAATGTCACAACAAAGAGATCTGCCATGAAGCTGTATCTATACACAACTTTCGAAATTAAAAGCAGCTGGTAGTTCAGTCAAAAGGAGTGCAGGTTATGAAAAGAAATACAAGGGATTGGTTGTATGTATATAGAATAGTATACACTGTACTTTGTTTACAGACACACAGAGCCTTTCCCATGTCAAAGCAAATGCTCAAGGTAGCTTACAAAGTAGTACAAAAAATAAAAAACATCAACAAATGTTAAAGTTAGCATTAAAAGACACTGAAATTTTTAAAAATTTGTACATGCTGAAAGTCTACTCTCAGAGCAAAGTTAAGTTCAAGGGATAGAAAATAATTTGTTAAGCTAATAAGGAACAGATAAAGGATTAAGGGGTGAAGAGAGCAAATATACAGTAAATGAAGATTAGTTTGGAAATTAAGAGTAAAAGTACCGCAATTGCTGATCAGTCACAGATATTATAAGCCCCAAGTTTTCTCTATTAGTGTTTGTGGACACACGTCTGTGTACTAGTGAATTCATATGGTTGAGTGTTGTATCAAATGACAAGCAACGTGGAGCCACCTCAGAATGAGGTATTTCTACATTCTCTGCGGACTCCACAAATGTGCAGAAATACATAAATTTGTAAAGTTAATAAATCTCTTAAAAATTCTGATGCAGATTGAGCATGTTTAGAAACCTTGAAGCGTTGAGGTGGGAATCGGAGGGAAATGGCGGCATTTCCCTGGGGAGGGAATGGGCCTGTTTGAGATTTTAACAGGTGAAGCAGGGCATGGGCTGGGAGACAGCAATGTTGTGTTGCAGATGTTTCTCATATGTTACACATTTGCAGGTGGAGAAAATTTCCATTAATACTAAAAGAAATTTTGTGGGCTTGGTCATGGTGTAATTCTGTGTTTGTAGGTGGTTCTCAGGTCACCATGCTGTGTGTCAAGCTGTTTTGGTCGACCCATTTGCCGCTGACTTCCAGCTGCGGACCCAGCTGTTCTATGTTGTTGGCAAGCAGAATGTGGCCGTACCACTGGAGACTAACTTCTCTCTTCTTGTCAATGATGGAAGCAATACCATAATGCTGCCAGATGCCATTGTTACAGATGCGGTCACAGCATCTCTGTCTCCATGGTAGTAAAGCGATGTTCAGTTTCATCGCTGGCCAGCATTCAACTCCATAAAGTGTGACGGGCCAAATGACCGTCCGATAGATCTTTGATTTAAGATGGTCATTTATTTTCTAATCTGGTACCAAAGAACACCAGTCATTGTGTGCCATTTTGCCCAGGCTGCATTTACTCATGGGTCAGGCTGCTGCCAGCCACAGTTGTCGATCCAAGATACTGGAATATCTCAGCACATAGCAGGTTTGCACCATTTATGCTGACTGTCCCAGACTCAGTGTGGTCCATCATTATAACTTCTTGGTGCGGAGGCCAAACATTGCAAGACGATCGTTTCAAGCTTGCACTTGCTGCTCAAGATCTGCCTTGTTTTCGGATGCAAGGAGGATGTCATCCTGATAGAGTAGCGTCCATCAAACCAACTTTGGAAGCTCACAGATGATAATGTCCATCACCATTATGAACAACAGTGGAGCATCTCAAATTGAAGGCGGGCAGTGTGCACTGTGTCTATTGTGCCATAGCCACTAATAAAGCCTTCTTGGTTTGTTGCGAGTTGAATAACATTGTGGATGTGATGGTTGGTGATTCTCTTGAATATTCTATCAGAATATTTACCCCTCCTATTTTCTGCAACTGGGGAGTGACATCTAGAGTGTAGCACTCCCACTTCCCACCTCCTCCTTCCTATTGAAGGACCCCAACCCTACTGAAAGTTGCTGCTGAGATTTGGGAGACCCTTGAACAGCAGCTTGAATAGCAGCATGGATTGCAGTACAAATGATAGGGAATAATTGGAAGCTGAGAGGAAACACTCTGGTGGAACATATCTGCTTTTGTCCTGCTTGTAGTGCTTCTGCTTCACTATTTCCATTACTTTCAACTGGTGAACTGTGGAAGCTGTGCTGTGGTAGGAGGGTGGGTGCCTGACACAGAAGGTCTATATCTGAGATATAGGACATCTGTTCCCTTTGTTCAACCACATCTCTACCCAGAAGGAGATATCTATACCTAAAGCAGAGGATGGGTACTAGCTGATTGCTGTCTGTCCCAGTCTACTCTTACTGCAACTAACAATGAAGTCTTAAATCCCCTGTTGTGCCATTCCAGCTAATTTTGAAAGTGGTCCTCACTTCTGTATAGAAATATCAGTGTCCTGATTTAGTGCACTTTCAACGGCAACAATAGCTTCTTTAGAAAAGCCAGCTTTTAAATAGCACTTGCTTGTTGTAAACTTTTAATTAACATTACTTTTTTAATTAAACAAAGTTCTTCAGGGATTTAAAGTTTGATGGATTTTTTTTAATCAGCCTTTGCTATTACAGCTACTCTTCACGTGCTTTTATAAAAACTCATTGGTGAGATAGTAACATAAAACAGAAAGATAACATTCAAACAAAAGATAACATTCAAACAAAAGTTTTGATTTGCAGCTCAAACTTCAAGTCTTATGTATTACATCCACTCTGCAGGTCAGTCTGTTTACATGGGCAGCTACTGGTAATTAAAAAGCTGGTTTTTCGGTGCTTGTTAGTTTGAGGGCATGTGATACTTATACAGTACACATCTGGCTTTTGTCTCAATAGGAGACAGTCCAGGAGTCTCTTATATCAGATCCTGACCTGCCCAAAGGAACAAACATTAACACAATAAATTTACAGAATGGAAAATTTTTCTGTAAAACCTGATTTATAGATTTACTTAACTAAATAGAAAAGTCTATTGCTTTTTCTTTTTAATTCCCTTGTTTGAATTGGACTGATAAAGAGATTAATGGCTTTAATTAAAAATCTAGGCAGATCTAGCAAGTTGGCTTCTTTTGGGAAAATTAATAATTTTTCAGGTGACTGATTTCTCAGAAACAGATTCACTCTTGTTTTCAAATGCGTGATCTAGTTGTGGTCAGCCAGACTGACCAAATTTAAAACTAATGTGCTGGAGCTTCTCACAGATAATCCTTTAAATAAGGAGATGAAACCCAGAGCCACATAAGAAGTTTTTGTTGAAACCTATTTTCAGCTATATTGTGTTTTTCTATACAAGTACTTTCTTGATGTTGTGCTATACAAGGGTTAGTAAGGTGAAGGTGTCAGTTAAAGGTAAAGGTGTCCCCTGCAGGTTGTACTGCTAGTCATGACTGACTGTTGGGTGTGGTGTTCATCCCCATTTCTAAGTCTTTAGAGCCAGCATTGTATGCTTCCATGCTTCCATGATCACAGGCCAGCATGACTATATACCAAGGCACACAGAACACTGCTTTACCTTCCCACCAAAGTTGTACCTATTTATCTTCTTGCATTTGCATGCTTTGGAACTTCAGTTGGGAGGAGTTGGGCTAAGGATGGGAGCTCACTCTGTCTTGTAGTACCCAGGTCTCAAACCCTAGCCTGCTGATTAACAGATACAGTGTCTTAACCACTTTAGAATCAGTCAATTTATGTTACTTGACTGTCTTGCCTGATGCTTCCCTATGGCTGTGTAATGAGGTCCCACAGCAGCAGATACTACTCTAGCATAGTAAAATCCTGGCAGTGTGGTGTGCTTTGTCAGTTGCCTTGTCAAGAGCAAGTAGGCTTTCCCTTGTTCTTAGGAGAACCGAGATTATCTTCCATACAAATGTGGTTTAGTTTTGGTTTTTTGGTAGCAGATAAGTTTTTTCTAATCCCTCAAATGTCTTGGGACCAGGCTAGATCAGGTTGACCATTTGATTGGGATTTCTCAGATACCCCCAGCCTCTCTGGGATTCAGACCTGGCCTGGCTGCTATTTTCTTGATTGTGCTCTTTTGCGTGCTGCTCTGGGAGTTTCCCAAAGCAGGAACACACTGAGGCAGGACTCCTCCCCGCCTTGTGGCCAGCAGCATCATGTCTTGGCTGCAGCTTTTCTGGGGGCTCCATGCTCCTGCAGCACCCTATTTCCCGCACTGCAGCCACACTGGCCAGCCAGCCCTGCCTTCCCTGTGGCCACTATGCTGCCTCTGCTGGCTCTTTGGCCTGCCCAGGTTTCCTGCCGGGTCTTATCCCACTCCAGCCGGCCTCCAGCCTGGGTCTCCTTCCTCTCCAGTTGGCCGTTCTGCCTCCACTATCTCCCCAGCCTCTGGCAGCTCCTCCGGGGCTTCCGCGGCCCCTATAGTGCCCTCTGCTGCACCGCAACCTCCTTCCTGGGGATGGGGCAGGAGAAGCAGGGCTGGCTGGCAAGGCTGTGGTGCAGTGCAGGAGGAGCCCAAGTCTCCTGCATTGCCTCTCCTCCCTCTCCCTGCCTTTGGGGCCTCACCAGCCGGCCCCAGTCTTCCACGGCCACTGGGCTGGCTGTGCCGCCTCTGGAGCACCATCAGCCAGCCAGCCAGCCAGGTCTCCCATGTCACCTCCATTGCGCCACTTCTGGGCCTCCACCGGAAGGTGAGTGTGTGTCCGTGCATGTGTGTGCATGTGTGTGTGTGTGTGAGAGAGAGTTAGTGCATGCATGGGTGTGTCTGAGTGAGTACATGCTATGAGTATGTATGTTTGCGTGCATGTGAGTGAGTGCATATCAGAATCATGTATATTGAAGTCACTTTGCATGTGTTGTGTTGCTGAAAACTGCTTTGAGTGCGAAACATGCACAGTGTCTGGGTCAGAAACATGCAAAAGTTTCAGTTTTTAAAGTGTTGAAATTAAGCACAGGAAAGCAATATGAATATTTTTGCTTTATATTAACATGTCCTACATTTGTCCTACATTTTTGTGGTGTCCTACATTTTTTATGTAGGGTGGGAATTTTGGCATGGAAGACAGGAATTTTGGGGAGTTTGGGGGGAATTTTGGGTTCGCCATCTGGTCACACTGGGCTAGATAGAGCAGGTCTGCCTTCTCTTGCACGAATTTTTCCCTGGAGTTCTTGATAATGACTCTTTCTTTTTGTGCAACCACCTTGATGTGTGGCTATCAGAGAGGCGTTTTTCTGTTTTGGGGCCCTAAATATTGTGCTCCTTCCCTAGGCACAATTTCATAGTACCATTTCAGTGCAACCAGCTAAGTCAGTACTGTTCTCTCAGATTTTTTTTAAGTGATATTTTAATAGTCTGACTTGTTTTTATTGTTGCCATTTCATTTTATGTGTGCTTACCTGCTGTGTTATTTTTGTTAAAGTGTTGCAAGTTAACTCCATTTACATTTCCAGTCTAGAATCCAATAGAAGGGAACACTAAGCGAAATAATTTTGCATTGGCCTTTGCTACTCCTTTAATGAGGAGTAGGTATCACATCTGCACTGGTAGAATTCCAGTCACATAATAAACAGTGGTGATTTGCGATGAGCATAGCTTGATAACTAGCCATCAAAGAAACCTATCTTTGTTTGAAAGCAGGTGGTGCTTACAAGTTCATTTAACTGACTTTGATTTGCCCTGTATTTTATGTACCGTATATACTTGCATATAATCCGACCCGCGTATAAGCCGAGACACCTAATTTTACCACAAAGAACTGGGAAAACTTATTGACCTGCATTTAAGCCGAGGGTGGGAAATGCAGCAGCTACTGGTACATTCAAAATACCATAAAAATAGATACCAATAAAATAACATTTACTGAGGCATCAGTAGGTTACCGGTAAATGTAAAGATATTTTCCCAGGACACAAGAGTTTCCCAGAACACAAGAGGAAAAGAGGACATATGGTCAGTCACTGCTTTCCTTGGCGTTAATCCTTTGACCAGGATGGCTCAATGCTGCCAGCAAACAAAGAAAAGAAGGGCAATGGTTTTTTTTTCTCCATGAAGATACAAGGCTAAACAAGAGGACCTGTCCTGGGAAAAGAGGACATATGGTCAGTCAGTGCTTCCCAGGGAGTCAGTCCTTTGACCAGGATGGCTCAATGCTGTCAGCAAACAAAGAAAAGAAGGGCAATGTATTTTTCCCTACCAGGAGACAAGGCTAAAAAAGAGGACCCATCCTGGGAAAAGAGGACATATGGTCTGAGCAGGCGTGGAGAGGATTGGGCTCTGAGGCTGTCATCCTATCCACACCTTCCTGGGAGTAAGCTCCATTGATTAGGATGGGATTACTTCTGAGCAGGCATGGAGAGGATTGGGCTCTGGGGCTGCCATCCTATCTACACCTACCTGAGAGTAAACTCCATTGACTAGGATGGGATTACTTCTGAGCAGGCATGGAGAGGATTGAGCTCTGAGGCTGCCATCCTATCCACACCTATCTGGGAGTATACTCCATTGACTAGGATGGGACTTGCTTCTGAGTAGCATGCAAAGGCAGTGGATGGAGAGAGGAGTGCAGGCACTCAAAGGTCTTCTCTATCCTCAGAGAATTCTTAGTGGGGGGTCTATGAACCTGCCTGACTCAGCATACACAATTGGAGGAGGGAGGGGACATCATTTGCATATACGCTCCCTTTGCAAACATACCTCCTCAAAACTTGCGAGAAATAAGATTTTTAACCAAAATAAGATGTTTAGCAGAGAGATCCTTCCTTAACAGCCCCCAGGGTTAATAGACCCTTCTTTAATAGACTTCAGAGAGCCCCAGAGAGACCCTTCCTTAATAGCCCCCTCCAAGACTTCAGGGCAGAAAATTCTTCTCACCCTGACTGGAAAGAATACCTACTTATTTGGACACCTACTTGTTTAGGCTTCATAGGAAAGGAGGGGGGAGGATGGAGGAGGCTCTGGGGAGAGGGAGGAGGAGGAGTATAAAGAAACCTGTTCCTCCTGGGAACTCCTGCTGGACTAGCTGACTGCTTGACCCCATAAAAGCCGAGAGAGTTTTTTCAGCTCCAAAAAAGAATTAAAAAAACTTGGCTTATATATGGGTATATACGGTTTCTCATACTGGCTTGTCAGATGTTCTGGTTTTATATATCAGTACCAATGTCAGGTTAGAGAGTTGGTGAAAATACAGTGTAGACTAAGGTTGCAAACTTTCATGGGAGTAAGCCCACATTTTCATGGGAATAAGCCCTGTATACTGTAATGGATTTACTTCTGAGTAGATATGTCTAGGTTTGGGCTCTAAATTGTAGGAGGGCTGAATTGTAAATTGGGCTCTAATTGTTACAAACATAATTGTATGTAACCAGATGTTGGATTTTTCTTTCAAGGCAATCTTGTATGTTGATTGTTTTCACTTGTGGCTTTTGAAAAGGGAAGTGGCTTTTAAGGATCAACTAGAAGTTACTGAAATATTTTCTTCACGTTCAAGTTATTACATTCTTTGTAAAAGTTAGAACCATGTAAGATGCAGAGCTGTTCACTGGAGTGCCATCTCACAATATGCTATTTTATTGATCTGATACACCAAGTATAAAGTTGAAACATTATAAGGAAAAAATCCCCTGAGCTTAATTTAAAAAGATAGACATAACTAGTCCTACAAAATGTTATGTATTCAACTTTGAAAATAGCCATCCTAGGGGTGGTTTCACAAGCCTCTGCCATGGTTCTTGTCTCTTTTTTGCTGCTGTTCTTCCACATTTTAATAATGATAAATTGACCTCACTCTTTTCAAAGTGCTACCCTAACCAACTTAGGCCAGCACAACTCACCCATTTCCCTGTTCTTGCAGTGTTGTAGAAGGCCAATGTCAATGTGATCCCCTGACCAGTTAATTCTCTAATAACTTGATGAATCAAAACTAGCTACTGTCTCGTCTTTTGCAGTATTACTCAGTAGAACTATAGAGGTTTTTGTGCTGCAGAAGTTTGGCGAAGGGTCAGTGGGGGATTGAGCCCCTGACTGGCAGCATGGTGCGCCTTGTCAACTGTCCAGAAACTTACTGTCTACCATGACTGTTGTTAAACACTAGAGTATTTTAGAAACTCTCATGTGGAAAGCTTGAGTTGATCAGGAAGCTTGAAGTATAATGAACCAATTGTCCAATAGAATGAACCAATTGCATGGATGAATCGTATTCATCCATTTTCATTATTTTTGTCATGGTATGGATGAATTAATTTAAAAACTACAATTTTAAAGCAGACATATCTCTTGTTTTAGTAACTTCTTAGCTGCCAGAGATGCTTATGCTTACTCTTTAGTGAAAGATTAGGTAAATATTGACCTCTTTCTCTGTTCCAGGTTGCCCTCATTCTTCTTTTCAAGTCAGATGTCACATTGATTCACGACCAGTGCTACAGACATGTAATGAGCTTCAGAGTCTTGATCCCAGACAATGTCCACTTCAAGCTGGAAGGAAGCCCAAAACCAAATCTCATCGAGCTGCAAAATATCCCCTACCAAAACCCCAAGGTAGGTAATTTGCTTCTTTCATTAGCTAGCTAAAAACCATTTTTATTGTTTTGACAGATGCACAGTCCCATAATTGTCCCATTCCACTGTAAGAATTGACAAGCAATGTGGATGGAACACATTCAATACCAGAAATACACTGCGTGGACCTTACTCTAAAGCTCGTTGTAGTGGTTGTCTTGGTGACGTTGGGAGAGGAAAGCCCTAGGGCAATACCTGTAGGGCTGTGGAAATGGCCCCATTGTGTATTCACATCTACCTGTCCTTAAGAGTCCTGTTGTGGGCTGTGGAGGCCTTGTACTGCATTTATGTATGCTTAGAAAGCCTTCAGAGACCCATGGAAGGCCATTTTAAACAGAACATCTGGTTTTTGGAAACCAAGGTCTGACTGCAAATATTCTTTAAACAAGTTGAAAATACTTACATGAAATCTCTTAGTGTGTGGGAGACAGATTATGTGAGAGTGGGGACAGAAGTATCAAGAGAGAGGATGGTCACGAGCAGCAGCTGGGAAACTTACTGGTACATCCAGTCCTTTCCAGCTGAACTCAGAAGTAGTCCCACTTTCATTGGTCACTGAATGAGTCTGTCTCCACTGAACTAACAACAGAGCTCATAGGAGTTATGAAGTTGGAAAGTGTGATTGCTATGATCCACTTCGCCCCACCATCCTCACCTCCTTTCTCCTTGTGTTTTCCAACCATTTCTACACACCCCCTTGAGCTCCTCTTTCTGCCCTTCATCATCCAAAGAAAAAGACAGACTGCCCAATATTCATCCAGTGATCATTGGTCCTTTTGGAGACGCAAAACCAAAGCAGTAACCTTTCCCTGCTTCCTTGCTGGAACTTTCCTGCTGTTTACCAACAAGGTATTTTACACTGCAAAAAAGCATATATGCACAGACAGACTCAACCATAATTCCATAAGTTGCCATAATTCTCTGGCACAAAATTTGGATATGACCCTCTATCACACTTGCCAATATGTGAACACAATCCCCTTTAATCGGGACCATCCCTTTTTTTAGACATGTGGCAACCCTATGCATAGGGTTGTAGTGAGGGTTACAGTTTGTATTGATGGGGCAGAGGGAAGAGCCACACACACACTCCACAGAGATTTGTAGGGGAAAATGTAGTACAGAAAAGTCAGTCACTTCAATGTATTTTGTGTAGGCTCTGCTGAAATGGTTCCTGTGGTAAAATTCTAATGTGTAATGTCTGTTCTTGTATCTTTTTTGCTTAATACGTTGTCTAATTCAGGTGGTATATTCACACTAGGAAAGGTGCATAAAGAGATTTAGATAACTTGTAGCGTCACATATGCTTGTGTATCGTATCATGCTAATTTTAAAACATAATATTCTATGTACTTTTTATCCCTATTTATCTCCTCCTATAAGATTTAAAGACCCCTTAATGTGCTTCAAGTCCAAAGATTGTATGATCTTGCTTATTCTGGTTTCCTATGCTGTTTAAACTCAGATGGTAAATTCTTTGGAGGGTGGACCTGTCAGTTTTTGCTTATTTTATTTTATAGAGTGCCAAAATTAATGGCGCTATATAAAAATAGCACATTATTTTTGATGTGGTACCCAACTGCTACACAAAAGAGAAGACAAAAAACTTGCAGTTTTTCTTCTATTAAGCAGTGTTAACAAATGTGAATATTGGCAGCAAGTGCTGGAAATGTGAATAGTTGTGGTTAGTCTAACTGTGGTAAAAACCGAGTGGGTTTTTAAGGGTGAGTTAAATTAAGTTGCTGCTGGCTATATGGAACAATGAGATCACATGAATTCATTATTGCTGTTTGCATGCTTGAAAAAAAATACTCTTTGGTCACAGCAAAATGAGGAACTTTCATATGGTTTGTTGTATGTTCAAAAGTCCTGTCTGTCCAAGTGTTTTATGTTAACAGGTGTTCGCATTGGTGTTTCGTTGCTTTTTTTCCCTAAAAGAACAGATGATACCACTTGGTTTTTAAGCTTGTGCTTTGCAATGTGTTCAAAGCAGTAGTAAAAGAGGAAGGAAATTTTTGCAGATTATATCACAGGGTGGTTGGGGGATGGGAGAATAAGATAACATGAACTGGTGTTAATTTGCTTTCTTCACTTCCAAAATGGTGCGTGTGGGAGAAGACAAAAATCCATGTCAACTTTTTAGACTTAGTTGAGTGTTGGATCCAGCTGAAGTCTTGAGTTCTGGGCACTCACTGTTGGAGGCTTCTTGTTGAAGGTTCTTGTTGGGTTTTTGCAAAGCTGGTGTCTGTGCGCACTGTGCATCCTGTTTAGCAACAAGGAAGTGGTCACATTGTGAGTCTTTGAAAATTCTTACAGATGAGAAGACCAGAAGTTGATTTTATTAAAGCAACTTGTGCTATTTATGAAGATAATTGGTGTTTTATTTCTTCACATACTAAAGCATTAGTGTCTCCTACTTCACAGCTATTAAAAATGTAGCTGCTTCTTTTCCTTTTTTTTAGTACCCCCTAAACCTGTTCATCTCCAGCCTACCGGGCAGGAGAGGATTCCTCCAGCACCATCCAGGCCTTTGCCAGCAGATCCTAAGTCATCAAGAAGCCTCTTGCCTGAAGAAGATAACCGAACATCAACCTCTGCAGACATTAACAGACTTATTGAAAAATTTGAAAATATTAAGTAAGTATTCAGATTTTTCTGATATGATCTGTTTTCATAATTTATTTGGGGAAAATTATTTTAACATGAAATAAAAGTATAACTTGTCATATATACCTAAATTATAATGGATCTATTTGCTCCCAAGTTCATCCAAACTGGTCTTGAAACTAATTAGATATTTTAAAGCTGCTAATATTTGATGTATTTTTTATAAATGAAAGCTCATTCAAAACAAGTTTTGATCAGTTTTCACTCCAGTAAGTTTATTCATTGGACTCAAGGATACTGTTGAACTAAATATTAATAGCTATGTATATGAAAGGAAGCAAAACATTATTAGGATATTATTAAGAGACTGTACACCAGGAATGAAAGTGCACAGGTGACTTATTTAGACTGCTCAGTTTTTCTATTGAGTTTTCTGGCTTTAAAGCCAATGTATGGTAGTTGTGTATAGAGGAAAAACAGATTTAAATACCCACTCCAAGTTTCTTACTCCACTATTGCTTCTGAAGGAATAAGGTCTTGCCTTGACATTTGCAGGGGGCTGATTCTTGGACTTATCACTGATACAAAAAGTATCATTTAAAAAATTTAAAAAATAAAAAGGTATCCTTTTAGACTTGTTTAAAAACAGCTTTTCTTACAGCTGTAGAGAAGCTATCAATAATTAGCCTTTGCTTGAAGAATTCTTTAGCTGTAGAATTGAATGATTGCTCTCTACAACAGTAAGAAAAGCAGTTTTAAACCTATGATTTTAAAAGGAATTTTCTCCTTTTTTCCAATAATCAGCAGTTTCCTTCTCATTTGCTATGACCATTTGTATTGAGTTCAATCCAGGCATAAAAAAATCTTTGTGTATCAAGGTTGGACCTGTATACTGTCAGAAAACAGAATCTAAAGGAATTGTCTTGATTGATAAAACATTCTGTAATTTATTGTGTGGTTGTTATGAGTTTAAATATATTTTATTAGTCTTTTAACTTAAGGGTGCAATCCAGAGTAACTACTGGGAGTCTTTGCTCCGGTGTAAGAACAATTTGCTCTGGATTGCAATATGAATTTCCTATAGGTTTCACTAGGTGGTGCAGTATCTATGGGTACATGTAATGTCTCTTGCGTGCTCCCATAGTTACTCTGGATTGTACTGTAAATATATAACTGACTGACTCATCAACGTCCAGACAAAACTGCTGGGCCTAGAAGCATGAAATTTTGGGAGGGTATTCCTTCCATGACAGAGGAACACACTAAGAACCGGTTTTTAGAAATTCCCACCGGGAGGGGGTGAAAAGGGGCACAACGTATTTAAGGGGTGCAACATGATTTCCTCCCTATACTTTACATTGAAGAATCCCTGATTGAGGGACGCTCTGCCCCAACCCCTGGACCTAGAAGCAAGAAATTCAGGGAGCATATTTCTTCCATGAGGGGAGCACCCACCAAGATCCGATTTCTAGAAATTTTACCCCTAAAGGTCTGAAAAGGGGTGCAACACATTTTCTGCCTATACTTAACATTGAAGACTGATCAACATCCAGCTGATGCTCTGGGATGGAGGGTGCACAGAGGGTGATGGTGTGCTCAGGGGTGTGTGCATGGGAGGTCGTGGTGAAAGGAGATGTGAAATCTCCTTTTCACATCAGGGGACTTAGTGCACAGAGGGGGGTTGGAGCGCAAGTGGGGGAGTGGTGCGCATGTGGGGGAGTGGTGCACATGGGAGGTTGATGTGCAGTGGGGGAATCTTGCACATGGCAGGTTGATGCACAATGGGTGGGTGATGCTGATTGGGGGGGTTGATGTGCATTGGGGATGGTGTATGGGGGGAATTTTACTCTGGCAACGCAGGTATGTTTTCGCTATTGAGTTATAAATATTTTACTCACTAGTCAAGCTTATGCCCTCTGCATGAAGCAATTTGTTCAGTATAACTTAATTTTTTAAAGAAATAGATTGTGGCTTTCTTAAACACTGAATTATATTACAATTTTTAATGTTATGTTTGGAGACCTGCAAAAGGTGAGGTTATCTTTCCTGACAAAAGATAACACCCCTTTGTCAGGAAAAATAACCACGCCTTTTGCAGGTCCCTAGTTATTGTATTTGAATTCATACTACAATATGAATATTTGAAGCAGGCATTCACGCTAATTATTTAGCAATTCCTATGTTACATGTTTAGAAATTCCTAAAATATTTCATAATCCTATTGTTGCTGCTCTTATTAAAGTGAGAACATGAAATATACAGAGATCTTCCAAGACAATCTGGGACCTGAATGTGGAAATTCAAATGGCACCTCACATCATGGCAATCGTATAATAAAATAATGAACCTTTTTGCCCTTTTAATGACATCCTCAAATCTGCTACTTGAGGTCACCCCAGGATGACCCAGGAAACTCTGACTTGTTTGAAAATGCAATGTGTATTTAAACCAATGGAACTTGCTTCTAAACTTATTCTGGTTGTATTCCTAGATCCTACCATGTGATGCCACTGATCCAGAACTTTTATTTTGTTTGCAGATGCCTTGTACATGTTGGTCAAAGAAACCAGTTTCATTTAGCTTTAAAAATGGACCCTGAAATGGACTCCTCTATGCAGTGTTGCCCAAGCACTTGTGATGAGTTAGCTTCCTGTACCTCTTCTACCAATGACAATAAGGAACTAGATGAGACTGAGTCTGGCATGCTGTGTAGCACTGAAATGTCTAATGCGGACATAATGAAAATTAAAGAACTAAATATAGATGATGCCACAAGCACTGAAGACTGTACAAATGTGCATGTCAGCATAGCACCAACAGTAGAACTTGGCCGTAAGGACTCAACTGCTGAGCTGAACAGTAACGGCAAAATTCCAAATAGAGACAGTGGAATTGACAGCCCTTCCTGTAGTGTGGCAGGAGAGACATTTCTAAATGAAGATGGTGGAGAACAGAAAAAAATGCCTGTGACAGGGAATCCAGCAGAGATGGAAACCGACAAAAAGGGTGTCAGGTTTTCTGATGGGGAACAGAAGAGAGACTCTGCACAAGATGAAGACAGTGATATCGACGAGGGAAGCAGCGAAGAGCAGGACGCAGATGTGCCAAAGCTGGAATGTGTGGATATTAACAAGGTAAATTATTAACTTGTATGTTTGTCTAACTGCTGTACACAGAATCAGAATTTACTTTCAGCATATTTTTTAAATTTGAGGATCATATGGACCTTACGGCTTTGTGGTTAAAGGCACAGTGCCTGTTGATTTGAAGATCGGCAGGTCAGACCCAGGTATTGCATGAAGCATCATCCTGGTGACAGGCCAGCCAGATTTCCCCATGTCGGATCCATCATCTAAAGTGGACCCTGCAGGAGTGGGAATAATGCTAATAAAATAATGAAGTTGCTGTATAAATCACTTTAGTGGTTTATACATAACTGTTCTGGATGTCAGTAGCACTCCAAAAACTTTCAGGCCAGGAAGGTCTGTTCCCTGTGTGTTTCTGTTACCAAGTATATCCTCCTTTTTCTTATGGTTCTAGTGGGTAATTTTTGAAATGTGGCACATACCGGTAAATTTCATTTTTTTTTACAAGAATAGATTGTAAGTCCTACTGGCTAATTCAGTCCAAGCAATTGTGATTCATAACCACATTTCTGATTGCTAACAGCCTCTCTACAATCATAAGAAAAGCTGATTTTAAAAGGACACTTTCTGAAAAAAATTATTTTATTTAACTCATCTTTTGGTATCAGCAGGGAGTTTCAGAACCAAAATCCTGCAGATGCTGAGGCACAACTGTAAAGAGATGTGGTCAGCCTTATTTTTCTTAGAGAATTTGCTAGCCCTGTTTTCATTCCTGCTGCTTTGAAATCACCATAGTCTCTACTTTCTCCTTTCACATGTCCCTCAGGACATTTTCCTCTCTGCTGCCTCACTGGAATTCTCCTTTGAGACCTTTTGCCTGTTTCCTTCAGTCCTAAGCTGCTGTTGCTTAGTGGTTAGTCTATTGCATTTTTGCATGCCCATGGATGTTGTCATCTTTGTTATCACTCAGACTGGAAACAGATGGGCATTTACAGTGGGATAACTCTGTGGTAGCTTAAGAGTATCAGGAACTAGTGTATATATCAGGATACCATTAGAAATGGCAAATACTAAGAACTTATATTATAACTTAAAATATTGGTATCCTGATGAAGGATTGTGACTGGGTGATGGTGCATGTGTTTTGCAAAAGATCCTAGGTGTGTTGTGTGACATCTGCAGGCAGGACTAGGAAAGATTTTTTGGTCTCTCTCAAAAACCCTGGAGGTCTTCTGATAGTTAGTGGAGGCAAAGCTGAGTGAGACAGATGGACCAATGGCCTGACTCAGTATATGGCAATTTTTTGTGTTCTTATGTTTGTATCTCTGGCTACGTGATGAACCAATGACCTGTCACTTCCCCTTTTCCAGTTTGAGCTTGGAAATGGTGCTGTATGTTAAGAGGCAACAGTTGGACAAATGATCAAAAACACTGAGTTATAGCAGGGGATGTGGCGAAAGGGCAACCATAAGATATGTGGCCCATCTTCAGGCCCATCACATAAATAACTAGTTTACCATAATTTTCTATCCCTTCCCAGATAAATGCCTACACCTGTAGCAAGATCTATAGAGATAGTTGTGGAATTCCCCTTTGATTAAAAACTGTGGGTTCATTAGAAGATGATTGTATTCATAAACCTTTAAAAATTATAAAGATTGTTTGTCCAGTATATTGGACAATATAAGGCAGTGTCAGCTCATGTGCGGTTACTCACAAACCTCAGAATTTGAATAGAATCATGTCTTTGAAGTTAAAGTTTGAAGGACCGTGGCATAATCTGGTTTAACCCGCTGCTGCTAACATCATCTCTATAGATTTTAAACTCAGATTGAGAACCAGTATGATGTGGTGTTCAGAATGCTGCATTTAGAGCAGGAAATCTAGGATCGAGTCTTGCTCTGCCATGAAGCTGACTGGGTGGCCTTGAGCTTGTGAGTATCACTCAGCCTAACCTACTTCATAGGTTTGTTTTGAGGATAAAAAGTAACAAAGGGGCTATATAAACTGCCCTAAATTTCTTGGAGGGTGGTATATCCATGTAAAAATAGTTCAAGTGTCATATTCTGGTACAAGCAATATGCTTATATACTGGCTTCTTTCTATGCAAGCGCCATTTTGGTACACTCACAAAGTTCCTTACTGGGGAGCCAGACAGAATTGTTAAAAAAGACTTATTATTAAAAAGTATTGTTGTTTTTTAAAACACATTCTTCTTGAGACTTATGACCCAATACTATGCTCCCTAGCATTCATGGCTACAACAGTGCCAACATGGCCACCGCTGTATCCTGTAGGACCAGGGAAGCCCCAGAGGTCTCCTCAGCTTAAGGGAACAAGTGACATCAAGCAGGTGCAGAAATGAGGAGGCCCATATTTGATTTTTCAGGTTGGGAGGGGACAAAGGATTTGGTGACCTAGGATTTGGTCGTACAGTCTGCCACAGTCTCCATCCCTTTCCAGGCCTGTTCTGCTTTCCGTCTGCCCACTTTTGGACCAGTCCCAACTTAGCCCCACCTTAGAAAGGCTTTCTTTTTACTGGTGGTGAAACTTACCATACCAGAGGCTCCAATTGGTTATCTTCCCAGTGCTGAAGCCAGGCACTGACTGGTGCTGGTCTCAGCAATGACTGATGCTCTTGCCACTGGTACCTTAAGGGACTCCTTATGATGCCCAGAGCTAACCAAAAGTGTAGAACATTCAGGGTTAGTCTAATAGGATTCGGCAGCCCATTTATTTCATTTTTTCTGAGAAAACAAAAGAGCAGCTCAGTGCCAATTGGTGTAGATAACCTTGCTGTTCTGTCTCTTTCCACAGTGTTTATATTCTGCTCATTGTTTGTTGATACTGGATTAATGTCAGCGGAAGTGGTGAGTCTTCAGAGGAAGGCATTTGCACTGGCTTCCTTTGGGGTCTGGAGCAGGGTGAAGGAGTGTGCATGTGCAGATCTCCACAGACTTTGAGGTTGTGACTTAATTACCAAAAAAAGAGGAAGATGGTGGGTGGGGGAGAGCTGGTATTGGATGTAAGGAGAAATAGTAGCTGTATCATTAAGATCTCTGGCTGAAGTGAGGGAAGGTTTACCAGCCAGGTGGATATGTAACAAAGGGAAAGAGGACTGCAGAGACAACACAACTAGATTGACAGATGTTTCAGGAGTTTGACCTGAGCTATGTTTTCCCTCACATTTTCAGCATTCTTAGCTGTGCCCTTTTTTTCCCCTGCTCTGGCATCTGCAAACTGTCTAGAACCTCAATTTTTAAATTGTGCTTACAGCTGCTTCCAAAACAGCAGTGCCTCAGCTGCAGTACAGCACCTTAATGGTACCTAAAGCTGGCAGGAGATATAGTGGTGTGGAAATGCAGGCAGTCTCAGGTTGACATGGGATAGATCTGAGCATCTTTGGATTCATTCCTGGAGGTGTTAATGAAGCCAACACAAAAAAAGTGAAACAATGAAAAGTTTCTGTTGCTTTGCAGAAAATAGATTATTTTAACTGAGCATCTAGAAGTTGTCAGAAGTTTTTTCCTTTTTTCTTCTGCTTATAGCATGTAATATAGCTTCTTATCCATTGGGGAAAAATTTTGTGGTTACTAACAGTGATGGGATTCAAAGAAATTAACAACCGGTGCTATGCCCATCTGACAGCCACTTTTAAATGGCTATGTTTAAACTTTGTAAGTCCTATCTCTCGTTAACACCCGGTTCTATAGAGTAGGTGTGAACCCGCTGGAGCCCACCACTGGTTACTAAGATGTCCAAAGGAACATAACTGGTTTCTTGGTCTTTTTGATTTGTTAATGCTAGTTGGGAAATAACGAGCATGCTACCTTTCAGCATAATTTAATAAGCAGTCCTCAGAAAAACAATTTTTTGGAAGCAGGTGATACAGATTCCTGACTAGTTTTGAAGAATAAGCATCAGGAATTGCAAATTTGAGCTTAAATACTTGAAAAATGAAATTGTGACTTGATCTTATCTGTACAGCAAAAGGCAGATACATTTGTAAACACGAGCTGGCATGTTATAATATGAGTTTTTGTTGGCAAGAGCCTACTGCAAATTATGCACAAAGCAGTCAAGGGAGCAAAATTAATTTGGGTTATTCTTACAAATAAACCCAAACCTTGAATGGGTGTATGTTTGGGTATATCCAAACATGGGTGTACTTCATCTAGTGTGTGTATGTATAAATGCACACTTACCTTTTTCTGGCCTCCTAAAGAATTTAATGAAATTGTTGTCTGCAAAAGATTGTAAAATGACAGACTAGTGATAATTTTCAAGCCAGAACAGGGTCCAGGGAGGGTGGGAAGGAGGCAGAAGGGGGCATTCTGGGGCCAGGGCAGGGCAAGTGGAGGGTGGGCAGATTGCAGGAGTTGCAGGTTGGATATGGTAGCTATGCTGAATACAAAACACTTCACCCAGGCAACTGGGAGCATCTTCTGCTCTCGTCTGCTCACATGGTGCTCTTGTCTGCTCACTTCCAGAGGTGATCTAAGTCTGAGTAGGCCTATTAGGGCTACCGCAGCCCCACAATAACGAAGGAGACAAAGCTCCCCTTCCCTGTGGTGGCACAGTAGCAATTCCATTACTTGTGCTGGATACAACACAGATAAGTCTACCTTCCTGCTCAAGATGTGATTGTATCACACAAGATGTGATTGCATTGCTCCTGTGTTTTGTGCCATCAATTCCAGTAGATCTGCTAAATAGTAACTTCTAACCTTTCCCCAGTGTTGAGTTGGGGAAATGCCTTTGGCATTGTGCCAGAAAATATTTTGGGGTGGATGTGTGGAATTTATACTGATAGGCCCTCCTTATCTGTGGTTTTGGAATCCCCAGATCTCATCCAACAAGGATCAGGAAGTCATTCCTGTAACTCCCAGAAAATGCTACGAGTCACATCTGGAGGTGCATCGAGGGCTGACTGATGGATTTGATTGACCATGGGTTTTGGTATCCACATGGAGTCCAGAAATACATTCCTCACAGCTACCAAGATACTATATGTATTTGGGATTTGTGGATGATGTGAAAAATATTTATACAGCTAAACTGTTTATAAACAATATATGAAAGTTTGTGCCATATTCATTTTTTAGAAAAAGATGGATATACTCTCTCCAAAATTGGATGACTGAACCAGTTGAATGTGTGGGAAGCAGTGGTTCAGCACCACTGAGCAGCAAAATGGAAGAGTTCTTTTCACTGGAGAGCACATTTCAAGAAATATGAAAAGGATTCTTTATTTCCTTGGTACTTAAAATGTTTGATTAAAACAGCCTCTGCCTTTTTTTGTATATTGCAGTGTTCTGAGCCACAGAAGCTGTTTAATATTGCAAATGAACTTCTTCATACAGAAGAAGCATATGTTAAAAGGCTTCATCTTTTAGATCAGGTAACTTTACATCTACCACATTTCATTTGATTTTCCCTTTGTGTTATTCCAAAGTCTCACCATAGTGTTATTCACCTGTTTTGTGATAATGTATGTCAGACTTACTTTTACCATTTCGGTAGCGATTGCCTATCCTGAGTGTTCATTTTTATTCACAGTGCCCTCAGATGACTTTGCTTTGTGTAAGTCTCCTGCCTTTAATGCATTCATCGCTTACAACCAGTACATCCATGTAATGATTCCTGCCACATGAGCTATCAAAAGACATCCTTAGTGGTTTGCTGTAAACTATGATACCTGAGACAAATACCACAGCATAAATGGCACCAATCGCTCCCTTAGCAATTTGGAAATAATTCCTTCCTTCTTTACAGGGTTGTTGTAAGGAATCTTGAGTTAATGTAAGTGAAGAACCTAAGCACTATATAAGTGTTACTAGTTAGTGTCTAAGGATAAAATCCTAATCTCTTTGGCACAAATCATTGGTCTTTCCATTCCTGTGGTTGTGTAGGGAGGCAACTGCATGTCTATGCAGTGGCCTAACCCTTCCCCAGGAGTGATACAGAAATGTCTACAGCACTTTTCTGACATCCCCAGGTCAGCGCAGGACTGGCCTAACTGGAGGCTAAGATTGCAGCCTTTATCACTGATTCCCAAAGACTAGGGGGGGGGATTGTCTTCTATCACTTTCAGTGTCCTCCCCACCAGAGCGAGTGAAGAATGATCTGCTTACATCCATTAACAAAAGGAACAGCCCACAAATCTTCATTATAAATTATACATCTAATCGCTAATTATTACAAATGAATTGGATTTTTTGTTTGTAGGGGTGGGGTTGCATACAGAATCCATAAGAGAAGCCCAAAGTCAAAATGGGCCCGAGGCACTAAAGCACCACTAGAAATTTCCTGGTATCTTGTACTTTCCAATTTCACCTGGTCTTGCTGCCCTTGTGGGATGCTGGGTGCATTGTAACTGTGGCTGCCACAAGCTATATGTCCTGCACAAAGGAATACATACATGACACTCCTGAACACTGGTAGGAAACTGGCCTGCTACAGTAGTTCTTTGGTTGTAGGTCTGCCTTTTATGAAGCAGTGTATCAAAGATACAGCTGTCGAACTATAGCTGCTGCAGAAGTAGGTTTTTGTACACACAGGACACTATCTGTTCTAGTGTGAGCCTAAATATTATGTTCTAATCTTCTGCAATGATTATATTATATATAAAAGCTTAGAGACTCTGGTGTGTGTTTTATACTCAGGAGATTCTGTGTGAGCAGGTAGATCTCCACATTAGGAAGCACAGTAGATCAGGTCTCCACAGACTCTTCCTGTTGTTGCAACTTCTCCTGTCCTGTTCTGCCCCCATTTTTGTCAGCCTCTCTCCTCCCCCAAAGAAACAAGGTGGCTCCTGATGAAATTTCTTTTGGAGGCCCTGGTTGCATATGGTCCATACCAATTCCAATGTTTGCCTCCGTGGTCCATAGGCTCCCAAAGATTGGAAATCACTGGCCTTAGCTTATTGATTATAATATTTCATGGTAGATATCAGCCTTGTTAAACTTATAAGGAAAAAGTAAAATGAAATCTCTAATGATGGATTTGTTGAATTGAAATTCTTGCTATGTTTTGCTCTGAAGTGCTTCATTTTAGAACAGAGGATGGGCAGTTATTTTTGGACCATTAACTTCCACTTGGGTCAGACTTGTCTGAGATAACTGGCTCAGACGTCTGTTTTTAAGTTAATTGTGCAATGCGGATATGTGAAAAAGCATCACTAACAACACTGTTTTTAAAAGCCCTTCATAGAAAACCATTTTTATTTACAAAAAAGATATTAGGAAAGATACATGAAAATAGCAAGAATGGGTCTTTGATTTATATTTGTAGTATTGTTTTCTTCCCTGTAGAGCTGTGTTGAAGAAAAACAGGCTTTTATATTGGCTTTTGGATGACTAACAAGCAGCTTGGAAATTAAGCAGGTGGCAGATTTATTGCAAAAGTAGGTTTTGTTGCAGTTGACTGAGGAATTATTGTAACAAGCTCAACACGTCTCTCGAATACTGTACATGTTGGAAAAAAAATTCCAAAAATACATATCCTGGAAACAGTCATCTATCAAATAACTTGTGCTGTATTATCCAGCTGTACTAAATCAGTTTAAATAGTTTTGATTGCAATTTCTTGTGGATATATGTGCTTTGTTTTCGGTGCAGGTCTTTTGCACTAAATTGTATGAGGCCGGGATTCCACCCGACGTGGTGACGGGCATCTTTTCAAATATTTCTTCCATCTATTGCTTCCACGAACAGTTTCTCCTGCCTGAGCTCAAAACAAGGATTACAGATGAGTGGTGGGTAAATCAAGGATTTCCATCGAATGCTTTGGTTTTAAGTACTTTCTGATTACTAAAATGTCAACTTGTAATATGTTTGTTGTACTGTTGTTCAAAAGTATGATCTGTCTGTTCAAAAGTATGATCATTTTTACAGTTAAGTTTTCCATGAGCCTTGAATTTTTTGTTTTGTGTCAGTAAATCAGCTGGCCTTTGGGCATTAGTTCAACTATCAGTTTATTCCAGTTCCATACCTCTGCTAGGTTTGAAACTATGATGCATCTAGGAACTATCTCTTCGTCTCAAATTGTATAATGCAGGCTTGTGCTGCTTTATTCTATCTTTTTAACAAAGAGGGAGCAGTTCTTAGGGTAGAAACAGTGGTTTTCCTTACTGTCATCACTATTGGGTACACGTCTGCATACATGGAAGTTCCTCCATAGTGATATTACTGGTGAAGCTTTATTAAAGCTCCATTATCCATTGCAGAGCAAGACAAAGAATATGAAACATGAATCATAATAAGAACTCCAATGTGGAAATTAACAATCACTTGCAGTTTTGTTGGTTACAAGACTTCAGTAAAGGGTAATCCCATTATCTCATGGCTCTTTTAAAACACAGACAGAGGGAGTCAGATAAACATGGTGCACTTGATTGTCGAAAAGCTTGGAGTTTTTCTCCAAAGACACTGAGGAAAACATACTTGTCATGAAATGAGACAGATTCTCTTAAGGAATAAGCATCTGGTTAAAAGACAAGAAACAGAGAGGGTTCTGAGCCACCAGTGAACACTTAAACGGAATCATACACCATGAATAGTGATGCTCCCAAGTATCTTTATTGTAGTTTGTCTTATTCATGAAGAAAATGCAGGCTGGGATTACTTGTGATACACAAGAATGCAGATGACATAAAGTTAATCAAAATGGTTAAATCCCAGCAGACTGCAGAGATTTCAAAAGGATTTAGAGAATAAATTTTCACAAAACATGCAGGAATACAATTTTCTTAACACTGTATGCTTTTGGGTTTCTAATCCACATTTGTTGATGATGCAGGGCATTGAAAAAGAAGTGTTTATGAAGCTTGTAGCTATTCCAGATTTTGCAGTGATGAAAATGTGCATACAAAATATGAGCTATTTTCAAATTCCTTTTCAATTTAATGAAATTTGTTTTTACGGTATATACACTAGGTTGATTTATGTAATATGTAAGGGAATTATATAGAAATACGAGGTGTGTGCGTTCAGTTCTTAATTTATGTTAGCTTCTCTGTTTCTGCCTTTAAATTTGGGAGTTTTGTTCTGTAGGAATATAAACCCACGGTTAGGAGACATCCTTCAAAAACTTGCTCCATTTTTGAAGATGTATGGAGAATATGTGAAGAATTTTGATAGAGCAATGGACATGGTGAATACCTGGATGCAGAGGTCATCTTCTTTTAAAGATGTTGTTCAAAACATACAGGTATAAAGCTTCTAAAACATTGTGTAGCTTCATAATGAGAGAAAACCCTTATAGTTTGCTTAGATTTTGTAGCATTATGTATATATGGGTAGCTACTCCAAATGGTAAGCCTCAGTGGTACATATGAGGAAGGACAGCCCAGTCCTATCCACACTTTCCTGGGAGTTAGCCCCTTTGACTCCTACAGGACAGACATGCATAGGATTGGGCTCAGAATGAGTTTCACATTGGCTAAAAATGCACCAAATTATTAATTTGTTACAACTGATGGCATCTAATAATGACACGAATATAGTCCTGTCTCTTTAGGGATGGTGGATCAGATTTCACTTTTTTTTGAGTTAATAAATTACTAATTAAAGATTACAAGAAAATACTATGGAAAAGAGGTCTGGGGACTGCTCTCAAATATATTCTCTCAGTTGAAAGTTGAGAGAAGTCGATCAGAATTCTTGGCATTTCTAAACCCTTTATTTGTGCATCTAAAAGTATTTCCATATAAAGTTTTGCTTAATTATGTTTTACTTTGCAATCATTTCTTCATGTCATTACATATTGATTATTGAGGCTTGTTTTACTACCTTGAACATCTACCTAAAATCTTAATCTGTTTTTTGTAGGTTAAATATTTGGTAAATACTTCATTAAATGATTTAAGTGTGTGGATAAGATACATTTTTTAATTGGTCATCACAATTTTTTTCTTCATTATAGAAACAAGAAATATGTGGAAATTTGACATTGCAGCATCACATGCTAGAACCTGTACAGAGAATTCCTCGCTATGAGCTTCTTCTAAAGGATTATCTTAAAAAGCTTCCTGAAGAGTCACCAGATACAAAAGATGCTGAAAGTATGTGTAGCTTTTCATCCTCATGGTTTAGAAAAACCGTTTTATTCTGCAAATTCTTTTGTTATTTAACTGAACAAAGACTGTACATAAAGTATATCACACATTTTAAAGTCCCTGAAACATACAGTCAGAAAAAGTATACAGTTTGGGAGTGAGTGCCTTTAAATGTAAAAGTCTGAGGAAAAGTTCAAGGCTGTATTTGCACAAGGCAAGCCTATATTGGCACTGCTCCAACTTAAAGAACATAAATTTCTTTCCTACCGGCATGAACAATAATTTTTGTAAAGAAAAAGGCTCTGACGGATCAGTGCTGCATGGTCCTCTACTTTAAATAATGTATTATGAATATTTATATACTTTTCAATAAAAACGTTCACAAATGAAAAGCTTCACTAACAGCACAATCCAGAGCAACTAATCTGTCCACATAAGAGCCCTTGGGTTGCCCTATCTATCACTAGGGTAGAGCAACTGCAAGATGCTCCACCCCAGTTACTCTGGAAGAGGCTTAGGGCAGAGCAAGGCAACATATGGTGCCCTAAGAGAGGTGGACCTGCTCTGCCCTAGCTGCTCTGCCCTAGGCAATTCAGGAGAGGCATGTTGAGGGCATACTTAGCATTGCTTAGGACAGAGCAGTTACTCTGTATCCAGAGCCTGTTTCCAAGGCAGAAATGCCCTCTTCCAGCTCCTCAGAGATATACCACCTCAGGAGCAGGTATAGTAATGACTAGACCCATAGGGGTCCTTGATAAGGCCTGAGTAAGAATGGCAGTGCTGACCAAAAATCTGAGTTCTTGGCCAGCCTAGCTGCAACCCCTGCCTCTCAACCTCAGGATATGAAACAACTACGGCTGCCCACAAACCTCAGGATACAGCAGGCCACTCCAAGAAGCCCCTTGTATTCACTGTAGAATGTACTGGCATCTCATCAGGGACTCCTTATAAGGCAGGCACCCAGTGGCGTCACCAGACTGGTGTGGCTGGTGTGGGCTGCATTGGGTGATGCGCTCCATATGGGGTGATGTGCCGGAGGAGTTTGACTGTCCTTTGGCAGGCCCCGGGCGTCAGCATGCCCATTCAGGCCTGCTCCAAGGCAGAGTAGCAGCCAGAAGCTGCCGCTTGTCCTCGGAGCTGGCCTGAACGGCCATCTGAGGTGCACTGCGCAGAAACAGACTGAACATGCCGAACGGCTTCAGAGGAGACATCCGTAGAGCGGACGAAGTCTGTGCCACTGCGCAGCCATTCGGCCTCACTCAGGAGGTGGAGCAGCAGCCGAATGGCTTCAGAAAGAGTACTGCACAGGCACCAACTCTGATGCCTGCACAGTCTCCCCCAAAGCCGAAAGTCTTCAGAAAAGTACTGTGCAGGTGTCAGAGATGGTGCCTGTGCTGTACTCTTTCTGAAGCCAGTTGGCTTCTGAAACAATTGCGCAGGCGCCAACTTTGGTGACTGCGCAGTCCAGGTAGGGGGGGCACACATCCCAGGGGTGACGCACAGACTTCTGCACCAGGTGATGCACAGAATCATGTCACCACTGTAGGCACCACAGCTGTTCCTTGTTCAGTGTGATCTGAGGGGTGTCTCTCCTCAGGAGCAAGTCCTCCCCATGTGTCAATTACTTGGCATGCTATGGAGCAGTTACGGCAGCCCAGGCTTCCTGACTCTCTGGATGCAGCATAACTTTCTGCTCTGGATACAGAACAGTTAGGAGAGAGCAGTTAGGGCAGAGCAGGCTGAACTTGCTCTGGATTGTGCCCCAAGTCTTGTGATTTGATTCTGTTAAAAAAACTTGTCCTTTATATTGCCTGTTACGTAATATTTTTCTGAGGTACGTTATCTGCAATATTAAATGGAATGTTCTTATGTGTACTATTGACTCAGATGACCCCAGGGATATGATTAAATGGGGCTCTTGCTTATGAATGTGGTATTTGTATGTAGCAAGATTTTTTTTAATTTTTTGCAGTCAAGCCATATCCATCAGGGAAATAAAAACAGCAAAACTACACTATTAACTGATAACTATCTTAAAAATGTATAACTGCCTGTGTTCTTTATTGCAGAATCTCTGGAGCTCATTTCTACAGCTGCAAACCATTCAAATGCAGCCATCCGAAAGATGGTGAGTAGAAATTGTGTAATAGCATCATCATCGAAGCCATTAACTGAGGTCCTTATTTGAACCAATGCTGTTCTCATTATTATCTAGTATCCTAATGATGGTTTTAATATTGATTGAAAATCTGTTAGATCAAGCAGAATTGTAAATTGGTTCTTATTTTTATCTATACACTATGTATATATGGCAGGTTTGCCTGCACTTCTCATTGCCTACTCATTTTATTTTGTGTTGCCACTCTGAAGCATTCCTTCTGTTTTGTTGCATATTTCAGAAATGCCTATATTAGTATGCTTAAAATTTTGACCATTGTTCATGCAAATTCAGTAAAATAGTAGAATGAAAATTCAGAATAGTAGAACACAAATTCATTTGAAGTAAAGAGAAGGAGTGAAGAGAAGATTAGGACTTCAGCAAGATTTTAGACCTGAGGGGAAGCTGAGCCTGATGGAAAAACACCTAGCTCTGCACTTGTGGTAATCTTAAAAAAAGAATGCAGAAGGTGTTATGTAGACTTAATTAGGTTGCTTCATTTTGAGTGCAAAACAGATTATTGATTGCAGTAAAGGCCACTTTATGGTACCAAGGGCCCCTCACTCATGGGACCTAGACCAGGAAATAAAGGTGCTCTGGTATTCTCTTAAGCTCTGTTTAACCATGGCTTCCTCACTCACTCTGGTGAGGGTTGCACTTACAGGAAAAAACCATCATTGGTTACAAGCCATGATGAGTGTATATAGGGTTGCCATAGTTCTTTTCCACAAATCGAGGACAGAACCTCCTTGTCAAACTTGCCAGTATGTGAACACCATTCCCCCCAAAACTGGGACAGTCCCAGTTTTCTGGGACACATGGTGACTGTCAGTGTGTGTAGATAGATGTAGATGTAGGCCACTTCCAAATGCCAGATGGAGGTAGGCACCTGGATGCTGGTGTCTTGTGTGCTCCCTGAGGCATCTGGTAGGCCACTGTGAGATACAGGAAGCTAGACTAGATGGGCCTTTGGCCTTATCCAGTGGAGGCTCTTCTTATGTTCTTAAGCAGAGGGAATTAATTTGTAGACCTCACTATGAAATGTATGTGCAGAGCAATTACGTATGACTTCAGATCCCCATCTGCTTTTAGCTTTAAACTTTTACTGGTGTAGTTATGTTAGCTAGAAACATGTTCTTAACTAATTTGTTGGAAGGGGCATTTCAAGATTTTGTGGGCATCCAGGCAATTTAGTACAGATTGGGAGACCAAAAGCAGAATATTCTTTCCTGAACAAAAACTGAGAAACAATTTTATGATGCTAGAGTGCATGTTCAGTAACTCACATTTGTTTCATTCTTCTGTGAATTGTTTCTCTGGACTATCCAACATTTTCCTTTTGTAATTATAGGAAAAGATGCACAAGCTGTTAGAAGTATATGAACGACTTGGAGGAGAAGAGGATATTGTTAACCCAGCCAATGAATTGATTAAAGAAGGGCACATTCAGAAGCTGTCCGCAAAGAACGGTACAGCTCAGGATAGGTATCTCTTTCTGGTGAGTCATTTGATTTCTTTGGAGTCAGTTGTTTTGCCTACCTTCATAGACATGCCGTCTCCTTTGATCAGATTGGTTAGAGTTCTTGGAAAAAGATTGCCCTGTATCTAGGCCCTCCTCTGCTCTCCTTGTGCATTCTATTACATTTCTTCCAGACACTTGCTGTTCTCAAAAGGTAGTTTTATATTTTTGTCAGCTTGGTGGTTACTTTCATGTTAGTCTACCCTTGTGTTCATGCTACTGCATACTAAACAGCCTTTAGATATTTAAATTAACACACTGCAATCAAAATTAATTACAAGTCTCTGAATTATGAACAGTCACAAGCTGCTTGAGCAGAAGATCTGTCATTGTCTGTCAGAGTCAAATGGGCCAGAAGCAACTCACTGGAAATCTAAAAGGCAAGCACATACAGTCATTAGATGGCATGATTCTTCAGATGTGATAATGTCCATACATAGTCTCTGAGCCTTTAGCTGGCTTGACCAGATAGTTCAAATATCTGCTCAGAATACTGATAAAACTTCTGGAAAACACTCATTTGCAGTTTTTCTGTTGAAGAATGGATAGTTTATAAAATAGTAGCATCTGTTATAGTAGTGTTACCCAACTTTCCTGCAGAGTTGGGACCTCTGAATGTTGCATTTGCAAAGGCGGGGGCGGGGGGGGGGGCGGGGTTTGATAGTAGCATCTCTGGGATTGCAGCACCACTTAAAGAAATATTTTTAAATTCACTGAAAGTGGATTATGATTGTGTTATGAAGCTATTCTGAAGTGTGTGAAAGCTCACAGAAAGGTCTGTGGGCTTTCTGCACTCTCGGGAGGGCTGGCATGACCCCCAGTTTATTAGAAAATTCCCCCATTCTTTGGCAGTGCCTTTGCTGTCACTACCAGGTCATCACACCACTTAAAGGGGTTAAAAAAATCAGGAATTTTTTAAAATATGTTTTTATGGACTATCATTTAGTTGTAGGAAAGGTCTAGATCTGGTAAATTTTCCTAGCCTTAAAAAACAAAAAACGGTGTGAGCAAATTTCAAATCTTCACGTTTATTCAAGAACACTTGGGAGAAGCGAACCATGTTGAACTATTGGGCATTACTGAATTTTACAATGAGTGGTGAAGCATAGCACTTTGGCTGTATTCTGAACTATTTTTGCATGTTTTTCTTAACAATAATTTTTTGACTTTTCCAGTTTAACAGTATGGTGCTATACTGTGTGCCAAAATTGAGACTGATAGGCCAGAAATTCAGTGTTCGAGAGAAGATTGATATTGCAGGATTGCAGGTTTGTGTCTTGTTGTCTTGCTTCTGTGCTTTTCTGTGTTCATTTCAGAATTTGGTCAGTTTTGTCATGAAAGACCCCCTGAGAAAGAAGCACTTGCTTGATTCCCAAGTGTTCAAACAAGGTTTACAGTAGCCTGGCAGTCAAAAAAAAAGTGTTGTAGGAACAACTGTATATTGGGTGTATGGCATGCTTTAAAGAAGGAGAAGCCTGCAAGAAAAATAAAGTAACAGGACCCCAGGCAGAGGCTCACTGACACTGCATAGGATCAGTACCAGTATGAACATACTGCCTGCATTAACTTCAGATGTAATGCTGGATATCCATAGAATAAGCCCAGGTTAGGCACAGATATAATCTGGGATAGAGAACAAGGCTTTCCTAGTCATTTCTTATGTAGCTCATGATTAGCAATCCTTCTTTGCACTCTTAAGGGCTAGTGCGAAAATGATACTTCAAATTTGCCATAAAAAGAGGACTTTTAAAAAGTATTTCTCTTTGATGCTACTATTTTGCATTTAGAGAGTGTGACAGTTTGTTCAGGTGTCATAAAAATAACTCGAATTAAATTTTTTAAAACCTTTTTTCCAGGTCCAGGAGATTGTCAAGCAAAATGTGGCACATACATTCTCAATAATGGGTAAAAAGCGATCACTGGAACTACAAGCTAGGTACAGAGTTTACTCAATATATATGATATTATTATATCTCAGTTTATCATATATACTTAAATTATATATAATTTTAATCTAAAAATTTGATCTGTAGTATAAATAGGTAAAATAATTGTAGTATGTTATATTACTTTGCATCATTAGGGAAACAAAACTTGAAAGGACTAACATAGATTTGCTTTAGTAAAGATGGCTTATCAAATTCTAGCAACAATTTATAAATTTTCATATTTTACTGCCGAGATCAAAGCAATGAGTGTGTGATAACTTTTCAGATATCAAAATGAAAATTACTGTTGGATGTAGGACAGTAAAAATGTGTGCTAATTTATTGAATTTGCAGAAAGCAAAGTAAATGTGGGTCTGTGTTTCTTGTTTATTTAGGACAGAAGAAGAGAAGAAAGAATGGATTCAGGTTAATATCATTCTGTTTTGCTGTGCATTTTTGTCTATATAAAGGAACTAATTCAATTTTTAATATTCTTGTCTACTGGACAAATTAAACAGCATAGCCATCAAAATTTTAATTTCTGAGGTTAGCAGCTGAGGACTTCTGCAGTGTAAACTTGTGTGTCTTGGCGGAAGGCATGAAGGTGTCACTGAGTCAGACCATTGTAGTGTTTAAGTTAGCATTGCCAACACGACTGGCAGTGACTCCTCAGGGCTTTAGCCACTGCCAGGCATCTTGTGCATGCAAATGCACTGAGCTATAATCCTATTGCACCTCACATAAATTCACATTTATAAAAATCTGGCAGTGATTTCAGGACACTCTCACTAGTACTATGACAATAGGACACAAGCAGATGTTGTGACAGATTTATCTTCCTGATCTCAGAAATATAACCACTTTTGTGCTTTTTTAACCAGCATATTAATATTGATTGTCCATGAGAAGTGCTCTGTGATGTGGATGCCCAGGAATTTGTGCAATTCTATCCACTTCCTTAGTGTCAATATATAGATGTATGGGTACATCTTACTTTTTCCTGAAGTCAGTTCTGGGTTCTTTCAGTTTTTTTTTGATGTTGAGTATGAGGTTTTCATTGCACCACATTGTCCGTCCCTGTACATCCTCCCTGTAAGCAGATTCACTGTTAAGCCTCACTGTTAAGCCTCACTACACTTGAATCATCCATGTATTTGATGATTGTGTTGGTGTACGGTTGGTGTATGATGGGGTACAGTTGTGTATATAGTGAGTAAAGGAAGAGAGGTGCATGAGGTGCTTCTGTACTCAGTGGCAAGGTGGAACAGTGATAAGTATCCATCCTGACTGACTGTGGTCTGTTTGTCAAGAAGTCCTTTATCCACAGGCAGATATTTTGCTGTACCCAGATTGGACATTTTGTCTGCTGGGTAATATGGTATTAAAAGTAGAGCTGTAACCCACAAACAGCCTTGCATATATCCCCTATTGTTTCAGGTGGTGCAGTCCAGTATATAGGACAGTTCAGAGAGCATCATCAGTTGATCTTACATCTGATACAGAAAAGATGTTGTATTTTCTAAACAACTTTTAAATAAAATTGCAGACCTGTTGTTTTTTTTCCTTGACATCATATTTTTTTCTTTATCTTCCAGGTTATTCAAGCAACAATTGAAAAACAGAAACAGAACAGTGAAACATTTCGGGCTTTCAATAACTCTTTTTCACAAGAAGATGAACATCTCCCAGATTCATCAGTGAGTATTAGAATCATTATTCCTGTGACTTCTTTGCTGGAAAATATCACATGGTTTCTGTCCTAGATTTAAAGCTTCACATTATATTTGTAGTGCAGGGATGGGCAATTTGGGATCATTTTAGGGATTCTGGACCTTTAACAGTTGTATAGAAGAGGGAATTTCCAATTGTTAAAGGTTCACTATCCCTAAAGAGGCCAGCTGGCTCAACTCCGCTGTAGCTTCTAAATTCTGTTCTTGATTTCTTTTGTGCACCTATATGTTGATTTCAAATTCCTTTAGCAAACCATATTCTTTTGCTCATACATTATCAGAAATTACACACAAATTGATATTCCAGTTCATTTAGAACAGCAAAGGTGGTTCTGCAATTGGTCTACTGTTGCAGACACCAGAGTGGTCCGTACTCAGATGTGATAATGATTGAAAATTTTAAAGCATCTGCCCCTTGGGCAAGCCTTATAATACTGCAGATCTGTTTCCAATACATTCTTACATGTAAATTTATTCAAATCTGAAGTGTAAATCATTTTTCTGGCCCCCAACAGTGTCAGAGCAATGATGTGGTCCTCCTGCCAAAAAGTTTGGACACCCCTGCCCCAAACTAAGATTACCAAGCCAGCAAGCAATGTGACCATTTCCAAACTCTTCCTTTTAGCAGTACAAGGAATGATAGCATCAGCATAAGGATACTGACCAGGGCTTTTTTTCAGGGGGTACTCATTGGTACTCAATACCAGCACCTTTTTCCACCTCCCCTTCCTCAAGCGCTAATTAATAATTATTAATATGGGGGTGACCTGTGGTGAGTAGTGGCACATTTTTCCCCCTAGGAAAAAAGCACTGGTACTGGGTATTAACAATCTTGTGTAATGTCAGAATTCTCTCTTTTTGGAAAAAGGCTGTTTGAAAACCTTTGAATGAAAGTACTTTCATCCCTTCCTCCAGATAGCTAGCACCAGTTCTGTGGAATCTATGCCGGGGACCGATGGTAGTAACACACCTGGAGGGGTAAGTGTGATATTAATGCTTCCCTAAATCAAATGTTAAAATGCTTTGTTTTGAATGGAGGGGGAGAGAAAAAGGCTGAGAGAGAGAACATATTCTGTCCTTGGTTTTAAGTTGCATAAACTTTTGGTTTTTAAAAAAAAATATTCACAATCTATTCTGGTATAAATTTCAAACATTTTCCTCACTTATGAAATGTTAACCTCAAAGCCGGCTGCATATCCTGTGCTTCTTTAAAAATCCTGTTGGTAAGAAATTGGGATTGCTAAGTGAAGGCAGTGGGACTCGTACAAAATATACCAGAATATACAAGCCTAGCAGTTTTATTAGTTGTGATATGGTAGCTCATCCATATTTCTAGGATCCACTACTGTTTGGTTGCTTGTGCTGGGAAATGGAAGCGGTTTTAAATTTATTCAAATCTGAAATGTAAATCATTTTTCTGGCCCAGGAAATGGGAAGTGTTTGTACAAATTCAGTGAAGAGCTTTGACTCCTGTGTGTTGACAAGAATACATTCCAAATGCAATATTGTACACATGCCATGTTAACTTTGGTAGCTGTAAAAACATTAAATGGCAGTTTTAAAAAACTGCAACTAGAAATGCTTGTGTTAATGTCAATTTCATGGCCAATTTAATGTGGTGTTCATTTTATATTAAGCAAGGGGAAAGTAACCATCCTTCTTCACATCAGCATAATGTCTTTTCCAGTGGTTGGTACTGGTGTCTCTTCTGCTTATTTTTAAAAATTATGGACCCATTGGAGACAGAGAACCATTTAATGATTTCTTTTACCTTGTAATCTCTTTTGTAAACTACCAGTACTTATATTCTATAAATATTCTTTCACTTGTAAACCCAAACCTCTGAGTTCAGTTCTCCAACTTTTTCAGCCATGAAAGTTCCTGGGTGCCACTGAAAACATTATTAAACCCTTGTGAAATGAGTTCCTACTTGTATCTTTAAAAAATGAAACACTAATAATGCCTAAAACTAGGAAGAAAAGCCCTCTCCACAACCCTGAAGGTTTATATGTGCATTTTTAATTTGTTCATGAATATTCCTTCTGATTTCTGAGGACTTCCTCATCCTGTGAATAAAAGAGCAGCATAATATAACAATTATACTAATTTCTGAGATAGTAATGAGCCTCTGAGGGCTGGTTCAAAAAAGCATTTATGCTACTTAGTTTCTTCTCACTTGGCATCTGGTGGCTAAAGTTGACACCGTGGAAAATGTTTGGTTTTCTTAGGTGATTAAAAAGTCTGCTGTTGTAATCCATGATGGCTTAAGAACATATGGAAATCATTGCTTGATGTTGGTCATAATCAAGAAGGGGATATTTTTAATATTGTCGGCACCCATCCTGATTAAAAAGGAGACTTAACAAATCTGCAATGTATGCCATGAAGTTTAATCAGGAGCTGTATTGATCCTATACAATATGAATTGCTTGCTCTTTGGGTTTGAGAAAGGGATGTTAAATTTAACAGTTTTAACTTTCATAGTGGCCTGGTAGTGGGACTTGCTGCTTTGCTGTTGATCTGCAGTATTAAACTATTAACTTCACAGCAGCCTCCATATTCTCCATGGCATCTCCTGTTCACTGTGTCCAAAGCTTAGATTTTTAAACTACGGGTATGTCATTGTGATAAGCTATGATTTGAGTTTTCTTAATTATTACAGTGGGAAAATGAAGGTTCAAGGAAATGCTGTACATCTGTCAGTTCCAAAATTTGAATAGTGTTGTCTAAATTCCTCATACAAAGCAGTCTCACTCCATTTGGAGGCTGAGGGACCCTGATACCGGTTAGAAACTGATGGATTTCCAAGTAGGCATACGCTTAGATATATATCTCACCTTCTGCTAGCACAGCAGGAAGTATTTTCTGAGGGACAAGCAGCTCAGTTGTCAGGAAGGATAGAGAGACCTTGAGCACATCAATAGACTTCTTTAAAAATCTATACAGTATTTTTTCAGTAACTTCATCTATTGCTAAAGGCTGTTTAATGGCTTGCCTAGTCACTGTTTTGAAATGTCAGGGATTGTTTGGAAATTGAAGTTGTTATGGGCAAAAAACTGCTGGCAGAGCTTGGGTCAAGGTGCATCTGGGAATCTTAATGCTCTACTCTTTAGTTTGTGCATGTGCTTTAGTTTCCATTATTTTTGACATCTTTTATTGGTTTTGCAGCAACCTTCTTTAACTTCTTTTTAAATTTTATTGTCATTCCAGCCTGAGTGCTGTAGAAAATCTTCCAAATCAAAGAGAGAAAAGGAGAAGCAAGCCTGCAAAAGTTGCAGCGAAAGCTTTAACTCTATTACAAAAAGACGGCACCATTGCAAGCAATGTGGGGCAGTAAGTATTAGAGTGAAAACTCACTGTTTTTGTTGGTACTGTATTCAGAACAAGCTGGATCAGTCTATACATTTCAGCCAGAAAAGGGTTTTATTTTCTACCCTTTTAGGATAAGAGTGCTTTATTAGTATGCGTGTCACTATTTTTAGTCACTGCCCAATACTTACCTTCTGGTCTGACATGTTAATTTAAAATGAACATCAGGCTGTGAAAAGAAACATGAACGATGTACTTACAACAAATAACAAATTCTGAATATGCAAAGACATTTCTCCATTTGGCATTTGCACATCTTTAAACATATAAATAAATATTTAAGTTAAACTTTCATTTAAATTAGTGGAACTTCATTCCTGTACTTGTCAACTTCAGTGAAATTTTATTTTTGGTCTCTGTGCAGTCAGACTTAGTGAAGTTCTACACATGTATTCATAGAATCCTAGAGTTGGAAGTTAAGATAAGGATCATAACTTAAGAAAATTTAAATACTTCAATTCCAAATAAAGGGGGAGGGGGAGTGAGACACAAGAGAAATATATCCTTGGAAATCTAATTTAAGTTTGATGCATTCTTGATTTATCTTTGGCTCCCTTCATTTCTAGTCTTAACTTTGACACATCACAACGATCAGGAGCATATCATAACAAATAGGGGACCTGGGTTCATTGATTCCATTAATAAAAAATCAATGTTCAGTGCCTTGGAAAAATTTAGCCATTGACATGCTTAAATAAATGTAATAACTAAAGTAGTGAGATGTGTAGCATTACCCTCCTGTGTCCAAAGAAAGCTAATGTAACTTTTTATTACCTTACCTTGGTGTTTCTGTGCCATCGGTTTCTTCATATTTTCATGATCTATCTGAAAGCATTAGTACATCAGTTGAATGGCTTTGTGATGATCTGTGATACAGGTTTTTTGCAGGACATTTTGCAAAGAAAAGAGCTTCAGACGATTAAGTCAGAATTCATGGTGAGGTATTGTAGGTATTGGGCAATAAGACACAGGAATGGCCTAAGAGCTACTTAAAGGCCTTGCATGCCTTGCTCATAGTGTGCTATATAAGTGTGAAGCAAGGAAATGATGTGCAATATCTGTCTGGTTAAGTGTCTCTTTGCTTTCATCTGTGAGCTGTAGGGTAAGCTGTTCTTGAGCAATCTTTTATGAATAGCTTGGCTGAGCCATTTGAAACATGGCATGCTATGAAACTGGACATCTTCAGACATAGTGTACCCCACAGTGAATTCATATCTTGGCAATTCTGATTTCAAAGTACAGTGGTGCCTCACATAAAGAGCTTAATTTGTTCCAGAAGCATGCTCTTTAAGTGAAATGCTCTTTAAGTGAAGCAAATTTTCCATAGGAAATAATGGAAACTCAGATGATTGGTCCTCCTCAGCAGATGAAAGCACTTCCAGAACCTCTTGTTGTTGCTTACGATGCAGATCCATCAATTTGTTTTACAACACATTTTTGTTCTAAAACTGTTTGCCAAACTCTGCCAAAACTGTTTGTCTTTTTGTCTGTTTGTCTAGACAAATTGCCTGTTTGTCAATGTAAGGCATTGTTTGTCTTACAAAGCAGAATTCCTTAGAAATTTTAGTTTGTTTTACAAAGCGTTCTTCTCACAAAGCATTTGTCTTACAAGGTAACACTGTACTCAATCTATTTTGTTTTCTTAATCCAGGCTATCTGCGCAAAATGTTCTGAATTTAAAACACTTGCTGATAACAGCCGCCACAATCGGGTGTGTAAGGACTGTTTTCAGTCGCCATCAGCAATTCCATTTATCTCGGGCAATGAAGCTGCAGGAGAACAAAAGAAAAAGATTGTGGAGGTATGACTGTTAATTAATTTCTAAAATGCTGGTTGCCTCAGCAAATCCAGTTTTCATTTTTCTAATCCTTTTGTAGTCTTGTCATTCATCATTTAGTAGTTCATTATTTACTGCACATATTTACTGGAGAGCTTTTGTGTGGTTAGTGCTGCAGGGCCAAATTTAGGTTTGGTGAGGCCCTAAGCTATTGAAGGTAATGGGGTCCTTTATATGTACAGTTGTCTCTTGTCAATAACAAATTGTTGCAGTTTTTTATGTTGAATATATGCTATATGGTAATTTAAGGACCTAACAGGAGCCTACACAACACAAAACACTGTTGCTGTATGTAGGTTTTATTTTTATCTTATATTTTGGAAATGTACATCCAGTTCTTTTTTCTTTAAATTTTTTTGGGGCCACCAAGAGAGTGGGGCCCTAAGCTATAGCTTGTTTAGGTCATATGTAAATCCGGCACTGGGGATGTGTTCTTCTTGGATAATTTCATTTTTTTATACACCTTCCTTGAATCCTCCATTATCCCTGTACATTTCTCAGTAATGACTGTATTTATCATTAGTGAAGTGTAGCACTTTTTAAAATATAACCCGACCCTCAGAAGTGGAGTGTTTGTATATAAAGAAACTGTTGTCTCTGGAGTCAGCACACAATATTTCTAACACTGGCACATTAGAGAATTCTGCTGCCTAAAGTCTTATCCGCCTTAAAATGTAGACTTGTGCAGGATGACCAGAAACAATAGAGGATAAAGTGCTTGTACCTTTAACTGCTGCATAGAAGACATAATTTTTTAATCTATGTTTGAACCTAAAAACGCAATCGCAACAGATAGAAGGAGAGTTTCCAAGATTTCTCAAGGGAGTACATCTCTGGTCACTTTCAGAGGATTCAAGTATGCCCAAGTCTGTCTTGACTCTGTCTCAGCACAGGTCTGGGGGTCCTACATTGAGCCTGATCCATAGATATATAACCTGCAGATAAACAGGCTCCACTAGTAATTCTAACCAATTTCTGCTGCTTTTGTAATAATTTTTTTCTACGTTAATGTTGTGACTATTTTTTTCACATTGGTCACTGGATCTCTTGGAATGTCATAATAGGCTGAGAGACTAAACATTAAAATTGAGTTCTTGTTTGTATACTAATCAATAATGAGAGAAATATTGGAGGCTTCAGTCATTTTTGGAGCAAAAGTAGCATCTGAAAACCATGGATTTCATAATCCACAGTTTTTGGAATCTGGGGAAGAGGAAAGAACCCCTGGGAATAAAGAGGCTTTACCTGTATCTGGCAGCAGTCCTATATACGTGTGCTTGGAAGCAAATCACATTGAACTTGGTGAGAGTTGTTTCCAAGTAAATAATAATAGGAGTGGACTCTCCTAACAGTGCTCTGGGGAAAAGAAATTGTTGTTCAACCTAGATTTTTTTCCTTGTCCTTGTGGCAGTATTGCACTTTTGCTAACACAGCTTCCTCATTAATTTTCAATCTCCTCCCAACCTACTTTATGCATGAAAGTAGCTGTGTCATCTTAATTGCTGTTCTCAATTTCCACTGTGGAGGTGGAATTTTAGTGTAACATTTTCCAAGAACTGTAGTTCAGCAACTACAGATAGACATTTTAATCTTGATTTGTACCTAATGATAATTAAGCCATAGCACATGTAAAACTGATATCTCGGCAATCACAGTTCTTCTGCATGAACAACACAAACAGTTAAGATTTCAATAAATTGTGAACGCCTTCAGTGTGAATAGAAGGTTCATGTGTTGTTGTTTTTTCCCTTCCCCAATAGAAGCAAAGCATTTCAGGAGCAGAAAACAGTCTTTTCAGCAGCCACCTCTTATTCCAAGAAAAAGGGAAGAATTGGTGTAAAGTATGGGTTACCATTCCCAAGACGGAGCCCCTTGTCTTATACCTTCAAGGGGGAAGTCAGGTAAAATACTTGAAATTTTACATGCAAACAATACATGGGCACAAATACACTGGTGAAGTGGGCCAGGATAGTAATTTCTAAACAGTTTGAGATAATTTTGAAGAATAAGCTAAAGTTCTGCAATCTCATACTGCAATCCCAGTGCTGGCCTGGAGGAGTTGCAAAAGTGCTGTGAAGCACTACAGAAGCACTTCTGCGCTACTCCTGGGGGAGGAGGTTAGGCCGGTGCACAGACATATGCTGGCTTCCCCTCACCACCACAGGAACAGGTAGATGGGGTGAGTTGTGCTGGCCTAAATTCAAAATTAGGATTACATCCTCAGTCTACTTACCCACAAATTTCCACACACCCCCTAAACGGTTATATCTTATAGGAACGGTTATATCTTAAGTTTAATATTCCTGTTTCCATTATGCTTATAAGCAGTTTATAATTTTCTTATCTCCATAGCTCATTTAAATACCTTAAAATGAGTTTATCCTACTCCGCTTTTACTTAAGCCATACTTTACATAAGCAATAACTGGTCTCCAGCAGTATGTCAACATATACATTTTCTGACTGCAAGTGAGCTGTCACTTTTACCAATATTGACTACAAGGATTTCTGTCCTTTGAAATTACCCTTTAATCTTCCTTTTTCACCCTGTATAAAGTTTATGCAAAATATACATAAAGCAGTACTTCATGTGCATAATGTTCATTACTGGAAAGATATACTTAGGATAGTACTACTACTACTACTACTACTACTACTACTACTACTACTACTACTACTACTACTACTACTAAGGATGTATTGGGTTTAGGGTCTAGTACAGAGATATAAAAGGTGGGGTGATATCTCTGGAAGACAAATTTCACACTCCCAGCAATATAAATCATTTATAAAAGTGCACAGTTCTTCCAGTTTTAATTCAGGAAAATTTTATTCAGGAGCCGTCAAATGTCCCTGCGGGGGAGCAAAGAGAGAAGCTAAGCAGGCATTTTTCATCATGAAGGGTATACAGTGATTATTTAATTTGCTCTTTTTAAGACAATTTTTTTTCAAAATTAGTACTTCAGAAAGTTTATGGATGTTGAGAAACACTTGTTCTCCTCCTCCACTCTAAGCAATGGCATTATGACAGTGTGACTTTAAATCTTCACTTGATTTATGAAGTTCAGTTCTCTGACAGTATTAGATCTCTTTAAGTATAAAACTGCTGAGAGTGTGTTTTGATAATGTATGAAACAAGTAGATTTCCTCAGCTCCAGAATGCTCAGAGCAGCATCACATTCATTGGAAATAAACAGGATTAATACAGCAATAAAAGCAATCTTCAGATCTGTCCCTGGCGTCAACACTGGAATGATAAAGAAGGGCAATATGTTGACTGACAGAATATGCAGAAAAATTGCTTTCCATCCCAGTTGAGATGAAAACCACCATGTGTGGAAAGCCAATATATAAACATCCATTTTGGTCCCAGGAGCATTGCATGGATGACAGGCAGAAGGAATAATCAGTTGCTAATATAATTATTTAAAAAGCAGAAGGGGAAACTTGGTAAATATAACAGCTCAGTTCATCTCAGTGCTTGCTTCTTCTTTCGTGTCAAGTAGTCCTTGCTCTTTTCTGGTTTTCATTCATGGACTTTTAAAAATGGGTGTTATGATGGAGCTGCAGAGCATGTGAGCTAATTCAGCCAGAACAGTGGCTGCGATTGCTTAAGGGAACGTTGCTATCTTCAGAACGTTCTTTGCAGAATGTGCATATTGACATTTTTCTGTATAGAAGACAACCTAGACTCATCATAACAGTCCCGTAGGCTTGACATATTGTTCTTCCATTTAATCCAAAGTTTGTTACATTTGTTGTTCATCTTCTTTTTAAAAAAAATTCACAATGAAATTCATAAGGTTCAAACAATTTACAAATCTATAGTGTGTAAATATAGGAAAACATGCAAAGCATTAAAAAAAATTTGTCCTGCCTTTTTGAAATTTCAAGACAAAATGTAAATACAATATATGATATTCAGAACCAAAGCCTGCATAGGAGTCGTAGCACAAAGTCTGTGGAAAATATCATTCCAACAATAGATGGCCCAAGGATTCCTGAAAATCTGTGATGAGAATGACCTTCTAGTCTGATATTTATTATACTGCACCGTCCATGTTAAAATCCTGGATTGAATTGTAGAAGGTAGATGCAGCCCACAGGGCAGGTAACCCAGTGTGTTGTCTTATTGACTGGTCATAAGCCTGTTGAAATACTGCTGGTTTTGCCTTTCTGGAATAGACCCACTGCCAGCTTAGAGATGGAAGTGGTTCCGAGGCATGTGATTCCCTGAATCAGACCTTAACCCATGCCACAAGGATCATCATAGAACAAAATGTTGTAACATTTTGGATATCAGCTAAAATAGATGAATATTTTTCTTGAGTCTAGATTTTGTCCTTGAGTGTGATTTATGCACATGCAATTTGTCCTTAAGCATGTCTAGAAAATTCTTGAAAATCCTGTGAAGTCATGCTGTTTACCTCTTCTATGGTTTGTTTTAATCTATTGTTGGTTTTCATATCATCTTTTCTCTTAAATGTTAGGAAGGACGTATTCCACGCAGTATACCCCTGCCTGGTTATGAAGTCGACTTTCCACATTCTGGCGAGAAGTTTGAATCAAAATATGTGTTCAAGCTGTGTCAGTCCCAACAAACTCTGTATTTCAGTGCAGATGATGAAGAGCTGCAAATAAAATGGATGGATATTCTCACCAAAGCATCTAGAGGGGAGACTTATAATCCATGTGAAGGAGCCAATAATCCTTAGAGTTAATATCTTTTAATGTTGTCCAGACTGTATGGGGGAGAAAAAAGAGTAACTTGAACATGGTAATCATAGCACTTTGAAAATCTGAATGGCTTTATATTTCTGTACGTCTGTAGAGAAATTTCAGTGGTTTCTTTTTCTCCTTTCACTTTTTATTGTACATTCATTGCATATAGTACTGATTGTCCGGCATATGATGTTAAATGGAATAAGTAGGTAATAGTTGTTAATGGTGTTTATTAATGGAAATGGGGGGAAAGGAAAAGCATTAATTTTATCAAAGGTAATTGGAAAACCATCAATCAGCCATCCATTTCTCTTTCCTCACTATATTCCTGTTTCTTTCAGTTGCTGATTGAATGCAAGATGTGTTTAGTCTGTGAGTTACAGGAGTGCTGCCTTTTAATTGTTGTCCAAGGCTTGTGGCTGGCCACTGACATGCTGTTCTCTGTCTTTTGGGATTAAACAAATGATCTCTGTGATTTGTGAGCAACGTAGTGAAATTGTTTCTTTTTGGTAATACAGTCTGTTTTTTCTTGAAATGACCTTTCCACAAGACAAATACTGTAGAAAATGTTTCTAGTCTTCTGAAAGCCATTGAGGAAGATATCTTGAAGTCTCAAGTACCAAGCATTTCTATATATATAAATGTATATTGATTTTTTACTTTCACCCACACTTTTCTTATTTCTTTATATGACCTCCTTTTTAATGTATGCAAATGTTTTATACTGCAAACTGGGATGTTATCAATAAATGAACATTTTTGTACACCCAGTAAGGTGACCATTTTTTGTTTAGAATGATTAACTTTTTGCGTAATCAAGGATTTATTTATATAATTTGTAAATACCACATATTAAGAATTTTTATGATTGACCTAACTGAGACTTAGTCTTCAGATTAAGACACTTGTATAAATTGAATTTGTAATTTGTTTCCTCTGTACCTTTGGTTTGCAGAAGTATTTATGTATTCAAATAAAAATCCATGTCATTGATTTCTGAGCCAGCTCTTCAAAATACTTCAAATTTATGACCCAGTGCCAACTAGGCACCAGCATACTGCACATTTTAGCAGAGGAGGCTGGTTTATAGACATCAGAAAGCAACCTCTGCCAACTCATGCTGCCAATTTACTGATGGGGTGGTCAGAGTGGCCTCCTGAATAGCAGCAGGACCCTCTGGAGCAGGTAAGGCACACATAGGGAGAAAAGAAGGTGAGAAGGGGAAGCAGATGAAGGGTGGAAGAAACTGGGAGTGGAGGAGGGTGGATTAGGCCTGGTTGATCTAGCACAAGTCCATGTTGATCTATAGTAGCTGCTCTTGCTTACTCTGGGGCAAGAGTACAGATGTCCTCTTACTTCAACAAGGTCTCCCACAGCCAATCTTCCCACCCCCACCTCCTTGCAGGAGAATGTGAAAGCCATGCCAGCACCACAGGAATTTTGTTAGGATTGTGCTGTTAGTCAAGAATCACATATGTTGAACTAGTTCCTTGGTATTAGTTACTATCCAGCACTTTTGTCTTCCTCCTAGCCTGACCTGGCCTCGCTCAGCTCTCCATTACCTGCCTTGTCAGACACTTTCAGTATTCACCATGACATGACATTCAGCTTCAGTGTTCTTTTAATATCAAAGCTAAATCTCTTTGTAACATAAAGTAGCTGGAAAATTTTCCCTGGGCTCAGATTGGTTGAGCATTGCTGCTCCTTGAAATCTGCCAAGGGCTGCCTGCCTTCTGCCTGCCTTCAGAAAGACAGAAAGGTATAAAGAAAATGCTGGTGATGAGGCTACAGAGCCCCATGACAGTTATCTGTTAGAAAGAGAGCATTTGTTATTGGGATTGGTAGACTAGCAATATACAAGAAATGGTTATGGTGAATGGAGTTCAGTTGCGTGGTGAATGGTGAATAGAGTTCAGTTGCTTGTTGCAAGAGTTCCTCTTGCATGCTTTGCAAGAGGATATGAATCATAGCTAGGTCTAGCTTGAGCCCTCTGGAAGGTAGGATGTTTTTGACCTGGCTGCTCTGGTATGCTATACTCTGCTGAATAAAAGGAACAGAGTTGAGGAAGTTATCCAGGTCAGCCTTCATTGGTTACTCAACCTAGGAGAGAAGGGACCACTTCTCTATTCCTGACAACTGCATGTGTATTAGCTGGTTAAGTATCTGAATATGATAGCAGACCGAACTTCTTCTTTTGGCATTTTGGTGCTCATCCCTGTTGATTTACAGTGCTGTTTTAAAATGTGTGATGGTGAGGCAAGTGGAGGACAGGGTTCTTGTCATCAGAGGTGGTCTTAACTGGTGCCATGGGAAAGGAAGGCAGCTCTCTCAAATTATGTTTCAGTGTACATAGGAAAACAAAAGTCCATAGTAATAGAATGAAGACCCCTCAGCCAAATTGTTTAAATGCAATTTTTAAAACTGGAGCAGAGAGTGGAAGTGCAGGAATTTTTCATTAACCTCTTGGTTGCTAAGGATTGTAAAATTGGTTGGATAGGTACAGTTAAGACTTTGCTTCTCCCTGGTAAAATGTAGAATAACTTTAAATAACAAGCAACTGGAATGAACAAAATTGTAATGCTCATGAATTTCATCTTCTTTTCTACGATGGAATCTTCAAACACTTTGACTCACTTTGTAAGAGAAATTTGAATTTTATTTTTCTGATCAGATCAATCTACTGTGCTATTGAAATTCATGAAGCAGAAATTATGTAAGAATCTTGTGACATTCATGCCTTTAACCCGTTGAGAGAAATGCTATGTTAGATGTTTGATGGCTGTGTCTGTGCTCCTAGACTGAAATGATACAATCTAACAGAGTTTGATATTAAAAGGAAAATGGTGGAAAAGATAGTTGCTTTGATGGTTATATATGGGAGAAGAGTCTTGTCAATATCCTTAGATTGAAAGACTCTTATCTCATCAGGCCCATAACAGAGAAAGACGGTAATGCCAGCAACTGAAGTATATTGTGAGTGCAGTTGCAGTATAGTCAGAATAATACATTTCACTCCAGTTTATACCACATGTGGCCATTTACATAAAACAAATATTACTGCAAGTGATGAAGACAAATGTCTGTATGTGCTTTCTGTCTCTGAGGGCTGCCAGGACACAGTTTTATATGAATAGATCTCTGTGCAAAAGTACACAAAGGATGAAAAACTATAGGAAGCTTTGTGCCTGTTGTTGCATTTTTTCTCAGTGATCTCGTCTTGCTCTTCTCACTCAAATGCTTTCTATTACTGGGTTTGCAAACTTTCTAGAGACAGAGGGTTTTCTGTCCTTGCTTAATATATGCAAAGAGCTGTGTGGTTTATTTTGCTGGTACAGAATAGATAACAGTTTTCAATCCCTGGGAAGTAGCAGGGATGTTGAGCTGAACTGTGGAATAGTAAAGCACCTGAAGATGACCTGTTCTCCACCTGAACAAGAGAAATGTATAAAATATCAGAAATCAATGAAATCCTTACCTATGAAGTTTACTCTTCTAGCCTGGAGCAAGATGTGTTTTTCTCCCTAACTAATAATGTGTGGTTGCTATGAGGCGAAAGTGCTGATCTGAGTTTCTTGGAAGAAGGGAGGAGAAAAAGCAAATAATATGTGAATTAGAAATAAGGTGCCTACTGTTGGTTAGATCAGCACCCAGTCATACTGGAAAAAAGAAAATAGCATTCATGTCAAGCAGCTGTGGGCAATGGTCACCTAAGAAGCTAAAGCCCCTTGAGGCTAATCATGCTGCTCTTATGGTTTATGGATAACACATGTAGCTCACTAGCTAAGCAGCCCAATATGATGGTAGCAGTTACGATATGTTGGCTTTCTGAGGCTGTTCCGGTGCAATTTTTTGGAGAAACATCTTCTAACATAGTTCTTGTTTTCAGGGTTTTTACATGTGCCTGAACTAGGTGAGGAAATGTCACACCTGTTGGTTTAAAGTTGGAGGAAGAGGAAATGGCCTCTGTTCAGCTAGAAAACACCTATGGTTAGTAAAGGATGACAGAAGAGAATTTTTTCAGTTTCAGATGAACTTCCATCTAGCCAAGGGTTCTGTCTTAACAACAATTGACCAGATTCTTCTGGGTACTCACCACCAAGATACGTAAAGACAATTGTTTCCTTTATTCAATTGTTTATTCAATTGTTTCTTCAGCACCAGTTCCGCACCACTGTACAAGGAGGTCCACAGCTAATGATAGCCCTGACATCTGCCCTTGGAAAGTGATTCTCACTTTTATTTTCTTTTGCATGCTGCAGGGAGATGGAGTTCTCTAACCCTACAATCCAGAGTAACTATGGGAGCACGTAACAGACATTATGTGTGCCTGTAGTTTCTGCACCACCTAGTGAAAACCTATGGGAAATTCATATTACAATCCAGAGTAAATTGTTCTTACACCGGAGAAAGTACTCCCCGTAGTTACTCTGGATTGCGCCCTAAGTCTCAGAGGAAGAGCAGTTTAGGTTGATTGCCTGCCTGCTCAATTGCCATGGTAAGCAGGAGTTTAAAATCATTTTAAAGGGATGTTTATTTTTAATTTCTTTTGTTTATTGCAAAAAATGGCATCAGTTCCATTCCTGGAATCCATTCCTTCATGGATGCCATGACTCAACCTATATAGAAAATTTAAATGGGGAATTGATATGCTGCCTGTCCATATAGTTACAACTTTAGAACCAGAAGAGAGCAAAATATATATGTACCAGAAACTTATAGCAGTTTAAAAGAAAACAAAGGAGTTGTGCATATCTAAAATTTACAGCAGGGTGAGCAATCATTTTAGATTGCACTCACCACACAATAAGCTGTAGCTAGGAGGAGAAAAATAGTGTAGGAACTGGTGTAGCAGGGATAGCAGTGCTGTCTAAAACCTGCAATTCTTTCTTTGCAGGATGACATCTCTCCCTGTTTAAAGTTCAAGCAGATCAGGAGCATAATGTTATTCTGGTCACTTCCTCTCTACTTCTGCCAGTACTGTATCTGTCGCCATCTGGAGGGCATGCGCAGCATATCAAAAAGCAACAAAGTTGATTAACTTTTACTGTTTATTTAAAAGTAAATTTACTATTACATAAATGGTAAATTTGGGTTAATAAATAAAGATCATGTCAGGAATATTAGTCTATCAAGCTTAATTGTACCTAATGATTTGCAAGTTCTTTGCTCCAGGTATCTTGTCACAGTAATGCATGCACTGACTGGAGAGTCCCCATTCCCTTCAATCTGCTCCATTGCAGTAATCTAACTTCAAAACAACCAGCAAGAACTTTTAGGCAACATTTTGTCTCCATGGTCTGAAGCACATGTGCAGCATTTGGAAGTTCATCCAAACTAACATGCATACCTGGAAAGGCGGATTGCAGTTGCTTGCATTAGCAGGCAGTATCCCTGTCCTGTTTGTGTGCAGCATAATGTAAACATACACAAATTGCATGCATTCATCATGCAATCCACCCAACTCAAAACGTACGGCTGTATCCCTTTGTAGTTTAAGTATTTTCAGCTGTTATTCCAGAAATTGAGGTGGGTGGTGTTAGTTTAATGGTCAATCTACCGTTGTCCTCTTACACGCATTTGCATCAATGCTTGAAAAGTTGTTATTACAAGTGGTATTCCTGGGGCAGTTTCTCCAGCCGTTTTGTCAGTGTAAGCATATTGTGAAGCATGCCTTTCTGCAGGATGGCTGTCCTCATGTTATGAGAGTCTGTGTCTATGCCTCTTACGTCTAGTGATGATGGTGATACTCATCTGCCTAGCAAGACATTCTAAATGCACTTGAGTATTTATATGTGTGTTTAGAACACTACCACAAGAATGGTATTTTAGGTAATGTATCTATGAAGAGAGTATAAAGCACTGCCACAAAGTACCAATTCAAATATGTTTCTGGCACAGCCCCCTCCACCCACCATATCAATTTCAAATAAAAGGCAAATTCTTCAGCATTTGTACCGTGTGTTGACGATGTCTGCTTGTTGTGGATTGGAGTTTCCGCCAATCCATGTTAGATGCAAGATGGAGATACCTGGCCGGCCTGTTACAGGGGCCTGTCACCAGGATGTTGCCTTACCCACTGAAGTGGTCCCTATTAGTTACTTGCATTTGCATGCTTTCGAACTGCTTGTTTGGCAGGAGCTTGGCTACGATGGGAGGTCACCCCATCTGGCAGTACGCAGGTCTTGAACTGCTGGCCTGATGAGCGGAATTCCAGTCAAGCAGTGTTCTAACTCCAGCATTCTAATTGCTGAGCCACTGCAGCCCTTACACCATATTAATTTCAAATGCTGTGGATTAACATCATTATCTGACTAATACATGAATTATTTTAAAAACTGCAGTTGAAAAGAAGCTAGGCTTGAACTTTTCTAGCGATTGTGATCGCTTACTACATAGGAGGGAGCTCTTTACACGGGAGAGCATTAAGAAAGGAGATTTCCCCTTCTGTATTAGACTCCTCCTTTTGCATGAACAAGTGTTACAATTTTGGGAGTAAATATACCATAAGTCTTTTCCTGATCTATTGCATCAGCTCTAGAAAAAGAACAGTGTTGTGCTCTCTCTCTCTCTCTCTCTCTCTCTCTCTCTCTCTCTCTCTCTCTCTCTCTCTCTCACACACACACACACACACACACACACACACACACACACACACACACACACACACAGACTCTATATCATATATTCAGGCTAAATATGTTTCTGCAGGAGGAAGTGGTAACCCTCAGTGACCTAGCATAACAGATTCAGTCTTTCTGGACCTTGATATACTCCAAGTCAGGTTGCCATTTACTGCATCCATCTTGAGAACCAGAAGTTCTTAAGATGAGACAAATTCAGTTTTACCGCATGAAACAGCATCATTATCAGAACATTTGACATCATGCAAATAGCAAGTACATAAACTTAAATGCATTTGGAACAAAGTATCTTCTGTTCTCAAGCCCGAGGCTTCTTGTGTTAAGACAGTACACTGCAGTCTATATATCTATATATATAAAACTGAAACATCACTGGCTCACTGAAGCATGAAATTTGGGGAGGGTGTTCTTTATCTGACATGAACACCCATCAAGAACCATTGCTGTGAAATTTAACCTTTAGGGGGGATGAAAAGGCATGCAACTTGTTTTTGTCCTATACTTAACATTGAAGACTGACTGATCAACATCCGGCTAATGCACCGTAACGGAAAGTACACAGAGTGGTGCACATGGAGGGATAATGCACATGGGGGAATGGTGCGCATTGGGGGTTGGTGCACAGGGGAGGGTGATGCGGACGGGGGGTTGCTGCGCATGGGGGGATGTTGCTGCCAATGGGAGTTGTTGCACATGGGAGTTGATGCGCATGGGAAGGTGTTGTGAAATTAGGGTTAACGTGCAATGGGGAGTATTGTGCAATTGGGGATAGTGTATGGGGGTATTTTACTCTCACAACATGGGTACATTTTGCTAGTCTTCTATATATATATAAAAGTCACTGACTCACTCACTGACTGACTCATCACCGCCCTGCCAAAACCGCTGGGCCTAGAAGCTCGACATTTGGGGTGGGTGTTCCTTCCGTGACGGAGGGGTGCACTAAGAACCGGTTTTCGGAAATTCCAACCAAAAGGGGGTGAAAAGGGGCGCAACGCGTTTTCCTCCCTATACTTTGCATTGAGAATTGCTGACTCAGCAACATTCTGCCCCAACTGCTGGGCCTGAAGCATGGAATTCTGGGAGTTCCTTCTGTCACCTGAACACCCACCAAGAACCATCTGGAGAAATAGATGGTTGAAATGGTTGAAATAGATGGTTCAGCCCTTCAGGGGCTGAAAAGGGGGCGTGTTTTTCTCCTATACTTAACATGGAAGACTGACCAACTTCCAGCCAATTTGGTGCTCGGTGCCTGGTGCGCTGGGGGGATATTGTTCTGAGGGAGGGGTTGCACTGGGGAGGATGCTGCGCATGGGGGGTTCGTGCACATGGGGGTTTGGTGCACATGGGGGAACTTACGCACGGGGGGTTGATGGCAGGGGGGAAGTTGCGCATGGGGGAAGTTGTGCATGGGGAAGTTGTGCATGGGGGTTAATGCACATGTGGGGAAGTTGTGGTTGGGGGGAAGTTAAGCATGGGGTTGATGTGCATGGGGGTTGATGCACATGTGTGGAAGTTGCGCATGGGGTTGATGAGCATGGGGGAAGTTGCGCATGGAGGGAAGTTGCGCTTGGGGGGAAGTTAAGCATGGGTTGATGCGCATGGGGGGTTGATTCACATGGGGGGTTGATTCGCATGGCGGGTTGATGTGCATGGGTGGAAGTTGCTCATGGGGGGAGTTGTGCATGGAGGTTGATGCACATGGGGGATTGATGCACATGGGGGATTGATGCGCATGGGGGGATGGCGTACGGGAGAATTTTACTCCCACAATGCAGGTAGACTTTTCGCTAGTAGTATATATAATTGAAGAATCACTAAGTGACTAACCCTACAATCCAGAGTAACTACGGGAGCCCGTAAGAGACTTTATGTGCACCCATAGTTGCTGCACTACTTAGTGAAAACCTATGGGAAATTCATATTGCAATCCAGAGCAAATTGTTCTTACACCGGAGCAAGGACTCCACATAGTTACTCTGGATTGCGCCCTTAGTGACTAACTGACTCACTCATCAATGCCCAGCTTCATCCCCTGGACCTAGAAGCATGACATTTGGGGAGCATATTCCTTCTGTGACATGGCACCCACTAAAAACCAATTTTTAGAAATTTGACCCCTAAAGGGGTGAAAAGGGGTGGAATGTGTTTTTGTCCCTATACTTAACATTGAAGACTGACTGAACACCCAGCCTCAACCCCTGGACCTAGAAGCAGGAAATTTGGGGAAAATATTCCTTCTGTGATGTAAGGACCCACATAGAAATGATTTCATGCCCATTGGAGCTTGCTGCCTAGTGCTGCCCACTGGTGGCCTGGTAGGGATACCCAGTGGTACGCTGGTGCCTGCTGCCTAATGGCACTTGGTGGTGCCCACTGCTGCCTGCTGCCCAATAGTGCTTGGTGGTGCCCACTGTTGTCTGCTGATGGGTAGTGCCCAGTAGGGAATGCAAAATTCCCAGTGGGGCCCGGTACTCACTGGCATACTGCCCAATCGCATGCGGTAAGGATGCCCCTGGTGCTCAGTAGTGATCCCCCGTGCCCACTCGTGCATGGTGGTTGCTCAGTCATGCCTGGTAGGAATGCCTGGTGCCCACTGGCTGTTTGTACCCTGTGGTGCCCGCTGGTTGGTGGTGCCCGCTGGCTGGATGTACCCACTGGCTGGATGTACCGTGTGGTGCCCACTGGCTGGTTGTACCTGCTACCTGATGGTGTCTTGTAGGGATGCCCACTGCCTGCTGGTGCCTTCTGGTTTCTGCTGCCAAATGTGCCTGTTAGGGATGCCCGCTGCTGCCCACCACTGCCACCTGATACCTGATGATGCCTGTTGCCCAACCATTGCCCAGCCATGCCCAGGGCCAACAATTTTTTTGAAATTTTACTCTCACAACAATGGGTCAGTTCTGCCAGTATTTTTCTTGCTTAAATAGTCAGCCTTAAACTCAGCAGTGCACACCACTGTTGTCAAAAACAAACTCTGATACATGATGGTGAAGGGGCAAGGAACGGAGACAGTTTCCACTATCACTGCATGTTCACTCAAAATCTAATCTAGTTCTGGAATCCAACCTAGCTCTATAGGACACAGATGTTGCTGGATAATGAAATAACAGGAAGTCTGTGATGGAAAAGATGGCTTATTGGCACTGTAGGTTGTATCGACGATAACTTGTGTAATAGTCTAACACTAGAGAGTGAAAATAAATCATTGTCTTCCTTCTACCATACTTTGTTAAGAAATAAATAATTAAAGAGATATAAAGGTCTGGCAGAGGAGGAGGCATAGCATTTTTCTAAACATGCAGTTAAAAATAGTCTAGTGTTTGATCTCTGAAGAGTCATTAGGGTTAGCCGGAATGACAGTTCTCACAATAATTATATCTTAGCCATAAAATAGCAGGGGACAAATATGAGTTTATCATTCAGGGGCTTCCTTGGTAAATGTACTACATAAAACATTTTTCTGACATCAAATTTGGGTGTGGAAGATGTTTGTGTGTTCTTTGGAAATAACCTTTTAAAATGTGGCTAATTCTTTTCAACGTAGCTATAACATCATTGCCAGTTACTTCTGGGGTATGAGGTCAGTTGCAAAAAACACCAGTAAGAGGCTTAGGGTGAATGGAATGGCTTTTATATGTGTGGAAAACCATGTTTGCAGCCTCCTGCAGTTGTTTGCATTGCATTCTAGGTCTTGCTGCTGGGTGGTAAGTGTCAATGGTATCTGAGTACCACCAGACACAACCTCAAGTACCATTGGTTGTACCCATAGCACTGGTTGAGAAACAGTACCGTAAGGTGTGTTTCTTCTAATTTTTGCCTAAGTACATTCTATAAAATGCCTATTTCACAATGCCAAGGTGACCAGATATCTTCAGGTTGATAGGCATAACGCCTTTAACCACTGAACCACAATAGGCATCATAGTGTTTAAATTAACCACATGAAAGCAATATATATATGAGTGCTTTTAACTTTTATGTTTGTTATGACCAACATTTTTCTTGGGTGTCCTTTTTGGGGCAGTTTGTTCTCTTTTGTGTTCTCTTTTGTGACATTTGATCACCATGCACAATACCCTGTCCAGTTAGCATTCATGGTATGAATCTAGTTAGCATTCTAACTAGAAGTTAGCATTCACCATGCAGTTAGCATTCATAATGTCCTCTCCAGTTTCTTAATGCTGCATGCAATCAGTCTTATGTACATGTGTTAAGTTCAGTCTGTGTGGTCTGCATGCCTTACAATGACTAGCAGAGCAAGCTGTTAGGTGTGGTTTCAGTTGTGCTGTGGAAATTGACTTGTAGAATAAGATTGCTACTGGTTTCCTTATTTCAAGGTTATTATTCTGAATACATTCCATTTTGAATACTCTTCAAAATGATACAGAAGGACTAAAGATTGACTGAATAATAAAAAGGCAGTTTTTAATAAAACTTGCATGTTAAGGGTTAGCTTTCAGAAGTATTCCTAAACATGACAAAAAGAGGAAATGGAAAACATAATCGTACCCAGAAGGCCTGAATTAAAGTATTTGGCTTTGTTTTGCATTATCTTCTGAAGTTAGAATTCTCTATGCTTATCACCTAATGATGTATTGCTTTTGAATGCAGTGAAGTTTGTGTATTTTCAGTGGCACTGACTAAACTAAAAGCTCTTTTTATACTTGGAGACAGAAGGCTGTTCAGATTCTAATTGCGTTGGTTTTTATTAAGTGTTCGTGCATACCCTTAGAATCATAGAATCATTGAGTTGGAAGGGACCCAGTAGGTCATCTAGTCCAACCCCCTGCCTGCAACAGGAAATCCCCCTCGAGCATCCCCGACAGGTGCTCGTCGAGCCTCTGCTTGGGAACCTTCTCTCTCACTTTGTTTAGTTCTCCAGTGAGCTGCAGTACATCTGCGCAAAAATGGGGCTGTTAAAGCTCTGCTGAAATTACAAATATTTTGGTTCAAACGTCTACCTCTAGAGATGGCTGCAGGCACTCTGATTCATTCTGAATAAACCATGCGTATTAACAAGAAATATCATCATTGCTACACTATACTGTTAAGACAACAATAGCATGCAGATCTGCTTGAAATTAAGACCCATTCAAATTAATGGCTTGCCCTCCTACATAATTGTATAGTGGGGAGTGATTGAACGAAAGGGGGATTTTGTACTGAATATAAGAAGTTGTATAGTGTTTAAATCGAATCTATGTTACCAAATGAATTCCTAAGTCTTTTTCTATAGCAGCTGACCAATTTGTGATGAATCATTCCTTTTATATAGTATTTCCCTACTTTGAACAAAATGAGGTTGAGTAATAGGCCATTTCAACAGCCCCCTTCCTCCTTCAGCAGCTCCTTATTAAATTTTCCAGTCAGATGTAAGCCTATGGTAATTCCCACCCTTTCCAAAAATACAGTCAGCCCTAGAGATATGAAGAAAGAAATCTTGTCAAATCCCTGCTTCTTTGTGGTGCATTTGAAAGGTACCCCACAGTCAATTTCTCTATGTCATATCAATTTATCTGTCCTACGTAGCATCATTCACATATCAAGATGAAGAAACCTCCAACATGGATATTTGACAGAGCAATCCTAACCTTAGCTGTTAGTCTGTGTGGCCTGAGCTGTATTCATCACAAGCTAGGAGTAAGTTGGAGGTCAGTTTGGGGTAAGGGATATTTTCCCCCTTTATCCCACACAACACTCCAACCTGATGGAGCTACTTGTATTTTGAACCAGTTATTTACCTGGAACAAATATGAGAAGCCCAAATAGGGTTACAAGGCTCAGAATTGGGAGTTAGGATACAGCGTGAGATGCCAGAGCTGATACTATCTCCCTCTTGGACCCAATCTTCTCCAATCTGTCCTCCCTGTCCAGAAAATCCCCTCACTGGGAATAACCTTGGAATAACCCTCTCCCTCTCTTATATACTATGCGGCACAATCTTACTTGCTCTGGCCAATGCAGGCGCTGGATCGTGTGCCAGTTGTTGTTTTGTTATGAACTTGACTTGTGGCACATTTGCAACACTTGGGAGCCGGCACATGGGACCTTAGTCAGTGCAACACTACATTACAAGTATGCAATGAATCTGGACCGTGGAGAGATGGTGGAATCCTGCATCATATCACCCTTTCCCAAGACATTTGGAATATAGCAAAGTATTCAAGTGAAGGAGGAAAAAATGGAAGAGAGAATGAGTTCAGTATCGAGTGGCCAGTGATGGACTTTTTGCCCTTGTCTTCTCTCTGCACTCTTCCTACTTATCAGATCGGGAATGAACTGATACTCCCTTCACTACCACCTCCCAGTCTAAGAAGCCCACACAGAAAGCGGGTGCCTTGGGACCCTCTTGGAGAAATGCAGAGACCCTAAATTTGTGGGGTTCCAAAAGAAAACAGTGGAATGTGATTGAAGGGGTGTAGAAGATTGCACTGGTATGTGCAATCTCCTGATTTTAGACCAGGGCACCAGAATGCAGATATCTTGTTCTCTTATGTGCTTAGATCTGGTGGGCTACTGTGAGATACAGGAAGCTGGACTAAGCGCACAATCCTAACCATGTTTACTCAAAAGTAAGCCCCATTGTGTTCAATGGGTCTTACTCCCAGGAAAGTGTCCTTAGGATTGCAGCCTAAATAGGCCTTTTGGCCTAATCCAGAAAGATTCTTCGTAATGCTTTTCTGTCACCAGGAAGTCACCAACACACACAGGGCATGGCCACGGAGAGCCATATGGTTCGCTCAGCTTGGCAGTATGAGCAGCTATGTCAGAAGGCGCTAATGGGTGTCAACCACATTTTGCCCAAATAGTCAACATCTGCAGAGACAGCTTTTCGATGGATTTTATGATACTGTCTGTGTAAGTAAATCTCCCAAAGAGTTTCTTCCAGGAATAAGCTTTTAGTAATTATCCCAATGAGTGGTGTTAGTAATTACTTTCAGGTCGTAGGGCAAAATAAACACCATGCCTCATTTACACATACCATATTAATAAAGCCAAGCCTGGTGGAAGAGCCATTTCCCTCATTCATGGAGGTTAGTGGAAAAAAATATTTCAGATCAACACATTTTCAGCTGCAGGCCCAATATGGTACTTCACAACCTATTTGATGGGTTATTCCATATCTAGCTTTCCCAACAAAGCACTGGAACTCCTTTCTCTGGAATTAAGCAACATTTCTCTTTCCTATGCAACTGATACCATGCTGAATTAGAGTAACACTACAATCCAGAGTAACTTTATGAGCATGTAAGTAACTTGCACCCGTAGTTACTGCACCACCTAGTGAAAACCTATGGGAAATTCATATTGCAATCCAGAGCAAATTGTTCTTACACTGGAGCAAGGACTCCCCGTAGTTACTCTGGATTATGCCCATACTCTGGAGACACCATAATATCCAAAATTTAGCAAATTTTAACTCCAATTTGACATCTTTCAGTGAGCCCAGAGTGGTTCTCATGGGTCCAAAGTGATCATGCTATAACCACAAAAGAGGACAAAGCTGCCCCAAATATAGGACACCCAAAAATGTAGGTCATGGCAAAATAAAAGCTAATAACATTCATATTTATTTTAATCAGTGTACTATGGAACATTGGTGAGCCCTGAGCACTTCACAGATGTTGGAGAAATTTGGGGGAAGATCAAGTAGGGCCAATACGGGATGGGACCCCTCCATTGACAGCATGGTGAGCCTTATCAATTGTGAATAAAAAACTGATGGTGTGCCTTGAAAGTTTTTGTATTTTGTCAGTGTGGCATGAGGTGAAAGAGGTTGAAAGTTGTTGTTTTAACATGAAGTGCTGTACTTTCTACCCCATTCTATGGGAAACCACACACCTTTAAGACTGAAAAACTAAACATCCTCACAGTGAGCCCTTCTGAACAGAGTGGAGCTTTCTTCTGAGAACCAGCCTGTGAAGACTATTGGGACTTCAGTGCCCTCCATAAACATTCTCCACCATGAACTATATGTTCATTTAGGACCCTGGTTCCCAATGTGGGGCACATGCCCCACAGGGGGGCAATTTGATTTTTAAGGGGGGCAATTCAAGAATGAGTTATTAACAGTGAATTTTATGCCCCACTGGAGAGGCAAAGAAATTGACTGGATATAATTAAATACGGCCTATTAGGCTTCCTAGGGCTGTGGGTGGTGCAAGTGGCTAAGACACTGCTTGTTAACCAGCAGGCCAGGGTTCGATTCCTGGGTCGGCCCCACAAGACAGGGTGAGCTCCTGATCTTTAGCCCAGCTCTGCGACACCAGCTGGATCCAATCGTATCGGCTTTGCCTTTCCACTGGACTAATTCAGTGGCATGGAGAGGGGGAATTTGCTGCTTGGGTAACAGCCTATCCTCCATAACAATCCAACCCAGGCTTTCGTGCTTCGCATGCAGCGTATGCAGCACCGAGCACGATACCATAGTCTTCCAATACTGACAGAGGCCTGCATTAGGCTTCCTCCACTTAAATAGGAGTTTACTTTTTGAATATAAAAATTATATATGTCATGGTGGCTTCAGGATTTTAGAGATGCTTAGGTGGGACATGGCCAAAAAAAAGGTTGGCAACCACTGATTTAGGTCCTTTAGTCATGGTGACAGACATGAGCCATTGGTTTTCTGCAATTTATCCCATTCTAGATCAGAGGATTAACTGAAGTTCCATATACCATGATGAAGGGCTTGGATCTTCAATCAGGGCCAAAGGCCGTGCTTTTGAAGGGAGTCATTATCCAACTTGTGCCCAATATTATATATTTTAAATATAAAATATATTTTAAACCTATGTTTATAAAATACATCAATATTATAAATATAATATTTCAAATAAAAATATTTTAAATATAAATTTTTAATACATTCAACTCTAATGATTAGAGATTAATGAATAAATGGACTCAAATTTCCTGGATTTCTGCAAGCACCAACACACAGCACAGAAATAAAGAACACACTTAATAAGACCCCAGCCATTCCACAGCAAGTGGATACTGTCACCACATGGGGCAAATGCTAAAAATAAACTTTATACTGCTTTCAGTACCTATTGGTACTGGGAAGTTAAGAGAGGATTAGGCAGTTGGCTTGTTTTTTTAAATGATTGTACCAGGGTAATTGTACAAAAACAACCAACTTTTCAAATTTCAATAGTTCAAAATTGTGAAGCATCAGAAAATGAAGCAAGCCACAGGACATGACAGTCTGCTCTCTTGTGACTTCAGAGTAGTTCTGTTTTACAACTATGGCCATAAGATCAATTCAGGCGTTACAATATAGATTGCTACCTGCATGTAAATAATGAATTAGTTTGACAATTACCTGCCACTACAGCTGAAAAAAAACCTGCTAATGTTCTTGCACAGCTTGATTGACACTGATGTGAAGTATTACTATGCATCAGTATCTTTGATCAATATTTATTAGGTTTCTATCTGTGTATATGAATTTTTGTAAACCATTTATTCTCATCAGAGGAAAAGTCCTTTAGGTCTTTTTAAAACATGGATTAAACCTTTCCCCCTTGCTAAAATGTCATGCTTGCCAACAGCTGCACTGACTTGCTAACAAGTAGGATGAGCCTATTTCTCACTAATAATCTTTTTTTGCCGTTCTATTCTTGGGATGGTGTTGGTACAAGTGTGTTGAGTAATTCAGGAAATGCTGCAAGAGGCTTGGCTTTCATTTGCTACAGCTTTATTGATCCACCACTAAAGCACTAAATAATTCCAGGGGACTATCTTTAATCAAAAGGAATACACAAGCAGACCGGTCAGGAGTGAAAAGGGGAATGAACTGCAGTGTCTGAGTCTTAATTGTTTTATTTATTTAGGATGCTTAGATCCGTCTGTTCTGCCTGTAAAAATGGGAGCTCAATTCAATGCATGTCTGCTCAGAAGTAAGCCCCATTGTTGTCAAAGGGATTTCAGATAAGGGACCATAAGCACTCACGCAGAGGATGCAAGAGCATGATTGCAACAATAGCACTGCGACACACTCATGGATGGGATGCTGCATTTAATGAATCAGTCCATGAAAGCTCCAACTAATATAAATGTGGCAATCTTTAAGGTGCCACAAAACTTTTTTTCTGGCAAAAATGGCAAAGCCTTCTGGAAACTGACTTAAGTATGTTTAGCATTTATATTCATCAGTATACAAGATCCATTGGTATACATGGATATTGTGATGGTATCCATCCTAGTGTCATCAGTTTGGCTCATGTGTGTGGTGTCACATTCCCCTTGTGAGTGAACAACTCTCATGTCACATAAAAATGGATGTGTGAATGAGCACACCCTCTAGGTATGTTGACTACCCCCACTGTTATATTTTCCTTTGCCTGTCATCTTGTGAATTGTGGTGCCACCCCCGAAATCAAGATTCATGGAGCCAGCTGGGGGGATAATTAAAAGGGAGAATAATTAAAACTCTCCGGGACCTCTTCCTAATTGCAACAATCTTCTGCACTATCACAGAAAAACTCAACCTTAAGAAAGCTCTCTTACTTATATGGGATATAAAGCTGACTTACCTGGAAAAAAACAAGGACAAAGCACCCTCATTCAACCTTCCCACCCAGTTTCACTATAAGTGCAGGAAAAAGGATTGTGCATCCTCACTACCCCTCCAACCACCAAAATTATACGCAAGACGATTTGTTCGTCCTCAGTTGAAATAAAACAATTATTTAAAGCACATCGCAGCAATATTCCGATAATATAGTTTGGCCCGGAAACAAAAGAGCTCCATAAATCAATGTTTGAGATTCTCAGTTTTGTGCTTTCCACAAAACTGTTAACCACAGTTTAGTACCATGTCTACACATTTCATTTATATGTTATACCTTAATAAATGGACATTTTTTTTAGTCTGCGCAGAATTGCCACAGAGGAGTTTGGGACAAAGAGGAAATCCATTTTGTTCCTGAAAGCTTGGATTAACAAATCAATTAGTTGGACTTAATATGGTCATCACACAATTTTCAGTGTGAGTGCTTTTCTATTAATTTTTCAATTGAGCTAAATGGGGCCGTTACTGTGCTCAATTTGGGAAGCAGGCTGAGGCGAAACAAGTCAGCTGACAAGTAAAAGCAAACACCTGGCAGTGCAGCTGGGGAATAGTATTCAGAAATGTATAAGTTTTGCATACGATGATGCGACAGAGCTTGACAGACATCTAATTCACTGGAAGATGGGAGTTGTAGTGATGAAGGCAGAGGACAAAATGCTGTAATGAAGAGAGAACAACTGCTATCAGAAGTTCCTGGGGCATCCATTGACTCTGTCTACCATATGCCAGTGCCTTGTAGATTTGGTCCTCTTCAAAATAGTCTGAGGAGTTGTGTGACCATGAGATAGCTCATTTCCATAAGAAATGAATGTCAGCTTATTCATTGGCTTCTTTATAAGTGGTGGTATTGATATTATTTTAAGGGATGTAATGGAATACAGTGGTACCTTGCAAGAAGAATGCTTTCTAAGACAAACGAAAATTTCTAAGGAATTATGCTTTGTAAGACAAACAGTGCCTTGTAAGACAAACAGTTTTACAAGGAAAATTTGTTGTAAAATGAACAAATTGATGGATCTGCATTGTAAGCAACATGCAGAGGTTATGGAGAAGATCTCATCTGCAGAGGAGGAGTAGAATAAGGAAGAGGAATCCCTCAAATCAAATGAGATTAAGGATCTTTGTAAACATTGGGAAACTGTGCAAAATTTTCTTGGAAAGTAACACCCAAATAAGGCTGTAGCTGTGCAAGAGATGAATCTGTTTCAAGACAATGCAATGTCATATTTCTGTGAAATCCTCAAAAGGAGACAAAAGCAAGTGTCATTAGAAGGTTGCTTCTTAAAGTTGCTCAAAAAGACACCAGTAACTCTTTTAGTGTAAATTAGTCATCCTTGGCCATAAAGGTTTTTCTTTTCTGTTTT